>OY728164.1:651349725-652549725 GCA_963277665.1 Viscum album | reverse complement strand
AGAGGTCGTGTTCT
This sequence comes from Viscum album, assembly GCA_963277665.1. Classification (NCBI taxonomy): domain Eukaryota; kingdom Viridiplantae; phylum Streptophyta; class Magnoliopsida; order Santalales; family Viscaceae; genus Viscum; species Viscum album. The sequence goes on along the minus strand of OY728164.1, from coordinate 652,549,711 downwards.
CGTAAGAAAGTATGTAAAATGGACAATCATTCATGTTATTTATTATAAAAATAATAAATAGTTATAATTATTGAATAAAATACTAATGTTATAAGAAGTTTCCTATATGTTTGAAATAATGAAATTTTGTTTAAATAAAAATGGGGATATTTTCCTTTTTTGAATATCTATCTCAAGAAATTTTGAACTATGGAAACATTAATGGAATTTTAAGAAAATAATCTCTATCTTAAAATGTAACTTGAATAAAGGAGGAAATAAGGCTTGTGAGATATTTTAATATTGGATTAAATAGATGAAAACTGTATAATATGAATTTTAAGACTAGAAAGACAGAATAGGAGTTGGAAGCCACCGATTAAAATAAATAAGTTCCCAGAAAGATCGCCACACAAAATTAAAGGAAGAAAAAATAAAAATATTGAATTTATTTGTATTTAAATTTATCTTAATATATATTAAAATAATTCATCACCAAAGAAGTTTTCTTTGTGTATATTCTATTATTGTAAAGTGTGATATAAATTGGTTTTATTTAGTGAATATTATGGGAATATTAGTAAGAGACAACCTACTACCACTACATATCATCTAAAAAAGAAATAATGAGGTTTGATTTATGTTGAAGATGATTTATATGTTCTTACCTTGGTCATATTGTAAGAAATTACTATATGATTTGAAAAGATATGGGACATTATATAGATATACATTTTTTTTGAAATATATATAAAAAATTACCTTTAAAGTAACCTAATATACTGGACCAGAGATTCAATATTTACAATTAATATTTTGGTACTCAATAGAGGGTGTATAAATAACCAAATTTATTTTACTCCCAACAACCATGTAAGAAAGAATGATATAAAATGAATGTAAAGAATAGTTATATCTCTAAAAGAAAAAGGGAAAAATCTACCAAAGATGAATTAGGATGATTTTGAACTCATGATTATAAAATAAATAAATCACGTGGGTCTCACAAAAAAATCACCTTCTTTATGATATAATGATACATAGATTCTTCCACATATCGGGGAAGAAGCTTGATGGTGAGAGAAATGGTAAATCATCCAATGTTGTCACATGAAAAAGAGGGTTTAATATCATTATGAAGTTGAGGTATGGGATATGGGTGGATGAATCCATGGAAATCACCTATGATGATGTTTGTGAAAGTTGAATAACCAAATTTAGAGACAAATTAATGTCAATAAATACGAAATCCATTGAGGATAATCCTATAAAATTATATATTTATGAGGTGTTGATATTAATTTCCGTAAATTTTAGAACGGAAAATGGAAACCTTGAAGAGGAAATGTAGGTTCAACATAACCAACACGATTCCTCAATATGAGTAAATATAATAGTCTTATATACTGTTTATGTTGGATGATTACTAACCAGTTATATGCTATAAATAATTAAGGGTTAGATATAATCCTTAAGGTATATTTACTAGTAAATAACATAAACTTTATCTAAAATAAGGTTTGTTTTACGTTTCAAACTACATTTATCACGTATAGTCAATGTGGTGAGTTTTCATCAAGATATTAAGTTCATACTGAATCTAAAATTGTTGGATTATAGCTTGGTTGGGAATTATATTTTGTGTTAAATAATCATAAAAAATGGAAAAAATAATGAATATAGTATATTAAAAGTGATATTATTCTCAGTGTTAATTGAAATAATCTATCTGAAAGGGGTGAAATAATTCAAAGAAACTAAATCTAAAACAACTGGGAGAAAATATTGGATGTTGGATGAATCAGTGGGGATGTAATTCTTTTATCCATTTATGTTCTTACACATGGTATTAATTTTTATGGTTATAATACACTAAATGATACTGAATGGTAGGGATTATTCAATATAAATAATGACAAAAATTAAATAAAAATTAAATATTTATAGTTATACAAATTATGGGTAGTTTGTGATGGATTTTTAATGCTTATTTAGAATCATATATTGTTGAAGATATATATAATGTTTAAATGATCCTAAAATTAATTTTGTATAACTAGATTATTAGTAACTAGTGGTATTAATTTATTTGTAATAATTGGTATATTTCTATTGTTCAATACATTCATGATTATTTTCTAATGGTTTTGTGTGAGAATGTGATGAGATTAATGGTTGTTTTTTGTTGGATGAAGTGAAATGTTTTTTTATAGTTGTTTTTTAAACATATATTGGGAGGAATGGATATTTTTTAGGGAGTTTCTTTTAAAATATTAATTCTTGTACGAATAATAGGCTTTGTAGGGTTAAGTAATGTGTTGAAACTCAAAGTCATACATTTTAGTTTTAGTCTCTATCGTCCAATGTGTTAATGAAGATAAATGTAAATATGTTTTTCATGGCTTGTTTAGAAGGTATTTTAATGTAATTTTCTAATAAATACTGAAATTCAATTCAAATTGAAAAAATATATAATGGACTATCCTTAACTATATAGTTATCCACGTAAAATAGTGATGTGAAATTATTGAAAATGGGTAAGATGTCAATATAATTATGTTTTAGGGGAAACAAACTCATGTTCATTTAAAAATGATGGTGTAAATAATGTGATGCTTTATTCCAATTAAATTAAAGAACATAAGGGGAGAAAAAAAGTTGAAGATTAATTTTGATTATGTTTTATCATTTTACATCATTGGGGGGGGGTTAGAAATCACTATAAATACTTCAAAGATTTGTTTCGAGAATGTTTATATAAGACTCATGTCATGTGAATTAATGCATTTTATGAAGTTGAATTATTTTTAATTAAGTTATAATTTTAAATAAAAAATTATAAGGGATAGAATTTTGTATCCCTAGTCATCCATATTGGATTTGTTCACAATATATGTTTTGTTGGAGTAATTTGAAATAAATAAAATGTCTGAAATAACATTGGATATCATTCTTAGTGTGATATCATGAGATTGTTACCTCAAAAGGTTGATGTGAGTCATTTTATGTTTGATATCCAACTATATAATGTTAGTATGAGTATTCATATCAAAATATTGATATGGACACTTTTTATATTTGATTTCATCTTCTTGTAAGGATCATAAAATCCAAATATGGTTTTCTAAAATAACTATTATTTTTCCATCCTCGCATGATTCATACATTACTATAACCAATCCTATTATGTCACCATATTAAAATTAATTAACTTTTTTGATTAATTCCATGTTGAATTTAAATTTATGATATAATATATTTGCAGATATTAAGGGTGAAATATCTTTAATTATTGAATGAGAAATTCAATTCTGATATTTAGGGATATTATTCTACATTCAAGAGAAATATTATCTACGATATTTATTTAATTTATCTACATAATTCATAGGATAATTTATTGTATCTTAAATTATTCATATATCATGGTACATTATATTTAAATTCTTGAATCTAAAATAAATTAAATTTTGAATTTATAGTGATCTTTTTATGGGTTAAATATCATACTATACGGATAAACCATGAAGTAGTGCATGAATGGGATGTATAATTATTCATGATAAATTCCAATAAATTGAAAAGGTTTATTTTATATTTTGAGATCAAGGAAATAGTATATTGAAATAAATTTAGGTTTCTATATTTAAAACATTTATTGGTGTTTCATTCAATAATTTTTGAAACAGTTGAATGAGAATATTTTTTGTCTGAATGTAAGAGATGTCAGGAATAATATTTATAAAGGTTTCAACATTTTAAATATTTTATGTTATCAAAGTTGTAGTTTATTTTTCTCTATTATATGAAACTAAGGAGAAAAATAGAGGTCTCTTGATGACCATTATATAAAATTTATGATTCATGAGGAAAGGATGATGAAAATTTTGTTCCCTTGAAACTGTTGTTAATTGAGAGAAATAAAAAGCTTCACTATCCAAATTATCTATATTACAAGGAAAAATAGAAGATTAATTGATATAATGGTTTAAGGGAAAGATGTGTTCACTACAAAAATTAATAGATAGAGGAAGAGGAATAATTATTGTAGTATAAAAATGAGAGACATTCCATCCTCTCCAAAGGAAGGATGAAGGTATTACAAACATATGATGGAATTATTTTTGGAGAAAAAATTCATCTCAATAGAAATGATGATCCACACATCTATATATTTCTAATTAAATAAATTTAGACCAATAAATTTATATATTATGGGTGTTCATCTCCACATTAGTGTGTAAAAGTTGATAAATAGTTACGGGACTTAATAAATGAGTGACGAATACCTAAACCATTTCATGCAAATGAACCTTATTTTAGAGTAACCCTAACCATATATATCCAAAAACCTAGTGAAGAATAGTTTGTCATGTTTCATCAGTACACATTTTTTCTTCATTATTCATAGTCATATCCGAGTTTTGGAGAACCAAGTAAGAAATCCTTATATTTTTCTCATGTTTATATTTTATATTCACTTTGTACAATTCAATGAGGGTGATTGAAATTAATTAATCTAAAAATAGTTGATACATATGTTGATATAAGATATAAATGTGAAAATAATTTACTTGGGATAAAAATGATTTAATTAGATGCATCAGGTTTCATCCCTCTCATAGGGTGTCTTTGGGACCTCAAAACACCTTTTAATAATAGTCGTAATAATCAAATCTTGTGAATTCGTCATCGAGGATAGAAGTATAAAATCTAAAACTAAAGGAATGAAATTAATTACACCTGAATGAAATGTATACCATGATATATTGAGTTTACTTACATGATCAAACAACTATGTACCTAATTATATTTTCAATATCAATGGCATGAATATTTGAATCCATTTTTAAATAAGATTTGATTCGCATACATGTTATGCATTATAGACATGATCACAATATTTTTTTTAAATATTAGATGTTTAATGACACATTACTCCATAAATAAATATAAAGACCACTAATTTATTTTCAGTTGATATCATATTAATTTCTATTTTCTTTCAATTCTTACTGAATCCCATCAATATATGATCATAATATATCTGAATTATGTAATATCCAATAAACATACATGAAAATCTAAATTCAAAATAACAAAACATGTTAACCTACACTATTCAACTTCGAATACCATTTCTTATGAATAAATATCCCATTCAATAATAAAATCACAACAGACATGAAATGAATTTATAAATGAATCATGTCAGGAACTAGGAAGACTAGGATCTGATATAATATTGTATACCAAAATAATAAATAAAGAATACACCCTCTAGAACAATAACATACAGAACGTGTATAATAATATTTCAAATGACTGACACCAAATATTAGTGTATTCATAGAGTGGATCCATTTTTCAAAGTCTCACATTGAATAAAAATTTTTCTCCATATGAAAAAAATGAAATTGGACATGCAAATAATTTAAAAATTAAATGATTCCAAACAATGTAACAATAATTAAATCTATGGTCTTAGAATTTACCTACACAATGGGAGGAACACTGAATCCATTCATTTTATAAGATAAGAAGATGAGAAATGATTTTGAGTTTCAAGGGACTATATTCCAAAACAAAACTCAAGGATAATAAAATATGAATCATATAAAAATTTTAATTTTAATTTGTGTTATAACACCTATTTATTTATAGGGAAGGATCACTGTTTCACATTATTGAATCTTATTTTATCTTTTTACTCCACCACAACACTGATCATGTAATCCACTACTATCATATTTATTAACCAAATTACCAACCCATTTTGGTAAAAAAATTATCTGTATTAAGAACATAATTTTTAATACCACATTCTAAAATATCATATCATTAGGGTACTTATACATCCATTCCCTATGTTTCCACAACCCCATTATGAAACCTATCTTTTGAAAATAATAGTTAGAAAATAGTCTTCACAACAACTACATCTCTATTATCTAACTAAACTATAAAATAAATTAAATTGGAATCAGTTCCACTTGATAAATTGATTCATATAAAATATTAATTATTATGAAATCAAGGTCATAATCATTTCCTACTACAAATGGTTTATATAAATTTCATCAACATTTTCATATACACCTCACTCAATAATAAATCATGACCATAATTTTTTTTTGTTTAGACTAGAAGAAAATATGATTTATATATGCCTAAAAAATATTTCACATGGAGAATAATTAATAATATATTCTCTCTTATAATATATTATTCAATAAATCATGACACAATTTTTAATATTCTTAAATAATTATACATAATAAATTCAAATTTAAGAACAATATTTAATGTGTTTCTATATTACCAATAACTTAATTGACATGTCTATTGGGTTCATGTGGCACCCCGAGAATCTAAAATAAAATAATATTATTTGATTGTATATATGACTACAAATAAATATCATATAATATAATTTAACACATAGAAAAATTATAATATGTTTATTTTTAAATAAATTCCATCTCTTCGATAGCTTGCAGAATACACAACCCTTAGTCTAAAGGAATAGTAATATAGTATATTATTATAACATAGCCATTAAATTGGTGATATTTAATATAATTGAATAAATTATGAAAAATATTATGTTTAAACATGTATAAAAAATAATTGTTTATTTAATGATTATAAATAATATGTGAATCCTTTGAATAAAAAAGAAATGTTTTCGAAAAAACTAAATTTTTCCAAATGGTTGTTTTATCGTGCTTCCAATATGTAATTTAAATTAATTTTTACCAATTTTATAAAATTAACTTGATATAATTACATTCATTTTTTAAATCAATGTATCAAAATTATCATAGGTTGAATTTTTGGGATTTTTATTAAATGATTAATTTCTAAATGTATAGTTATATACAGTGATATTTTTTCAAATTTTTTTAAAATAATATAGAAAGTTTAATTTAATTTTATATTTATTATTAATAAATATTCTTTAAAATATTTTAATATTTAAATAATTTATGTCATTGGAATGTAATTCATATTAAATTTTTATATTAAAACTTTATAAACTTATGTGACATTTTTGTTTAGAAACTATCTTGTTTGTCACAAATATGGGTATAATTTTTAGTTTGAATCTATTAATGATGTAAATTAATTCTGAAAAATTGGATTAAATATTTATAATAATCATAAATTATATTATCTAGTCTGGTATAAATATTTTTTACAATGATAAACATTAATAATCGAAGCCATTAATTACCACAGTTAATGTATAAATTTATTTACTTGGGGATTGAACTAAAATAATAATGGTTAAAATGATCTATTTAATTTCACAAATCCCATTATATGGAATATTTAGACCTTATAACCTACATGTATTGTTTATTAACCATTTTTGAGGCTTTTTACTTGATAAAAATGTTGGTGTAAGTGATTCTTTGGAAAAATTCTATTTACATATTCTCCCCCAAATACAAAATGTCACCCACTCTCCTCCGCACTTCACACAACCAAATCCATTTTGGTTGTCTAATAAAAACCAATATAATTTAATTAATTCTTATTAATAATACCAAATTCATTGTTTTCATCATAAATCCACCATAGTAAGGATTTTTTTTCAATGGTAATGAAGTTATCTAAAGAAATGGTTACATTCTTAACCAAGAATTTTTATTTTATTTATTCTTCTACCTATATAAAATATTATTGAACCATCACTACATAATAACATCATTAGCTTTTATATAATTAGATTTCATTATGTTATGTATAGGACTTATTTCCATCACCTCTTCCATAAAAGTTGAAATGGAACCGTCTATCGTGTGTCTTGAGGACTACCACTCCACGAACTAATGTAATTAGTTTTCCATAAAAACCATTAAATTATAGAAATAATGATGTATTTAAAAACATTATATGATACATATGTTATTATTATATGTATATAATTTTAATTTCATACATGCCTTCTTACATTCTATTCGGTTTAAAATGTGATAATGTCACTCGTGTATATGGAGAACTACAGCCTCACGAAGCGATGTGATTCATTTTGAATTTATGATATTAAATAAAGTAATAACGATATATTTAATTAATATATTTGAGTTATATAAAATATTATATAATATATATTTTTAATATATCACTCCTATTTTGACTCTTTCACTTGTTAATGAAATGATATTGTGGCTCATGTGTATGTACAACCTACCATCTAATCGAAGAGATGTGATTAATTTTACATGCCAATCATTCAAGAATGATTTTAATAATAAATTAAATGTGTAAATAAAAAACTAATAAATTTAATATAAGCTGACATATGATTAATCTATATCCAATACACAATAACTAGAACATTAACCAAAATACATGAATGAGAAAACAGGGCAATTAACACCCGAAGCAATTAAAATAATGAAATATTATTGACATATGGGATGTAGAATGTTATAATGGGACTATTTACGATATTATAAATATGGATATTGTTAAATTATAAATTAATAACAAACATAACACAATTATTGATAATTTCAAATCATGTATAAACAAAAGGAACCATGAGGTAATGGAAATCATCTGGATTTATCTTTTTTTTTTGACATATATTAATTTTAGGAACCTAATATAATTTATATGGTTAATGTAATACATATGATATATTAAATATTATTAATAAATCAAAATTCATGGTATTTTATGTTTTAATTTTAATTATTTCACCTAATGGTATTTTATTTTAAACCCACCATGTGGAAATGAATATCAATATTAAATTTATTTTCATCGCTTTATATTAATTCTTAATTGTGTTTCTAATTAAAATAGTATATGTGTAAATACCTTTAAAAATAATATGTTTTCTGTAAATAAGTTTTACATGGGTTTAAATTTGATACTTATAATAAATTCATTGATCCATTCTCACATCAATGTTAGGATCTTTTTAAGGGTTTATTTCACAATATCATTTTAATTGGGATTGTATAGACAAGAATTTATATTAAAGTAAATCATTTGACTATTTTTTGATAAAACAATTTAGATTTATTATCCCATATTTATCCATGAACGTTTCATTTTAAAATACCATTTCTCTACTATTTGGTTCCTAAAATTGTTGATAAAATGTTGTTATTAAAATTAAGCTTTTGTTATCCCTTATATCAGAAGTTATATTTTATTCAAAATTGGTGTTTTAATGAAATGGTTTTAACATTATAAATATGATATATTAATTAAAATTTTACCCATGATTGAATATTTACATTTTATTAAATGAATCATGATTTAATGTTCCAAACAATTCCATTTTGGCTTTTACTAAAAATTTGAAAAGAATATTTGTTTTAATGAGTATAGTATGTATAAAATTTTCCAATTTAATGAGAAAATAATATTTTAAGGCATTAGTTATAATATCTGAAGGTTATTTTCCAAGAATTTTCTTTTCAAAAAATTTTGTACACTTAGTTTTAAATATGATTTTCAATGTAAAAACTTTATTTTCATCAAGAATGTATCATAGATTTTTTATTTTATTTCTATTCCTAAACAACCTAAAACCATTATTTTAGTTGGGATAAAATGATGATAAATTGTACTGATACAATCCTTATTATTTTTATTGATCTATTATGATCAATTGGGCTAGAAAAATTATTTACATTCTTATATTGATAAATTTTTGTGATCATTATCATTCCATTAAATTGTTAACATCTCTGAAATAATTGGACATTATATCTCACATAAGTTTACAGATTATTTATCATAGATATATTTAATAATGAAACTGTATATCATTTAAACATTTGGTATTTTAATTTTAATGTTATATCACTATGTTTACATATTATTTATCATGAATTAAATAGACTACTTTATATAATAGGATTAATTTTCACATGTAGATATGTTTAGGGCTTAGTCATATATAGTATATAGATGCATCAGTAGTCTCATTGGAAAAATTAACAAGATAGCCATAGTAAAATGATATTTGGGTCTATAACCACACATCAGTTTAAAAAATTCTTGTAAAATATATTCATATTAAAGTCATCATGATACCTAAGATCATGGCGTCCAATAATTATAATTTTCTTTCATTAAAATTTCTCTTATCTCTATCCCTGATATTTTGGAAATGTTATTATCTCTCATTGAATTTCATTATGAATTTATAAAGTAAATGGAATATTATTATATATTTACATATCTTTATTGATTATTACTTATCTAATCATGATTGTCAAGTTTTTTTTAAATGGAATTTGTGTTATGTTATTTAAATTTCCAAATTCATATTTTTTATCAAATCATGATAGTAATTGAATTAATTATTTTTTTGAGTGCACATTTATTTACCTTTCTATATATATTATGCATTACCTAATAATCATAGTAAAATTATTTAAACGTGATGATATTAGTGTTATTTAAATTACCATGTTTATGATTATTATTCATTTAGTTAGATTCCACTATATATAACCCTTACTATGAATTTTAGATCACCTATATTTTTTTTCAATCGTAGGAATCCAGGAAGTGTGATATAAATGATATTTAAGTAAATTAATGTTGGAATAATGATATTGTCATAATAAACTAGTTATATTTTTTATTAGAAAATTAAATGTTGGATTCATGTTTGTATCTTTTTTAATTAGACTAATAACATATTTTGTCCATAGGGATATGATTACATATTTATTATAGAAATGTAATAATGTAAAAATTGGATATAGGCTACTCGGGTTAGGTTCTATATTGAGGGTTTCATAGAACATTTTTTAGAAACCATGAGAACTAGATTTTGGAAAACATATATTAGGTATCATTACACTATTTTAGGCTTTGAAGATAGGTATAAAAACATCTGATGTTTTTCAAAAGTATAATTTTTTTTATTTCTCTTGGAAATACACTCATTAATAGATACACCAAGTGGACATGGTTCTGGAAAAGATATAACTATGGGTAATAACCCCAAAAAAGGAATTTTTTTCTTGATGTGAGTATTCATTGGTATAAAAAATTGGACCTTACTACTCTACCAATTTGATACTCCGGGGGGATATTCATTAAATAATTCATATTTTCTAAAAATCGATTAAGAATAATTTGAATAGATGGTGACAATGGATGACCTATTTTAGAACTAATGTGAATTATATTGAAAATAATCTATAATTAATTATACATACTATAAATTATTATATGGTTTTCCTATAATGATTATTTTTTCTCACACTATAAAATATTTAGTCAATTAATAGAACCAGAAGGAATACTGTTAACATGGAATATAAAGGACAATAGGGTGACAATGAGAAAACAAATTGAATGATTAATAGTGTGAATGATATTTTTATTATGACTCATCACTTATCTAAAAATATTATTATAACACCCCAAGCTTCCACAAAATGTTTCCCTTTGAATAATTCAATAGCTTGCGATGTACGCGACTTCGAGATTCTAACACACCGTTTCCATTCAAACTACCCATTATGAATAGTAATTCCAAGTTTTTGAAATTTTATGATGTTTAATTTTTAAATTGGAATTCAGTTTTGGATTCAGAATATAATAATTATTTTTTGTTATATTTTTGGTACTTTTACGAAAACATTCATTTTTTGATAAATAGTGAAAAATACTAAATTGTAATTAAAATTAAATTTTTTCTTGAGATAATTTAAAGTGTTAAATTATACATTTTAATGGTTTTTATGTATAATTATATTATATTGTTATCATTTCATATAATTTAGGTCATTGGATATAACATTACATTTAAACTAGACATAAACAAGTGACAATCTTTTGATAGTAATTATTTCTTAAAAACAAGATTTATGTTTTGACAATGAGAATTAATTTTAAATTAATTTATACTACTTATGTGTTTTTAATATAGAGAAATGGATTCCATATTTGTAATAATAAGCTCCTAATTGTGTAAATAGGTAAATTTTATTTTTATAAATTATGAATATTTACTTCGGTAAATATTTTATTTACCATGGTTAGAGGGTAAATCCAGTAAATAAGGTTAAAAACAATATTATAATAATATTAAATTATCCTAACATGTGTCTTATTAATATTTTTAAATACATGTCCAACCATGTGCATCCTTTTTTTTATTTTGGGACCCCATGGAGCCACTTGAGAGTTATAATGACACTTTATATTAAATAATTTAAAGTAATTGAAAAAATGACATAATCATATATATTTTAGTAAAAAAAATTTACATGGGGTTATATAAATTATATTTTCAAATATAAATATTTATTTGAAATATAAATATATTTAATAAATAATATTATTTTATTTATATTTTATAGACATCGAATAAATAAAATTATTTATGAAAAAACAATGATGTAGTGTTTACCTCATTAATGAATGATTTAAATAACTGAGATTATAAAAATTACAAAAATATCTGAAACCAGTCCAATTCTTATTTTATTATTTGATTTCGAACATGAGTCGTCTTATCTTCAACTTTAGTGAGTTTTGGACCTTTAGAAACTGAAAATAATTATAAAATAAAATAATATTTTCATTATTTTCTAAAGAGCCCCTCCTCCCCCCTTATAAAAATCCAAATCCTATACCCATTACTCACACCTCTAAAGCATTTTTTTCTCATACAACATCTTCTCAATTAAGCTCATATATCACTCTCTTCCTTTTATAAGCCTTACCTAAGGTAGAAGGCACTTCAAGGAATCCTTTTAGTTCAATCCAAAGAAAGTTACCCAATTCAAAGGTAACATCTCCTCTTAAGTTCTATTCTTTTATTTTACTTCCCCAACCCACTAAGAACCCTTTATTACTTTATTTTATAGAATACCATTATTCTTTCCATATTGTATATATAAGATAATTTCATTTGAGGAAGTGCGGACTACCACCCCCTCAAAGTGATATGACTCATTTATACCATACGTGGAACATATAAAGGATGGTGTTAATGAACTTACGTAATGAATATAAAATATTATATAATACTGTAATAATAATATACCTATGTATCATTAGGTTTTCATTCATTTTAAAATAAATAAATGAAATGGAAGTAGCGTTCATTCGTACGTATAGAGTATTGTCTCCACGAAAGCAATGAGATTCATTTACCATCGAAACCATTCCAAAATAATTTTCATTTGATTATAAAAAATAATGTTTAATAAATTTATATAATTATGGATATGATCAAATACATCTTATCTATAACAAACATGGCTTATGTAATAAAACATATAACGGAAAACAAATCAGTTAATACTCAAAACAATGATACTACTAAAACATAATTAACAATGAAATATTAAAAGAGCGTCTATGATATCATATTTATGTATATATTTATTATATTATTTAATAAAAATTATTTAACTACTATATTGGATGTTAAAGACCCTCTACCAAGGAAAAGTACCAGGTAAATGTTAATTTATCAATCTCATTATTATCCAAGGTTGTTTTTACCTGAGAATCTACTCAGACTTATTTATCATCTACATCCATGTTTCTTAAAAATTACTTTCATATCATTTTTTACAATTTACTATAGTATGGTTAAATTAATTTATGCCCTTGTTTTATTTTTTAGAAAATCATTTGAAAGGAATCTTTCCTTCATTTTCCAAACAAGGTACTTTATAACCATCTTGACAAATTAATGTAAGAATGTTTATTTAACTTATACAATGGGTGCAGTTATTCTCCACCATTATAACACCTTTGAATCTCCCCTAACAATATTATAACAATATTTTTAAAATAAATGTTTTCTTTTATAATTATGTGAAGTTGAAATAATTTCAAATTAAAAAGAGATATTTCTCTCAAGTGGGTTTGATTTCATCTTTGTCGACATCCTTTGATGGATTTTACACGTGTTTAAAGTTGATTTATTATGATAAAATATTCCATATTGTATTGATGGTTTTGTGATAATTTTGACCATGTTTGTGTTATTTTTGTAACATTCATAGTTTATGGTTAAAGTAATAACATTTCATATTCTAGTATAAACACAAATATTTATGTTATGTTTACTCCTTTTATATGAGGAATTCATTAAACTTGGTAAGTAATGGCTGGAGCCCGCTATATCTCTTTGATGCATCGGTAGGCCCCATGAGACAAACTAGAGTCTTGGAACAAGGACATGGAAAAATATTATTTGTAGTCTTGCCACAAGTCCTTCACTATGTGGTTATGAAGTATGGAATTTTGAATTCCATCAATACGAAATTAGCTATTGGTATTTCATGAGATTATTCGACTAGTATATTATCGATTTCAATAAGTAAATGGTATTATTTTATTTATCATTGCATTATTATGCTGATGTTTAATTTTAAAATTCATTTTTACTCTTATACATTGCCTTAAATATTTATGCTTATTTATGAAAGTTTCCACTATATTGTTATCATTACTGAGCATCTAATATCACCAATTTTTATGTTTTATTTTTCCCAGGATGCGAAGATGTAAATTATGACTGACCTGCATGGATAGTATATGGGATATGAATGTGGTCAATGAAGAAAATGTTGTTTTTTTTTCTATTTTATAATGTAATGAAAAAATTATAAATGTATCTAGTACTTACAAGGATACTAAACTAATATGTATTTCGAGACATTATCTCTTGTGATCATGCCAATGTTATGTAACAATATAATGAATTTGGGTAACTAGGTTCGGGGCGTTACGGTTGGTATCAGGGGAAGTTTAGAACAAACCATGGAAAATAGATTTAGATAATCTATGATAATAGAACATTAACCAAAGAAATACTTTGAGGATTAATATAGAAGAACATCCTATAAATTTGGTAATGTAGAGATTTTGTGTATTTTTTAAGAAATGCATCCTTGTCTGGAAATGAGCAGGTAGAGGTAGCTGTAGCAAAGATTTACCTAGATTTGAAAACTCGGACAAGGTGTTTTAGGCTTGACCTGGGGTATCCGGGTACATGACAATGGGCCTTGCTGCACTCTTGGTTACAAAACTCCAAGGGGATATGATTAAGATAATTCAATTTTTCTTTACAAACCATTATGTAGGATTTATGAGTATATACCTCCTCAATTTTTTTTATAATTATGGATTATATCCATAAACTGTTAAATTTATGTTATGTGTTTTACAATTTCTGAATTATGTATTGTTATTCGTAAAAATATCTAATGAACTCCATTATTTTGAAATGGCACCTATTTGAATGAATGGAAACTGTATCGATGCACAAAATCCATATACAGACTTCCCTCTAACATGAGGTAATTATAGTGGAGCTAGTGATGTAACTTGTCCTGATTAGTTTATCACCATACTAGGACAACTGACTCATGTTATTAATAATAACCATACCCGTATGGAGCACCCTGATCCACGACGTGAAGGATTAATGTTAGAACATTTCATGAGGAAACAACCACCAAAATTAAATGGGACTAAAAATATATTTTTATCTGAGCAAAGGATATGTTTCTTAGAGAAATTTTTTCATGATTTGGGGAGTAGAAAAAGTGAAAAAGTTGTCATTAATTTTTATCCCTTTATAGGATATACAGATCAGTGGTGGTCATTGATTCAAAAAACAAAGGAATATTATGAAGTATCAAATATGTAATAAAGGGAGTTTAAATAGATTTTCATAGAAAAATACTTTCCTCGTGACCATCAAGTGGATATAGAAAGACAATTTCTGAGTTTGAGGAAAAAAGAGCTTGATAATGTCACAAATTATGAGGCTAAATTTACATGTTTTTCAAGGTAAATTGTATCTTATATATGTAACCCAAGGAGTATTATTGATCGATTCATGGATGGGTGAATTTTTTTTGCATCGATCATTAGTCTCACAATCCTTCTCATCATAAAAAGATATTATATCATGTGCTATCAAGACAAAAAAGGTATTGACCAAGTCAAATGACTTTTAATAAAATAAATATTAGAATGAATCTTTTGAAAACTATTGAAATGTAAATAGGGGGATGAAGATAAATTTTGAATATTCATCCTATGGAAAATGTAGGAAAAAACACCCCCGTACTCACCCGAAGGGATTGTGAGTTTGTTACATGTGTGGTGAAAAAGGAAACTAGGCTCGTGAATGTAAGGGGAAGAATGTGGTTGTCAATGTTGAATGCTACAGATGTAATGAAATGGGTCTTATGAAAAAAAATGTCATATGCACCAAGGAAGCTTTCCTTGGAAAAGGCCAAGGGAGAAAGGCCAAGATTATGTGATCACTACTGCTGAGGTTGATGCTCTAAAAGACATGGTGGCCAGTAATTTAAAGGTTTCTTCAAGTTTAACGAATGCTTTATTTGATTTTGGATCATCGTATTGTTTCAAATATTCCCTGTTTTCTATAAAAATTAGATATTTCCCATTGGATTTAACACGAGGGATGTTAGTCGAAACTCCTACGGAATGTATCATTGCTAATACTTTTTTGTGAATCAGTCCCAATTAGAACATATAAATGTTCATTATATGATGATATCATCATCATCAACATGATTTAATTTGATATATTCCTCACTATGGATTGGATTTCAGACCATGATGTGAAAATTTATTATAATAAGAAAGAGGTTATAATTTTTGATGATGATATGGAGTACCTTTTCTTTAGAGAAGAAACGTCACCACCTAATTCTTATCTAGATCCACCCCCAGTAGATCTACTAAAATAAATTATTGGGGAGGAAGAGAATGAAATAACAATGGGTGTGGAAAATAATGTTCAAATAGAAGACGTACCTATCGTGCAATAATATGTTGATGTGTTTCGAGAGTATTTACCTAGACATCCTCCAGAATGAGAAATTTATTTTTCTATGGATGTAATTTCTGGTTCAAGACCCATATCAAAGGCCCCAAATATAATGGCTGCTGTGGAATTAGGAGAACTAAAAAACAACTAGAGGAATTGGGTAATAGGGGATTTATTATACCTGGTGTTTCTCTATGGGGACCCCTAGTCTTTTTGTTAAGAATAAATATGGATCTATGAGGTTGTGCATTTACTGTAGGGAGATCAATGCAATAACTATAAATAAAAAGTATCCCCTACCTCGCATTTTTAATTTATTTGATCAACTTCATGGAGATAAATATTTTTTAAAAATTGACCTTCGATCTGGATACCATCAGTTGTGTGTAAAGAAGGAAGAAATTTCGGAAATAGTATTTTGAATCGGTTACGAGAATTATGATTTTACAGTAATGCCTTTTGCACTGACTAATGCACCCTCTGTATTCATGGATCTAATGAATAGTGTTTTCAAATAATTTCTTGTTGACTTTGTAGTGGTATATATTATTTATATCATGGTTTACTCAAAAATCTAAAAATATCATGGAAATCACGTGTGAATTATTCTAAAGACACTTAAAAGAAATGAATTACATCTGATTTTTAGAAAGTGTCAATTTGGGATTCATGAGACTTCTTTTCTTGGCCATATTGTCTCTATGTATGGAATCTCTATTGATCCTTCAAATACAAAGGCAATCCACGATTGGCCCGCAAGGATGAGTATAACTGAGGTATAGAGTTTTATTGGTTTAGCAGGTTATTATTGACATTTCTTCTAGAATAGTGACCGATTGGATAACCCATTAACCAAGATCAAACGTAAAGGTGTTAAATTTTATTGGACATGAGTGTGCGAAGAGTTTTTTGATGAATTAAAGAGAAGATTAGTCAATGCTCATATATTGACACTACCATCGGGGAAATATCGGTTTGTTATTTATAGTGCTTCTTCAAGGAAAGATCATGGTTGTTTCAGTATGAAATATGATAGAGTTATTGGCTATGCATCATGACAGCTAAAAATTTATGAACAAAACTATCCTATGAATGATCTTGAGATACCAGTTGCAATCATTGCTTTGATGATTTTGAGAAACTATCTATATAGTGAAAAATGTGAGATATATACTGATCAAAAGAGCTTGAATTATATTTTCTCATGAAAATAACTCTACATGAGGAAAATGATATTTCTCGAGCTACTCAAGGATTATGATTTCACTATACACTTCCACCTAGGGAAGGCAAATATTGTTGAAGATTCTTTGAGTAGAAAAGATAATGAAGTTATGAATAAGATGAGAGTTGAAAGGGATATTATTTTCATAGATCTAGTAATGATGGATATGAGAATAACCATGGAAGGTGAAACATCAATAAATTTTCAAGTGGTTTCCAAACCATCTTTACTAAAAAGGATAGAAAGTTCTCAGACTGATGATGAGAAGTTTCAAAATAAAATTAATGCTTTGAATGATGGTAGATTGATCGACTTCGTATATGGAGATATATTTTTGAAATTTCAGAAGAAATTTTGTGTTCCTGATATCCCTGATCTAAAAAGGAAATTGATGGATTATTCTCATTGCTCAAATTTCTCTATACACCATGGTATTACTAAGATGTATAGATATTTGAAGGAACGTTTTTGGTCAGACGACATGAAGAGGGAGACTACTGATTATGTGTCAAGATGTATGGTTTTTCAACAAGTGAAACCTGGAAGACAACATCCTAGAAGATTCATGCATCTTCTTCCCATACCTCAGTGGAAATGGGATGATATTACGATGAACTTTTTCATGGGAATACAAAGGAATCATAGAAGAAACAATGCAATATGGTTCATTGTTGATCGTCTTACCAAGTCATCACATTTTATAAATATAATAGAATATTTACCACTTCAATGTTTAGAAACAATACATATTAATGAAGTTGTAAGACTTCATGGAGTACCCCTATCAATTTTTTCTGATCGTGATCCCCATTTTACATCCATATTCTGGAAAGGTCTTCATAAGGCCTTCGATACTGAACTTCATTTGGGCACTTCCTACCACCAACAAACTGATCGAAAATAAAAATGGATTATTCAAGCCTTATAAAACATATTGATATCTTCCTCACTTGACTTTCAAGGTCTGTGGGGTCAGTATTTACATCTAGTAGAATTTTCATATAACAATAGCTTCCATTCAAGTATTCATATGGAACTATATAAAGCATTATTAGGAAAGAAATGTCAGACACTAACTATTTGGGATGATATTGGTGAATGAAAACTCACAGGCCTCGAACATGTTGAGGATACAGTAGAAAATGTGAAGCTTATAAAAACCCACATTAAAGCAACACAAAGTAAGTAAAAGAGGGATGTCGATAACTGAAGGAAGGATTTGGAATTAAAATTATGAGATCATGTTTTGTAAAAGGTATCTACATGGATGGGTGTTATAAATATTTTTTAGAAGTGTAAATTAAGTCCCAAGTACATCGTACCTTTAAAAATTATAGAATGAATTGGGATTGTAGCTTACATTTTGGCCATGCCTCCAACTCTCTCTAAATTTCATGATGTGTTCTACATATCAGTGTTGAGAAAATACACGATAGACCCAACGATTATAATCACCTATGATAAAATAGAACTGGAAACTGATCTATCTTAATGTGAAGAGCCTATCATAATTCTTGAAACAAGAGAACATGTGTTGATAAATTGGATGACTCATCTGGTAAAAGTTCTGTGGAGAAATAATAAGATGGAAGAGGCAACGTGGGAACCTGAGGAACATATAATTATGAAACGTCCAAATAATTTTAAGCAGAAATATTATATAAATTTAGTTCAATAAATTATTTGAAGGAGGGAAGAATGTAGCACCCCAAGATTCCGTGGTACATTTCTCTTTGAATAATTAAATAGCTTGTGTTGTATGCTATTTCAAGATTCTAACACACCACGACTAATAAAACTAGCCATTAGGAATAATAGTACCCACCTATTGAAATTTTTTTAATTTTATTTGAAAAAATGGACTTTATTTTTGGATTCAAAATATCAAAATTATCATTGGGTGATTTTTGGAAGTTTTCTGAAAACATTCATTTTTGGATGAATAGTGAAAAATACTAAATTTTAATTGAAATCAACTTTTTTAATCAAAATAATTTATAGCATTAAATAATAAATTTGAATTAGATTTAAGTATCATTAAAAAATATTTTTATCAGTTAATATAATTTAGGTCAATTGATGTAATTTTACATTTAAACTAGACATAAACAACTGTCAGTCATTTGATAGTTATTATTTCCTAAATACACGCTTTTTTGTTTTAAAAAAAGAATTAATTTTAAGTGAATTTCTGCCACTTATATATTTTGAAGATTGAAAAATAGTTTCCATATTCTGAATCATGAGTTACAAATTGTGTAAATAGGTAACTAATAATTTTAGTCATTATGAATAATTACTTCAGTAAATATTTTATTTACCATGGTTTAAGGGTAAATCTGTGACATATAGGTAAAAAATAATATTAAAATAAAATTAAATTACCCTCAAATGTGTCCTATTCCAATATTATTTATACATGTCTAAAAATGGGCATCCTTGGGTTGATATTGGGACCCCATGGAGCCACTTGTGAGTTATAATGACCCTTTGTGTTAATGAATTTAATGTAATGGCAAACATGACATAAACTTATATCTTTTAGTAAAACAATTTTCACATGGGATATATAAGTTACATTTTAAACTATAGATATTAATTTGAAATATAAAAATATTTCCTACATTATATTATTTGTTTTATTAGTTTTATACTTCAAATAAATAAAATTATTTATGACACAATAATGAAGCTGTGTTAACCTCATTTATGAATGATTCGAATAAATAAGATTATAAAAATCAAACAATAACGAAAACCTGTACAATTCTAATTTTATTTCTTTATTTCAAAGATAAGTAATCGTATATTATTATTTAATTAGTTTTGGACCTTTATAAACCTAAAATCATTGTATAATAAAATAATCTTCTCAAATGTTCATAAATATCATCTCCTCCCATTATAAAGAACCACCACCTCTGACCCATTACTCACAGCTCTCAAGAATCTTGGATCATCCAAAATCAGTACATTTAAATTCCATACATCCATATCTTCCTCTTATAATCCTTATCTTAGGTTGAAGTACTTTCAAGGAAGCCTTTTGGTTCATACCAAAGGGAGTTACCCGATATAAATGTAATATCTCTTCTTATGTTCATTTCTTTTATTTTACTTCTCCAACCCCCTATACACTGTTTATACATTTATTTTATAAAAAAAATGTAAAAAAAATATACTAGGTTGTTTTTATGTGAATAATTTGAACTAAAATTACACACACCTCAATCTAAAGGGTATAGAACATAATTTTTCTGTGGATGGCGAACTACTATCTCACGAAACGATAATTGTTCAATCTTCTACTACCACTCTTATGGTGGCCATTATGATTAAACTATAATTATATATGATATATATGATACTTAATTTATTTTTAAGCTTATGTAATTCTCTTTTATATCATACGTTTATCCTTTTCATGTTTTATATATATGATAATTTATTTTGTGAAAGTGCGGACTACCGCCCCCTCAATGCGATACGACTATTTCATACTATAAATGGATCATATAAAGTATGGTTATAATTAAGTTCTGTAATGTATATAATATATTACATTATACTGGATTAATAATATACCTATTTATTATTTGGGTTTCTTTCCATTTAATTTAAAAAATGAAATGGAAGAAGCTTTCATGTGTTCGTACATATTACTGTCTCCATGAATGCAATGAGATTCACTCACCATTGTAATCATTCAAAAATAATTTTAATTTAATTATTAATAATAATGTTTATGAAGTTAATATAATTCTAGATATGAATCAAATACATCATATCCATAACAAACATGTCTTACGTAACAAAACTTATAATGTGAAATGAATCAGTTAACACCTGAAAAAATGATAATTCAAAAATATTATTAACAAAGTAATATTAGAAGATCATATTTGATGTCATATTTAAGTATTATGTTCATGTATAATTTAATAAAAATTATTTAACTATTGTACAGGGGGTTAATGTACCCCCATCCAAGGAAAAGTATAAGGTAACGGTTAATTTCACAATCTCTTTATTATCTGAGGTTATTTTTGCGTCAGTATCTACTAGGACCTCTATATCATCCACATCCTTGTTTCATAAAAATGTATTTGAATTTTTTTTAACTATTTACTAGATAGTGGATAAAGTCATTTAAACACTTTATTTTCTTTTTATAAAATGTTTTGAAAGTAATATTTCTGTTGTTTTCCAAAAATGGTACTTTACGACCTTTTCAACAAATTAAGGAATGAATGTTTTCTTAAATTATACAGCGGGTACAGTTATTCTCTGCCGTTATAAAACCTTTGAAGATTACCATAAAATATTATAATAATATGTTCAAAATAAATGTTTCTATTATAATAATGGGACTTTTAAATTATTTCAAAATAGAATGAGATATTTCTCTCTTGTGGGTTTGATTTCATCTATGACAAAATCCTTTTATGGATTTTGTACTTTTTTTAATTTGATTTATTATGATACATTTTTCCATATTTTATTGAAGGTTTTGTGATATTTTTGAAAGAGTATTTGATTTTGTTATACCATTCATATTTTATGGTTGATGTAATAACATTTCATATGCTAGTTTTAATACGAATGATTATGTTATGTTTAAACATTTTCATATCTTAAATTCATTGGACTTAGTAAGTGATGGGTAGAGCCCGCTATAGAAACTCGATGGATCTGTAGGTATCATGAGACATACCAGTGTCTTGGCACAATACCTAGAAAAAATATTATTTATTTTCTGGGCATGAGGCCTTGATTATGTGGTTATGAAGTCTGGAATTATGCATTCATTCATTATGAAATTGGCTATTGATATTGCAAGTGATTATTCGACAAGTAGAATATCAATGTGAATAAGTAAATGGAATTAATTGATTTATCTTTTCCATAATATGCTTAATTTTAAGTTTAAAATTATTTTTCAGTCTTATACATTGCTTTAACTGTTTATGCATATTTATGAATGTATCTGCTATATTGTTATCCTTAATAAGCATCTGAGCTCACCCCTTTCAATGACTTATATTTTCCAGGATGCGAAGAAGATTATTATGACCTACCTACAGGGATAGTCTATGGGATATGAATGTGGTAAATGGATATAATGTTTTGGTTTTTTATAATTTTATAATTTAATGTAAAACTTATGAACATATCTAGTACTTCCAAGGCTACTAAACTAATCATTCTTTCGGGACATGATCTATTATGATCATACCAACGTTTTGTAATAATGCACCAACTCTAGGTAACTAGGTTTAGAGAATTATAATAAATAAAAACATATTCATTATCAACCTTTATAATTCACTAATAAATATAGGGACAATGTAATCAAAGAGATCGAGTGGTGGAGACCATGAATGAAAGAACACTCAATTTCTTTCTTGTAAAAATGATTAATGATATAACTAGGAAAGTGTCTCATTAGAAATGAAAAAATAATAATCTATGGAAAATAATGTAATAAGTAAATAAAATATTATTTAAAATGAAGGGTATGATGAATGGAAATTAATTTAATCATCAAGATCCATTTATAGTTAATTGTCTTATATGTGGGGAATATGGGAAATATCTGAGATAATTCCCACTTCTAATGGATAAACCTTAGACCAAGTAAGAAAATATGTTGATCTAAATGGGATGAAGTATTTATGTATTGGATTTAATAACTATGTTCTATAAGGTTTTTATATATATATTTTTATTTATATGAACCAAAGAATATATATATTTTTTGTTTAATATTGGAAGCATATATGTCATTATTAACAGAAGTGTTTTGGATGCCATCATGGGTTTATGATTTTAATATTTAACATATTTTCAATTTTCATAAAACTCATTTTTATTATTTATTTTATTAGATTATTCAATGAATAACTATATATCATTATACTTTTAATGGAATCTAACCCATATATCTAAAATTTGGTTTAATAAAAATGTTATTCAAGGAATAATGCCCTAACTTTTTTGAATAATTTTTAATCCATTGGATACCATTTGAGTTTATATAATATTTTATATTGAGGTTGTTATAGGTTATATCAATTTAAGAATGTAATAATAATTATAATAGTACATTTTTACAAAAATGGATACCCACATTATTGGTGGAAACCGTTTGCATCTGGTGAAGGGTACGAGGATTGAACCATAAAATAAAGAATGATACATGTTTATCACCAACCACTAGAATATAAAATGTCTGGCTTAATATGTTATGTTTATAAATTAACAAATTAAATGAATAAATATTAATGATGGTTTAAATGTTTTAATGTTGGGGTTTACAGATTAATTTATTATTTGTGATAAATTTTTTTAACCATATTGTATTTGGAAAATATTAATAAAATTTGAAATGAAATTTAACACTTTTATGGATATTATTATATGTTAAAATTAAATTATATCGCTTTATTCAAAAAATGAGGTATTCGAATATTCATTTCATTTATTATGATACAATATGCAAACTGATCAATGAAAACCCAATGGAATAAATTATTCTTAAGAAATGGAAATATATCAATTAAGACTATTTTCATTATATTTTTATATTATAAAATAATTAATAAACATTAGAAAGTCTATATTGAAATAAAATTTTTATCCAATTAGCTTCATATTCAATTAATCAATGGTCTTTGGATTCATAAAATATTTATGATTTTGTGGTTGTTTACTTCCTCTTGATCATTGAAATTATTGTGATTAGTGACCTCTATCACCCTCCAGGATTATTTGAGCATTACACATTTCTTCAATGTACACATATATTCTTCCATCCAATTTCTCCAACAAGGATATTTTTTTTATTTTTTTTTCAGACGAGAAGTCATATTTATCATTACCAATTTTGAAAGGAGGTTTTTTCTAATCATTTTTACAATGTTTTTTTTACAATTCTAATTTCTAATGTAAAACCCTTGATTACCAAGATAATATTTAAATTACAAGGATAAAATATATTAAGGGTGGGGATAATGTGACACCATATGATTTAAAAATAATAAAAATGGGGTCTAAGGTATATATAGACACAACACCAATATAATAAGGGAATGTAACAACACAAGACATTACAATATTATTATTTTAAAATATGTTCGATTTCTTGGATAGTTTATAGAACACTCTACCCCGAGTATAAATGAACTATAATATATAATACTATTATAATATATTCAATAAATAGGTGGGCATGAATATTTAATCAAAATTGTGAAACATATATTTTTAAATTTTTTTTATAAAATTCTCTGGTTATCTATTAATAGAAATAATGTAAGAATCAGTTAAAAAAATTTAATGTATTTTAAAAAACTATATGTTTCTAAATGAATGTTTTATTATGCTTTGGGCACATATTCATAATTAGTTTTTCCCGTTTTTATAAACTAATTTTGTCGAAGTGATATTAATTTTTGAAATCAATATATAAAAAAATATTACATTGAATTTTATGGTAATTTTTTTGGAATGATTCATTTTTTGATGAATAGAGAAAATATTTATTTTTATTAAAAACTAACTTGTCTTTTAAAAAATATAAAGGGTAATATTTTATTTAATTTTTTTAAGGAAATATATGTTTATATTTATTAAAAATTAGGAAATTAATATCATTATTATCAATTTCATAAGGAATATTAATATCCCAACCTTCTATACAAATGATATTTTTCACTTTGGAAACCCTTTTCATGTACATATATGGGTATAATTTTAACACGGATTCTTACAGTTCTGTAAATAATATATTTAAAATTGGAATTCATTTTTTAAATTATCATAAATTAAACTATCAAATAATTTCAACATAATTGTTGACCATTATAAATAGAAAACAATGTAGAACACTATTATCATATATAAGGTCGAAATAGATTTATCAGTGGTCAAAATGAAAATATGTGGGTTAAAAAACCTAAACATATTACGAAAACCCATAATATGAAAATATTTCAACCTCATCACCTGAATGGTCGATAATGACCAATATTTGGAGGCATAAGCGATGATAAAAATGTGGTTTTAACTGAATCATTTACAAAATTAAATGTTTGTAATCTCCCCCACATATAAAAGATCACCACATCTCTTCCCCTCTTGACACTTAAAGATCCATTTGGTTTAGTAGAGACTAGACCAATGGACATCCTAACTCTAATTGTCTAAATAAAAGTTAATGATATTAAAGGAATATTTGAATTTTGTTTCCTCTTCCACCTCCTTCAAATATTTTTAAACAGTTATTATATAATAACTTCACGATCTTCCACATATTTATATTTTTTATGGTAAGGTCCTAACCTATATACATCTCTTACTCCATCAAATGAGAAATGAAACTATATATCATGAGTAATGAGGTATTCTACATCAATAATTGATGTAATTGATTTTCCATCACCACCATTCAACCTTGATATGATCATAAATTCAAGACATGTGTATAATATTTCTGATATTATTGTAATTATGTAATTTTAACATCATATATTCCTTATTATGTTTTATTCCATAAAATATACAATTATGCCGCTCATGTGTATAGTGAAATACTGCCTCATAAAGTGATTTGATATTTTCTCAGTTAAAAATTACATAAATCGTAATAAGGATTGAATTAGAGAAGTTATTTGATATATATTAAATTATAATGATTGTGGAAAATAATTATATAACACACTTCCTTGTGATTTCACTCATTAATGGAATGTTATTGTCCATTTTGTATATATACGACCTACCATATCCAATAAGCATGCGATTAATTATCCATGTTAAACCTACAAAAAATATTTAACAAATATATATAATAAATAAATATTATTTTCATAAAATTAATATATTTCTGTAAATGATGGTTCTATATCCTATATACATGATCCATAACTTTTATGACGAAACATTTATGAGAAGACATGGTCACTATCAAACAAAACATTGATAATAATGATATAATATTAATAAGGTGGATTAAAAATTATATAAAGGAATTATATAATATTAAAAATATGATTATTTTTATGCTAAAAATTATTAATGTTTTTTAAAATATTAAACTGGTTTTTAAATAATGTTCAACCAAAAGGAAGCTTGAGTTAAAGGACTTTGTCTAAATTTATCATCATTAATAAACATTGTAATGTTATGCACCTTATTTATATAATAATTTGTATATAAAAAACCGTTTTCAACTAATATCATAAATACTTCATCATTCACTATATTTCAAGTATTAATTTGGATTATTTCATATAGGTGTATTTGATAAAAAATTACAAAGTGGTAAATATTTTCTTAATATAATTTATATTCACTGCGTTTTATTACTTCTTAATTACATTTTAAATTATATTATTATGTTTGAAAATAATTTTCAATAAGATATTTTTTATTTACACATGTTTTATGTGGATTTACATATGAGAAAAACAATCATTTCCTTGACAAATTATCAGTTTAACATCATCATCTTTGTAAGGGTTTGTTTCAAAATATCATTTTAGTTGGGACTATTTATTCCTGAATTTACATTAAAGGATATAATTTTAATATTTTATAGTAAAAAAATTAAATTTTCTTCTCCAATGGTTATTTATGATTTTTTCATATAATAGTACCATTTTTTCACCTTTTGAATCACAAAATGATTGATAACTTTTCTAAAAAATTCAGAATTTATTAAATGGTTTTTATCAAAATAACATTAATGAATCCTTATTTTATAATTTTTGACATATAATTTATCTCCTTAGATAATTAAAAACATATTTTAATTGATCAATTATGTGTTGAATGTTTCTTTTCAGGGAAATTGTTTTAAAAAATGTTTTTGAACTTTTAGTTTTAAAATTTATTTTCAATGTTAAAATGTTAATTTTCTTCAATAATGTTTTAATGATATTTTTTTCATTAATATTTATTAATTACATAAAACCATTATTTTACCTTTGATGATTTTTTGATATGTTTTATTAATAACATCCTTATTATTTCTCGGAATGGTTTATGATCAGTTTGACTAGTAAAAGTATTGAAATTTCATTCTTGATTAATTTATCTAATGATTAAATTTCCCCTTAAATATTGAATTCTTTATCATCATTTTATATTAAATATCCCATAAATATCCATATTTTTTTCATGATATATCTATTAATTAAATCATGTATCTTTTATACATACAATATTATACCTTGAATGTTACATGATTTACTCGGGAAAATATTATTAATCTTTATGGATTACATCATAAATAGATTTGGTGTTCCGGAATATCATATGTGTAAATATATATTATTTTATATATTATGAGTTCATTGGACATTCATATACTAGTGGGTCCTTGTTACAAATACACCTAAATGCATTATTAGTCTTATTAGATGAATTAGTTGTCTATCCTTATTTAAATGGGATTCTAGTGTATACCTAAATATCAGTTTTAAACTATATTTTGATAGGTGTCAATAGTAGAGATATCATGAAAAATATGATCATGACAACAAAAAGTATGGATTTCCTTCTTTATGAACTAATTTATTATTATCCATTGTATTTTCACAAGGATATTATCTCTCGATGAATTTTATTATTAGTTTATTGATTAAATTAAATATGTTTTCAGTTACGTTTTTTTCATTATTATTATTTCATATCTACTCACGAAATTCAAGTTATTTGTTAAATGGAATGATTGTTCATTAATTCATCATTCCATATTTATTATCCCTTATCTATCCATGATAGTTGTGTTATTAATTAAATTATATTTTTTGTTTTTTTAATTACCATTACATATTGATTAGTAATTATCAAATCATGATATACAAATAATATAAATGGAACCTGTGTTGATCTCTTTACCATTTTATATTGATTATTCTCATTGATTATTAATATATTCTACTGTATGTAACCCTTACCGAGCAATTGAACTCACCGTTATTGTTTCCATTCCTAGGAGTACAAGAATTTTACTATGAATGATATTCAATGATGTAATATAAGGAATAAAGACATTCTCAATAAAAAATATATTTTAATTTTTTTATTCAATTTTAATATGGGTATCACATATGTATCAATTAAAAAAACTATTAAAAATTTTTTTTTATTGGGATGAAAAATATTGTATCGAATGCCAATGTAATAATGTATAAATCGGATTAGGGTTGTGAGGGTAGGGGTTACTATAGTTCATGATTCTATAGAACTTTATCATATAATTGATATATAAATTATATAAAAATCCATGTATAAAATTAATGAATGGATATTTATTACATATATTTCAATTGAACTATTACATAATAATATTATCCAATTCATTTCCATCTTCTTACGTTATAAAATTATTCAATGATATAATATTCGTAAAAAAATTTCTTACAAAAACGTATTCAGACTCTATAGTAGTCAATGAAACTATTTCATACAATTATTACATGTAGAATTTAGTTTTATCTATATAAATGTAAACATAAAATGTTTTAATTCACCTAATATTAATATCTCTGATTAAATTTAAATCAATATATTATTATAATTTCACCACTATATTAACAAATAAAAATATATCATATTTTCCCTTTAAGATTCTCAATATTCTTGTCATCACCTCCAAATGAAAATCCCCTTTATTTTTCATTTATCTTCTAAAGTATCCCATTACATGTTTATTTTGAGGTTATGTAGAAACCAAGACATGCATTAAAATCGGTATTTTGATGAATAAGTAATTTTATTTCCATAAATTTATGTTTATTATTAGTATTTAATAACCAAACAATAGACTACTTGAAATTCATCACAAGTGGAGTTCAAATATATTTTTCCATTGAGTATACTTATCCTACTAAAAATGTTATCTACATGGTATATTTAATAAAATTTTAATATTATCAAAGAATTTTCATCAACAATACACACCATGAAATTATTTTTTAATATTTTATATATCTTTAATAAAAATATTTCTGGATTAGTCAATCCCTAAAACATTTATCCACTATTCATTGGTATATTTAATTATAAATCTTCCAAATTTTACAAAAATATGATATAAAATTACCAAATTATTTGGAAAAAAATATTGATCCATATCATATAAAAAATAGTCATTCTTTCTGATGAATTCATCCAATTTTTTATTTTACTACCACACATTTTCATTAAACACACATAAAATATTACTATGTTTACAAAAAAATGACTTCCAAATTTAATATAACATATTCCTTTTTTAACACCATAATGATATCCTATTCTCTATCTCCATGATAAAAAGTAGTCTCTACATCAATTTATATTATTTTTACTTTTTATTAAGCTACACTACTAAATAAAACCCTCATAATAGTCAACATAATATTAATTTGAATGCTTTAAATTTAGATAAAAATCATATTTTAAATCATCCATAAATTATATATCCTTATACCGTATAACATTATAATGTTAATCTTTACCCAGTATACTCATTTTTATATAATTTTTTCTTCCACATTAGTAACAAAATTATCTATTTGTTATATTTACTAGAAATTAGGAAAATGAAACATTTCATAACATCAAAAAATTATTCTTAACATATAATAATTATAAATAATAAAAAAATATCAGTTCTCCACCTCCATAAAATAAAAATAAATTCATAGAACATATGAAATTTCATGATGAAAAGTTTACCATGGTTGACTTGCTATGACATGAATTTGAAATCATATTCATCAAATCATTCCTTATAAACACTATGTCATTTATTGATATTCCACAAAGAACAAACTAAAAAAATATTATGTAACATTTGTCCCATTATCATATTCAATAACATGTATATCCTTATAAATTACATACACATTAAATGTTGAATTAATTCTATTTGTTGTTTCATAATTCTCAGTATCTGAAAAATGTTTAGAAAAAGCTTTATTATATGAACTAATAATTTTTTTGAATTAGTTTCTAATATACAGATAACCAATATTATAACAAGAATATAGTAAATACAATAAAAAATTATAATAATATTATAACTATATATATTTTTATGGTCCATACTACTATGATTGTTTTCTATTAAAGGATTTTAAATAGAACTCACATTACAATGTTAAATCCATGATAACCACATCAGGAAAAAACATCATTATAATATAGAATTAATACTCATACCAAAAGAATATTCATTTATTTATAATATTTGGCATTCATCCACACTATTTTCAAATGTCGTCCTAGAAATATTATTCTCTATGAAAATCTCATCAGTCATACACTATAAATTAAGAATTTTAATATTATAATGACCAATATTAAATGATAATAGATACATAAAATTCTTTACTATTTATTATATTTTGTTGGATTTATATATATGTTTCTTATGTTGATAAAAATTATGTATTGATTTCATAAAAGTAGTCAAATTTATATCTCCCCATTATGGATGTTGTGTAAATATTTACTATACATTGTTAAACTTTTATGTTTAGATTTATATTTACTATTCTATTTTATATTTTTTAGATCAATTTAAATAATTTTTACATCTTGGATAGATGGATTAGAATTATTTTCTAAACCATGGAAATAGAATATTTGGTGGTGATGATATCCCTATGATTGAAACAATTTTGTATACGGGAAGATCTAGAATGAGGATTATCTACATCAAATGAAGATGATATATCAAACAATGCGGTGAATGTAGAAAACAATGTCATATAATGATATAAAGATGTTATATTATTATGTTATAGGAATCATACATATAATATTAAAAATAAAATTTTCATTTCATATTATGGAGAAGAATAAATTTATAGAATGGTGATGGATTTATTCAATATATATAAAACTCCATATTTTTAACATTTTTTAAAATTTTATATTATTCAAAATAATTATGTGTGATGTTAAATATATAAAAAAAATATTTAATTTAACATTATTATAAGATTGTGTTAGGTTATGGGGTTGTAATTAAAAAAACATGCTCCTATTGGCACAACATAGATGTATCCTTATCCCTTATTAAAGATATGAAAACATATAAGAGAACCGTTATTTTATTTCTTATATGGATGGAAAGGCCAATTTATATGGTCCAATAGACTTATAACTTTAAGGAATACTTTTCGAAAAAAGGAAAATTCATGGTGAATAATTGAACTTATATATTACTCTACATTATATGATAGTTGGATGTTATTGTTTCCCTGATACTATAGGACCATACATATAAATTAAAATAATAGCTTCAACAATATGTTGGATATCCCCCATAAATGAGATCTAATTTGGCTTCAACCCCAACTCCAATCAGTATGGATTTGCAGCTGGGGACCTGTAACATCCCACCCCTCCTCAATACCATGAGCTCTAGTGAAGGTGCTTCTATTCATTAGAAACAATTCATAAGGTTCTAAAAGATGGAAATAAATTGGAAGGGATTCAAGAAAAATTGGTGAATGGTTTTACCTTATAATATAAACAAATAACCAAATGATCCATACCCATTAAAACTACATGATTCAAGTCATCAATGTAAACCAATTTAATCCATTACAAAGTGAAAAAAATACAATGAAACCAAATCCATAACCAAAACTAAATTAGAGTACCATGAATAATAAAAAACAATAAAAATACAAAGTCACTAAGAAATAAATCCATGGGTTTACTCAAAATGTAAGGATCCACAAAACATTCCATGCATCACGATGAACCACTCATGAAGTGAAATACCATACCTTTACCTATATATCAAAATTATTCCTCTTCAAAACAATGAATGTTCCAAAGAAGGGGTGAGTAAAAAAACTCAGTTGTTATCCCAAAATTACTTCTTTACATACACTACTAGGATAAAACTTGTTATTACATTACATAAAAAATTCATATAAAACCCTGAAATAAGAACCCAATTTTCAATTATCCATACACACCCTTACCACACCATTTTACCAAAAAAACAAATTTACATGGAATTAAACCAAAGATTTAATTAACTATTTTTCTATAATATAGTAAAATTATTAATTCAAATTGAGTGGACACACACATAACACAACCATATACACAAAACAACCACACAAGGTCGGTGGTCATTGATGGTGTATCTTTATGTCCAGAAACTCTCCCATTTTTATATTGGTACTTAATAACCACATGATGATGTTATATCACGACCATAATCCATCCCATATAAAACCTTCTTAAACTCTGAAACAATAAACCATGACAGCCACATTTTTTAAACCAAAATATCGAGAATGAAAATAAATAATTTCAACATAAGCAATAACCATTTCAATAAAATTAATATTTATTGAAACCATCCTTAAACGACGGTCAAGCCAAATATAAATTCAATAAACCAAACGCTTTTTTGAAAACATAATTTTCCAAAAATTCCCCATAAATCCACAATGGTGTTGATTTTAGAATTATAATTTTAAAATCAAACATCAATCACCTTACACCATAATAAACTATTTCCCCCCAAATTTATACAACATCACCAAATAAGTATTAACAAGATTCTAAAAATTACAAAAAACCAACAATTTTATGAAATGGATATTATTTTGAAATTTAATCCTTCATGTTGTGTCAAAATGGATTAGAGAGGTAAGACACCTACCATATAGTTTCAACGAAATTATCCAAAGCAATACCACACCTAAAATCTGGGAAAAAACATTAAAAAACCAACATAGTTATATTTTTTATAACATAAGAAAGTCAAACTAAAATATCTTTAGGAAACAAAAAACATATATATACATGTGAATGAAGTGGATATATTAAACCTAGAGAGATATACGGAGATCTAGATCTGATAGAAAACAAGAGAACACCAAGAGGGTGGGCTTATCAAAGAATAATATCCTTTACCTCACCATGAAAACCCATATAAAACCCTCCAAGATGTGTGAATATGTTACCTATTCCAAGAGAAGAGAAAATAAAGAGTTGGGTCATATAGGAAAATAAATGGTTGTTTTAGGGATTATCAAAAGAAACCCCATAAAAATAGATTTTTAATACCACATATGGTTTAGCCACACAGGTAAAAAACTATGTGTTAACCATGGAACTATTACAATTTCACGAGGTTTCCAAACATGTATGCACCACACGATTAGAAAAACTGTTCTATGACAATGAAAAATTCCACTGTTTGAAGATTCATGGTTTACATTACTGGTCGCATGTTTAGAAAAATTGTTCACCTTATCCATGTTCCATCCCGCTGCCTCTGTTTCACTGTTAATGGTTACATGGGATTGTTTCATTTTTTAAATAACCATTCTAAAACTATGTACCCTTAAAAAAGCTTCCAAACTATCCTAAAACTCTTCAAACCTCTCCAGAACATTACCAAACCACCTTACATACATAAAAAATACATAAACTAGTGTTACATATCATAAAAATTTGTTACAAAATTTTCCCAAAATTGAAATTTCCATCAGCAGATAGTAGAAAACTATAATTTTACCAAAATATCTCGGGACATTTATCACCGATATATTTTTCCCATTCTTATGCCTCCTCCTGAATCCGACCATGTTACCAAATAGCCAAAAACAAATGGATGATTTTCCTTCATAAAAATATTTATTTCCTATACACAATCCATACTAGGAAATATTCCAACGATGCCTCTGACTCTAGCATAAAATGTTCCCAACGAATCACATGGTCATGATCCGACAGATGGTTTTTAAACTACGAGACATAAAACACATTGTTCACAATAATAATCTCTAGATGAAAAAAACTGATATTATACCTCTCAAACAAGCTCGAGTATCACGAAAGTCCCAATATAGCACAAATATAACATTCCCTTCCTTTTAAAATCAAGATTAACCAACCTTGGATGTATTGTTTAGAACACAAGATCACCAATGTAAATTAAAAATATCCTCCAATGATGGTATATGTATGATTTTTGTTGACTCTAAAAAATATACATACTCATTCCGATCAACTTCATCTGCTTCACTATCTACTGAACAAGGATCATCCCAACCAATGATGTTTCTACTTTATCCACCAAAAAACATGGATAATGTTATGGATTACAATATAATTATTTAAAAGGGGGAATATGTATTGATTCATGATACATGTTATTATATGATAATTTGACTAATGGTATGTGATCCTCCCATGAGACACTGAAATTATTCTCCCAATCCCACAACACAACATTAGATGCTAGTATCATCTCCCTGTATTAACCATTCTTTTGAGGTTGATATTATAAACTAGTAATCAAATTACTACCAATGGATTACTGCACAAATTTATATAAACAATATGTACATATAAGATATCTAATTGATACAATCTAAACCATGAAAACATGTCACTTTTCCACCTCATAAATGGTGATTTTGGATAGATCCTCCACCGTATTGGTTTCATTAATAGGGAAGAAATGATTCGAATTTTTGATCAAGTCCACTATTACCCATATAAATTCATGCTTCATAACCATTAATGGGAGATCAATAAGAAATTCAATCACTATCTATTCCCACATCAACACTGAGATATTTAATGACTACAACATACCTAATTGTTTCTTATGTTCTTCCTTGACATGCAGACAAGTATGAATTCTCAAAAAAACTCAATCGCTTTCATTTTTATGACCACCTACTGAAACTATACATTCAAGGCCTTATAATTTTACAAAATTATACTATGAACATTCTATATGTAATTATAAGAATAATTTAATTGTTTCTCCCAAAAATCCACTTGTACAACCATCTGATTCCAAATGTACAAAACTAAATTCCCTTATAGTTTCCATCCCTCAATGGTATCCCCCCATTGAGTTTCAACATAATATTCACACACTTGGAATCATGCCTCTTTGACTCCATAACCAATCCTTACATGTCAAGACCCAATTAAAATTTAAGGAAACATAATAAATCACATTAGTATTTACATTCAAACCACATGATGGCTATGAACGTCATCAACTAACACTGATTCTATGTTTTTATCCACATTAGCATATTAAATTCTACATAATGCATACTTCTCCATATTTCCATTACCAGGTGTGCACATCAAGTCAAATTCCATCAACTGTAGATACTCCATTTGTCTCCTTTGGGATAGATTCAAATCTAGATGTGATAAAATAAAACTCAAGATCCTGTGATCAGTACACAGTGTGAATTTATAAATAAAGAGATATTGATACCATGTTTTTAAAATATGAACTGCTTCTACCAACTCCAAACCATGTGTTGGATACTTCTTGTCATTCCACCTCAACTACCATGATCCATACACAAATAAAATATCCCCATAGATGATAACACACACCAACAATAATCATGATGCATCACAATACACCACATAACCATTACTTAGTTCTAGAAAAACAATGATTGGTGATTATGTAAGATTATCCTTATCTTCATCAATAGAATTATTCAACTTATCATTCATTTTAAATGGAAAATTAATTATTGTTCAAGATATGATAAAAAATGATAATTATGATAAGACAAAATCAAAGCGTTGATAATAAAAATCTAGACCAAGGGAGCTATATATTTGAAAAGCATTATTTGGTGGTTGAAAAGAGATATCAGAATATAAATTTGTTGGATCAATTGGAACACCCTTCTCATAAATGAAATTTCAAGGAAAAGAAACCACTTATATCAAAAAATACCACATTCATAGTTTGGAATACAAATTTTCATATCTCAAGATATCCGACACTGTCACAATGTGTTTATCATGATTAGTCATTTTCCTAGGAAACACCAATATATATGATTAACACAATTATAAAAGAACGATGATATCAAAAAAATTATGATTAATCAGTTACATGAAGACTAATGGTTCATTTTTCAGACAAAATAGTATAACTATATACTAATAATGGCCATATATACTCCTGAAATACGTTTTCATAGTATCCTCCTTATGCACCTGAAACTGATGATATCTTAATAGAATGTAAATTTTTAAGAATCACTGAGCTCCCCTCAACAAATCTAATAGATCATCAATGCATGCTAGGGGATATAGATGCATTACCATAACATGGTAAATTTTATGATATTCGACACACAACTGAAGTGGTTTATACTCCATTTTGATGGAAAATCATCTATTCCCATGGGGACATGCTAGGATGGATGAACCCTTTGTTTTTAGACACCTCAAACTATGATTTCAATTTCATAACGTATGTTGGTTCCATATGGTATGATGAATGTGAAATAGGTCTGGTCCCCAGATGTATATCAATTTCCAAATCTACTTCACTCATGGGTGGAACTCCTATGATTTTTATGGGAACGAAATCTAGAAACTGATCGACCACTTCTAGAAAATTGAATTCCTCAAACTCTTCAATCAATTACAATGATAAATCCACCAACTAACATAAGATCATCCCAATAGCTGGTTCCAAAAAAAACATTTCATGCACCCTTTCACTCATCTCTCCACTAAAGAGATTCTATATGGCATCCTCATTCATGAAACTCGCCATTCACAAAAAATATTCATAATGGCGTTAAACATCACCAACCAATCCATAATAATAATAACATCATACACATCCTTCTCAAGAACTAATAAGTCCAAAATCATCTCAACCACATCCACAACAAAATATAATTCTCCACACCGGAAGGATCGAAACTCTTTTAACCTAGAGGAGTTTGACGTTTTATAATACAAGGAATCATTTACAGAATTAATCTAGAGGAATCAATGATGAGAAAAGAAATATAATAATGAGATTTAGACATATCAAAAAATACATTCATCAATGTAACATTCCAAAAAATGTTACGTCTAATGGTGGATGGTCCCGAATAATCATCCATCACTTACTTCTCAGTTCAAAACATCTTTTTACAAGCCACACTCTTCTCACTGTTCCCATGATGAAAATTCCCCTTATGAGGATTCATGCTGTTCCTAGAATCACTATGGATAATTTTTCTGTAATGCCCCGGCCATAGGTACCCAAAGTCGGTGCCTTATTACATAACATTGGCATGATCAAAAGAAAGATCAAATATCAAATGACCGATTAGTTTAGTAGCCTTGGAAACACTAGATATATTCATAATGTTTTACATTACATTATAATGATGAAAACTACAACAACATAGCCTCCATAGTCTACAATCTTATCCCCTCATACTATCCCAGCAGGTCATTCATAATTTAATTCTTCAATTCCTAGGAAAAATAAATCATAGAAAACGAGTGAGCTCAAATGCCCAGTAAGGATAACAATATAGAGGAAACTTTCATAAATAAGAATAAACATTTAAGGAAACATATAACTAAAACAAATGCCTTTTAAACTATAAATTCAAAATATTATAGAAAAAATAAAATGAAATAATTCCATTTACTTATTCCCATTGATATTTTTCTAATCAAATAATCACATGCAATTTCAATAACCACATTCATAATGATGGAATGCATAATTGCAGACTATCATAACCACATAGCCAAGGCCTCGTGACAAGACTACAAATAAGATTTTTTCAAGGCCTTGTGCCAAGACACTAGTTTGTCTCATGAGACCTACTGATGCATCGACGAGCTATAGCGGGCTCCACCCGTCACATATTAATTCCAATGCATTCCCATATGAAAAGGTTTGAACATAACATAAACATTCCTATTAAAACTGTCATAAAAAATGTAAATACTTAATCCATAAACCATGAATGGTATAAAAATAACACATCCACAGTCAAACATATCCCAAAACATTCAATAAAATATAGAAGTTTTGTATCCTAAAAAATCAACTTCAAATAAGCGTAAAATCTATCAAAGGATGTTGACATAGATGAAATAAAAACACTTTTTAAAGAAATATATCTTTCTATTTTAAAATCATTTAATAGTCTTATATTTTTAGAATAAAACATTTTATTTGAAAATATTATTATAATCTTGTAAGGTAAGCTTCGACGATTTTATAATGGTAGAAAATAACCGCACCCGCCGTATAAGTTAAAAAAATTCTTACCTTAGTTCCGTCGAAAAGGTGTAAAAGCACCTTTCTTGGAAAATGACGGAAAGATTCCTTTATAAAACTCTTATAAATACTGAAACAAGGGTATAAATGACTTTAACCATTATTCTTGTAAATAGTAAAAATGTTTTGAAATAAATTTTTAAGACACATGGATGAGGATGATAAAGAGATCCGAGTAGATTATTACGTATAAACAACCTCGGATAATGAAGAGATTGTGAAATAACCCTTACCTTGTACTTTTACTTGGTTGGGGGTAGGTTAACCTCATATATAATGGTGAAATAATTGTTATTAAATTATACAATAATTATATATATTAATATGATATCATATATGAACTTTTAACATTGCTTTGTTAATAATATCTTAGAATTATCGCCAATTCGGGTGTTAACTTACTCATTTTCCTTTATATGTTTTGTTACATAAGCCATGTTTATTTTGGATAGATTGTATCTTATTCATATCTAGAATGATTTTAAGTCCTTAAACATTATTATTAATCTTCAGTTGAGAATTAGACTTGAATGGATACGATGGAGAATGAATCTCATTGCGTTCGTGGAGACGGTAGTCCGTACGTACGCACGAGTGACAATATCATTCTATTGATATTAAAATAATATATAATTGGATGGTATATCATATATAAAGAATTATTATCATGTTATATTTATTATTTACATGAATTACACATCATTATTATACCCATCCATAAAATAATTTATTGAATAACAATTACACCACGACGTGGAGACGGTAAGTCGTACGTACGAACGTATGGTGTCATGTCATTCAAAGGATGGATAGAATACTGAATATGGTTGTACCATAATTATAATAATATTACAGTATAGTGGAGAAACTGGATTCATTATTTTAGAAAGGTAATAAAAAAGAAAGAATAAGTGGAAGAAGGAGGAACTTGAAAAAGGTTGGTGAAATCATTACCTCTTCTTCGGGTTCTTCCTTTTGATTTGATCAAAAGGGCTCCTTAGGTTGGGTTTCTGACTAAATAATGGACTATAGGATGATTTGACGGAAGTTTAGAGAGTATTTGGGTAGGTTTGGATGAACCAAAAGGCTTTGAAGGTATGAATTAATGAGAAGGAGGAGTTCCCTTTTATAAGATGGGTGAGGGGCACCTTTGGAAAATCTAGAAATATTATTTTATAATAAATTCATATTCTGTTTCTAATATCTCCAAAGTGTATTATTTAAATTCTAAGGTGGGTATATGTCGAAAACCACTCAACCAATAGGATTTAGACAGGTTTGGGTTACTATATTAACCTTATCTTTAAGTATTAACTCATAGTTAATTAGTTTCACTTTCACAATGTCTCTTTGTATTTTTATATTATATGGTTAATAAACATACTACATACATCCATGAGTCCCCCAATTGGTCCCTTAATGATACACCTATCATGATATATTTCTCTTGGATGAACCTTACATTTTTAGGAATTTAATATTAATTAATAATAGAATATTTTTTTTAAAAACTCTTTTTTGACAATTTTGACACTATTTGGAAAATTGATTTTTGGGAAAATCATAACAGAATGATTACTTCGAAAAAAGTCCATAAATTCAATCCTAATATGTCATATTATCCTAGAAAATTAGTGTAATTCATTAAAAGCCTCAAATTATATTTATTTGGGTATTTATAATATCAATTATTTTAATTTTTTATTATTATGGTAATTACTGCATCATCATTGTGTCATAAATAAATTAATCTATTTAATGTCTAAAAATTATAAATAAAATATCACTATTTAGTAAATATTTTTAACACTCTAATTATTATTTATAGTCTAAAATCCAACATAAATAACCCTTTGTAAAAATTGTTTTTCGAAAAGATATATGCTTTTTTCATTTTTGTATTTATTTTAACTTAATTAAAATAATGTGTCCCTATCACCTACAATTGGATCCTTGGGGTCCCAATATCGACCCAAATATGTACATGGTCGGAAATGTATCCACCAATAAGATTAGAACACGTTTTATGTAACATTGGCATGATAAAAAAAGATCATGTCTCGAAAGACCGATTAGTTTAGTAGCCTTGGAAACAATAGATACATTCTTAAATGTTACATTACATCATAAAGTGAAAAACAACAATAACAAAGTCTCCATATTCCACACTCATATCCTCTTCTGACTATCCCTGCAGGTCATTCATAAAATACTTCTTAACATCCTGTAAAATATTAAAACATTGAAAGAGGTGAGCTCAGATGCTCATTAAGGATAACAATATTGCAGAAGTTTTTATAAATAAACATTAACATTTAAGGTAGTTTATAACTAAAAAAATCATTTTAAACTTGAAAATAATCATAATATGGCAAAAATAAAATTAAATAATTCCATTTAATTATTCACATGGATATTATACTAGTCGAATAATCACATGCAATATCAATATCCACTTTCATAATGATGGAATGCATAATGCCAGACTATCATAACCACGTAGCCAAGGCCTCGTGCGAAGAATAAAAATAATATTTTGTCAAGGCCTCATTCCAAGACACTAGTTTGTCTCATGAGACCTACCGATGCATCGAGGAGCTATAGAGGGCTCCACCCGTCACTTATTAAGTCCAATGCATTCCTCATATGAATAGGTTTAAAGATATCATAAACCATAACATAATTTAATCACATAAAACATTCATAAAGGAAACATAATATTTCCACACTTCAATCACAAGATATAAATACAACACATTGATATAATAAAAACTTTATCAAAACCATTTTCAATACCAAAATAAAAGAAAAGTAAAAAATGGTATTTATTTTTCTTTTAAAAAAGTTATGGCTTATAGAGGAAGCCGAAACTCAAATAGTAGTCACGGCGCCAAGGAATTCATTGTCGCCGCATACATTATAAAAAACATTCTTTTTTCGTTTAGTAAAACCTCTTCGTATAAAAATATTCATTTTGAATAAAAGTAAAAGTCAAAGTGGTTTATACACCGTATAAATGAAAGTTGTGTATAAAACCAAATATGCCTCAATGAAAGGAGATTGAGACGAAGTCCTTACAAAGATAAATTTTAAAATAAAATAGATCTATTATTTGTATTCACTATAAGTACACAAAATAAATTACAAATACAAGATAGGAAATAATAATATGATGACATAATTTGAAAGTAGAAGATTAACCCAAAGAATAGAAATTTGATTAAGAAGTTCCCTTAACTCGTGTCCGACATAACTCGACCACTCTTTAACCTCCTGAATAATAAACTAGAGTTAATCTCTACTTGATTAAGAACCTTTTTCAAGTTCATTATTCCATTTATTTAACTTATTACAATGTTACAAAAATTATGTAATCATTTATATTAATAACGGTCATTTTGTCGATCTTTGGTACCTGAGTCAACAATAAAATTCTTATAGTTACAAGTTGATTATGTGGTAGAATATCCATTATCTACAAAATTATATTCATGATGTATATATCATATATATCCTATATATCTTGTATATACATGCATTTATAATATTACATAACATTTATAGGTAAGAAATGAAATGCACCGTTGATGGAGACAGTAAGCCGTACGTACGCATGAATGCTACTTTCATTTATATTTATTATTTAATGGAATGAAATAATAAGTATATAAAGGTATAATATAATTCCAGTATAATATAATTTATAATAACATTTACTCCATCCTTTATACATCCCACATATGGCATTAAGGATTCAAATCACTTTGAGGGGGCGGTAGTCTGTACATCCTAAAATGAAAATATCGCGTTTACCCATAATGGAATTCAAAAAGGTATGCCATAAATTAAAAATAAATAAGCTTAAGTATAACTTAAACATATTATATATCATATATAAATAATGTGACATCTTAATATCCACCTTTGAATGTGTTACATGAGTGTTGAACAATCATCGTTTCGTGAGGCAGAAATTCGACATCCACAGAAACAGTATGTTATTTAACCATTATATGTAGGTGTGTGTAAGTGTAGCTAGAATAATTCTTATAAAAACATCATAGTATATTGAAGATACAGGTTTGGTTAGAGAATAAATGAATAAAAATAGTTTATGGGGTTGAAGAGGCAAAATAAAACAAAATAACATAAGAGAAGACATTACCTTAAAATCGGGTAACTCTTTCTTTGATTTGAGCCAAAGGCTTCCTTGGGATGAATTATTCCCAAAGTGATGCTTCTAGGAGTAATAGAGGTAAGTTGATAGAGTATTTTGGTAGAGTTTGGCCGATCCAAAAGGCTTTTAAGGTGTTAATAAGGTGGTAGTGGTGGGGGCCTTTTATAAGAGGAGAGGAGGGGCACTCTTGGAAAGTTATAAAAGGTTACTTTATTATAAAATGTTTTTTGGATTTAAAAGGTCCCAAAATTTTATATTTCATTAATAAGGTGATAAGAGTTATAAATCCACCCATTCAATAGGTTTTTGACATGTATAGGTTTTATATTTTACATTATCTTTTCATTTTAGTTAAATCGTTAATTAATGAGGTAATCACTGCATCATTATGGTGGCATAAATAATTTAAATTATTTAACGTCTAAAAATTATATAAAAATATCATGATATATGAAATTTGTATATATTTATAATGAATATTTATAGTCAAAAATATGACTTGTATAACCCCATTTAAAATTTTTTTTAGTAAAACTACTCATGTTTGTGACATTTTTATTTTAACATTAAAAAAAAGTTTTTAATGTCATTTTCCTACCAAAGTGGCTCCATGGGTTCCCTAAGTTTACCCATGGATTTTATTGGTCGGACATGACTCATCCAATAAGTTTAGGAAAAGTGTAAAGGTATTTTCATATTTTTATAATATCATTTTTACATTAAATTTCACTAATTACCTTTAATTGCGATTAATTAAACTTAAATGTTACTATTCACAAAAAAATTATTTTAATCCCATTGAACCACATTTTACTTACTAATGAAAACCATGTGTGTCGGATTTTTGAAAATCAAATCACAAAAGTGGTAATGTTTCATTTAAATGAAAAATTAGTTTTTAACTACCACTTAGTGGTTTCACTATTCATAAAAAATTGATGGTTTTCAGAACAATGCCAAAAATTCACCCCAAGCTATAATTGATATTCCGAATTCAAAAATGATGTATATTTTA
Source organism: Viscum album (assembly GCA_963277665.1). Taxonomy (NCBI): domain Eukaryota; kingdom Viridiplantae; phylum Streptophyta; class Magnoliopsida; order Santalales; family Viscaceae; genus Viscum; species Viscum album. The sequence continues at coordinate 652,505,378 of OY728164.1, read as the reverse complement.
CAAAATTATAGACATATAAGTTTCATTAATTAATTTTATAATTAATTCCCGCTGTCACAACAATATCTTTTTTAAGAAACAATATATATCAAAAGATTGACAATTGTTTATGTCCAATTTCAAAGTGAAATTAATTATAATGACCACCATTGGATGAAATGGTAAAAATATATTCTAATTATACTTTCAAACCACTCATTAGTATAATTTATCACTATAATTTATTTTGATTAAAAAATTTGTTTTTATGTATTTTTCACTATTCATAAAAAATTGGATGTTCTCAGAAAAATACCAAAAATTCAACATAAGCTAATTTCGATATTCCGAATCCAAAAATGAAGTCCATTTTGAAATATAAAATATATATAATTTCAAAACATGGGTATTACTATTCATTATGGCTATATTGATTGGTCGCGGTGTATAACGACCCATACTTTACATACATTTTTAATACTTCAAAATTGAAGCATACTTATAACAACATATAACAAAACCACAAAAGGACCATATAGGTATTGTGTCTTTAGAAACTGGGAAACATAAAAAACTGGTTCATAAAGCGTCTACATTGTCTCCCATTTATTTCATCATATCTGTAGTCCCTTTTGGCACATCTTACTTAATAACCTTCTTCCTAACCTGGGGAAAGAAAACATACAAAAGGGTGAGCTCAAATGCTCAGTAAGGGTAAACAAAAGAAATATCAACCACATCATATAATAACATAACTTTTGGAAATCTTAACCAGCAAAAGAGAGCATAATTTCATAACATGGGATAAATCATAGTAGTGAAATGGAAATCATAACTTAAAACATGAAACTTTGTGGCATACACACATAATCATAAATAATAATTTCTTGTTAGTCACGACTCATTTACAAGACTATCTTAGTGGACAAAGTCCCTTTCTGAACCAATTTCATTCCTCATTTCAGTCCTATTTCACTGAACCGGTATAACCTACCATTCCAGCCATGTCTATCTCATGAGATATAAAATCTTTACCCAATGCATTGGAGGGAGATATAGGTCCCACCCATATCCTAATTATTTCATTCTTATGTGTGCCACAAAATCATAAACCATACATCATAGCATAACCCATGTAATAGAAATGGGAATCTTAAACATCGTGACATCATAAAACAATTCATATAAGATAAAGTAATTCATAAAAATAATTCCATCACAACATAATCAAATCAATGCAATAATAGGGATAGAAACAGAACCCTTTATTATCTTAGATGGAAGCTAATTTTGATAAAACACTTGAACGCCATTCATGACGAAAATATCCTTTCTACATCAAAAACATTTTCCTTTCTTAACATGTCATACAATTTTAAACTTAAATAAGTTCATTTTAAAAAAATTGAAAACTTGTAAAGGAAGATTCTTGGAAATAATGTTTTAAAAATCCATTCATGCCGTATAAGTTAAAAAAACATTCTTCTCGTACTTTTGTCGGAAAAGTCAAAAAGTACCTCGTACGAAAAACGACAAAATATTCCTTTCATATCCTTTACTATAAACTCACCAAAGGTTAAAAATGGATTTAAACAATTGTAGTTGGATGGAAATAATATTACATATTGAGGAAACATGGATGTGGATGATAAAATACACCCCAGTAAATACCAAAGTATAAACAATCTCGGATAAAAATGAGATTGTGATATTTCCCTTACCTTAGGTCTGTTTTGCTTCGTATGTATCCGAACCACCTGTATAATGATTTAAATAATGTTATTGACTTATTCCAGAATCATACTTATTTTTATGATATATGATCATATTATTATATTCTTAGTAGTAATATTTCATTGCTACTTGTTATTCGGGTGTTTATAACTTTTTGTTCTTATGCGTGTCTTGTCGAATAAATTCATATCCTTCTCTTTAGGTTATAGATACCTCATTTCCAGAATGGTATTAGTGTAATATATATCATATTCATTCATTAAATTCATTTATATAACCATTATTAAATTAATATCATGTATAACGAGTCGCATCACATCGTGGAGACGGTATTCCGTACGTACGCACGAGTGATGATATCGTTCCTATGATCATTGAATTGTATTGGAGTGTATGTATACTATTTAAGAATCAGTATCACTTTATAATAGTCATATATAGTCATTATTTACACCATTATACCCATCCAAATATGGTGGTGGTGGAAAATAGATTACACCACGGCGTGGAGACGGTATTCTGTATGTACGCACGTGCGATGATTTCTTTTTCCGTAGGACGGATAGATGGTGAAATAGGGTTGATTAATACTTATAATAACATATCATTATATGAGTGATACTTATGTTATTACTTCATAATGAAACAACCAATGAAGAAGAAGTGGATGAAGAAATAATGATGAAAGAATCGGTAACGGACATTACCTCTTCTTTGAAGTGCTTCTTTGAGACCTTCTTTTAGGGCACTAAAATTGGTCTTTGAATAAGACCAGTACCACTAGGATGTCTCTAGGGAAGTGGAGAGGAGTAATTGGAAGGGTTTGGCAGAGCTTGAAGGCTCAATGTGGTGTGAGCAAGAGGGGGAGGAGGTGCCCTTTTATAAGGGAGGAGAGGGGAACCTTTGGGAATACTAAAAATATTATTTTATTATAAAGTCAAGTTCGGTTTTAAATAGATCCAAATTGATATATTTAGAAGCTAAGGTGGGGATGGGTCTAAATCCTCTCATCAAATATAATTTAGACAAGTTTAGGTATCAATTCTAACCTTATCATTTAGATTTAACTTTAAGTTAAATAATTTAACTTTTACTGTGTCTTCTTGTTTTCTTACACTATAATGTTAATAAACTTACTATATCAAGACAAACGATCCCCAAGATGTTTATTATTAATATATATGGCCTTATCTATGTCATTTGGCCGAACCTTATATTTTTAGTAATAAAATAACAATTACTAATATAATATTGTTTTTAAAAACTATTTTATGTCAATTTTGACACTATTTAGTAATTGATTTTTGTGAAACTCATAATAGAATGATTAGTTCAAAAAAAGTTAATTAAATCAATTATAACATGTCATATTAACCTATAAAATTAGTGTAATTCATAAAAAGTCTCAAATTACATTTATTTGGGTATTTATAACATCAATTATGTCAATATTTCACTAATAAGATAATTACTGCATCATCGTTGTGTCATAAATAAATTAAATTATTTAATGTCTAAAAAATACAAATAAAATACCATTGTGTAGGAAATATTTTTAGCTTTCTAATGAATATTTATAGTCGAATTTATCTTATGTATAACCCCATATTAAAAATTATTTACTTATTGAACATTGATTTTAACTATATAACCCTTCTTTAAATAAATTAATAATAAATGTCCTAATCTAATCCAAGTGGGCCTAAATTGTCATATTTTATTCCTAAGGTTGTTTTTGGTCGAATAACAATTTTCCAATAGAATTATTACATGTGTTAGGGTAATAATAATAATATCATTTTTACCCCTAATTACCCTATTTACTTTTAACCGTGGTAAATAAAAGCAAAAAGTTACTATTCACCAAAAATTATTTTCATCTCATTGAACCACATTTTAGTCCTTGATATTAAATGTGTCTCTCGGATTTTCGAAATTCCACTCACAGAAGCGGTAAAATTATGTTTTAGGAAAAATTTAGTTTTTTTAACTACCACTTAGTGGTTTCACTATTCATCAAAAATTGAAAGTTTTCAGAAAAATACCAAAATTTCACCCTAGGCTAGTTTTGACATTCCGAATCCAAAAATGAAGTCCATTTTGAAAAATAAAAATTATAACATTTCAAAAAGTGGTTATTACAATTCATAACGTCTAGTTTAAATAAAATTTTTATAACATATCGTTGTTTAGTGAAACTCGGCATTGCGTACGACGCAAGCTATCGAGGAAGGTCGCAATTGCGTGTAATGAAAGCCAAGCTAGTGTTGTGTGTAGTAAAATATTCCTTTGATGATTTATAAAAACAAATTGTTTCTCATAAAAGTCTCGGGCGTTACATTCTACCCCCCTTAAAATGAATTTCTCCCTCAAAATTCGACACTTTGTCACAAACATATGAGGATACCTCTCCCTCATCATATCCTCAAGCTCCCATGTAGAATCTTCTAATTAGTGGTTCCTCCATAAATCATTCACCAAGAGAGTGGTATTGTTTCGTAGGAATTTTTTTCTACGATCCAGAATCTCTATCGGCTGTTTTTCATAAGAAAGATCTTGCTCCAGCGGTACAACTTATGAGCTGAGTACATGTGAAGGATCAGGTATGTACTTTCTCAGGAGAGATACATGGAACACATCGTGAACTTGAGAGAGATTCGGTGGAAGCACCAATCGGTAAGCTACCATCCCAACATGATCCAGTATTTCAAAAGGACAGATATATCTAGGGCTCAACTTCTCCTTCTTTCCAAATCTCATGACCCTCTTCCAGGGAGATATTTGTAAGAACACTTTATCACCCACTTCAAACTCTAGGTCTTTTCATCGGTTGTTGGCATAACTTTTCTGTCGACTGTGAGCTGGTCTTATGTGTTGTTGAATACATCTGACCATTTCTGCCATTTCATCAATGAGATCAGGTCCTAATAGCTTTCTTTCCCCAAATTCATCCCAGCAAGTTGGAGTCATGCATTTCTTTACATAGAGAGCTTTATAAGGATCCATCTGAATACTGGAGTGAAATCTATTATTATAAGAAAATTACAATAAATGTAGGTGTTGATCCCAACAACCTTTGAAATCCATAGAGCAAGCTCTCAAGATATCTTCTAGAGTTTGAATTGTTCTCTCAGACTGACCATCTGTCTGAGGATGATAAGCAGTGCTGAAACTCAACTCTGTATCCAGAGTATGCTGAAGACTTTTCCAGAACATTGAGGTAAATCTCGGATCCCGATCAGATATAATAGAAAGTGGTACTCCATGAAATCTTACAACTTCCTTTACATATATCCTGGCAAGCTTATCCAGAGAGAAATCCTCTCTAATAGCAATGAAGTGTGCAGACTTTGTAAGACGATCAACTATGACCCAGATAACATTTTTGCCTTTGGATGTTTTAGGAAGTCCTGTGACAAAGTCCACAGTGATGTTTTCCCATTTCCATTTGGGTATGGGTAATGGTTGTAACATCCCCTTAGACTTCTGTCTCTCAGCTTTAACTTGCTGACAAACCAAGCATCGGGAGACATATTCAGCAACATATCTTTTCATGCCATCCCACCAGAAGTACTCTTTCAGGTCCCTATACGTCTTCGTGCTTCCAGGATGAATAGAGAATGAAGAACTATGAGCCTCATCCAGCAGATCCTTCTTTAATTCTGGGATGGGAGGAACACAAACCCGATTCCTAAACTTTATTATCCCATCACAATCAAGGTTGAATTCAGGAACATTTCTCACCTTCTTTGGTAACTCGACATGTGCTTTATGTGCCTCTTTAATCTTCCCATGTATATATGGTTGAACATTCATTTGAGAAAGATAAGAATTTTCCCCTTCCATTATAATTCCAAGATCCATCCTTTGTAAATCCATAAATATTGGATCTTTTGTGATCCTCATCATGGATAAACTGGCATGGTCTTGTCGACTTAATGCATCTGCCACCTTGTTTGCTTTTCCAGGGTGGTAATGGATTGAGCAGTCATAATCCTTAATTATCTCCAACCATCTTATTTGAATCATATTCAGCTCCTTTTGTGTGAAAATATACTTTAAACTTTTATGATCAGTATAAATGTCACACTTTTCTCCATAAAGATAATACCTCCAAATCTTTAATGCAAAGATTACCGCAGCTAACTCCAAATCATGTGTTGGGTAATTTTGCTCATGGATTTTCAACTGTCGTGAGGCATAAGCTATCACCATATCATGTTGCATAAGAACACACCCCAATCCCTTCTTGGATTCATCACTATAGATCACAAACCTCTCTCTACTACAAGGCAGTGTGAGCACATGTGCATTGGATAACCTTCTTTTCAACTCCTTGAAATTCTCTTCACATTCCACCATCCAAACAAACTTAACTCCTTTCCGAGTCAACTTGGTGAGTGGATTAGATAATCGTGACAAATAATTCACAAAACGTCGATAATATCTATCCAAACCAAGAAAACATCGGATCTCAGTTACTGTTGTTGGTCTCGACCATCTTTCGATAACCTCTGTTTTTGCTGGATCCACAGATATCCCCTCTTTTGAGAATATGTGACCCAAAAATGAAACTTTTTGAAGCCAAAATTCAAACTTGGTAAATTTGGCATAAATATTCTCCTTTATCAGGGTCTTCAATATAATTCTCAAGTGATCTTCATGTTCTTCCTTTCCCTTTTAATAGACAAGAACATCGTTTATAAAGACTACCACAAATTGATCAAGATAATCTCTAAATACTCTATTCATCAGATCCATGAAGATAGCAGGGGCATTAGTAAGACCAAATGGCATCACTATAAATTCATAGTGTCCATACCTTGTACGGAAAGCCGTCTTTGGTATATCTTCCCTTTTGACCCTTAATTGATGATACCCTGAACGAAGATAAATCATGGAAAAGTATTGAGCTCCGCGTAGTTGGACAAATAAGTCATCAATGTGTGGGAGAGGATATTTGTTCTTGATAGTGATCTTGTTAAGTTCTCGAAAATCAATGCAGAGTCTCATTGATCCATCTTTCTTCTTAACAAATAAAACAGGTGGTCCCCAAGGTGACGCACTAGGGTGTATGTATCCCTTATCAAGATTCTCTTGGAGTTGCTTCTTCAATTCCTGCAACTCAATTGGGGCCATTCTATAAGGTGTCTTTGAAATAGGCAAAGCACCCGGTACGAGTTCTATTGAGAACTCAACTTCACGATTTGGAGGAAGACCCGGTAATTCCTCTGGAAAGAAATCATCAAACTCCCGTACAATGGGAATATTATTAATCGTGATTTTCTCACCAACCATTTGAGATAAATAACCTTCATTTAGTGGAATCAAGACCCATAAGATGAAAGAAATTTCCACTGGAAGGTTATTTTCATCCTTTCATCGATAGATGATCATAGATTGATCTGGAATATGAAATGTGACTTCCCTTATTTGGCAATTGATATGAGCTCCATATAAAGAAATCCAATCAATGCAAAGAATCACATAAAATTCCACTATAGTAAGGATCACAAGATTTTCTGGAAGTACTTTCCCACAAACTTCGATCGTAGAAGAATTATAAAATTTTGATGCGACTGTTGTGCCATTAGGTGTTGTCACAGCTAACTCAATATCTAATTGTTGAGGTAATACAGTGATACCCTTAGAAAATTCTTTAGAAATAAAAGAGTGGGTGGATCCAGAATCAAATACATCATTTGCTACTTTAGAGTGGATGGTAAGTGTACCTTTCACCACATCGTTATCGTAGTCCACATCGCTGATAGAAATTGCATGTGACTTTCCTTTGTCTTTAGCCTTAAGAGTTTGTTGACGTCGACCATCATCATCAACCCTCGGATTAGGGCATTTATTGGCATAATACCCCATCTCCTTGCACTTGAAACATTGATGTGTAGTAGGTTAATTCTGTGTATCCATTCCTTTTTTGCATCATAAGACATCTTCTTCCCATCATCGCGGCATTCAAATGCCCTATGACCTTCCTTTACACATTTGAAACATTTACTTGTCCCTTTAAGAAAACTCCCTCCATGTTTCTTTCAACACACTGAGAATAAGGGAAAGCTAATCTTATTTTTAGTGTGCTCTTTAGATTTTTCTTTGAATTCCATTTTCCTCTTCTTATCAAACCCATATGACTGATGGGTTACTCCAATCTCCATCTCAACATTGAGAGCACATCGAATGATTTCCTCGTAGCTATTGAAGTCCCTTATGGCTAAGGCCCTTCGAAGACTTGGTTTTAAGCCACTAAAGAATCGATCTATCTTACTCTCAGGTTGGATAATAATACCAGAGGCGTACCTTGGAAGTCTTGTAAAATTTTCTTCATAAGTACCAACAGATTCATCATCCTTTTGCTTCAGTTCCAAAAACTCTTTCTCCATCTTTGTTTGGAGAATACGAGGGAAGTACTTATTGAAAAATAAGTTCTTGAACTCGTCCCATTCCATGGAATCAATTTCATCCCTTTGTCTCATATTCTTAATTACATTCCACCATTGATCAGCATCACCTTCCAAACGATACACTACTAAGATGAATTTATCATCCTCAGAACATTGAAGAACTAAAAATATCTTTTCAGTAGTACTAATCCATTGTTCATTAACTAATGGATCAGTAGACCCGCTGAATGAAGGTGGACGCTGTCTCATGAAGGATTCAACAGAATGTTGCTCCTTCCTTTGCTCGTTTGGACGTCCTGCATGATTCATAGCTTGAGAAAGTTGTGTGAGCATGGCTACAAGATTTTTCCTGCCAGCTCCCATAACGTTTAGTTGCTCAGGGGGACAATCATTGCATTGCCCGTCGCATTCTGCATTAACACGATTCCTTCGGGTTCCAGCCATTGACTAAAACCAAGAAGAATAGTGTGAGCAACACTAATTATAATAGGAAAACCACATAATCAAGAATAATATTTCACACTTATGGTCTTATCCTATGTTATTCATGGCCATTTCTAAATCACTAAGATTGTGTTCTATGCTTAGAATTATCCTTAGGGTTCTTACTAAGGCTTTCACATCCTAGTTTCCAAAGGTTGACTATACCTTTCCTCTGATACCAACTATAACGACCCATACTTTACATACATTGTTAATACTTGAAAATTGAAGCATACTTATTACAACATATAACAAAACCATGAAAGGACCGTATAGGTATAATGTCTTTAGAAACTGGGAAACATAAAAAAGTGGTTCATAAAGCGTCTACACTTTCTCCCATTTATTTCATCATATCTATAGTCCCTTTTGGCACATCTTACTTAATAACCTTTCTCCTGACTTGGGGAAAGAAAACATACAAAAGGGTGATCTCAAATGCTCAGTAAGGGTAAACAAAAGAAATATCAACCACATCATATAAGAACATAACTTTTGGAAATCTTAACCTGAAAAAGAGAGCATAATTTCATAACATGGGATAAATCATAGTAGTGAAATGGAAATCATAACATAAAACATGAAACTTTTTGGAATACACACATAATCATAAAGAATCATTTCTTGTTAGTCAAGACTCATTTCCAGGATTATCTTGTTGGACAAAGTCCCTTTCTGAATCGAGTTCATTCCTCGTTTCAGTCCTGTTTCACTGAACCGGTATAACCTACCGTTCCAGCCATGTCTATCTCATGAGATATAAAATCTTTACCCAATGAATTGGAGGGAGATATAGGTCCCATCCATCTCATAATGATACCATTCTTATGTGTGCCACAAAATCATAAACCATACATCATAGCATAACCCATGTAATAGAAATGGGAATCTTAAACATCGTGACATCATAAAACAATTCATCTAAGATAAATGAATTCATAAAAATAATTCCATCAAAACATAATCAAATCGATGTAATAATAGGGATAGAAACAGAACCCTTTATTATCTTAGATGCAAAATAATTTTGATAAAACACTTGAACTCCATTCTTGAGGAAAATATCCTTTCTACGTCAAATTTTTTTCCCTTTCTTAACATGTCATAAAATTTTAAACTAAAATAAGTTCATTAAAAATAAAAATGAAAACTTGTAAAGGAAGATTATTGGAAATAATGTTTTAAAAATCCATTCAGGCCGTATAAGTTAAAAAACATTCTTCTCGTACTTTTGTCGGAAAATTCAAAAAGTAACTCGTACAAAAAATGACAAAAGATTCCTTTCATATCCTTTACTATAAACACACCAAAGGTTAAAAATTGATTTAAAAAAATGTAGGTGGATGGAAATAATATTACATATTGAGGAAACATGGATGTGGATGATAAAATACACCCCAGTAAATACCAAAGTATAAAAAATCTCGGATAAAAATGAGATTGTGATATTTCCCTTACCTTAGGTCTGTTTTGCTTCGTAAGTGTCTGAACCTCATGTATAATGATTTAAATAATGTTATTTACTTATTCCAGAATCATACTTATTTTTATGATATATGGTCATATTCTGAGCTTCTTAGTAGTAAAATTTCATTGCTACTTTTTATTCGGGTGTTTATAACTTTTTGTTCTTATGCTTGTCTTTTCGAATAAATTCGTATTCTTCTCATTAGGTTTTAGATACCTCATTTCCAGAATGGTATTAGTGTAATATATATCATATTCATTCATTCAATTCATTTATATAACCATTATGAAATGATGATCTTGTAGAACGAGTCGCATCACATCGTGGAGACGGTATTCCGTACGTACGCACGAGTGATGATATCGTTCCTATGATCGTGGAATTGTATTTGAGTGTATGTATACTATTTCAGAATCAGTATCACTTTATAATAGTCATATATAGTCATTATTTACACCATTATACCCATCCAAATAAGGTGGTGGTGGAAAATAGATTACACCACGGCATGGAGACGGTATTCCGTACGTACGCACGCGCGGTGATTTCTTTTTCCGTAGGATGGATAGATGGTGAAATAGGGTTGTTTCATACATATAATAACATATCAGTATATCAGTGATACTGATGTTATTACTTCATAATGAAACAACTAATTAAGAATAAGTGGAAGAATAAATAAAGATAAAAGAATCGGTAACAGACATTACCTCTTCTTTGAAGTGCTTCTTTGAGACCATCTTTTAGGGCACTAAAATTTGTCATTGAATAAGACCAGGACCTCTAGGATGTCTCTAGGGAAGTGGAGAGGAGGAATTGTCAGGGGTTTTCCGAGCTTGAAGGCTCAATGTGGTGTGAGAAAGAGGGGGAGGAGGTTCCCTTTTATAAGGGAGGAGAGGGGCACCTTTGGGAAAACTAAAAATATTATTTTATTATAAAGTCATGTTCGGTTTTGAATAGCTCCATGTTGATATATTTTGAAGATAAGGTGGGTATGGGTAGAAATAATCTCATCCAATATAATATAGACAAGTTTAGGTATCAATTTTAACCTTATCATTTAGATTTAACTTTAAGTTAGATAATTTAACTTTTACCGTGTCTTCTTGTTTTCTTACACTATAAGTTTAATAAACATACTATATCAAGCCAAACGAACCCCAAGTTGATTATTATTAATATATATAGCCTTATCTAAGTCATTTGGACGAAACATATATTTTTATTAATAAAATAACAATTACTAATATAATATTTGTTTTAAAAACTATTTTATGTAAATTTTGACACTATTTAGTAATTGATTTTTGTGAAAATCATAACAGAATTATTAGTTCGCAAAATGTTAATTTAATCAATTCTAACATGTCATATTAACCTATAAAATTAGTGTAATTCATAAAAATTCTCAAATTACATTTATTTGGGTATTTATAACATCAATTATGTCAATATTTCACTAATAAGATAATTACTGCATCATCGTTGTGTCATAAATAAATTAAATATTTAATGTCTAAAACTTACAAATAAAATACCATTATGTAGGAAATATTTTTATCTTTCTAATGATTATTTATAGTTGAATTTTTCTTATGTATAACCTCATATTAGAAATGATTTACTTATTAAACTTTGATTTTAACTATTTAACCCTTCTTTAAATAAATTAATAATAAATGTCCTAATCTAATCCAAGTGGGCCTAAATGGTCATATTTTATTTCTAAGGTTGTTTTTGGTCGAATTAAACTTGTCCAATAGAATTAGGACATGTGTTAGGGTAAAAATAATATCATTTTTACTCCTAATGACCCTATTTACTTTTAACCGTGGTAAATAAAAGTAAAAAGTTACTATTCACCAAAAATTATTTTCTTCTCATTGAACCGCATATTAGTCTTTGATATTAACCATGTCTCTCGGATTTTCGAAATTCCACTCATAGAAGCTGTAAAATTAGGTTTTATGAAAACTTCAGTTTTTTTAACTACCACTTAGTGGTTTCACTATTCATCAAAAATTGAAAGTTTTCAGAAAAATACCAAAATTTCACACTAGGATAATTTTGACATTCCGAATCCAAAAATAAAGTCCATTTTGAAAAATAAAAATTATAATATTTCAAAAAGTGGTTATTACTATTCATAACGGCTAGTTTTAATAATATTTTAATAACATATCATTGTTTAGTGAAACTCGGTATTGCGTACGACGCAAGCTATCGAGGAAGGTTGCAATTGTGTGTAAAGAAAGACAAGATAGTGTTGTGTGTAGTAAAAGATTCCTTTGATGATTTATAAAAACAAAATATTTCTCATAAAAGTCTCGGGCGTTACACGGTGTGTTAGAATCTCGAACTTGCGTACAATGCAAGCTATTTCATTATTTAAAGAGAAGCGTATCGTCGAAGCTCAGGGTGTTACATCCTCCCCTCCTTCAATAAATTGTGTCCTCACAATTTGAAATTTTTCATTGAATATAAATGGATGAAAATCGAAAATACTTTTGTGGAAAACCCACATCGGAAATAAGGTTAATAAAATGTAGCCTTAATAAGAGGGAAATGAAAATGAAAAACTCACCACCAAATTATAATCTATATTAGGAGAACATTGGTGGAAATTAGAGACATATAATTGGAGGGAAAACTTAAATATTTGTAGGGAGTGATTGGGGTCATCAATCACAAACAAGTGTAAAATTGAGGGCCTCAAATACTTCAATCTATGTTGATTAAAAATATTATCAGTTCATCAAGACATAAGGTATTAGGATAACACATTTTTTGTTTTAATATACGTTTAATAAAGTTTAATAATTAATTTATTCATAGGATTAGAGATAGGTATATATATATTTATGCTTGACAAGTAGAGTTTCAACCTTCAACTAATTTCTACCACATAATCATCTTTCACTCAAAAAGATAATAGAACACAAAAATATTATATTTATCCTAATAGTTCAAGGTTCAAAATATTAACACATACCATTTATATTAGGAAAACTATTTTGTAATAACCAGGGACTTCCTGTAGGCTAGTGGTAGGTAATAAAGGCCTGTCGCACTATGGTTGTGGGTTCCATTCCTACGGCATTGTCCGACGCGACGAGTTATCCCCCAACCTACAGGTTGTCCTTTTCCTAAAACTATATTATTATAATATTCCAAAAATAATCTTCATAAATGTTTTAACCATAAACAATACTATCCAAATTTCAACATAATCCATTCCAGCCTTTATAGTTATCCAAAATACCTCCGTCCAGAATTTCTCTAAAAGGTCTCTAAATTCCAAAATAAATTGTACCATTAGATTCCTCAAACAATGTAATGTTTCTCTTATTGTCACATATAAAAATATGATTACCTTCATCATATTAAAACCTTAATGAAAAAACAAGTACTGCAGTACAATCCTTATATATATCACATTATTCTTATAACCAGAATATAATCCTTGAGTCCAAAAGCACCAATACAATAATTATTCCACTTCAACTATAATAACAACATAAGATTGTCCTTGATCCCTCAGACTTTTCTGATGTATGTTTCCCTAATTCTTAAAACATTCATTTTCATAATGCCCCATTTCCCTACAATTGTAAAATTCCACATTGATAGCCTCTTTCTTTCTCTTGCAATCACGCACCTGGTGACCTTTTTCTCCACATTTATAAAAAACACCCATTCCATTTAGGCAAGTACCAGGGTGATTCTTCGCACAATTATCATATAATGGAAAATCCATATTTCCCTTTTTCCCTTTATCTGTCTCTTGTTCAACCGTTCTCTTCTTCTCTTTCTTTACTTTATTGTCATAAAATTTAGAGAAATAATTTTCTGTCTTGATAGCACACAAGGATATTTCTTCATATATTGATAAATATTGTCATACTAATGCTCGACGGAGAAACGGTTTTAACCCATCAATGAAACGATCGATCTTACTTCTTGGGTTACGTATATAATCTGCATCATGCCTCGCTAACCATGTAAAGTTAGCCTCATAATTTTCGACATTCTCATCCTCCTTTTGCCTCAGACTTAGAAATTTCCTTTCCATATCTGCTCGATGGTCATGTGGAAAGTATTTTTCTAAGAAAATTTCATTAAACTCCCTCCATTCTATACTTGATACTTCTTCATCTTCCATTGTGTTTTTAATTAGCGACCACCATTAATCGGCATCTCCTGTGAGGTGGTAAACTTCCATGATATCTTTCTCCCTTTTGCTACTCCGCAAGTTGTGGAATATTTTCTCTAAGGAGTTTATCCATTCCTCAGATACTATTGGATTTGTACCCCCATTAAATATTGGCGGTTGCTGCCTCATGAAGCGGTCTAACATTGATCGTCCAAGTTTCGGATCAGGGTGCTCCATATGAGTAAGGTTATTATTAATAACCTGAGTGAGTTGTCCACGTACGGTAATAAGTTGATCAGCACCAGTTGTATCTCCAGTTCCACAATAATTATCTTGAGCAGGAGGGAAATCCATACACGGAGTGCGTGCATAGATACATTTTACATTCCTCCCACTAGGCGCCATTTCTTAAAAATGGCATAAACTGGATTAGTTTATGAATTAAAATACATAATTCCATATTCGTAAAACACATAACATAAATTGAACTATTTATGGATATAATCCAAAATCATTAAAAAAAATTCATTGAGGAACTATATACTCATTAACCCTTAATAATTCTTTGTAAAAAAATTATAATTATCCTACGAATATCCCCTGAGAGTTTCATAACCAAGAGTGCAGCAAGGCCCATTTTTGTGCACCAGTTCCCATTCGAGTATAACTCAGATTGGTGTTTTTGGGTATTACCCCTAGGTACATCTGTTCCATAGCCACCTCTACCTGATCGTATCCAGACAAGGATGTATTGCTCGGAAAACTCACAAAATCTCTATAATACCAAAATTCTAGGATGTTCTTCTATACTAATCCTCAAATTTTATCTTAGGTCTTTGTTTTCTAATCATAGTTTATCTAAATATTGCTTCCAAGGTTAGTACTAAACTACCTCTGATACCAACTTAACACCTCGACCCCAGCTACCCAGAGTCGGTGCATTATTGTGTAACATTGTCATGATCACAAAATATCAAGTCTCGAAAGACCGATTAGTTTATTAGCCTTGGAAACAATAGATATATTCATAAATGTTACATTACATCATAAAGTGAAAAAATACAATAACAAAGTCTCCATAGTCCACACTCATATCCTCTTATTATTATCCCTGTAGGTCAATCATAAAATACTTCTTCACATCATGGATAATATTATAACATTGAAAGGGGTGAGCTTAGATTCTCAGTAAGGATAACAATATTGCGGAAGCTTTCATAAATGAACATTAACATTTAAGGAAATGTATAACTAAAAAAAGCCTTTTAGACTTGAACTGCAGCATAATATGGAAAAATTATAATGAAATAATTCCATTTACTTATTCACATGGATATTCTACAAGTCGAATAATCACAAGCAATATCAATAACCACTTTCATAATGATGGAATGCATAATGCCAGACTATCATAACCACGTAGCCAAGGCCTCATGCCAAGACTAAAAATAATATTTTGTCAATGCCTCATTCCAAGACACTAGTTTGTCTCATGAGACCTACAGATGAATCGAGGAGCTATAGCGGGCTCCATCGGCCACTTATTAAGTCCAATTCCTTCCTCATATGAACATGTTTAAACATATCATAAACCATAACATAATTGTATCACATAAAACATGAATAAAGGAAACATAATATTTCCACACTTCAATCAAAAGATATCAATACAACACATTGATATAATAAAAACTTTATCAAAACCATTTTCAATAACAAAATAAAAGAAAAGTAAAACATGGTATTTATTTTTCTTTTAAAAAAAGTTATGGCTTATAGAAGAAGCCGAAACTCAAAAAATGGTCACGGCGGTGGAGAAGTCGTTGTCACCGCATACGTAAGAAAAAACATTCATTTTTTCGTTTAGTAAAAATGCTTCATATAAAAATATTCCTTTTGAATAAAAGTAAAAGTCAAAGGGGTTTATACACCGTATAAATGAAAGTTGTGAATAAAACCAAATATTCCTCAATGAAAGGAGATTGAGACGATGTCCTTACAAAGATCATTTTTAAAATAAAATAGATCTATTATGTGTATTAACTATAAGTACATATAAAGAAAGTACAAATACAAGATAAGACATAATAATATCATGTTATAATTTTAATGTAGGAGATTAACCAAAAGAATAGAAATTGGGTTAAGAAGTTTCCTTACCTCGTGTCCGACTTGACTCGACCGCTCTTTAACCTCCTGAATAATAAAATAGAGTTAATATCTACTTTCTTAATATCATTTTCAATTTCATTATCCCTTTTATATCACTTATTACAATGTTACAAAGATTATGTATTCATTTATGTTAATAATGGTCGTTTTGTCGATCTTTGGTACTTGAGTCAACAATAAACTTCTTATAATTACAAGTTGTTTATGTGGTAGAACATCCATTATCTCAATAATTATATTCATGATGTAGTTATCATATATATACTATATATCTAGTATATACATGTATTTATAATATTACATAACATTTATAGGTAATAAATGAAATGCACCGTTCATGGAGACGGTAAGTCGTACGTACGCATGAACGCTACTTTCATTTATATTTAAAATTTAATGGAATGAAGTTATACTTATATAAAGGTATAATATAATTCCATTATTATATAATGTATAATACCATTTAATCTATCCTTTATACATCCCACATATGGCATTAACGATTCAAATCACTTTGAGTGGGCGGTAGTCCGCACTTCCTAAAATGAAAATATCGTGTTTACCCAAAATGGAAACCATAAAGGTATGAAATAAATGAAAAATACTGAATCTTAAGTATAACATAAACGTATTATATATCGTATATAAGTATAGAGACATCATAATGGCTACCTTTGAAGGTGTTACATGAGTGTTGAACAATCATCATTTCGTGAGGCAGAAATTCGACATCCACAGAAACAGTATGTTTTTTAACCATTAGATGTAGGTGTGTGTAAGTGTAGCTAGAATATTTCTTATAAAAACATACTTGTATATTGAATATACTTCCGTGGTTACAAAATAAAGGAATAAAAAGAAGTTTAAGGGGTTGGAGAAGAAAAATAAAACAAAATAACATAAGAGAAGACATTACCTTAAAATCGGGTAACTCTTTTTTTGATTTGAGCCAATGGCTTCCTGGGGCAGAATTCTTCCCAAATTGAGGCTTCTAGTAGTAAGAGATTATATTTGAGAGAGTATTTGGACAGAGGTTGGCTGAGCCAAAAGGCTTTGAAGGTGTGAATAAGGTGGTAGTGGTGGGGGCCTTTTATAAGAGTAGAGGAGGGGCACTCTTGGAATGTTATAAAAGGTTACTTTATTATAAAATGATTTTCGGATTTAAAAGGTCCCAAAATTATATATTTAGCTTATAAGGTGATAACAGTTCGAAATCCACCCATCCAATAGGTTTTTGACATTTGTAGGTCTTAGATTTTACATTATCTTTACATTTTATTTAAATCGTTAATTAATGTGGTAATCTCTGCATCATCATGGTGTCATAAATAATTTAATTTATTTAACGTCTAAAAATTATAAAAAATGATAATGATGTATAAAATCCTTTTATCTTTCTAATGAATATTTATAGTAAAAAATATGACTTGTATAACCCCATTTAATAATTATTTTAGTAAAAAAACTCATGTTTGAGACATTTTTATTTTAACATTAAATTTTTTTTAATGTCATTTTCCTACCAAAGTGGCTCCATGGGGTCCCCAAGATGACCCATGGATTTTCCTGTTCGGCCATGACTCATCCAATAAGTGTAGGACATGTTTAAAGGTATTTTCATATTTTTATAATATCATTTCAACCTTAAATTTCACTAATTAACTTTAACCGCGATTAATTAAACTTAAAAGTTACTATTCGCCAAAAAAAATTATTTTAATCCCATTGAACCACATTTTAAATCCTAATGACAACCATGTATGTCGGTTTTTTGAAAATAAAATCACATAAGTGGCAATGTTTCATTTAAACTAAAAATCAGTTTTTAACTACCACTTAGTGGTTTCACTATTCATCAAAAATTAAAATTTTCAGAACAATGCCAAAAATTCACCCTACGCTATAATTGATATTCCGAATTCAAAAATGATGTCTATTTTAAAAAATTACAAACATATAAGTTTCATTAATTAATTTTATAATTAATTCCCACTGTCACAACAAATATCGTTTTTTATGAAACAATATATATCAAAAGATTGACAATTGTTTATGTCCAATTTCAATGTGAAATTAATTATAATGACCACCATTGGAAAAAATGGTAAAAATATATTCAAATTATACTTTAAAACCACTCATTATAATAATTTATCACTATAATTTGTTTTGATTAAAAAATTTGTTTTTAAGTATTTTTCACTATTCATATAAAATTGGAAGTTCTCAGAAAAATACCAAAATTTCAACATAAGCTAATTTCGATATTCCGAATCCAAAAATGAAGTCCATTTTGAAATATAAAATATATATAATTTTAAAACATGGGTATTACTATTCATTTTGACTATTTTGATTGGTCGCGGTGTGTTAAATCTCGAACTTGAATACAATGCAAGCTATTGCATTATTGAAAGAGAAGAGTAACATGGAAGCTCGGGGTGTTAAATTTTAGGATAATTTAGTATTATTATAATATTATTTTTTAACCCTTATTTACCGGATTTACCCTTTAACCATGGTAAATAAAATATTTACCGAAATAATTATTCAAAATGTCTAAAAATAAAAGTTATCTATTTACACAATCTGGAAATCCTGCTTCCAAATATGGAATCCATTTTTCCAAATTCAAAACACAGAAGTGGCAGAAATTAATTTACAATTAATTCCCACTGTTAAAACAAAAAGCGTGTTTTTAAGATATAATAACTTTCAAAAGATTGATACTTTTTTATGTTCGGTTTAATTGTGAAATTATGTCCAATGACCAACATTGTATTAAATTGTAAAAATATATTCTAAATATACTTTAAAACCCCTCAAATTCATAATTTATCAGTATTAATTATTTTGATTAAAAAAGTTGTTTTTAATTAAAATTTAGTAATTTTCACTATTCATCAAAATATTAATGTTATCCAAAAAGTACCAAAATTTCACCTTCGGCTAAATTCGATACTCCGAATCAAAAAATAAAGTCCATTTTGAGAGATAAAATTTCTAAAATTTTAAAAAGTTGGTATCACTATTCATAACGGCTAGTTTGATCAGATGTGGTGTGTGTTAGAACTCGATGTTGCGTACAACACACACTATTGCATTATTCAAATGGAAGCGTACCGTAGAAGCTTGGGGTGTTACATTCTAACCTATTTCAAATAATTTTGTCCTCGAAATTTATAGAATACTACCGCATGAAAAGGCTCGGGTGGTTCTTCATCATAATTTCCTCGGGTTCCCACGTTGCCTCTTCAATCATATGGTTTCTGCACAAGACTTTTCCCAGACGAGTGGTCCGGTTTCTCAGTACTTGTTCTCTAATATCAAGAATCTTGACGGTCTCTTCTCATTAAGACAGATCGGTTTCCAGTTCTAATTCTTCATAGGTGAGTACATGCATTGGGTCAGGCATGTATTTCCTCAACAGAGATACGTGGAACACATCGTGAACTTTGAAGAGACTTGGTGGAATTGCCAATCGGTAAGCTACAACCCCAATTCATTGTAGAATTGCGAAAGGTCCGATGTAACTGGGACTCAATTTATCTTTCTTACCAAAACGTATGACTCCCTTCCATGGAGATACATTCAGGAAAACATGATCACCGACTTGAAATTCCAAATCCTTCCTTCGATTATCGATATAGCTCTGCTGCCTACTTTGAGCTACTTTGATATGGTTTTGGATTACCTTCACCTTTTCCATCGTTTCCTCCACATGTTCTGGGACTACAAGTTTTCTTTCACCAACTTCATCCCAACAGGTTGGTGTGCGACATCTCTTTCCGTATAACGCTTCATATGGTTCCATCTCAATACTCGAATGAAAGCTATTGTTATAAGAACATTCTACCAAAGTTAAATATTGATCCCACATACCCTGAAAGACAAGTGAGAAGGATCTCAACATGAATTATAAGGTTTTAATAGTTTGTTCTGATTGTCCTTCTGTTTGAGGATGGTAGGCATTGCTCAAATGAAGTTCAGTATCCAAGGCTTTCTGAAGACTTTTCCCGAATCATGAAATAAAATGGGAATCATGACCAGAAACAATCGATAGGGGAACTCCATGAAGTCTCACAACTTCATTAATATATATTATTTCTAGTCGTTCAAGTGGTAAATCTTCCCTTATAGAATGAAAATGTGCTGACATGGTAAGACGATCAACAATGACCCATATTGCATCGTTCCTTCTAGGATTCTTTCGTAGCCCCATGATAAAGTCCATCGAAATATTATCCTATTTCCACTCAGGTATGGGAAGTGGTTTCAATACTCCACCATGTTGTTTCCTTCTAGATTTCACTTGTTGACAAACCATACATCTTGACACAAAATCGGCAATCTCCCTCTTCATGTTGTCCCATCAAAAATGTTCCTTCAAATCTCTATAAATTTTGGTGCTCCCAGGGTGTATAGAGAAATTTGAACTATGAGCATCATCCAGCAATTACCTTTTGAGATCAGGTATATCGGGAACACAAAACCTCTTCCTGAATTTCAAAATTCCTTCTTCATACACAATGTCTCTCAATCTCCCATCATTCACAGCTTTAATCATCTTTTGAAATTCTTCATCATCGGTCTGAGAACTCTTAATCCTTTCTAGTAAAGATGGCTTGACAACCATTTGAAAAATCCCTGATGTTTCACCTTCCATGGTTATTCCCATGTCCATATTCACTAGATCCAAGAAAATTGGATCCCTTTCAATTCTCATATTGTTCAAAACTCCATGGTCTTTTCTGCTAAAATCATCTTCAACCTTGTTTTCATTCCCCATGTGGTAGTGTATCGTACAATCATAATCCTTGAGTAATTCAATCCATTTACTTTGCCTCATGTTGAGTTCTTTTTGTGGGAAAATATACTCCAAACTCTTGTAATCAGTATGAATCTCATATTTTTCACCAAATAGGTATTGCCTCTATATCATCAAAGCAAAGATCACCACTGCCAACAAGAGATCATGAGTAGGATAGTTTTGTTCATGAATTTTCAACTATCGTGATGCATAGGCAATAACCCTATCATTCTGCAAAATGACACAACCAAGTCCTTTCTTTGATGAATCACTATATATAACGAATCCATCATTCCCCGATGATAGAGTCAATATAGGAGCATTGAATAATATTCTCTTCAGTTCTTCGAATCATTCTTCACACTCTTTTTTCCAAACAAATTTAACCCCTTTACGTGTGAGCTTCATCAATGGGTTTGCCAATCGGGAAAAATTATGGAAGAAACGTCGATAATAACCTTCCAAACCAATAATACTGCATAACTCAGTTAGAATCATAGGTGTTGGACATTATTGGATTGCCTTGTTCTTAGAAGGATCAACAAAGATTCCATATTTCTAGGCAGTATGGCCAAGAAATGAAATCTCCTGAAGTCAGAATTCACACTTGCTAAACATCCCATATAATTCATGTCTTCTCAGTGTCCTCAGAATAATTCGCAAGTGATTTTCATGATCTTCATAGATTTTGGATTATACCAAGATATAATCAATAAATACCACCACAAATTCATCGAGATATTCTTTGAAAACTCTATTAATCAGATCCATGAATACAGAGTGTGCATTTGTCAATCCAAAAGGAATTACTGTAAACTCGTAATGCCTATACCTAGTTCGAAATGCTGTCTTCGGAATGTCTTCCTTCTTCACACACAACTCATGGTATCCAGATCGAAGGTCAATCTAAAAAAAGTATTTAGCTCCATGCAATTGGTCAAAGAAATCATCAATGTGAGGTAGGGGATACTTATTCTTTATTGTTATAGCATTGATCTCCCTATAGTCGATACATAACCACATATATCCATCTTTTTTTTAACAAAAAGAACAGGGGATCCCCATGGAGAAAAACTAGGGCGAATAAATCCCTTATTACTTAATTCCTCTAGTTGTTTCTATGGTTCAACTAATTCTACAGTGGAAATTCTATAAGGGGTCTTCGATATAAGCCTTGATCCCATAATTAAATAAATGGAAAACTCAACTTCTCGCTCTGGAGGATGTCCAAATAAATCTTCCGGAAACACATCTACATATTCTTTCCCAATAGGCACATCCTCTATTTGAACATTCCTTTCCCCACCCACTGTAATTTCATCCTCTTCCTACCCAATATTTGAATTTAGATGAGCTAATGGGGGTGGATCTGGATAAGAATTAGGTGGTGATGATTCTGCTCTGAAGATAAGGTGGTCCTTATCATCATCATCAAAAATCGTAACCTCCTTCTTCTTACAATAAATCTTCGCATCATAATCTGAAAGCCAATCCATACTGAGGATTATATCAAACTCAATCATAGGTATGATGATGAGATCAGTGGATAAAGAACATTCATGTCCTCTAATGGGGACTGATTCACAAAACGTTGCTGCAATGATACTTCCCTTGGGAGTTTTAACTTACAACTCCCTTGTTAAATAAAATTGGAAATATCTAAATTTCATAGAAAACTGGGAAGATATGAAACAATGAGATGATCCAGAATCAAATAATGAATTTGAAAAACCTGAGGAAACCATTAAATTACTTGTCGCCACGTCTTTCGGAGCTTCTACCTCAGCCTGGCCTTGATCCCTTGGAATTTTCTAAGGTAAGTTCCCCTGATGGTTAGGAAATTCATTTTCATAATGTTTCATCTCCCTGCAATTGTAGCACTGAAAATTGGTAGCTTCCTTTTTCCCTTTACAATCATGATCTTGGTGACCTTTTTCACCACACTTGTAACGGACACCCATTCCCTTCAAGCATGTACCAGGGTGTTTCTTCCCACATTTACCACAGGATGGATATTAAACCTTTCCCTTCTTCCACTTATTTCCATTTCAAGATTGATCAGAAGATCTCTTCTTCTCTTTCTTTGCTTTAAAGTCATAATACATAGAAAATTCCTTTTCTATCTTGATAGCACGTGTGACAATGTCTTCATATGATGATAAGGATTGTGAGACTAATGATCGACGAAGAAATGGTTTTAACCCATAAAAAAACGATCAATCATACTTCTTGGGTTACGTATATAATCTCCAGCATACCTTTCTAACCTTGTAAAGCTAGCCTCATAATTTGCGACATTCTCATCCTCCTTTTGTCTCATACTCAGAAATTGAATTTCCATATCTGCTCGATGGTCACGAGGAAAGTATTTTCCTAAAAATAGATCTTTGAACTCCCTCCATTCCATATTTGATACTTCATCATCTTCCTTCATATTTTTATTCAAATACCGCCATTGATACGCATCTCCAGTGAGGTGGTAAACTGCGATGATAAATTTTTCCCTTTCAATACTTCCCAAATCCTGATATATTTTCTCTAGGGAACTTATCCATTGCTCAGTTACCACTGGATTTGTACCCCCATTGAACGTTGGTGGTTTTTTCCTCATGAAGCGATCTAACATTGAACCTCAACACTATGGATCAGGGTGCTCCACACGGGTAAGGTTATTATTGATAACCTGAGTGAGTTGTCCCAATATGGTGATTAGCTGATCGGCACCAGTTGCATCACCAGCTCCACTATAATTATCTTGAGCAGGAGGGAAATCCCTACATGGAGTGTGTGCATTGATACGGTTTCCATTTCTTCCACTAGTTGCCATTTCTAAAAAATGGTATAAACTAGATCAGTTTATTAATCAATATACATAATTCCATACTTATAAAACACTTGACATAAATTGAACTATTTATGGATA
Organism: Viscum album; assembly: GCA_963277665.1. Lineage (NCBI taxonomy): Eukaryota > Viridiplantae > Streptophyta > Magnoliopsida > Santalales > Viscaceae > Viscum > Viscum album. The sequence continues at coordinate 652,481,240 of OY728164.1, read as the reverse complement.
TAATCCATAATCATAAAAATGTTTTCTTTGAGAAATTATATACTCATAATCCCTTCATATTGATTTGTAATGAAAATGAGATTTATCCTAAGCATATCCCCTGGGAGTGTCGTAACCAAGAGGGTAGCAAGGACCGATGTCGTGCACCAATTCCCGTTCGATTCTAGCTCAAAGCGGTGTTTTTGGGTTTTACCCCTAGGTATATTTGTGCCAGATCCTCCTCTACCTACTCAGATCCATACATGGATATATTTCTCGGAAAACTCACAAAATCTCTACAATACCAAAATTCTATGAAGTTCTTCTATACTAATCCTCAAAGTCCATCTTTAATCTATGTGCTCTAATAAGAGTTTATCTAAATCTAGCTTCCAAGGGTTGTACTAAACTTCCTCTGATACCAACTATAATTCCCCGACCCCAGTTACCCAGATTCAGTGCATTATTACATAACATTGGCATGATGAAAATAAAGATGAAATCTCGAATGACCGATTATTTTAGTTTCCTTGGAAACACTAGATATATTCATAAAGTTTTACATTACATCATAAAAATGAAAACTACAACAACATAGTATCCATAGTCTACATTCTTATCCCCTCATACTATCCCTATAGGTCATTCATAATTTACTTCTTCACTTCCTAGGAAAAATAAAACATAGAAAAGGGGTGAGCTCAAATTCCTAGTAAGGATAACAATATAGTGTAAACTTTCATAAAGAAGAATAAACATTTAAGGAAATGTATAACTAAAACAAAATCTTTTTAAACTTAAACATAAACATAGTATGGAAAAAATAAAATGAAATAATGTCATTTCCTTATTCCCATGGATATTCTACTAATCGAATAATCACATGTAATATCAATGACCACTTTCATAATGATGGAATGCATAACTCCAGACTATCATAACCATATATCCAAGTCCTCATGCCAAGACTACAAATAATATTTTTTCAAGGCCTTGTTCCAAGACACTAGTTTGTCTCATGAGACCTACCGATGCATCAAGGATCTATAGCGGGCTCCACCCATCACATTTTAAGTCCAATGCATTCCCATATGAAAAGGTTTAAACATAACATAAACATTCGTATTAAGACAAGAATACGAAATGTAAATACTTCATCCATAAACCATGAATGGTATAAAAATAACACATCCACATTCAAACATATCAAAAAACCTTCAATACATTATAGATGTTTTGTATCATAATAAATCAAATTCAAATAAGCATAAAATCCATCAGTGGATTTTGATATAGATGAAATAAAAACTCTTTTTTTGAGAAATATATCTTTCTATTTTTAAATCATTTAAGAGTCATATATTTATAAAATAAAACATTTTCATTGAAAATATTCTTATAATATTGTAAGGTAAGCTTCGACGATTTTATAACGGAAGAAAATAGCCTCACCCTCCATATATGTAAAAAAACATTCTTACCTTAGTTCTGTCGAAAAGGATAAAAAGAACCTTGTTTGGAAAATAACGGAAATATTCCATTATAAACCACTTATAAAAAGTAAAAAAAGGGTATAAATGACTTTAACCTATATTCTTGTAAATAGTAAAAAGGTTTTGAAATATATTTTTAAGAAACATGGATGTGGATGATAATGAGATCCCAGTAGATTATTACGTATAAACAACCTCGGATAATGAAGAGATTGTGAAATAACCCTTACCTTGTACTTTTCCATGGTTGTGGGTAGGTTAAACTCCTGTATAATGGTGAAATAATTTTTATTAAATTATACAATAATCATATATATTAATATGATATCATATATGATCTTTTAACATTGCTTTGTTAATAATATCTTAGAATTACCATTGTTTCGGGTGTTAACATACTCATTTTTTTATTTGTTTTGTTACATAATCCATGTTTGTTTTGGATAGATTGTATCTTATTCATATACAAAATGATATTAAGTCCTTAAACATTATTATTAATCTTCAAATGATAATTAGACTTCAATGGATATGATGGAGAATGAATCTCATCGCATTCGTGGAGACGGTTGTCCGTACGTACGCACGAGCGACAATATCATTCATTTTATATTAAAATAATATATAATTGGATGGTATATCATATATACAGAATCATTATCATGTAATATTTATTATTTAAATGAATTACACATCATTATTATACCCATCCAAAAAATAATTTTTTGAATAACAATTACACCACGACGTGGAGAAGTTAATCCGTACGTAAGCACGTATGGTGACATGCCATTAAAAAGATGGATAGAATGCTGAATATGGTTTTACCATAATTATAATAATATTAAAATATATATTAGATATTGGATTCATTATTTTAGAATGGGAATAACAAAGAAAGAAGAAGTGTAAGAAGAGAGGAACTTGAAAAAGGGTGGTGAAATCATTACCTCTTCTTCGAGTTCTTCCTTTTGATTTGATCAAAATGGCTCCATAGGTTGGCTTTCTGAATAAAGGAAGGAATCTAGGATGAAGTGAGGGATTTTGAGAGAGTATTTTGGAAGGGTTGGCCGAACGAAAAGGCTTTTATGGTGTGAATTAATGAGAATGAGGAGTGCCCTTTTATAAGAGGGGTGAGGGGCACCTTTGGAAAAGCTAGAAATATTATTTTATAATAAATTTCTATTCTGTTTCTAATGGCTCCAATGTATATTATTTAGATTTTAAGGTGGGTATAGGTCGAAAACCACTCAACCAATAGGATTTATACAGGTTTGGGTTACTATATTAACCTTATCTTTAAGTATTAACTCTTAGTTAATTAGTTTCACTTTTACAATGTCTCTTTGTATTTTTATATTGTATGGTTAATAAACATACTATATATATCCAAGAGACCCCCAAGTGGTCCATTAATGATACACCTATCATGATATAAGTATTTTGTCCAATCCTTGGATTTTTAGGAATTGAATATCAATTAATAATATAATATTTGTTTTAAAAACTCTTTTATGTCAATTTTAACACTATTTGGAAAATTGATTTTTGTGAAAATCATAATAGAATTATTACTTCTAAAAAAGTCAATTAAGTCAATCCTAATATGTCATATTATCCTAGAAATTTAGCTTAATTCATTAAAAGTCTCAAATTATATATATTTGGGTATTTATAATATCAATTATTTTGATTTTTCACTATTATGGTAATTACTGTATCATCATTGTGTCATAAATAAATTAAATTATTTAATGTCTAAAAATTATAAATAAAATATCATTATTTATTAAATATTTTTATATTTCTAATGAATATTTATAGTCGAAAATAAAACATATATAACTCTTTTTAAAAATGGTATTGCTAAAAGATATATTCTTTTGTCATTTTTGTATTTATTTTATCTAAATTAAAATAATGTGTCTCTATCACCTACAAGTGGCTTCATGGGGTCGCAAAATCGACCCAAAGATTCCCATGGTCGGACATGTATCCACAAATAAGGTTAGGACACTTTTTAGGGTAATTTATTATTATTATAATAGTTTTTTAACCCTTATTTACTAGATTTACCCTTTAACCATGGTACATAAAATATTTACCGAAGTAATTATTCCAAATGACTAAAAATAAAAGTTATCTATTTACAAAATTTTGAAATACTTATTCCAAATATGGAATACATTTTTCCAAATTCAAAACATAGAAGTGGCAGAAATTAATTAAAAATTAATTTCCACTGTCAAAACAAAAAGAGTGTTTTTAAGATATAATAAATATCAAAAGATTGATACTTGTTTATGTTCGGTTTAATTGTAAAATTATGTCCAATGACCAACATTGTATTAAATGGTATAAATTTATTATAAATATATATTAAAACCACTCATGTTCATAATTTATCACTATTAATTATTTTGATTAAAAAAGTTTTTTTTGAATAAAAAAGTTGTTTTTAATTAAAATTTAATAATTTTCACTATTCATCAAAATATTAATGTTATCCAAAAAGTACCAAAATTTCTCATTAGGCTAAATTTGAAACTCCGAATCCAAAAATGAAGTCCATTTTGGGAGATACAATTTTTAAAATTTTAAAAAGTAGGTATCACTATTCATAACGGCTAGTTTGATCGGTTGTCATGTGTGTTAGAACTCGATGTTGCGTACAACACACACTATTGCATTATTCAAAAGGAAACGTACCGTAGAAGCTTGGGGTGTTGCATTTTCTCTACTGATGAAGGGTGTGTTGTTGCCCCCACCCTGATGAGGCATAGAATGAATGCAACCCATGAGGAGTATCACGAACACACGACCTTGGGGCACTGCTACAACGGTGATAGAGATTCCCATTCTGCTTGTAGTTATAACATTATCATGGTTGTGTAACACAATCCTACTTCATTTTGGTTAGAGATACTCATTGGAAGCATCCATACCTAGTCTGTAGCTTCAGAGAATGGATCACCGATCCTTCTTTCGGATTTGGATCCACACTCCTACAATGGAAATTAGTGTCCCTCTTCTTATTCCACCAACGGTTAGAGTTTCCAGTTGTTCCAATGGGTATCAACATAAATCTCCTATCATAAAATATAATATTTACCTTTTATCTAGTATTTATATATTCAGAATTTCTATATAATCAATTATACATTGCACCTCTTTTTTTCAATGAATTTCTTATCTCTAACCTGATATAAATATACCCACCTTCACAGAAGAAGTAGCATCTAGTTCAGGTAAAAACCACACTATGTTTATATACCTAGAATCATATTACTTAAAAAATTTCAATTATACATCAATATGAATAAATAAATTGTTTATTAATTTATAAATTTGTAAGGGTATAATTATTTGTCAAACAATTCCTCAAAACCCTCTCATGCCATACCTTTTCCATTCTAGCATGGAAAACCACTCACACCACTTCCATGAAAGATCATCCAATATATATATAAACAACATAAATTTTAACTCTTCCTACATTATTATGAAATAACAGATTTGATTCATTTTACCTCGCCACACTTCCACAATTTTTTGGTTCTGCATCACCTAAAAAATTGGTTGATTTTCCAATTGAAACTGATCTCAGTGATCCAGATGCCTCATCTCATCCATTTCATTCCCAATTTATGTATAATGACAATATTTCACTTGGATTTCCAATAGATGCTAGTTCACCTAGTGCTTAGGTGAAACCACATTTTCCATATAATATTCTAGTTGGTCTCTTCGGCACTTACATAGTTCCATTTATATCAACACAAGAATCACCGTTTGTCTCATTCATAAGAATCTTAAGGACTATAATTTCAAATTAAATTACATTGAAACTATCACAACCATAATTTAAAAAATCCATCATTTCCCATATTCAACCAATTAGAACGAATCCACTTTTTTTTGAAATCGATCTTTTTTAAAATACCACAACCATGCACTTTTTTCAAAATCTCACATTTGAAAAAAAATTCCTTATCATTAAATAATAACACAATCACATCCCAAACATAAGTAAATTTTCCAAATAAATTATTCAGTTAATGAGAGTCAATTTTTACCATGAATTTCAAACTTATATGATTCAATATACCCATGACTATGATATATTCAATGCCTCTATTTTTTCCAAAACACTTATATAACCAACACCTGAGTAACTTGATGATTAGTATTAAAGGGTCAGTTGTGTCCTTTTATGATATATATTAAATGTTATGACAATCCTAATCCTTTCCAACACCCTACCTTAATGTATAAATCATGCTTGAGTAACAACATCATGAACATCAATCAATTCCATAGAACAGAACGAAGTTCTTTCACAATAAATTAATAGATGGAAGAAACTGCTACAACTTGTAACATCTCCTCCCACCTCATTGGCTTGATTTGAGGTGGAGGTTCTACATGGCCTTAAGATACATCCCAAAAGTGATAAAGTCTAGTATTAAATGTTTATATCATCACGAATTATTGGTTAATAGTTTTATCTTTAAATAGAAACAAACAACAAAACATTTCTTACCAGTCCACACTACATGATTCATGCAAACAATGTAAAAAAGTTCAATCCATTACCATGTGAAAAAACAAACAATTGAAACCCATATCTAGTACCATATTAGTGTACCAAGAATAGTGCTAAACAATAAAAAAACACTTTATGACATAACTCTATAGCTCTAGTCCATGCTCTGGGCTTCAAAAGACTACACTTGTATCACAAGGCACGACCAGGGAAACATGATGCCTTACATTTACTAGTTTAATGGAATACAATAATTGAAAAATCACCATTATTCCAAAAAAATTTGAGGTGATTAATATTAATCAGTATTTTACCCCCAAATTAATTCCCTACACAATATAGTAGGAGAAAAATAGTTATCACATTATATAAACAAATCATATAAATAAATGAAACAAGGAAACCAATTTCCAAAAATCAAAAGAAACCCTTACCCAACCATTTTACCCATAACAACACAATGAAAAGGGATTAAATCAAACATGTCATTAAACATTTTACAAACACATATTGGAATAGACAATTCATCTTTCATCGACACGTGCATAATACAACCATTTCTAGAAACCAATAATAAGAGTTAAATGTTCATTGATGGTGGAACATCACTCCCATGAACCATACCCTTTTTCTAGTTGTACTTCATTATGACTTGATGGTGGTAATTCATGACCATGATCCATCACATCCACTCTTTTGTTTACCTATCAATAAATAAACAATTCTAATCAAATTTTTTAAACTAAAGAATCCATTATGGAAATCAAAAACATTAACGCAAGACATAACCATTTCAATAAAATAAATATTTATTGAAATCAACAATAATCAACTTCCATGCCAAACATAATTTCAATCAATACATATTTTATTAAAAACAAGGTTGAGAATCCATTTTCCATAGATCTATCACGAAAATGATTTTAAAATTATCAATTTAATATCTAACATCAATAACATTACACATCAGTGATCCATTTTTCGCCACATCCACAAAACATAACAAAAATATGTTCCAAAAAAGAATTGAACATAAATAACACTATCAATTTCAATAAATGAATATTAATTTTAAATAAAATACATCTTGGTATATAAAAATGGATCATAGAGAGATTTCACCATCCTTTGGGTTTTAGTGAAATTGACCAACGCAAAACTTCACCTCAAATTTATGTAAAAATGTCAAAAATACGCCAAAGATATATTATCCTAACATTAAAGAGACCAAATCTCATTATTTTTTGAAATAGATACTCAGGATCAACATGATAGAGAAGTGGAACTAGAAGAGTATAAGAGAGAGATAGAGAGTTCTTGAAATGAGAGAACCCAAGAAAACGATGAGATATGGGACTTAACAGAGGAGAATCCCCATTACCACACCAAGAAGAATCCTCAAAATTCATCCATGTTGAGTAGAAGTTGTACAATAACCACTACGGAGACAAAATACCATGTTAGGATCATATGGGAGAAGAAATGGGTGTTTTAGGGAAAATCCTGGTCAATCCTGTCTAAATCAAACACCTTTTTTAAATATTCTCACGGTTTAGACACTTGATAAACAAACTTTGATCCTACCATGCACCTATTAATATCTCAACAGGGTGCCTATAATGGTTGGTCAACATGGATTGAAAATTTGTTCTCCAACCAAGACAACACCTCCTTTTCAAGATGTATGGTTTTACTAGGATGTCATACGGTATGGAATACCATGCACCAAAATCGTTCACCATCCTATTGCTTCTTCCTGACTCTGCACAGTTACATGTGATTGATTCATAGTTTCAAATAACCGTTATCAAACCATATTCACTTATAAAATCTTAATAACCTTCCCATAACCCATAAAAAATATCCCAAACACTACCAAACAACATTATATACATAAAAAGACATAAAAAGGGTTACATATATAAAACTGGGGGTACTACATGACCACACGACCACTGAATAATCTGTACTATTATTATAAGTTAATTTTGTAGAAAATGAATTTCAAACATTAAATCAAGGTTGTGATTCAGTTGTCACTACTATAAAAATGATTTAATAAGTCCATAATTATAATGGATTTTTAAAAAAATTATATGTTGATGATAAATGGGGTCAAGGATTTAATATTTTTTAAGGGTCGACACAATATAGAATTGGAGAAAATGTATGGATCATCATGAATTTTTCAATGTAGGGTTGGATCCTTAAATTAGGGAAACATTATAGGTATATCCAAATCATGATGATGAAATGTGTATAAATGAAATATATTAGATCCCACATTTTATAATTTTGGAAATAAGGGACACACAAATAAAAAAAATTAGGCAATGAAAATGTCTTCTAGTAGTTATATGGATAGATATTTTACAGAAATCTATGATCTATGGCTATAACGTTCATAAAATTTATATATGAAAACTAATGAAATATAAGTAGCGAACATGTGATATTTATAGAATCGTTATACCAAGTAGAACATATGAGTAAAAATTTCTTTTTGTGTTTTTATTCATATTAAAATAAAACATGTTCTTTGAACATTTTATCCGTTAAAGATTTCATAATAAATACATCATCACATAACATGGAGGATAAAAACTAGATATACACAAAATAATTATCAATTTTTTTTGTCATGATAACTTCAAATATCTAGTGTATTATATCTGAAAAATTATTCATATCACTATACTAAATAAAAACATAAATTTCTCAAAGAAATCATCAAAATTCATGTGAATCATAAATATAAATTTGAAAAAAACAAGATATTAGAATATATTTTCACACTAGTTTGAAACCCAGTCAATATAATAATATTTCTACTATAGAAAATGAAATATGATATTTTCATTAGTATTCTATTCAAAATATTTTACATACCAACATTAGAATAAAATATACTCAATCAATATTATAATCAAAATAAAAATAAATTAATACTCAAAAAAATACAATAGAAAAAGATAAATGGAATCTATATAAAATATATTTGAAAATATGGGAGGAAGGAATTTTATGGACAACACTAAATTCAAATTCAGATTTAACCAATATATAAACACATATGATTAATAAGACATCTAAAATAGGTTTTTAAAAAATTGGTATTCCCTTATCACGAGTTATGACATTAAAAATGAGATGATATTTACTTATATATTAGTCAAATTTTTATTTAATTTATCCCAAAAAACAAGATCATTTACAAAATATTGTGAAATTAACAATTAATAAAAATAGAAAATAAAATTTATTTTCATGCACAAGTTTTAACATTATTAATTTTATTGACCCAAATAAAATTTTTTAATAATTAAACATTTATTAAAATAAAATACCCATATTTATAAAACACAATACATTAAATGTTAATTTTGGTTATTTCACATTATAATATAACATTGAGGTTTAAATTTATTTTCTGAAATGATAAAATCCGGGTGGGCATTATTTTTGTTATATATTTCTTGAAATTATAATTTATAAGGTAAATAACCTATATAAGGTGAAGTTACACTGATGGAGGGAGGGGTGAATCAATTGTTACATATAATTCCAAATTAGATATCCCCTATTAACAATAATTATTGATATTTATCCCCTATCTCAGTTATGGTGTATCAATTTGAATTGGGGAACCCTAAAATAATACCACTTGTAAGGTATATTATTAACTAGAGACCAAAACACAAATGGCATATACAACATTCATAATAAATGTGAGAATACCCACATTATTGGGTTTAGGATGATCTAAAGACAAAAGTTATCTCTAATACATTAAAGTTGTTAATGAAGTATGAGGATATAACATTTATTCCATATTACATACAATATTTGTTAATGCATTGTCAATTACTCACGGGAGGTTGTCATACATAACCTCATTCCATATCATGAATGTAGTGATATTTCATAATCACTTTATCATGCCTACTAGTATATATATTATCATAATGTATCATGATTGTATTGAATGGTGGAAATAACAAACCAGTGAAAATCATCTTCAATGGGTGTCAAAATTTAACATCATTTTCCTATGAGATATTTCCCATCATAAATAGGAATTGAACTTCCAAAACATAAATATATATAATAGTATGCAGGTTGAGCATATTTTCTTCCCCCAATATTAGAATTATAAAATCATATAGATAAAAAGATACTTTATACTTTGTTATTTATCATTATTTTTAATCATATTCTCCTATATCGAGATATCATATTGTTTCTTCTTCTACTTATACAATATAGGGATATTTTAGTTTAGGTATTCTACAAATTCTACATCTTAATTTTACCTTCTTCTTATTTATTGATGAAAATGATATACTCTAAAAATTATTATCAACTTATCTCTCTTAAATACATAAAATATCTCTATCTATATATTTGATATTCTACATATATATATTCTATATTCTTTATAATATATTCCAAAAAACATGAATACATTTTAGAAGTTTAAATACTTAAAACTTCATCAATATTTAAAACAAGATTTTAATATTGATGATTGTGAAAAGTATCAATCAAAAATAATCCAGAGTTTTATTATCATTCAATACCATTAAAATATATATTTATTTAAAATAAAAATAGACTTAAAATTATAATGTTTCAATCCATTCAAAAAATCATCAGGCATTTAATTGATAGTGTCAGTCTTGTTCAGTTGCATAAAACTTCACAATGATAGATATATCCTTCGTGGAATGAGTAAACTCTCTCTTTTATCATTAATGAATTTTTATGACATGGAATCTCATATAATGATATGATTGTAATCCCTGATTCTCATTCAAAAACTCACTATAAAAATTTTAATATTAGCAATGAGTGATCTATAATCTTGTATTCTCTAGGTCTTAGTCAGTAGTGGTATCACCTTATTGTTTATTATGTGAAGATTATTTAATCAACAAAAAATTAATAACAATATCAATTTGAATCATTGTGATTTTAATTACCTAAGGTAAAAATATACCTTAAATCTAATTAATATTTAGATATATCTTATCAAATATCATCAAGTTAGCATATTTTTATAATAGTTAAACCCTTTCACATCTTCTGTCAAACAATATATAATAAATTTTTATTATTACGTATTACATATTATCATGAAATACAATTAAATATTTATAATTTGTATTCCTAAAATAATAATTTTTTATTTTTATGAAGAAAAGTGTTATTAAATTCCTTTATAAAAATTCCATTGAGAAATACCTTTATATAATAAATTCTTACTCTAATGAATAATAGTGAGTATTTTAATATTTCTATATTTATAGTATGCAGAGTGGAAAGGTTGCTGCATAATTTTTTATCTCTCACATATAAAATATGGTTTTCCCTATGTATCATGTACAATAACTAGTATGGGGCCCAAAAGCTATTTTAATGCTCTTGAGTATTTTTGTAGTTTTTTTATTCAAAGATCACTACTATAATTCTAATGTATACCAACACCCCTATCCAAACAATTTCATAAAACATTTGAAATTGGTCCTATTTACGAATGGGTCTCTCAAAAACATTGGTAATTGGTATTTAATAATATGTTTATAAATAGTATTTGATAACCGTTGGGAATTGGTATCAAATTATGGTGTTCCCAATGGTTTTTGAGAACCATTATTATACACTCGTCCAATTCTAACGGTTCAAATACCATTAAGAATAATCGTATAATAATTAGTCTATGCCAATGGTTTTTAACAATCGTTTGAAAATAAAATATATCGAAAATGTTTTTAAAAACTATTGAGATAGGTTTCCCCAAAATATTACAGTGAGCCCCCTCCAAATTTTTGATATGATTGAGTTTTTCCCAATAGCAGCACTACTCTGTTCCCAACTGGTGATGACTCCACCTCAGAGGTGATTCATCCTTGTTTAAATAATTTAGTTTCATCCACATAAAATTGGTGAGTTATAGTTATATCATAGAAATAAAATTATTTTGGATTTTTATATACCTGCTGGTTACAATCTCTACCATTTAGGGTTTTCAATTTATTAATCCTGAATGTGAAATTGGCATGTTCTAAATACTTCACCCTACACACTGAGAATGAATATCCCTTACTGAACCACTACCACCATCTGTAATTTTTCCACGCATGTTACAAAATATTTGTGTATTAATGGAACTATATTTTACCATATTGGTCATTTTCACATTCATGGTTTGATGTGTTTTACTTTGAAAACTAATTTCTCTATTCGATAAGGGAATTACAATATTAAAATTTTTAATTTTTTATGTAATGTTATGTTTTTAATTAGATAATCGGAAAATATATTTTTTACTAATTAGATTGTATTTATTTCTATATAGTGAGGCATGTATCTAATGAATATGTGTAAAATTTTCATAATGGAAAATAATTATTAATGTATTAATACAACATGACCTCTTGGAACTATCTTGACATTCATTTCTCATTATCATTTTCATTAGTCACCAGACATTCACAAATATCATTATTTCCCTTGATTTGGTTTCAGATTACTAATATTTCCTCTCTTTTATCTTTTTTCGCCTTTTTTTATGTTTATCCATGTATGTTTGACACGTGGGTCACTAGCATGTTTATAAAATACCAATCCTACCTGATGGTCCCCACCTATTGTTGCACTATTTTTGGTGAAGTAAATACACTATTCTAATAACTATTCAATTTAACCATTATATATAGACTAAAATTATTTATTACATAATGGGAATAAATTCCAAAACGAATTTGGGAAAAGTGATATGTGAGAGTTACATGGGATAATTAGACTATGTGAGGCATGTTGGTAAAGTTATATATGGGATTCCCTTAAGAGTAATGTCCTATGTGCGGCACATGGTAATAATACACGAGTTTTGTAAATTCTTATCCAATGATACAAAACCCAATTGATATTGAATTAACCCACAATTGACACATGATATCCTTTACTCAATGGTACATTAAAATAATCTCTTTCGTACTGATAAAATCGTGTATGCATACTTCCATACTTCCAATGGCATAGAAATATGTTTATATTTTAAATGATGAACTTGATGTATGAATCTATCAAATATTTGATATTGTTGTACCATGATATCTCCTATTATGTGACCCCACACTTCTGAACCTAGTGAAGCATTTTAAGAAGTAACATTTTTTATCCTAAGAAAGTACAATTAATACTTTATGGCCACACATATTGAATGATGTTCTCATCCAAATTTTTGGAATCTGTTGAAAATATTTCCATGTATTAGAGTAAGGTAAATATAACACATTGGGGTCTAAAAAATGTCTGTCAACTCTTTAATAAAAAATCATTCTGGATTTTAATCCATTTATTTCAGCACATATATGATTCTTATTCATGACAACATGATGGATACATTTAAAATTACACACCATATAAAAATATCATTGATCCCCAATACTACAATTACACCATGAATTATAAATAGATTGTTGATTATGAAATAAAATGGTCTGTATAAATTTAGACTTAATGTCAACAGTTTACTCTTAATTATCCTAGAGAGATAATTCTTTGTATAATTATTTTCCATCACATCCACCATGTTTCAATTCAATATCATGTATTTGTATTTATAGTATTATATATATATATATATATATAATATTGACTTTTCTATCATATTATGAATCTCATATACAGTAATGTGTCATTTATAGATTTATATGAAGTTATCAATTTTCATTTAAATAAATATATTTTTTATTAAACATCAATATTATTGAGTGTATTTCATTAAATGACTTATTAGATTTATTTATATAATTTAATATCTAAGATGTATGAAACTAAATAGATCTAAAGATATTTTGAAAAAAAATGGATAGATTATTTGATTTTTCATTTCATAGTGCTTTAGATTTTTGTCAAATACAGAGCCCATGTAATAGTTTTTCTAGAATACCATGGATGATATCTATAGATGTTAGCTACCATATGATAAAATATGGTTTTCAATCACACTATTATGTGTTGTTTTAGAATGGGGAGAAAATGGAATCTCAAAATGTTGACGATCCAAATGAGAGGACTCGATTTGAAAATTTATTATATTACTGGTTTCTATTTACTTATAATCCAGAGAAATAAAGGATATAAACCCAGGAAGGATTTGATAAGATCATACATGATGCATCCAATGAAAATGATGATATTGACAAGGTGAAAAAATTGAATGATACAGTGACAACACCAGTTAATCATCAATGTAGTAAAATGAACATGTTTGTTTTTTTTATTTGATTGTTTATGGTAAATCCATGTATGAGATTTCTATTATTCTAATAAATTAAATTATTTCCATCTTGATGGAATTAATACTGGATTATGTAGATATTCAATAAAACAAATATATGACATAGATATTCATTTATGAACAAGTATTTTATAAAAACAAAATTCATGATTTCCTAAAAAAAATTCGGATATTCTGGAAGGAAACTGCTAAAAGAAATAATTTTATAAAATGTGGAACATCTTGAGGGAAGCCAATAGATGATGGAACACCATTTCGTGTGCCACAGAAAGTAATGTAGCACTTTCCATTGAACCCTATACTCTATAATCATTTTATGTCTGATAAAATATCAATAAAAATGTGATCTCATGATACCGAGATAAATAAAAATAATGAAGAATTGGTTCACCATAAAAATGGATTTGAATGGTATATATTTGATGCTTGGTATCAAAATTCTTCACCTAATATGAAGAATCGGGGCTGTGACTTGCATGTGTCAATTTTAATCTATTTGGGAAGATACTTTCAAAAAACATGGACAATTTTCATACAACTTATAAACATCCCATTTCGTTGTGTATAAAAAAACAATTCACATTCTTGAGTATACTGATATACGACACTTCTAATTTTGGAAATTATATATAAATATTCATGAATCCTCTATTAAAATAATTGAAACTTTTTTTTTTGTATTTGGGTGTTCAAAAAGACGAGACATGTTTGAAAGAAATATTTCAGATTCATTCTATGCTTATGTGGATGATCAATTATTTTCTTTCTTATGAAATTATGTATGGATAGATCACGAAGGGAATACTACTATTTCATGATTTTATGAAGAATAATCTATCTAGAAGACAAAAATATAATCTTTGTTTTTGTTTATTGAGAAATCGATGATTATTTATAATGGACCATCCATATTGAAATAATTGTTGAAGATTTTAAAATATCATGGAAAATGAAGATCTACCTCAATATTTTTCTTGAACTGTTGTGCATAATAAATTTCATGATTTTAGTTTTTCTTTTTGAAGGGTCAAATGAAATATATAAATGAGTAGAATGTTTCTAATGATACATGTTACAATTGGAAGAAGAGGTGCGTCATCATTGAGTTTCTTTATTGGTTAGCCAATTTATTACTTCATTTCATAGATGTAATGAACATTGAAAATAATATATCTGAAATGATTATTTTGATTATTATAAATGTCAAGGTAAAAAGATGATTTACGATCTAGGTGTGACATGGTGGAATGAGGGATCATACAAGAATTGCATCATGTGAGTATCGGTGAAAATAAATGGGAACATCCATTTTCTACTAATGTGATGAATCCTACTAAAAAAATCATTTTTTGGAAGTACTGGAGACTATTAATGTTATTAATGGATATTCATGAAATATTTTAAAATAGTTCAATAGAAGAGAGTTGAAGCTGAAATCCTTGAAGACTCATGATAATCACATCCTTCTACATGATATGATTCTTATAGAAATCCATCATCTTTTTTGAAATAATTTAAGGGTTTCGTTTCTTATAATGTGACATTTTATTATAGATATTTGGTCTAAGAATTTTTCCAAGTCTTTATAGATATTATTTGCAGAGACGCCATTAATTTTTTGTGAGTCAGAGAAAATATTTCCTCCATCATTTTTCATAATCATGTTGCATCTGACTATCAATATTTTTAATGAAATAATTATCTAAGGACCTATTTATTTTCATTGGAGGTATCCAACTGAAATACATATTTACACATTTAAATCTTATATCTGAAATTGGAATCATATCAAAGGTGCTATCATGAATGGTTACATGGCTCAAGAATGTTTGGATTTCTGCTCAATGTATTTTTATAATCATAATATGACAATGAACAGATCAATGAGAAAGGAATAAGAAAAATATGATAATATTGAACCAATTTATCCATCACTTCCACAAATAGGAGTAATTCATGAATAATATTAATTGATGAAATTAAGCCTCGAAGAGAGAGAGATGGAACATCGCACAATGTTGTTCATCTGTGATTTTTTCAATGATTACATAGAATAAGTAAATTGAAATTGTATATCTTATATAATATCTTGTAATTTTACATATCAGTTAAACTATTTCTATTTTTATATACATGGAACATAATGAAATGATAGATAAAAAGTATTTTACTTTTTCTTTGATAATTAGAGAGGCTTTTATTAAAAAATAGTTTTCTTTATTACATGAAAATAAAGGAAGAAATATTAAAATTATAAATAAATAAAATTAATATTCAATGAAGTTTAATATTCATTTATATTTTAGGTATTGAGTTATCTAGTTGACTCTATCTCTGCAGAAATAAGTTCTTTTTCTTTTGGACCTAATATCGTGGTTCATGAATTTTACTCAACTGTGATTAATGTGTTTATATTTGTTATCATTGAATGAGAAAATAACATGATAACATAACATGATGGTGTTATAAAAACTACAATAACAGACTTCTATGAAATCTCATTGGATAATAGACATCGTTTTTAAACTGTATCTTTTTATGGAGTGATAGAAAAATAATAATATTGGATTATTACTCTCATGTTCATGTCACTAAGATGGAATGCTAGTGGTTTGATTAGATGGAAAGGCATGACACCGTTATTCATTATTTTGGATTATGAGTTACTAACATGACTTTAACTCGTCCTTCCTATGGAATATATATATTTTAATCAAAGATAAAACTTTTTTATGTTAAAGAGCATCTTTGACCAAAATTATGTGTCATTATTTATGTAATTCCAACGGTTGATTTTTATGATGGTGAAAATTGAATTAAACCATACCTACATTCGTTGGACCCAATCCACTTATTTCTAATGGTGACACTAATAGCGCAATTATTAGATTTGATTGTGAAGCTGATGCTGTATTGGGAAATATTTATAATCATCCATCAGTGCTCTCAGTTCATTTAGGTTAGCTAGAATTGGTTTGTCAAGGTTGGTACTATAACAATTAATTTAATATCAATTTGAAATATTTTGTACCATACATGACCCTAATTATAATTTTAAATATTTATTTTTTTCCATTTTATTTTATTTTCATTTTCAAATATTAAATATAGTTGTATAAAACCTAAAAAATAAAGAACAAATAAAACAATAAATTAGAATAAAAAACAAGAAGAATTGAATAATACATATTAAACTTAATAATATGAAAATAAAAAAATTATAAAATAACGATGTAACCAAAACAATCTATATTAACTAAATGAAAATATGAAACAAATAACCAAAGACTAATAAGTCATGTCTCATATTTTTTGTTTTTGTGTTACACATTAGATAAAATTTTATATTACATTCATATATTTTTATAAATGAGGGAAATGAAGTCTAATGTTGAGTAGCGAAGAAAAAGAATGATAAAGAATAATCAACGAATGAATGAGATGATAATAAATCTTCTTACATGTTGTATGTATTTTATTTCATATATATATATATATATATATCAAAAAAGAATAATGTCATTTTATTCATTTTCTATTAAATATTTATGCAGGATCGAACAATTTGTCAGCTCTTATATGATGGGCAGCCTAGTCGTGGTTCTAGTACTCAGGGCATTGGTACGAGGGAGGGGGTATGAGAGCTCGGTTCCCCAGTTGGCATACCCAATTAGAACCTACCCTCCCAAAATACATACCATATTCCACACATTATAATCCTGCTATGTTGTTAGGGACACCCAATAAATTTAGGCCTCACATGTTTTCTACAGACTTTACATCTGAGCCTCCTCACCCATATTCACCATATCTGATGATGATTCCTACTCTTCATTTATACCATGATTTAGACCATCCATATATGATATCTTATTTTCCATCTATTTCCTTTTATACTAGATTCTTCATTTCTTCTTCAACTCTGGGTATAACATTGTGTGTGCCTATAGAGCAGACATTGGGACCCACATTACCTAGACATGGTGATTTCCCTTCATTGCATGTGGATCCAGAGGCACCCATTTATTATAATACCTCTTGTATATTTAGAACCCATGAAAATTCTTTACCCCTATTTATTCCCATTAAAAAATGTATTGATATAATATTAATTTTTCATTAATAACAGATACCTTTACTGACAGGACATATGGTTGTACATGCATGCATGCAGTGTGGAACCGCCAGATGCAGTTATGGTGGACAACAATTAATATAACCAAATTATAAAAAAATAGGGCAACAATGTCAGAGTTTTTTTTATGACGCTTTCAAAATACTCTGACATCATTTCTATCAACCTCTCTCATGGAGATAATTTCTAAATGATGTCAAATATAATTATTGGGCATAGATATGTGTAAATTAATTTATATTTAATTTAATATTATTATTTATTTATACTTAGTATTTTGGTGTTATATTAGTTTTAACTTTTTTGATGGCGAGGCTGCACGAGAAGCACGTCTAAAGGAATTAAGTGAGTTTTTGATATCCTATAAGAAAAAGTTGTTTATTGGTTATCATGAAAGGGTAGGAAAATTGTTAGAGGTGGTACCTGTCATGGATGATTTTCTAATAGATCAGTATCAGTAAATGATTACTCTTTGGACGACTACCAAGTTTATGGTATTATTCACATTTGAGGATTGTAAATGAAAATTTTCGAGGGTTTTCACTATTACTTTTTGTTGTATTGTTTAATTTTATTTGCGGATAATCTAGAAAAAATAAATAAAACTTTTTTAATAATATATATCCAAACATTGGGGTGTACTACGATATGAGATTAAGAGAGGAAGAAGGTATTATAATTGTCTATAATTTTTCTTTCAGACTTTCAATTTTTATTATTTACTTCATTATTTATTCGATTTAAAACCGTTTGATATAATATTTGTTATGAAATTAATTATTGGTAACCATTTTTCAATTATCGTTTCATACATTCAATTCCATTGTAGATGCATGTATTGAATATTAATGGACATGTGCCTCGAGAAAACCTGTTTTTCTTGAGTGGAAAGAAAAAATATGGAAGTGTGGTTAACGAACTAACACAACAAAATATTGTAAGTACTAATTTTTTCATTTCAAATTTTAATATATATTTTTTAACATAATAATATATATGTATTTCTCAAAGGTTTATTTGGAGTCTCTTAATGCCCATGAACCTAATAATTTTGGTACAAATGATCTCTTACATTTGGTGTTTCGATATGAGAAGCAAGGAAGAGTACACTACCGACTAGGGATGTGTACTGTCCCAAAGAGGTATTTGTCCTCTTCAGGTACTAGTTGTTTTTCCATTGAGTTGTTAACGATTATGTCATGGGAAGAACATGCCGAAAAATGGTCACACGAGTTGAAGAACTGGTTGAAAGGGAAAGCAATGAATTTTTAAAACTCGTGAATGTTTTATATCCATCATATACACCATATAAAAGCTCATCATGTGATGAATATATGATGTCAGTAAATTTATTATATAGTAAAACATCGGAATTTATAAAGGTTGTTGATATGATGACATTCTTGGAATTGATGATGACATAGAAGAGGGTTAGGATGAGGATGATACCGAGACCGGGGTAGAGGATGAGGACAAGGATGAGAAAGTGGCCGAGGTAGAAGATGAGGGTAAGAATGAGTCCGAGGATGAGGATCTGTATGAGGATTAGGTTGCGGATTAGTATATTGATCAAGTCATGGATGATGATGGGGACAAGGATGAGGATGAGGATGAGGAAGATGATGATGTTGATGAGATTGATGGTTATTAGGGACAGATTGGTCTGCTAAACCATTTATTGATATAAATAACACTATATGTTTTTTGAATTGGTATGAATAAATATATGTGTGATTATTGAGGTCACATTATGGTCGACTTAGGTAGCCTAAACATTATATATTTTTAATCAAAACACCTTTTAAAAATGTATTATCATATTTTTTAATTAAGTAATTATAGTATTTGGATATTTAATATGTGGTTAATAATTTAATATTTTAAATAGGTTAGCAGTCCTACATGTATCCACAGTTCATTATTAGAAAATTGCAATACCTGACTTAAAAATGAATTTTTTATTCTATGAATTCTATTCTTACGTATTATCAAAGATATTTCACAACCCTATCCATACTTATCTCTGACACCCTCACCAATACACCATACACCATACCAAAACACCCTTTTTGTAGCACCCCAAGCTTCCACGGTATGTTTCCCTTTGAATAATGCAATGGCGTGCATTGTACGCAACTTCGAGATTCTAACACACCACAACCAATCAATCTAGCCATTATGAAATTTTATAAACTCTATCTCTCAAAATGGAATTCATTTTTGGATTCATAATATCGAAATTATCCTAGGGTTAAAGTTTGGTACTTTTTGGGTAACATTATTATTTTGTTGAATAGTGAAAATTACTAAATTTTAATTAAAAACAACTTTTTTAATCGAAATAATTTATATTCATAAAATTATGAATTTGAGTGGTTTTAAAGTATATTTAGAATATATTTTTACCATTTAATACAATTTTGGTCATTGGACATAATTTCACAATTAATCCGAACATAAACAAGTATCAATCTTTTGATAGTTATTATATCATAAAAACACGCTTTTTGTTTTGACAACGGGAATTAATTTTAAATTAATTTCTCCCACTTCTGTGTTATGAATTTAGAATAATGTATTCCATATATGGAATTAGTATGTTCAAATTTTTTAAATAGGTAACTTTTATTTTTAGACATTTTGAATAATTACTCCGGTAAATATTTTATTTACCATGGTTATGGGTAAATCCAGTAAATAAGAGGTAAAAAATAATATAATAATAAAAATACATTACCCTAAAATGTGTTCAAACCTTATTGGTTGATACATGTTTGACCATGGGCATATTTGGGTCGATTTTGGGACCCCATGGTGCCACTTGGAAGTGATGCGGACACTTTATTTTAATTAAGTTAAAATGAATACAAAAATGACACAAGCATATATCTTTTAGAAAAACAATTTTTACATAGGGTTATATATGTTGGATTTTCGACAATAAATATTCATTAGAAAGATAAAATTAGTTCCTACATAATGATATTTTATTTATAATTTTTAAACATTAAATAATTAAATTTATTAATGACACAATGATGATGCAGTAATTTCCATAATAGTGAAAAATTAAAATAATTGATATTATAAATACCCAAATAAATATAATTTGACACTTTTAATGAATTAAACTAATTTTATAGCATATTATGTCATATTAGGATTGATTTAATTGACTTTTTTGAAGTAGTCATTCTGTTATAAGTTTCACAAAAATCAACTATTGAATAGTGTCAAAATTGACATAAAAGAGTTTTTAAAACAAATATTATATTATTAATTGATATTAAATTCATAAAAAACTAAGGTTCGGCCAAAAGACTTATATCATGATAGGTGTATCAGTAATGGACCATTTGGGGGTCTCTTGGATCTATATAGTATGTTTTTTAACTATATAATATAAAAATACAATGTGACATGGTAAATGTCAAACTAATCAACTAAGAGTTAAAACTAAATGATAAGGTTAATATAGTAACCCCAACCTGTCTAAATTTAATTGTTTGAATGGTTATAGACCTATACCCACCTTATCCTTTTAATAATCAACTTTTTAGCCATTAGAAACCGAATATCAATTTATTATAAATTATTATTTCTAGCTTTTCCAAAGGTGCCCCTCACCCCTCTTATAAAAGGGCACTCCTCCTTATCATTTCTTCACAACTTCAAAGCCTTTTGGTTCGGCCAAACCCTGCCCAAATACTCTCTCAACTTCTTTCACTACAACCTAGAGGCCTTAGTTTGATCATAAATTCAACCTATGGAGCCCTTTTGAACAAATCAAAAGGAAGAACCCAAAGAAGAGGTAATGTTTTCACCACCCCTTTTCAAGTTGCTTTCTTCTTCCACTTATTCTTTCTTTGTTATTACCATTCTAAAATAATAACTCTAGTATCTTATATATACTGTGATGTTTTAATAAATATGGTACAAACATATTCAGTTTTCTATCCACCCTTTGAATAACATGTCACCATACGTGCGTACGTACGGCTTACCGTCTCCACGTCTTGGTGTAATTATTATTCAATATATTATTATTTGGGTGGATATAATAATGATGTGTAACTCACTTAAATAATAAATATAACACAATAATGATTCTGTTTATATGATATACCATCCAATTATATATTATTTTAATATCAAATGAATGATATTGTCGCTCGTGCGTACGTACGGAGTACCGTCTCCACGAATGCGATGAGATTCATTCTCCATCATATTCATTCAAGTATAATTCGCATTTGATGATTAAAAATAATGTTTTAGGACTTGATATCATTCTGGATATGAATAATATACATCCCATTAATAAAAAATATGGCTCACATAACAAAGAATATAATGTAAAATAAACATGTTAACACCTGAAATGACGATAATTCTAAGATATTATTAACAAATCAATGTTAAAAGATCATATATGATATCATATTAATGTAAAAGATTCTTTTATAATTCAATAAAAATTATTTCACCATTATACATGAGGTTAACCTACCATCTACCAAGTAAAAAGTACAAAGTAAGAGGTTTCTTAACTCACTCTTAATTTCGTGAGAATTCCATTGTTCACCACTTAATTATTGCATGTGGTGTATGTGTACTACCCATGTCTGTATTCATTGTGTAATATACTTTAATTCATGTATATGTACATAATCATTGTATGATCCTTCTTTCATGGGTGTATGTTTTGTATGTTACCAAATAAATAAGGGAATTTGAAATTTCAATTTCCACTCATTCGGCTTTAGGCATACTTCCTTGATTATTTTACTCCAGGATTATGTGTGGAATCACTATTCATTTGATTATGTCATAATTTTCACTCCCCTTCCTGTGGATAAACTTTTGATACACATGATCACTCCATTGATAATTTCTCAAGTCATTGATATGAATTTGACAAGTGTAATTTTAACTCATTCTCCATTTGTTGAGTTAAACATCCAATTCGTTGGTGTTGTTTTTACAAGAATATGTGTGAATGTCCTTGATTGTTTTAAACTGAATATCAAATAAAATATAGTTTATTTATATTTTTCACACATAATTATGTAGTTGATTTATCCTTAACCTAAGGATACATACTTTATGAGAGATTTCATCTCAATTTACATTCCATTGAGACTACATTGTTGTTATACACCAAATCACTTAAATGTGGTGTATATAATGTAATTTGACATAGTATATCATGAATTCCTTTATTCTAATTATATTATAATGTTTTGATTACCTCAATTATTTGTATTCAAGTGTCTCTTTTTTTGTTAGAAACTCTAACTAAAATACCAGTTTTAAATGTTTTAAAGACTTATTCTTCTAAATCATGCTCATTAATGTCCATGTTTTAAAAAATGGTTTTAAGGATTTATTTATATGGACATTAAAGTTTTAAAATTAAAACTCCTTTTAAATGTTTCAATGTGGTATATGACAATTTGATTCAAAAATCTATTTTTAAATGGCTTCTTGACAAATAGTGTGACTTTTAAATGATTTTAAGAAAAGGGGGATATTTCTCTCAAATAGTTCTGATGATTATTTTCATCTATGGAAATATACTTCATTATTATTGATTGAGGTTAATGTGATACAATAAAATCTTCCATATTGTATCAAATTAGTTATGTTTGACTTTGGATGTGCTATTTTTATACCATTCATGGTTTGTGGTTAAAGTATTGACATTTCGTATGCTAGTTTTAATACGAATGTGTATGTTATGTTTAAACATTTTCATATGGGAATGCATTGGACTTAATAAGTGACGGGTGGAGCCCGCTATAGCTCCTCGATGAATCAGTAGGTCTCATGAGTCAAAATAGTGTATTGGCACAAGGCCTTGACAAAATCTTAATTGTAGTCTTGGCACGAGGCCTTGGCTATGGGGTTATGATAGTCTGACACTATGCATTCAATCATTATGAAAGTGGTTATTGATATTGCATGTGATTGTTCGACTAGAAGAATATTCATTTGAGTAAGTAAATTCCATTATTTCATTTTATCTTTTCCATATTATGCTGAAGTTCATGTTTAAAAGGCTTATGTTTTAGTTTAAAATAGCTTTAAGTGTTATGCTTATCTATGAATGCTTCTGATATATTGTTATCCTTACTGAGCATCTGAGCTCACCCCTTTCAGTTTTTTATTTTTCCTAGGATGAGAAGAAGTAATTTATGAATGACCTGCAAGGATAGTATGAGGGGATATGAAGACAAGATCTTGTTTTAGTCTTTTTTACCTTATGATGTAATGCAAGACTCATGAATATATCTAGTGTTTCCAAGAATACTAAAATAATCTGTCTTTCGAGACTTGATCCTTTGAGATCATGCCAATGTTATGTAATAATGCACTGACTCTGGGTACCTAGGGTAGGGGCATTACAACTGGTATCAGAGGAAGTTTAGTACAAACCTTGTAAGCTAGATAAACTCTGATTACAGCACGTAGACCTAAGATTAACTTTGAGGATTAGTATAGAAGAACTTCCTAGAATTTTGGTATTGTGGAGATTTTGTGAGTTTTCCGAGCAATACATCCCTATCTGGATACGATCAGGTAGAGGCAGCTCTGGCACATATGTACCTAGGGGTAAAACCCGAAAACACCACTTTGAGCTAGACTCGAACGGGAACTGGTGCACGACTACGGGCCTTGCTGCACTCTTGGTTACGACACTCCTGGGGGATATGCTTAGGATAATTTACATTTTCTTTACAAACCAATTTGAAGTAATATATATATATAAGATGAGAGTAAATGACCTTGGTTAATCCTAATATGTTTGAAATTGAGAATCTGGTGACATGTTAATCTCTAAATGATTTTATGACTACTGTTACTCACACAATGATTTCTGGTTTTAGTCAATGGCTAGATTCCAAGGAAGTCATAGTGACATTGAGAATGATGTAAAAGGTGGGAATGGTGGTGGAAATGAGAAACAAAATGGAATGTTGATAGGCGTAAAAGATATCATCTTTATGTCCAATCAGATTTCAAAAAATATGATCAACAATATATATATTAACCAATTACCGGACTCAACAATGAAGAGAAAGGTGATGAATGATATGAGCTCCAGTAGTGGAGACCATGGAGAAGGAAATCCTCAA
This sequence comes from Viscum album, assembly GCA_963277665.1. Classification (NCBI taxonomy): domain Eukaryota; kingdom Viridiplantae; phylum Streptophyta; class Magnoliopsida; order Santalales; family Viscaceae; genus Viscum; species Viscum album. The sequence continues at coordinate 652,455,640 of OY728164.1, read as the reverse complement.
TTTCTATCATGTAGGAAATGTGGAAGGAGACACCAAAGAATGTTTCTCAATGGGACAAAGAAATGCTTTATGTGCGGGAAGGAAGGACATAAAGTTATGAATTGCCGAAGAAAAATGAAGAGTATAATGGAAGAATATAAAAATGGTCCCAAGAATCCCTTTACAATAATTTTCCATAAATGTAGGGGACCTGGCCATTACCCGAGTGAATTTCCTATTCTATAGGATATTTTATTGGTCAGAGAAGAAGATATGTGGGAATAAATGGTTGGATAAATGTTTGAAAATTATTAGTGATCCTTGTTGAAGGGTTTACTTTGGAATAATTTTCTCTTGTATTTGTAACCCTAACGGTTGCCATTTGAGAATGATATTTATGGAAGAATTATCTTTTCTCTTTTGGATATAGTTATAAAAAACCATTTGGTTTTATGTGATCATTGGGTTTGAGGCAATTACAAATTATTTTAATTTGGGATAAAAATGAAAGGTATGAGATAACATTTGTGGTTAAATTATGTTATGGTTATTTTGAGTAATTTATCTCATTTTGGTAATGTTATAAAATAGAGTTTTTGAAAAAGGACAACACATAGACCATGAGACAACCCGTCGCGTCGGACAAAGCTGTGGGAATCGAACCCACAACCAAAGTGTGTTTGGCATTTATCGCCTACCACTGGACTACGTGAAGTCCCTGGTTAGTGTGACTATTACTTCTAGTTAAATGATTTTATTGATCAATAATAATTTGATTTGGGATATTATGTCTTACCAAATGAATACCCTTAGTATAGGAAAATTATTTGGTGATTTAAGTGATAAATGTTATTTTGGAAGTTGTTCACTTTGTTGAGAACACTATATGACAAAGGAAAATAGAGTTGAATGGGATTTCATTTGAGGAGTAATGGTGGATTTTGTTTCTATGTTTTTATTGTGGATTTATATTGATTTGGGTTATTTATGGAAATGATTAGGTTAATTAATTTTAAGTATGTGACATTAAGAGTAATTAATGTCATTTGGAGATAAAATTTAACAGGGGAGACTACATAATCAAATTCTTTTATGTTTTGTGTTTCAATATTAGTTTGTATTATATTTAAGGATTTTAAGGACAATTGATTATTGAATGATATTTATTTAACATTGGGGTATTATTGGTTTAATTTTAGAAATTAAGATTAGTGTTTATTTCTCTCATGTAATATCCTTTTTGGGGATCATTAGATCTTGTACTAACCATTTTGGTTTTGATTAATCTATAAAGGCAATGTAAATATATATTTTATCCTGCATGGATCATGTGATTCTATAAAAGATTATTCTAGCTCTTCCAGTGGGACCAAGTTTTCTTGAATACTCATCGTTTAAAAAAATGAGATAGTGGTGGAAATTTATTTAAGAATAAAACTCTACTTAAAAAGTATGTATATATATTTATATTCGTAGTCAATATCATAAATGCATTCCTCATCCTTATATAATGTATCTTAAAACAAAAAATGTTGTATGTTTACTTTTCCTACTAGGAGACTAATGATAGTTTGTCCCAACACAAGTTTGTGGTTTTATTATTGTTAACTTTCTCATGATCATGATTTCTATCCATCTCCATCAGAACTTGACACTTAGTTTATCATCCACATCCAAGTTTTCCTACCTGGAATCCTAGTATGGGTTATCTTGGGTGACCTTTATACCTCCCTTCCTTTCTTTTAATGTGATAGTTTTATTGACTCTTTTTCCGATGAGGGACTTTCCATTATATTCGAATTCCCAATTTTAAAAATTGTGAGGATGCAATTTATTGAAGGAGGGGAGAATGTAACACCCCAAGCTTCCATGGTACGTTTCCCTTTGAATAATGCAATGGCGTGCATTGTACGCAACTTCGTGATTCTAACACACCACAACCAATCAATCTAGCCGTTATGAAATTTTATAAATTCTATCTCTCAAAATGGACTTCATTTTTGGATTCCGAATATCTAAATTAGCCTAGGGTGAAATTTTGGTACTTTTCGGATAACTTTAATATTTTGATGAATAGTGAAAATTACTAAATTTTAATTAAAAACAACTTTTTTAATCAAAATAATTTATATTGATAAATTGTGAATTTTAATGGTTTTAAAGTATATTTAGAATATATTTTTACCATTTAATACAATGTTGGTCATTGGACATAATTTCACAATTAAACCGAACATAAACAAGTATCAATCTTTTGATAGTTATTATATCTTAAAAACACGCTTTTTATTTTGACATCGGGAATTAAATTTAAATTAATTTCTGCCAATTATGTGTTTTGAATTTAGAAAAATGTTTTTCATATTTGGAATCAGGATTTTCAAATTGTTTAAATATTTAACTTTTATTTTTAGACATTTTGAATAATTACTGCGGTAAATATTTTATTTACCATGGTTAAGGGTAAATCCGGTAAATAAGGGTTAAAAATTAATATTATAATAATAACAAAATTTCCCTAAAACGTGTCCTAACATTATTGGTTGATACATTTTTGACCCTGGGAAACTTTGGGTCGATTTTGGGACACCATGGTGCCACTTTTAAGTGATAGGGACACTTTATTTTAATTATGTTAAAATGAATACAAAAATGACACAAGCATATATCTTTTAAAAATAAATTTTTACATAGGGTTATATATGATGGATTTTAGACTATAAATATTCATTAGAAAGATAATAATATTTACTACATAATTATATTTTATTTATAATTTTTAGAAATTAAATAATTTAATTTATTAATGACACAATGATGATGCAGTAATTACCATAATAGTGAAAAATTAAAGTAATTGATATTTAAAATACCAAAATAAATATAATTTTAGACTTTTAATGAATTAAACTAATTTTATAGGATAATATGACACATTAGGATTGATTTAATTGACTTTTTTCTAAGTAATCATTTTTTTATAAGTTTCACAAAAATCAACTATTGAATAGTGTCAAAATTGACATAAAAGAGTTTTTAAAACAAATATTATATTATTAATTGATATTAAATTCCTAAAAAACTAAGGGTCAGTCAAGAGACTTATATCATGATAGGTTAATCATTAATGGACCACTTGGGGGGTCTCTTAGATGTATATAGTACGTTTATTAACTATATAATATAAAAATACAATGTGACATGATAAATATCAAACTAATCATCTAAGAGTTAAAACTAAATGAGAAGGTTAATATAGTAACCCAAAACTGCCTGAATTCAATTGGTTGAATGGTTTTCGACCTATACCCCCCTTAACCTTTTAATAATCAACTTTTGAGCCATTAGAAACCGAATATGAGTTCATTATAAATTAATATTTCTAGCGTTTCCAAAGGTGCCCCTCACCCCTCTTATAAAAGGGCACTCCTCCTTCTCATTTCTTCACACCTTCAAAGCCTTTTGTTTCGGCCAACCCCTACCCAAATACTCTCTCAACTTCCCTAAATACAACCTAGAGGCCATAGTTTGATCAGAAAGCCAACCTAAGGAGCCCTTTTGATCAAATCAAAAGGAAGAACCCAAAGAAGAGGTAATGTTCTCACCACCCCTTTTCAAGTTGCTTTCTTCTTCCACTTATTATTTCTTTGTTATAACAATTATAAAATAATAACTCCAGTATCTTATATATACTGTGATGTTATTATATATTTGGTACAAACATATTCAGTATTCTATCCACCCTTTGAATAACATGTCACCATACGTGCGTACGTATGGCTTACCGTCTCCACGTCGTGGTGTAATTGTTATTCAATATATTATTATTTGGGTGGGTATAATAATGATGTGTAACTCAGATAAATAATAAATATAACATGATAATGATTCTGTATATATGATATACCATCCAATTATATATTATTTCAATATCAAAAGAATGATATTGTCGCTCGTGCGTACGTACGGAGTACCGTCTCCACGAACGCGATGAGATTCATTCTCCATCATATTCATTCAAGTATAATTCTCATTTGATGATTAAAAATAATGTTTTAGGACTTGATATCATTCTGGATATGAATAATATACATCCCATTAATAAAAAATATGGCTCACATAACAAATAATATAAAGTAAAATAAACCCGTTAACACCCGAAATGACGATAATTCTACGATATGATTAACAAATCAATGTTAAAAGATCATATATGATATCATATTAATGTAAATGATTCTTGTATAATTCAATAACAATTATTTTACCATTATTCAGGAGGTTTACCTACCATCTACCAAGTAAAATGTACAAAGTAAGGGGTTTCTTAACTCACTCTTAATTTCATGAGAATTCCATTGTTCACCACTTAATTATTTCATGTGGTGTATGTGTACTACCCATGTTTGTAATAATTGTGTAATATACTTTAATTCATGTATATTTACATAAAAATTGTATGATCCTTCTTTCATGGGTGTATGTTTTTTATGTTACCAAATCAATAAAGGGAATTTTAAATTTCAATTTCCACTCATTCAGCTTTACGCATACTTCATTGATTATTTTACTCCAAGATTATGTGTGGAATCACTATTAATTCGATTATGTCATAATTTACACTCCCCTTCCTGTGGATATACTTTTGATACACATAATAACTCCATTTATAATTTCTCAATTCATTGATATGAATTTTATAAGAGTAATTTTAACTCATTCTCCATTTGTTGAGTTAAACATCCAATTCGTTGGTGTTGTTTTAACAAGAATATGTTTGAATGTCCTTGATTGTTTTACACTAAATATCCATTCATATTTAGTGTATTTATATTTTTCACACATAATTATGTCGTTGATTTATCCTTAACCTAAGGATACGACCTTAATGAGAGATTTCATCTCAATTTACGTTCCATTGAGACTTCTTTGTTGTTATACACCAAATCACTTTTATGTGGTGTATATAATGTACTTTGAAATAGTATAACCTGAATTCATTTATTCTCATGATATTAAAATGTTTTGATTACCTCAATTATTTGTATTCAAGTGTCTCTTTTTTGGTTAGAAACTCTAACTAAAATACCAATTTTAAATGTTTTAAAGACTTATTCTTCTAAATCTTGCTCATTAATTTCCATGTTTTAAAAAATGGTTTTAAGGATTTATTTATATGGACATTAAAGTTTTAAAATTCAAACTCCTTTTAAATGCTTCAATTTGGTATGGGACACTTTGATTAAAAAATCTATTTTTAAATTGCTTCTTGACAAATAGGGTGACTTTTAAATGATTTCATGAAAAAGGGGGATATTTCTCTCAAATAGTTCTGATGATTATTTTCATCTATGGAAACATCCTTCATTATTAATGATGGAGGTTAATGTGATACAATACAATCTTCCATATTGTATCAAATGAGTAATGTTTGTCTGTGGATGTGCTATTTTTATTCCATTCATGGTTTGTGGTTAAAGTATTGACATTTTTTATGCTAGTTTTAATACGAATGTGTATGTTATGTTTAAACCATTTCATATGGGAATGCATTCGACTTAATATGTGACGAGTGGAGCCCGCTATAGCTCCTCGATGCATCGATAGGTCTCATGAGACAAAATAGTGTCTTGGCACAAGGCTTTGACAAAATCTTAATTGTAGTTTTGGCACGAGGCCTTGGCTATGTGGTTATGATAGTCTAGAATTATACATTCCATCATTATGAAAGTGGTTATTGATATTGCATGTGATTGTCCGACTAGTAGAATATCCATGTGAATAAGTAAATGGCATTATTTCATTTTATCTTTTCCATATTATGCTGAAGTTAAAGATTAAAATGATTTTGTTTTAGTTAAAAATTTCTTTAAGTGTTATTCTTATCTATGAAAGATCCTGCTATATTGTTATCCTTACTGAGTATCTGAGCTCACCCCTTTCAGTGTTTTATTTTTCCCAGGATGAGAAGAAGTAATTTATGAATGACCTGCAAGGATAGTATGAGGGGATATGAAGACAAGATGTTGTTTTAGTTTTTATACCTAATGATGTAATGTAAGACTTATGAATATATCTAGTGTTTCCAAGAATACTAAACTAATCGGTCTTTTGAGACTTGATCCTTTGATATCATGCCAATGTTATGTAATAATGCACCAACTCTGGGTACCTAGGGTCGGAGCGTTACACTTTTTCCCTGGACCCTCATAGTATCCACTTCCATGGTGTCTTCTTACCACCCTCTCCCATCATACTCGGTTAACTTACTGTCCCATCCATCTTGATGTCTAATCCTCTTACTGTGTTGTGTGCGATTTTTTTAAAACACTCCTTTTAACATAACTTGATCCCTTTTTGGGCTTCTATTTATTCTATACCATGATATAATATTCATTAAAATTTCATTTTTAGTGATTTTAGTACCCATTATTGCCTTGGAAGATTCATTCAATCTCATTAGACACATCGAAGCCCCCACTTGTCATATGGAAGATCATTTTCCCAATGGATATTTTTTTGTCTAGAGAAATATAGTAATTATATCTCTTATGGCTATTGACCATGAGTATAAATTATTTAAAAACACCCCTCGTCAATATTTCATAAGTATAAGGAATGGAAAGAAGATGATATTATAATATTTTCCATATTGTTCAATTCCATATAACAGTCAGTTAATGAGGATACCCACACAACAATTATCGTAACTTCGATGTACCCTATGAAAATAAAATATGAAATATTTTTTATACACTATTGAAGTTTTTTCCATATTTATATGAATCTTTAATCCTTCCTTATATGCTACAAATTATTTAAATCATATTTATACAAGATCCTTGAGCAATGAAAAAAATCCATAGACACCATCAAATTTTAGAACATAATTTTGTGATATGTGAATCTTTTATATTATTCATTTGTTAACATCCAATTATTCCACCACTAATATAGATAATCTTTAAATTCAAAACAGAATCAATATCTCCTATTAATATAATAATCTTTTTGATTCAAATATTATTTTGGATCCTGCTGTAGTTTCTCTATGATATATCACAGTGACATGAAATCTCTTAAAGGACATGGGGGTGTGCATTATTGCACTTATCATAGACTTTCATGTAGAAGTTCCCGAAGACACATTATTTTACAACCTTATAAAAAAATAATATCACATTAACGTCTATTTGACTATCAATGGATGTCCAATGGATTTTCAAACTACCTAGGCTGGCTTTGCTGACTCAAAAGATACTCCAATGTATAAAATCAATCTATTGGCTGAAGAATATGAGTTATTAACTGTTATTATACCTCTTCCTTGCTATCATTATATGATTCATTGTCTTTTTAGGCTTTAAATTATGGGAAACCATTTTTTTATAAGCTCATTACAACTTTCCAATCATGATTGGTATCTCACCATCGGAGAGATGATGATAGTCCCCTTCATTCATAAATCCATGAATGGTTTCTTCAATATCTCTTTGAATAATCATTATACTCAATTTCAGTAAAACCCTTCATTTAAAAATATATATCAAAATCAATACCTACCATAAAGAACATATTCTAAATCACCTTTTATGTGTTTTGAATACTATTCTCATTAATCATTAATAATAACACAACAAGAATGGATTTATTTTTCTCATTCTATTTGATGATATTTTTATTTATTATTCAATTTTCTGTGGATATCATCTTTTTTTATGGTGTAATATATCCTTATTTTCATATGTATTCAAGTGTCATGTTGTGATTTTTGATTTTTTCATTTTCCTTGTCATTATATTGAATATTGTTTGTATTTTCCAGTGTATTTATATTGTGATGTTTATATAGTGCTGTTATTTTTAAGGTTTTGTCTATTTTTTTTCAGGTGTGGTATTCATCATTATTCTGTAGGGTTTTTGTAGATGTTTGTATATTATTTTTATGTGATATTCTTTCTAGTGTAGTATTATGTATATTATGTGCCTTAGAGTTATTTTAAATTCTGTAAATTGTTTCTTCGGAAAAGTAATTGAAATTACTAGTAATGGATGAGGGGAGACTAATGTATGCTACTATTTGAAAAAAGAGTACTCTATACAAATAGTTTATAAATCATTGTTATATATATTAAAAACTCATCTAAACAAATGTATATTCTCAAATAATTGTTAAAACTCTAAACAAATGGTTTATCAACCAGTTTTATGGATATAAAAATAGATATATACCAAAGGAAAAAAATCGTTGCTAAACATCTATCCAAATGGTTAACTCAAACCATCGAGATAGTGTAACTTAGAGTGTCATATGCCAACGATTAATGAATAACCTTTGGTATTGGGATATCCCCACACCTCAACATCCATGATTATAAAACTATTGGTATAACCTATGATTATAGTAGTGATTGGATATGTTTTAGTGGAAATTCATATTATGTTTTATTTTTTTTAATAAGTAAAACATATTGAAATTCTCATAAAATATGACTTAGTATATGTAGTTAATTATATTTGGATGGTTATAATATGTTTTGAGGTATTAGAATGAAATATGGAAGATTTATCGAGTTGAATATAATTTGACCTAAAATAATACCAACAGAATGAAACTCCCTCGGAAATGTGTGAGTCATTTAAATTAGCATATTAGTCAATAGAGAATAGACTATGAGTCATTTTAATGAAAAATTAACTATGTATGAGATATATTCATTTTCTTCATATGAGTCATTCGCTCATACAATTATATATTTTACTAAGATATAATAATCTTTGGACTATATACAAGTATTTGAGAGAAACATTCGACTAAATGGAATCAAAATGTGAGTAGTTGGAGACCTGTTCACGTCTCAATTGTATAAAGGGGTCAACATTCAATTCATTGAACAATGTGTGCATGTTATTTGATCTATATTATGACCCATTTTTGATGTATGAGTCATATGTATTTCCATATGAGTCAATATGTATAAAATTTTTTGGATGTTGTTTTGTAGTTCCTTGAAATGTGTGTTCTTGTTTTATGAATCACTACTTCCAGGCAGTTTCCATTGGATTTATTCATGGAACTGGAAACATCCAATAGTTCTTTATCAAAAAGGGTAAATTCATTCCAAAGGTAGGTGTTCGTTAAGTTTTAACTTTACAATACATGAGAACGTTCCTTGGTCGAGAGGATGGGAGGTTGGACTCATCGCACCCTTTTGGGGAAATTAGTGTCTACTCTGGGACTCTCTTTATAAATTTAAGAAATTTTCATGAATACTTATTAATTCAACAAGGATGAGATAATTTTCTAATGGTATTTGAAATAAATTATTTAAATGTGTAAAATTATGAATCATAAATATGTATACAATGTTCTTCATCAATGTTTATATGCATATATATTCAAGGTTCCCCATCAATGGAATCATCTAATATAATATTTAATGATTACTTTAATCATCATTATGATGGTATTGGTTTTTTAAGCCACTCAGTGGGCCACTCTGGAATTTATTGTCATCGAGGGAGACGAAGGTTTGTTTTTATCATGGGATTGTGCCCATAAAAATGGGTTACCTACGTATCATTGTGAACGGAATCAAAACCCTCTTAGTTTTGTGTTTTTTAGTGGGGCACATAATACATTTTACGGTCATTTCATAAATACCCCTATGAAAAAGGTGCTTAGTCAATGCTTTGTATGGGACTTCTTCCAAATCTGCCCAAGGAACGTGGAAAAAATATGGGATTCCAAGTAGGATCAGTCCCTATAGGGAATATGGCCCAAGGAGAACAGGGTTGATGTAAGGTATTGTGTTTGAACCTCATGGGGGATTCCAACTAATCCTATATAGATGGGAATCAAATCCCACATTGTTTCGATAGCCTCATAGGAGAGTATAGTTCGCTGAGAGAAATGAGTTTGGGCTTACATCATTAAAATATTCCTTAGATATTTTGATGGTTTAATTTGGGGCTTATTTCTAATGCAGATGACCAGATTGAAGGAATTATGGTTGGATTCTTGAAGAGGATATCTAGTGAGTTCCGGACCTGATAGGGCATCCTATGTAACTTGGTTTGAACATGAATTAGGGTTCTCATAGTTCATTAACTCATGAGTGTTTCTGGACCTGTTTTAATAATCAAGAATCTCTGAGCCCATGTGATTCATTCTTGGTGTGAGAGACTAAAAGATGTGAATGTTTCAATACTAACACTTGAATATTAATATTTCTCCTCTTCCGCTTGTGGAAGAGGGAGAGCCTACTGTGGCGACGGTGGATAAGGGAAAGGAGACATGGGGAGAGGGTGAGGCGAAAAGCCTTCCCTCTATTCTCTTTACATTGGAAAAGTGTTTAATGGATGAAAGAAGGGATGAAGGTTAGGGTCTTAAATCAGGTTGGCTGCCCATGGTGAAAAATCCCAAAATGAGAGGGAAAGGTATTAAGTGTTCATTTTCCCATCCCCCCTCTGGTCATTGGCAACATAGAAAGAAGGAGTGATGATGCTTCCTCCTCTTTGAAATAGTAGGGGCTTATCCTAGGAGGGTTTCCCAAAATTTGATCTTGGTAAGGGAGGGAGACTACTAATTTATTTTTAAAAGGAAAAGTAGGTATGAACAGTAGCATCCCCTACCAGAGACCTACGGTTCCAGTCCATCTCTTCAAGAAGGGAGAGTCCATGACCCAATACTCATGTTAACCGAGAACATCCCAACATTGTTTCTTGGAGAAAGGTTCATTTAACTTTTGGTAAACAAACCCACATATATTCCCTGAATCCAAACTCCATTGTGAAACAAATGCGGGAAACATTGGACTATGGAATTACAAAACCAAATAAGAGACACACTAATGTGCCTTACCCAAAAAAATTTATATATTAGGAGGTTTTTGTGGAGGTGTCATAAAAATCCCTTTCAGACAAGGGATCTGAAGAAGAAGAATCATTGTCTTGAATGGCATTGATGAAGGCTTGATGGATTGTAGACTAAAGAGATTAAGTGAATCAAGGAGGGGTGCCCTAGTTGGTAAGGTCCCGCAAGCATGGGAGTTCATGTAGGCTTGAGAGACCGGATGTTCACATAAGTGATGAACATCCTATATGGTAATAAATGGGAGATACATGGCTCAAGACGTCATGAGTATTCACAGGTGATCCCAGAAGTAGGGAACTCAAGTTCCTATGAAAAGAATAGGCTGCTTTGACGTCTTTTTGACTTGGGAAGGGTGGGTACTTTATACGCCAAAGTTTAATAGTTTAAAAACAATAAATAGACCTAATTCCAATGATAATCCATTAAATACTCCCCTCAAGGTGTTGAAGAACTATATTGAAGGTTCCAGAAGACTGGGGAGAACTACTAGGGCGACCAGAGCAGAAATTCAACTTCCAGAAAATTTGTTTTTTAAATTGAACCCCCAAGGGTTTGTTCATAAGAAAAATAGGACCTTGGGAGAATGGAATTTGGGGATTTAAGTAGGAAGTGTGAAATTTTTGGGAGTGGAGGTAGGCTGCATGACGTCACACTTTTAGTCTGATCTAAGGTGATCCCAAATTCATGCATTTGAAAATCATGATATTCTTTATTAATTTTCCCATTTTCATTCTATAAGGATTCCCTTTTTCATTTTTTAGACACTTTGATAGAATGGAGTGTCAACAAAATCCCCCCTCAGAATTGGATCTGAAATAAAAAGAGGATACTATACTAAGGTAAAGTAATAAAGGATAAATAAAAGAGTATGGGTGCGCGAAAGTGTTATCCGTGTTGAGAAACTATTCGCACATTTTTTCAGAGCGCTAGAATATGGAGTGCATGGTGACATGCGTCACCTATATATAACAGCTTCAATTCCTCAAAAGGAATCATGACTTCTGAAATTTCAGCTCTTGATGTGCATGTATTCTTTGACTCGGATGCTTCTGTTTCATTGTGCTTCTTCTGTATGTTTTTAATTGCGTGCAATATGTGGTGCACAATAAATGTGTGTTGACTTTATACATGCATGACAATTTTAGACTTGTGAATATTATTGAATTTACAATATTTATAATAAAACACCAAAAAAGAACTTACATTAAAAGATTATTTCTATCTTTGTTTGCTGGCTCAATGGCTCCCAAAAGAAATGTAACTACTGACGAGCTTTCCAGCAAGAGGATTGATGACATGAGGAATTTTTTTGGTCATTATTACTTTCATGTTTCAAACACCACCCTTCCAGATTTAGAAAAATATTTGAAAAGTATAATTTCAACTTCCCCTGAAGCTGTTATCTTCCTTTGTATAGCTATGAAAATTTGCAGGATGTTAATGTTCCAAATCGAAATAACTATTTCCCCCATTCATGGTTTCAAGATTATAACAACTTTTTTGTCGGCCAACAATTCTATTGGGGTATCATTTTATAATTAATGGACATTAGATAAAGATAATATTATGCATCATATCATGTGTCCTCTATATTTGAAGGCCAATACACCCAAGCTGCAACCACACAGTTATTCATCCATCTTCCAAGATTATCAGATAGATCTGTCCAAGGGTTGGAAGAAAAGTTCAGACATCCGCCCAAGAGGAGGTGTAAAACCCACGTGGATGTTGGAATAATGGGTCTGTAAGACCTGTGAAGAATTCACTGATGACTTGAATGATGTCAGGATTTATGAGGTGTTTGGTATGGACAAACTAATGTGTAAATGAATAATGTTTTTGTACTACAATTTCTATTTTTATGGATCCCAGAGACCAATTCCTTCCATTTAACACATGGAGATATAGGAATCATCTTGTTGGACATTTACAGGATTTCTGGTCCTCCAATCATTGGAGACATGTATGATGAATTTATTCATTCCATGGTGACATGGAATGACTCTAAGAAGACACCAAATATGGATCTTGAGTTGTTGAAAATATTTAACAAACTCAAAAACATGATCACCATGAAATCTCACACCATGAATGATATTCATCCATAGGAATGGGTGGAAATATTTTTGATAAAGGCAAAGGAAAAAGGGTCTTACTTAGACTAGTCCAAATAGCTATCCAATGGTAGAAAAGTGAGGTATCCCTAATACATTTTTTCCAACATTGGAGAAAGAAGAATTTTATAAATGGGGATACGAATTCAAAAAAAAATCATGCAATGACATGTCTGGTAGGTTTCATGGCCATGTGACTCAGCATGTATTTATTACCAGTCTGAGAATCCAAAGAAGTTGTGAGGCCAATAGCCTTTGTTATTGCGGCTAAGCTGGCAGAGAAAAATATGGTAGGGTTATCAACTTCTAATTTGGCCATGATTCATAGTTGTTTTCTGAACATTTACAAGGGGAAGTATCCCTTTAGAATAGAGGGACCATTCCTAGTGTTTTAGGTATGGATCATTTTTCACTTCAGAACTTATGCTATACAAAGTAGAGTACAGGTTTTTGGAAGTTCTTTCTGACCATCTATTCAGGATTTTTCTGTTATTTAACACCTAGCTTTAAATGCTTATGATATCAAGGATAGATTGAGCATGCCTATGGAGTTCTATTTCATTCCTTATGGTAATCTGCATAAGGTGTGATATATTGATGATGGGATGGCCAATTTTGAATTGAGGGAATAAATGATAGCTTGTTGATATGGTGTGTTGGCCACCATAATCGATAGAAGAAATCATATGGGAGGCCTATAATCCTTATAGATTTGTGGGTCAATTAAAATTTCTACAATAGAATATGGTATCCGCTCATGTGCATATCATATTAGAGTAACACCCAATGGTTGACCATCAACTATGGCTATAGATATACATAGAGAATACTAGGGTATTATTTAATTTACCCGTCACTAATGGAGTAAGAATATTGACTATTTGGTATGATGAAAACTGGATGGAATCTTACCCTAATGGGGTATTAAAATATGGCGTCCCTCAAGTGGGGGTGAAGAGAAGTACCAGGAGGGAACCCCTTTGTTAGGAAGATAATTCTCCATCATCACAGGCCGAATCAAAAGAATTAGAGGGTGGAGGTGATGATGATCAAAATTCAACGATGAGACCTTGTGACAGGTATAATCCTCTTGACATAATTAACAAAGTCACTCCATCAATCCCTACTGATGTTGGATTGAGGTGATCAGGTCTCCATCATTTTGAAGAGTGGTGAGTTCCATTTTCTAATCCCTCATCTATGACTGTGGGTGTTATGAATGTACTTAAATCCATGGTTTCAGGATCCTCTTCACAACCCTCTGAAATACATTCTGAGTATATACAACCAGAGGCAGTCCAAATGTGTCGGAGTCCTCACTGTGATGCTGATACCATGTGGATGGACCTGTGTGAAGGACTGCATTTTCCAAGAGTATGTGATTTGAGATCTTCTTATGAAATTAATTTTAAGGTTAATACCAATGATGTGAGGACCTACATTCAAGAGAAATTTTCATATACTCCACTAATGAATCAATCCCTACCACAAAGATAGTGAAGGAAATGATATATCATGGTACCACAGATGGGATTAACCCTTTTATTAGACTAAGTGTGGCATGAAATTGTAGATCATGAGGATGTAAGATTCCTTTAACTTTCATTATCTTCCATTTTTCAAATTTAAATTTATTTAAAACATTTTTATAGAAGAGAAATATCATCTTAAGATACATATGGATAAAGGAATGGAAATTGAAGTTCCTTCACCACTATATTGCCCAACTGGAAGTACACTTGGAGATACCGGATCCACCCGTGAATTGGCAAAAATATTTATGGGTCAGCATGCTATGTAGGAGAAAATAGAGAGGGTATTGGGATCTCTAATACCTTTCTTTAGGGATGATGATGCATTCCCTGTTGAGAATGCAAAGAGGTAAAATCATCAAAGAAATAGAGCCATGGTTATGTGCATTCTTAATAGTGGTGAGTCTTCCTGATAATCATGAATTTTTGTCCTTATTCATGAAAAAGTTTTTAATATTATTAGGATTACAGGGGATTCTTCTATTTCTTCTTTGAGAAAAACTACTGATACAGTTCCTGGAACCGTAGAATGTGTTACTAAATAGACACAAATTCCTACAAATCAAGATGTATCTAAAGAGGCATTCAAGCCAAAATAACAAATTTATGTTCCCAAAATTACTTGTGTTCCTGCTATAAGATGGTAGGGGGATTCTAGTATGTCAACAATACATCATAAGGAGACAAATATTAAAACATCTAACTTCAATTCTGTGATACTTTTAGGTTAATCGTATGCACGAGATCATCTGGAAATGACTAACATTGACCCAAAACTATTACTGAGGAAGATATTCAAGGTCAATTTTTTCTGAAGGAAGGATGAAAATCAAACATGCTGCGTGCACCCCTAGGAAAGAAAATCCTAGGATCTGAGATATCCCTAGATTAAATGATATACCATGTAATTTATTTTGAAGAAATATTAGAAAATGATAATATATGAAATGAATTATAATATGTTCTACTTCTTTGTATTGAATCAACTAGACCGGTGTTTTTATTATTCTTCTTGTTAATCATATTATGATTAACCATATAAACACGGTTGGTTGAAATATGAAGTTCCATCTAAGGAAATTACTACCACAATAATACATGAAGTAAGTATTGATAATAACATAAACCCTACCATTTAAGAGTCATTGGATCGTGTGGATATTGAGATTGTGTATCTTTATGAGATTCACTCAGAAGATCCGGAGAATTTTAAAGATAAATCTCCTCATCCCGAGACACAAAACAAAATTGCTGAAACTGAGAATATTTAAGAGGATTCGTATCAAGATACTGACTTACTATTATGTAAGATATACTGATATTATGATTGATTTCACTTTTTCAATCCCTTGAATTTTACATTACCATACATCATGATAAATCATATAGGGTTATCAAATACTAGTGATATATGTGGAGGTGAAGCCTCTCCATCAACCCAAACAACACTGGAAGGTGGAGCATCCATTTTTCTGGAAGGAACAGAACAAGGGACTTAATTAAGTGCATTTTTCCCGGAATATATCCCTCTTTTTGACAGTGATTCTAAATCAGACACAGAACTATAGAAGGCTCATCGTCTTGCACTCCGTAAGGCATGGAAAAATATTTGTAAGATAAGATCTGAGATTCCCCTTAAGGAACTGCCTTCAATAATTCCAGGACTTTCATCTCAGTTATTCATTCTTGGATTTGGTGGGTTCAAATACCATGAAATTAATAATTTATTGAAATATATTATTCAGATGATGGAGAAAGAGAAAAAATTGTTGACAAGATTTGATAAAAGCCGAAATGCCAATCAATATTGATGAGTCCCAAGAAGGTATGTCTCCAGAAGAGTTTAATCACAATGCAATGTTTAATAGATTGAAGTAGAAAATTAAATAAAATTCTATTTAGTAACTGAAAATTCAACAAGAGTTAGATATCATTACAGGGGAACATCACCAGCTTCATATCTTATTAAGAGATGTCCATAAGTATGGTGTAAAATCTATTTCATATGATAGAGAAGCACTTCATCATGGTGAATAGAGAGAGGTTGGTCAAATAAACAAGCTTCAACTTGCAGGTGAAAGGGATGAAGAGTCTATCAAACAAAAGAGAAACTATATATAGACGCTTTTATAATTTCTGATTTTTTACATTACAGATACTCTAGTTTTTGGATTCTCCTATGTGAAAAATATTCAAAAATGAAAAATATTTTTTCATTAATCATATTTGTTATCAATTTCTCTAACTTCTTTTGTTTTACATAACCCATTGGGACTAGTAAGAATAGATTGATTTTTTCTAGAGTTATATGGAAAATCCCACCAAATTTATATATATTAACTTTTTTATGCTTTATATTACCTAAATCATACAAATAAATGTATGTTTAATGAGTTGGGACTTGACTTTTGTTCAGAGTTCCCTTTGTGGGTTCTCATTCTAGTGAGTAACATGTCTCTTGTTGATTGCAGTTCATGGTCATGTATGTTGAACTATAAAAGGATCACATTTAAGGTTGAATATAATTGACCATAAATTTTGGAAATATATCCCAATCAAGATAATATGTCTAAGAATTGATTTATTATTTGTTAAATATTTCCATGGGGAATCTTGAGCAATGATTTTTATGGTCAACACGTTTGAAACCTATATCAACATAAGGAGAGTATATTCCAAGAATGAAGTTACCATTATTTTGAAAAACCTGTTATGGGTGTTGTATTATGCAGGACCAACTAGAGCATATGTTGCATAGACAATTGTGGAATCTTTTGGCTGGCAGTCCTTTTTTGTAGGAAACATATGCAAGGCCACCTAAGGGCATCTACTGCATTTTCAAGAAAATGTTCTCTTTAAGAATTTAACTTTTTTCTACTAATATATAGGGAAAAATATGATTTGGTTGACTCAAGACCATAGTGGGTGGTTTTTCTAATGAAAGGAAATTTATGAATGAAACGGAAATTTTATGCAGACATATGTCATGAATAGGAAAACCACTTCTATACAAATTTGGTGTATGAATAGTGGATAAAATTTATCAAAATAGGGAATTTATGATACCATATTATACAGTTTTATGCCATGTAGTAAACACATTGTACTTTATAGTTTTAACTCATTTAGTGAGGACATTATACTGTGAATTTCTATGTCATGCAGTGAGGACATTGTAATGTGAAGTTTTATGTCCTGTAGTAAGGAACTTGTGTAGATTTAATTTAAGGTCATTAGCTCTTACCAATGGTATGAGACTCTCCCAATTCCTTGAATATTTGTTTTGAATCATACTATCACATTCAGGTATGGAAGGGTAAATTTTAAACTGTGACTTGGGAATTTCAAAATCTGAGAATGATATGGTAAATAAACTAAAAGCATTTGTGGAATTATTTTTTCTATGAACAAAGTTACCATTATTAGAGAAGACTGTTATAGGGGTTGTATTATTGAGGTCCAATAGGGGAATATGCTACATAGAAAAATATTAGAATTGTTTTATTGACAGTGCTGTTATGTAGGTAACTTATAAAAGTCCACCTAAGGGAGTATGTAGAATAGTCATGAAAAATAGATCTAAAAAATATGACATTCTACTCCTAAAATCAGAAGAATGATAATGGAGTTTCATATTTTCCAAAGCCTAGAGTTTGGTTTTTGGAGAAAGTTACCATAATATGCAAATATTATTTCAAAAAAATATTTCCAATGAATTGGAGGAGTAGTATCTCTATGAAGGTATGACCCATATTTAGGAGGTGTGGTGACTGTTTTTTTAGATCATACAACTTGGAATAGAAAATGTAAATTGTATATGATATCGAGCCATGTGATTCCAAGATTATTTCTTATTGTTTTGAACCCATGGTAAGGGAAATTTGAAAACTATTTTCATAAAGGCTTTAATATTGGTAGAAATATAATAGGACAAGTATACCTGAATAACTATTTTAAAATACATATTCTTGTATGTTTGCATAAATTTTTTAAGGGAACAAAGAAACTATAACCATGAACGAAAATACCATTATTTGACAAACACATTATAGTGGAGATATTATACATGGTCAAATGGGACATATGATAAATATCGAAATAGTGGCATATTTCGTTTGATAGGCCCATTGTGTAAGAAAATTATGCAAGGCCAGCAAAGGGAACATACTTAATAGTCAAGAAAAATAGTACTCAAGCATAAAATACTCTGTCACCAGAAACTGAGAAAAAGACTATAAAGATCTGAAAACATTCATGATTAAGAGTGTGAAATATAGAAGATATTTTCACCCAATGCATATGATAAATATTTGGACCAATATTGTCCATGAGTTTTACATCCTTTATATAGATCTGACTCATATGTAAAATTGAGACATTCCTTGTTTCCTCTGAATTAATATTATGATGTGAAATTTTATGTCTTGCAATGAGGACATTAATATCTCCACAGGAATTGAAACACTTAATTTTTATTAATAATCCATTTACCCAAATCCTAATCCCACATGATCTATGATCAGTGTGATAAACAAGGTGTATTAAGGGATTCTTCTATAATACAAAGGAGACATTGGTGAGGAATGGGGTGTCAGATTTCCATGCTATTTGACATCATGTAGTCAGGAAAAGATCGTTATACAAATAATAAATGATCTTTTATCATGTATGTGACCAATATTAGAGATCTAGGCATATATACATATCTATAATAGTTTATAATCCAGTCGTACATTGTTCAATAGACAATCACTCCTCACCCTAATCGAGTTGACATAAAGAATGTAGGATTTTGACATGTTCTAAGAGAATGGTAAATCATAAGGCATAAAATGATATAATAACCAAATCATATATCATATGAATACAGTTTTTTTATACATGATTCATATACATGAGTATAAAATAAAATAATAATATTTTATGATTGTAGATAGGCCCAAAAATTACAGATTTAGGTGTCTCTACATATCTCATTGATAATGAGAATCAATCCATACATAGTTCTTGAAATAAGGTCTCTATGAAAATCATACTCAGACATAGGAATGAGAGAGACTCATGTGATACTAAGGAGTAGCGATGATGTCAACGATGTTTTCTTATAGAAGCGTCTAATGTAAAATAGAGAAAATGTTAGTCGTACAGTTTAATGCCATGGAACGAGGACAAATTATGTCATGCAGTTTAACGTCATGAGACAATGATGAAGATGCTAAACTTGTTACTGTCATGAAGCATGGACGTTTATGGTTGTTTCTCAGTTTAATGTCTTGTATCAAAGACATTGTACTATGAAATTTTAGGTCTTGTAGTGAGGACTTTGTACTATCAAGATTTATGTCCAGCAGTGAGGATGATTTGTAGAACTACACAATGTATTAATTTAAGAATATCGCATTGGTTGATGTTTTAATAAGCCATATATCTATTTAGATTAAAAACTATGCTCCATTTCAACATAAATTATGAATGGGAAATGGTCCTTCACAATTTGGCTTAGGCTTTGGAGGTTTATTCCTTGTTATCATTGGATTCCTAAAGACCAATACCAATTCTCCTTGAAGAAAGGAACGGAGGAAAACATTCTTGTTAAAATCTTCCACTATTCTATTATGATAGTCTTCTAAATGATGTAGAGTATGTAATATTTTATCATCTAATTGTTTGATCTCATTGAACCATTTCTATGAACTCTCATCTATAGAAAACTAATCACATATTTCAACTATGAGTGAAATAAAATTTCATTCCAATTGTCAAAACTACTTCGGTTCCATATAAAAATGAATAAGGACTTTCTTTGGTGGAAGTATCAATAGTTGTCTGATAATCCTATAAAGCATTCAAAAGTTTATCAAGCCATTATTTCTTACCTATATCCACCATCTTATAGAGTATATTTTATAGGGTCTTGTTAAAGGCCTCAATCTATCCATTGGCCACTGCATGATAGTGAGATGAATAGTTGGATTTGATATTAAGTTCCAGATATAAATTTTTTAAATTAGTAGTACGAAAATAGGTGCCATTATCTGTCAATGTAGTATGTGGGACACCAAATATGGTGATGATGTTAGTTTTGAAAAAAACTAACAATTCATTTCGCAACGAATTCTTTGAGAGGTATTACCTTCGCTAATTTAGAAAATAAATCAGTAGTATTAATGATATACTTGAACTTATTAGCTGTAGCTGGAGGATAAGGTACTTCTACATCCATTCCCCAAGAGGAAAATGGCCAGGAGTATTTAGCTGTTTGTTTCATCTCCGAGGGATGATGAATGAAGTTGGCATGCACATCATAAGGATCACATTTCTTGGTGAAATCTGTGAAATCTTGCGTCCTTGAAGGACAAAAGTATCCAAGCCATCAGATCTGGTTAGAGAGTCTATGCCTAGACTGGTGGGCACAACAAGCACTAGAATGTACCCATTTGAGGAAAGTTATAGTCTCTACTCCATCAATACATCTGAAGAGTATTCTATCAAATCCTCGCTTGTAGAGTATCATTTGGTGGTCTAGACTATCATAAAGAGTAAAATTTTCTTATCATCATCAGATCTATTCTTTTTTATCCCTCGTGGGTGGATGTACTCCATTTTGTTTATATTCCATGATGGTTGTTTTCTATCCCGTGGTATGATCATATGGCTCAGAAATATGGCAAATTTAATTAATTTCATCCATTCTGGAATTAACAAAAGGTGGGTGCACATGATTATGATGAATTATAATGAGTGTATCATCCCGATTTGGATCTTCAAATGTTTTAGATGCATTATCCAGTGCATATACATTGGAATTTTGTGATCGTGGGACATAAGACAATGTTAGATCTGAGTGAAAGTCATCTATTAACCATCAGACATGATCACATAATGTGATTAACTCCTGTTTTTTGATATAATATTCTCCAGTTATTAGTTTGATTACAAATTTTGAATAAAATTTTACCTTCAAGTGATTCATTTTAACCTAAAGTGCCAATTCCAAACATGCAATGAGAGCATAATACTCTGCCTCATTGTTGGTTATGCCTTATGATAATAGGATGTAATAAGGAAATACATCCTTTTCTGGGGGAATAAGCACAATTACTAACCCAACTTTCCTGAGTTAACGTTTTTCCATTCTCTTCCCTGTTGGACTTCTGGAATCTCCATCAATGTATATTTCCCATGTTTGAGAATTATCATGAATAGAGAAGATATCTTCATAAAAAATATTGGTTTTTAGTTATGTATGTTCTGGAGATGGATGCTCATCAAGGAAGTCAGTTAGCAGTAGGCCTTTTATTGAATTTTGAGGCACAAAATGGATATCAAACTGTTATAGAATAACTTCCCACCATAGCAGACACCCTGTAAGCATAGGACGACTGAGGATGAATTTGATTGGGTTCATATGAGATTCCAATTGGACCTCACGATGTTGTAGGTAGTGCCTTGATATATGAACTACAATTATTAATGCTAGGCTGCACTTTTCAATACTTGAATATCGAGTTTCTACAACAGGCATAGTTCGATTGAGATATTAGTGGTTTTTTTCATTCTCAAAATTGTTCTATTGAGAATGGAAGGAACCTATTGATCACTCTAAAGTTATTACATAAAAATATATGGCCTTCCTATAATAGGTGGAATTAATACCCGTGGACTCAAGAGATATTTATTGAGGGTATCAAATGATTTTTGAAAGTATTTAGTCCATTGGTAGGTTACTCGCTTTTTCATTAATCTGGTGAAGGGTAAACACTTGACTTCCAAATTGGCGATAAAGCGCTGAATATATTCTATGTTTATGTGGATTACTCTTAATTCATTCAAAATTTGAGTAGTTGACATAACACGTATTTATTTTTTTCTAAGGACCAACTTTGATACCATGATGGAAAACAACGAAACCAAGAATCTTTCATGAGGTTACTCCAAATGCACATTTAAAGGGGTTCAAATTTAAACTATTTTTCCAATGTTTATAGAATATGGTCTCCAAATCATCCAGGTTATTGGAATTCTGTTTGGATTTGACCACCAAATCATCCACATAACATTCAACAAAATTTCCCTAAGATGAGTTTTAAGATATATTGCATGGC
The DNA here is from genome assembly GCA_963277665.1 of Viscum album. NCBI lineage: Eukaryota > Viridiplantae > Streptophyta > Magnoliopsida > Santalales > Viscaceae > Viscum > Viscum album. The sequence continues at coordinate 652,433,035 of OY728164.1, read as the reverse complement.
ACACTGGTATGTTGCACCTAAATTATTAAAAAAAGGTAATTACATGATAGAAAAACACACCTTGAGGGACTCTGAAATCTATAGACTCTACATAATCTAGGGCCATACAAATTTGATAATACCCATATAATCCATCCACGATGGAATGAGAATCATATACATCTGTTGTATCAATTAAAATCAATATAATCGCAACTGGAAAATCACCTTTAGGAAAATACCCATTAAGATATCTGAAATAAATGAAAACTCTAATTTTCCCATTCTTATTTTTCACTAGGACAATGTTGGACATCCAATTGTGATATTGAACATCCCTAAAAATGTTAGCATTTATAATCTTATCAACATCAACTTCAATTTTAGAGGTAATAGTTTGGTGTGTTCTTCATGATGCTTTCTTGAATCCGTGATGTTATTCTAGAAAACCCAAATTATTGGTGGATACATGAGGATTATGTCCTGGGACTTTTATATAATTTTGAGAAAATATTTCTCTCTTTTTTCTTTAGAAAATATGCATACACCTCTTTCTCTTCAGAGGTAATGGCCACACTAATTAGAGTTGGGTGTGGATCTTCTTCTATACCCTGATTTATTTCTCTGAGCTCATCCATAGTGGTAGAGACACCTACCTCTAATGATGTAAGAGCATCCTAAAGATCATCCTCTTCTTCTTCATTATGTGTTACCTCTTCTATTTCAACTTTCACAGTATATGACAAGGCAAAACTCTTAGATTTAGAGGGGGAGTCATTATTTGAACATCCTAAAGTATAGGACACAGTATATGATCATACAGATGATAAAGGTTATTAATATGGTAATTAAGATGAGATAATGGATTGAGAGTAGAATTTTTTTCATCCTATAGCATTGATACAAATTATTCTACTCTGATTGATGAAGTAGAGGCTTGCGGTAGTTTTGTAGATGAAATGAAAAAATCTCCATTTACGCTTCCATCACTGCTTGGTGGATCAATAGTTTTTCCAATGTTGTGAGACTCAGTTTCCGTAATTGATATTATAGAAGCTATAGGATGAGTGCTTCGATTTGGGTTTACCCATTCAATTTTATTGATGGCTAGAACATAATCTATACTAAAATGCATTAATGGATTTTCCGGGATCTTTTCCAATCCATTCATAGCATTAAATATGGTTATTTATTATGTCATGGGATTCATTCGTTTTGTGTGATAAAACTCTTCCTCAATGTATTTAGATTTAAATATTTCGAACAGATCCTTGTTAGTATACAATGTACCGATTTGTACATTGAAATAGCACTTCAAACATTGGTGGTGTGACGAAGGTATGGCTACATGTTGATGTAGCCTAGACCTTCCAAGCAGAATATTGAAGGTTGTGCCATGACGAAGTACCATGAAAAGTGAATTTTATATAAGATATCCAACCTATGTTTTATGTGTTATTTTTCATAAAGGATCTTTCTCATTCTTATCATAATCTTGAAACCTTTATGTGGAAGGAGATAAGTCATATTATGTCATCCCCAATCGATGAAGTGTACGAAAAGAAATAAGATTAACACTGGATCCATTATCAATGAAGGCCCTTCGAATGTCTACATCATTGAATTTACCAGAAAAATACAATGGTCTAAAATTTCCATGTACAACATCAACATCATCTTCATCTATAAATTATAGGACTGCATGAAAATCTACATGATCATTCTCTATACAGTAATCCTCAGTAGAAGAATCTTCCACATAAATCTATTGATGACTTTACAGAGCCTCAATGGGTGCTTCTACAAGATAATTTGATAGATTCAAATCATCTAGAATTGATAACATGGATAGTACATGGGACAATTGTTTCCAAACATCAAACCTTTTGTCAAAAGGTCTGTGTTTCCCTGCATGGATATGCGATTTTTCATGTGATTTGGAAGTTCATGCTTCTGATGTAGACATACCCTGTATTGGATTAGTAGGTGGAAATACTCCTTTCTTTGATTGATTAGACTGACTAGGTCTATTCACATGATGAGAGGAATATTTTGTGACTTCTAATTAGTCCTCTGAATTTATCATGTCAGAACCGAAACTATCATGTATGGAAGAAACTCCTTGTTCATGTTGAGCTGGAAAAAGGGATCTTCCACAAGTTTTTGTTGAATATATGGTTCGAGCATAGGTAGAGTTAAAATGGTGGTGTCTAGAATTCCCACGTCTTCCCCTTTATCCTCAAAACTAGCCTCTTCCTCCGGGTCCCCAATTATGTATAAGAAATCATTTCTCATTATAATAAAAATCACCATTTGAATAAGAATCTGTTAAATGGACAATGTTGAAAGAACCAATGACAAATTCTTCATCTGATATTGATTCTTCCAGATAGGTTAAATCTGGTTGTTCCATTTGGTGGGGTGATGCCTGTGTTTTTTAACCAAATGGCATGAAATATACCAGGGTCAAGGACAACATTTTCCTTAATGTGGGATCATATTCATTTGAATGCTCTTTACACTTATGATCACATCACTTCTTTAGGTAATCAACTTTTGATGGAGTTGGTTTTGCTGTGACAGGAGTTGTAGAAGACACTATAGAATTTTTCAACTGTGTTCATAAAATGGAATGATTCTGGTTGATCATTTTTCTAATAATCCAAAAATCATATTTCTTCACATTTTTACTTTTTACATCCTTCCATTCACCTTCTTCATCTATATTATTAGCGGTAACACATGCTACTAGATCTGACTAACTTTTCAGTTTCACTTGTCCAGAATCTACCATCGTCTTAAAGATGTCCTTGACAAAAATTCCAAGATGGGATGCCCTGACATCCTGTGAAAGGGACAATAATTCTGAATATCTTAATCTCATTATTTATTTTGTCTCTTCATCCTTTGAAACTGAACCAAATTTTTTTACAGACCTGAGATGATGTAACCAGAAACATGTTCATTACGGAATGTATTAAATTTTGTCTTTAATTACACAACTATTTCCACAATTGATCTCATTGATCAACATGACCATACAATCATTTTTTTATACTCAGGAGGTGTATCCCTTCGGTATTATGAATGTATTGAAGTAGAAGTAGGTATAGGTGCCTGCATGAGTGTAACTGTAGCAGCTACTACCTTTCCTATCCTCCTCCACAGACCTGATATTATTTCACAAGTTTGAGACTCGGTTTCTATAATATAGTGTTCTATCTGTTGGAAAATTGAAGTATGGTCATGAAACCCTCTTGTGTATTTCATAGGGATCAATAGTGTGTGTAACTCATCACATAGATTTTCCACACAAATTTGCAGCAGTTATTCTGGATAAATTGATAGACTTAAGTAATATTTTATTCTTTTACACCATAAAATTAAATATAAAAATATTTAATTCTATGTCTTTTTTATAATTGTTAAGATAAAAAACTGTCATCTTTAGTATCATTGATTTAAATTGTAGAAGGAATTTATGACTGAGATCTTCCCATCCAGTAATTGATTATGTTTGTAAACACGTATACCAGACAAAATCTAGTCCTCGTAATGAATGAAAAAAAAACCTAAGCTTTACTACTTCTTGCGGATGAGGAGTTCCCATCATGGGATAACAATGAGAAACAAAATGTGATAAGTTTTGTTCTAGTTCTCCCGAAGCATTAAATATTTGGAATTTGGTATTAAAAAAATTGTAGGGGGAGAAATTACATCCACCCACTCAGGGTAAGCTCTATTTTCTAGATAAATGGGTGCACATCATTACCCTACAGCTTCCAATCGAGTCGTTAATTCCTCAATTGTGTTCATAAGAATTTAGGGAACATCGGGATGAGTTGGAACCTATACATGTATTCAAACTAGAACTTGAGATGGTGAAATGACCGGAAAACCCACTGATGGTGGTGCTGATTTTTTCCTTTGATAACCCACATGAAAAAACCTATCAGGATGTGTCTGATCCTACGTTGATTGGGTACCAAATAGAAGGAATTAATTTTCCACATCTGAACTTAATAAAAATCCTCTTTGCTGAAGAGCCCCTACATGATGTTAATATTGAGGACATACCTGGGGAGTACGTCTAACAGAAATGTTTCTTCGAAGTAACTCTATATTGAGTCTTTTCATCTCATTCATTTCCTCTTCTTTCTGTGAAAATGTCTCTTCAAGAGAATGAGAATGACTTTCTACAGTGGAAAAGTGAGATGAAATTTGACTTTTACCTTTCACATTGTTTGATACCTTTCTTTGGGGTGGGAGTTGGTTATTTTTAAGGAATACTTAGATTTAGGGTAAGATTTTGATTTTTGGAAAGCACACCTTATTCATATGCCTATGTGTGTACCATATTATGGACAATAACTCCATCTTCTAATTCCCTTAAACTAGTGGAATTTTCTTGAGGATATTCTTTAGTGGTGTTTATTACATTAATTGATGCATAATGCATCGATGGAATTCAGTCAGTATTTTTGTAAGATTGTCTCCCTATGTAAATTCCATGAGACTCTTTTCTCCTATATGATGAATTATCGATTTTTTTGCATAAAGTAACCCAAATGGAATACTTGTATAGTTCATTTGTACGTTATCCATGTGGCATCTACATTAACCAGGAGAAAACTAATATCCATTGAGGAGGGGATTTCAGATGTAAAAAGCCCTAAAATTTATAGGATGTGGCTATTACTATTATCTTTCATCATTAAATCATTGAACATTGTTTAATAAATTTCATGGTTGAATTAAATGAGCCCCCATCCTTTCAATTTGGGGAGATTTTTGAACTGTTATCAATGAAAATTGTGAAACTGGTCATCTGATTAGGCGAAATTTGGTTCAAACATTAGTTGGGTGCATTATCAAAAAACAACTCAAATCACCTATTTCGGAAGATCAATTTTCTATTTTAGACATTTTCATTCTCTAACATCTGACATCCTCTAAGACGGACACCTTCTCCTGATTCTATGACTCTTGATGTAAAAGTAACTCAAAAACATCATTTCATTGGGCCTTACTCTTATTAGAGTTGGTTAAGGTATGTTCTTGAATGTACATTAAAATAAATACATAATATATTCATTGTGGTCTACCTTGGGAAATAACATTGCATGAGAACACTTTTGGTTGAAATTGTGGATTTTGGAGTGTAGTGACATGCAATGCTCTATATTCACCCCATCCTCTGATACAAACACAAGATGTGGAATGCAAAATTAAGTGGTGTATCCTCTTTAGAACATTGAGGCATGCATGCTGAAGTATTCGCTATTGTCTTTCAACATTTTGATGTTCAGAAAATGAGATTGGCACCATGTCAATTTGGCGTTGAAGTCCTTCTATTACCTTTCCATGATTTTGATATTCATCATATGGTAACACATTGGTTTTCAATTATCAAAGAGTCTTCCATATGTTGAGGAATATATCATGAATGCAATATTCTGCAATCAATTCTATAATGTTATACTATGAATTTTCCAAAGGCCATAACATGACTGGTAATTTTCCACCATAGCCACTTATTTCAAAATGATTAACACATCTTTATAATCTTTCAATAAAAGTTTCTCCACATTTTATGACCAAGGTGGAAGTTCTATTTTAGAAGAAAAATATACTAAAGGAGGCTTGGAGAATGGTTGTTCCCTTAATATGTCTTCTTATTGAGAATGTTTATCACCTATTAATGACAAGGCATCATAAATGACCAGCCTTGTGATTGTATGTTCCTCAAGATAGGAGGGATTTAACTTGGATACATTTTCAATTATATAATTTTATTGATAATGAGAAATTCTACAACGGAAAGGGCTTATGTTGAAAATTCCATCATTATGAATATCACCATAGTGGATTTCATCATGGGATAAATCTTCTTGTTCCTTGGTCTTCTTCCCACACAGTGGGTTGCCATAGATCTCATCCAGTGATAAGCACTCTGTATTGACTACCTTTTCATGAAGAAAGACTTCAGGATGAAGTGTCCAATGATGAAATTCAGAATCACTAATACAACTCCTATAATTTTGTAATGATTGGATAATATCATGATATGTAATATATAAATGTCTAAGGTATTCAAGAACTCCAACATTAAAAATATTCAAATCATATCATGAATCTTGATTTTACAATAGTTCTTAGTGAGACATCATTTTGGATGTTCTCTTATCCTTATTTGGGGCCACGTTCTTGGAAAATTTGTTATAGTGGGAAATTTCATGTTCCTACATTGGAGTGGTTACCATAACAAACTGATTACCTTCAATTGGAAATGGTGTATGTTCTCAAACATGTTGTCTGTATGATTTGGGGGAGTATTTCAGATGACCATCTGATACTTGAACAGAGGTGTGTATATGTAATAGGATGGAATGACGATGTGTTATCCCACATGTGGGGATAAATATTTGTGTCAGTTTCCCAGGAACTTCTTAAGTGGTTGTTATAATATCTTATCATGATTCTAGAATATGGGTAGGGATTTGTTTTTTTCCATTCATCATTGAGAAGATATTTTTATTGAATTTAGTGCCCAGAATGAGAATATATGCCCATTCCGTATCTAGAGTGGGTTTATGTGCCTTCTTTTGTACTCATTTTCCTATCAATGGGTATTTAAAGTACTCATACATATGGGCAAGGAGTTGTGTCTACCCCAGATTTGTCGTCGGTGCTTTCTGACTAACATCTCCGTGTGTTACCAAATTAGACTATTGTATGACTTGATGAACATTGGAAGGTGTATGTGTCTGATATCTGTTTCCCATGAAGTATGTTTAACAGACATCCTTAAATATTGGTGTACAAGACTGCATGCAGAATTGGTGATTGTAAATATGGTTATGTTCTTATTTACCCGTTCCCACTACATTATATTATAAGGCCTCTTAAAATTAATTTAGACGAGCCTACTTACTAGATGATAAATTGTAAGAAGGTGTATGTGCATGTTAATGATACTCAACTGGATTCATCTAGTGGGATTGGAAGTTTGCTGTCAGACGAGTCTCCTCGATAGAAAAATTTGAACGGACATGTGATTACGGTCTATCGTTTTTTTTTTCAATCAAGTTTGGTTGATGGACTTCTTCAGAAGAGGAATAGGTGATAAACTACAACCTTTTGACTGTGCATGGTCCCTAGCAGTTCGTCTTGCATTCCCGGGTCTGAGAGACCAGGGCTGAATTTCCAGAGGCAACACCCCCATCATGATGGGGTTCACTACCGCTTAATTCTACTAGTAGTGATTAATGGTTGGATTCCTCAAGAAGGATTCATGCATTCTTGAATTGAGTCTATGAGTGGCCTCATAATTCTCCTCCATGTAGTATGGAAGGAATTTATTATTGTGTTTTCAGGATAAGGACCTGAAATGGATAAAGACGGTGGTTGGCACTGCCTTCTTCTTGATCACTAGTCGTCATTGGCTAGATGATCAAGTATTTTTATAGACCTGGAGGGCCTACCGAGAATCCTCCAATGTCAGGATTGTAAAATGACAGCGATATTCCTTTACCAACACATTAGATATCCAGCGTTGAAGATGCTGGGTTGGTGATGATTTCCTTCTTGTGGATGGAAATCTAGCTTGAGGAGCTGTCGGGAAGTTCAAAAATATTGTCCTGAAGAAATCCATTTTGGAGTGAAGGGAATTCAATGAAAAAAACATGAAACAACAAAAAAAGCGATTAAAATATCATCTTTTTAGATGGTTACATGTGTGATTGATTCCTTTTTATGGCCTTCCATTATCAATTTATAAGGGTCTAGCCGGTGGGTAAAATTATTAACACGGTTAAGGATTCACATCGGGTTCACCATTTTTGTTTCCTAGTTCCTTGAAACGTGTGTTCTAGTTTTATGAATCACTACTTCAAAGAGGTTTCCATTGGATTTATAAAGGAACCAGAAACATCCAACTATTCTTTATCTAAAAAGGTACCTCCTTACCTAAGGCAAGATTTTGTTAAGTTGGAACATTACGATACTTGGGAATGTTTATTGGTTGAGAGGATGGGAGTTCGGAATCATCACACCCTTTTGGGGGGAATTATTGTCTACTCAGAGAATCTATTTATAAATTTAAGATATTTTCCTGAATCCTTATTAATTCACCAAGTATGAAATATGTTTCCCTTATAATTTTCAATCACATAATAACACGTGAAAAATTTAGAATTATCAATATGTATTCATGTATCTTCATTAATAGAGATATCCATTTTTATTCAAGGTTCTCCATCAATTATATCCCTTAATCTACTATTTCAATATTATCTTAATCATCATTATGATGATATAGTTATTTTAAGACACTCACAAGAGCACTATAGAATTTATTGTCATATAGGGAGATATGGTTTTGTTTTGATCTAGGGATTGGGACCATAAAAATGGGTTACCTACATATCCTTGTGAACAGAATCAGAACCCTCATAGTTCGGTGTTGCATAACTGGACACATCATACATTTTAAGGTCATGTGATATGGACCACTAAGCATAATGTGCTTAGTCAAAGCTTGGTATGTGAATTATTTTGAATAAGTCAAAGGATCATGGAAGGATATTGGTTTACAAGTAAGATCAGACCTCGTTTGGAATATGGAACAAGGAGAACGTGGTTGAATTAAGGTATTAGGTTTGAACCTCAAGGAGGATTCGTACATATCATATATAGATCAGAATCAAATCCCATGTAGCTTGATTAGTATTATTGGAGAGTATAATATTTTTTTGGAAATGAGTGTGGGATTACATCTAGAAAAGGATTCCTTAGTGATTTGGGAGGATTAATTTGGGGATTATTCAGTAGGTGGATATCTAGATAAAGGGAATTGTGGTTTGATTTCTAAAAAGTATATCCAGTGAAATCGGGTCCTAAAATGGGCTTCCAACATATCCGGGTTTGATCATGAATCAGTGTTCTTGTAGTTCATTGAGTCATGAGTGTTTGTGTACCTATTATAATAATCACGAATCACTAATCACATGTGGGTCATTCTATGTTGGAGAAACTAGAAGATGTGAAATATTCAAAAATGACACACTCACTTTAATATTGTTCCTCCTCCACTGGTGGAAGAGGGAGTTCATATGGTGGTGATTATGTGTTAGGGGAAGGTGACCTGGGAAGAGGGAAAGGCGACAAGCCTTCCCTCTGATCTAGTTACATTGGACAGGGGTTCAATGGAATAAATAAGGGATGATGGATAGGGGCATACAATAGGATGGCTGCTCATGGTGACAAAGCCCAATGAGAGAGGGAAGGAATAAAAAGAGTCCATGTTCAAATCTCCCATCTGGTCATTGGAACTAATGAAAGGAAGAGCAATTATGCTACCTCCTATAAGATAATCCAGGGTCTTACGCCATGATTGTTTACCAAAAATTGATCCTATTAGGGGAGGGATACTTCTACTTTATTTTTAGAAGGAAATGTTGGTATAAACCATATCTTCCCATACTATAGACCTATGGTTCTAGGCCATCACTTCGAGAAGGTAGATTCCAGGACCCATCCCTCCTCCATACTGGGAACATCCCAACACTTTTTCTGGGAGAAATTATAATGATACTATGGATATAAAAACCCAAGTACATTCCATGAATCCTAACCCCATATTGAAACAAATTTGGGATACCTTTCAATGTGGAAATACAATCACAAAGAGGGGACACACTTATGTGCCTTACTCAAAAGGATTGATAAGTTAGGAAGTTTTAATGAAGGTATCAATAGAATCCCTTTCAGGAAATGGAGAAAAAAAATAATAAGCTTTGTCAGTAATAGATTTGATAATGGATTTAGGGATTGTATACTGAAGAGAGTAAGTGAATCAAAGAGGGGTTCCTAAGTAGTTAAGGGCGCACAAGTATGGGTGCACAAGTAGGATTGGGAAACCTGATGGTCACTTATTCAATGAACTGCATGTATGGTAATATTTGGGCGAGACATGGCTCAAGACATTTATAGGATTCATAGGTGATCCTTGAGGTAGGGTTCGTAAGTAACTATGAAAGGAATAAGTCACACACAATTATTTCTAACTTGGGGAGGCTGGGTGCTTTATTCACGCAACTGTTATGGATTTCAAACACTAAAAGGACATTAGTCCAATGATTCTACCTAAAATCCTCCACTAAAGGTGTTGAATAACAACCTATAATTTTTCAGAAGACTGGGGTGATGTTCTAGGGCGACCAGAGCGGAAATTGGGCTTCTTGGAAATTTGTTTTTAAAAATGAAGCCCCCAAGGGTCTATTTATATAAAAAAATTGGACCTTTTGTGAAAGGAATTTGGACATGAAAGTAAGTTGCATGACATTATTGGGCACTTAAGTAGGATACACTCCACCGCTCTATTGGTCTGACTAAAGCGATCCAAAATCCATGACATTGCAACTCTTGATATTCTTGATGTATTTTCCCCTTCCCTTTCTATAGAGAATCCCTTTGTCCTTTTTTAGACTCCCTGTTGGAATGGAGTTTCAACATATATCAAAATTAAATATAAGAATTTTGAAAATAAATATTTATAAGAAAATATATATTTTAGTTGATACTATATATATTTTAAAATGTGTTGAACATAAAAAAATGATACTTACAATTTAATAAAATTGTGAAGAATGTTCACCACATGAATAAATGAATTACATTTAAGTAAAATGGAGTAGATATAATATTACCACTGGGTCATGATACAGTGTATACCACTCTATCATAAGAGACTAGGAACAAAATTTGAATAAAAGAAAAAATAATCACGAATATGAATAATAATTTGAGAAAAAATTGAGAATTAGTTAATCATTTTATTTTTAATTTCAATTTTAAATTCTAACTAGTAGCTACTAGAATGAGTGAAAAAATGAAATTTCATTTATAAAAAATATAAATGTCTAGAGAGTCATGAAAATGTAATATACATATAATTAATGAATATATCTTAGTAAAATGTATAGGTTATAAGAAGATTGGTCTAATGAATGTTAAGGGGATGAAGCTAAAGCATCAAATAGTTGAAATTTAGAAGGAAGTCTCAACTAGTAGATGAAATTAGTTTCGTTAAATAATATTTTTTTATTATCATTTAGGAAGCATTACCATTACTGGTTTACTGTGAGTAACATTAACACATGGACAATATCTACTTTTTAATTCATATGTCAATAAAAATGGATTGTATTGTCATAGTGAAATCTGAATGATGATAATGATTTGCAATATTATTTTTCTAGGTACACATTATAAATATGTTGTGTCTATTTTATGTCTCCTTTGGTGTGTTTATAGTTATAATTGTTAACTTATTAACTGGTAGTGAACGTTATTTAAAAAATAATAAAATGGAATTTAAGATGATTGATTCACCCACACCTCACTGATTTCACTGATCACGAGGGTCTTTTAATATGGCATCAAATCTATATATCAATTTTTTATGATATGTGTTATATAGGTTTAAGTGTCTAGAGTTCAATATGAATAAGGATTAGTAACAAAATTAATATGTATAACATGAATTTAATGATGATAATGGGAATTAAAAACTTTTATTGGATGAATTATAATATTTTGAAATATAGTATACTTCACAATTTACATGACATTAGTTTTAACATCTTGGATGCTTTGAAAAATGTATTTAATAATCATGCTGAGAAATGTTCAATCATATAGGTAGATAGAATGAATGGTGGAAATGGTGGAAATGATCAATATTTTATTTTTATTCAATTTCTATGAATTTTTTTTTGAATATTAAAGGAATTAAAATAGAATAAGGTATATATGATACATTTGAATATATAGATGAACTTAATGCAATGTGATGTTCCATGAAATTTATATTTTAGTAATGATGATTTAATAAATAAAAATCGAAGATGATGAATTTTTAGATAGATTATTCTGGAGGATAAATGTATTATAATCATATAGAAAAGTTTGGGTGAGAATTTGTAAGATATAATTGTGATTTAAAAGATACATTACATTTTACCAGACAAGATTTTTTTTAACATCCCAGTTCTAGAAAATAAATCTCTGTAAAATTACTTTAGATGATATACATTTTATTTTTTCTTCTATCGGATAAAGAATTATAGTTTACCATGAATAATATTAGGGTTGAAAAACCAAATTCAGAGAAACCCCAAATGATGCTGAAAAATAAGATAGAAATTTATGATGAATGGGCAGGAAATTATGATTAATGTAAATATATTGATGAAAGTATTTATAATCTTTTATGAATTTATAATAGATGTTTGAGAAGGGTATGGGAAAAAATCAAGGATAATATTCAACTAATATTTTTAAATATTATATCCATTGAACACATGCTGCATATTTAACATTATTTAATGATGATGAAACAAATGGAATGTACATGAATGATCAGGAATATATACTAATAAAAAACCAAAAATTATCAAAAATTTTTTTTTATTGAAATGTGAAGGGAAATAATTAATATAAATACAGAAATAAAAACATTATAACAATGTATGAACAATGTTATTATAGTGATGATAAACAAAAAAAAATTGGGAAGAAGATAATGAGAATGTAATTGTTGATATGTTTAATGATAAAAATTTTACTACTAATGAAAGTCGATTTTCTTGAATGGAAGTATAATCAAATTAGGCATAATTTATGTTGAATTATGAATTAACATATGATATCTTAAAAATTTCAAATCTTGAATAGAAGACCCCAAAGATAAATAAATATGACCCATTTACCAGTAGTAAGAAATATTTTTATATAGAATAAAAATAAAAAAATTAATTATTTAATTATTTAAATATATTTCATTATCATGAGATGATATCATAAGTCAGTATATAATTTATTCAAAGATATTGGAACATTTCTTGATGTTTCTCAATTAAATTTCATAAATTTTAAAGAAGAACAAGAAAAATTAAAGACTAAATCTCAAAAAATGATATATATGATTTTTTAGAAATATCTATAGAAATGGTGGTATATAACATAAAAAGGGAGATTAGAAAAAATATTATCATAATATTTCTCATAAAAAGATATTAAATGTTTCCAAAATATATATGGATTTTCTAATTAGATGAATCATGGGTGATAATTCATGTTTTGGGCAACATCAATTGAATATAAAAACCTATAAATTTGTTGTGGGAACTCTAACATGAAGTAAAAAATGATAAAAATGGTATTCCAAAAGGGATGAAAGGAACCATACATTGATGAAAAAATTATTAGGAATCACTAATAATTATGGTTCACTAAAATGACCTACTATTTATGGTTCAATGGTGTAAGAAAAAAACCTCATATTATAGAAAACATGTTATTTCCAAAAGAATGTATGCTTTATATGGACATTATTGGTACTATACTGGTTTAATTAAATTTCCATTAATGTATTGATTAAATTATAAGAATTATAATGGGACGATGACTTATGAGAGAAATATTTTAGGAGTTTTTCAGACCACTCAAATAAAGAAAATGATTCATAAAAATTATAATGTCTCAATGAAAATATGACATAGAAGAATTGATGTATATAGTGAATTCTACTAATTATATGAACACTGAGGACATGATAATAATTAATGAATCTTCATTCTAATATCCGAAAAGATTATAAATTAGAAAACTCAAAATCCATTGAATATGAAGAGAAACTCTAAGGAGAAAGAATTATTTATTTAAGTGACACACAAACCATTATAGTATAATCTGTTGATTCAATATATTTTATATTACAATCATATTAAATGGGATATAAAACTTTGAAAATATGTTGAAAATTGAGAGGAAAAATCCATGACATTTGGGAATTATTGGTCACCAAAAATCAAAGGCAATGATGAAATCTTGTGTGGAAAGAAATTTGAAACTAATAATGTGAATGTGATGGAGCATAAAAATAAATAAGACACACTTCAAGGTGCAATCTATATATGTGAAAATGACGATTTGATAATGAATAAATAAGATTTATTTGTTAAAGATAACAAAAATTTAGATGATATATAGGATTTATAATGGTATTTGACCGTTTAAATTGAATTGGAGCATCCTCTTTCCACTCAGCCATGGTTGAGAAGGAATATTTATGCCTAAAACATCATTGGTGAAAGGCAATACGTGAATCATAAATAAATTCAATCACAATGAAATATGACTCAAATAATTCTCATGTATGACATAGATATTTGTATGAATATTTTGAGAATAAGTGGTGTATTTATTATACGAATGGATAATTGTATTCAATAGATAAAAATATACCATGGCAGTTGGTACCTAATATGTGAATTTTTTTAATCAAAATAGAAATTATGATATTTAAACTTTTCAATTAAAAGAGAGAAAAATTAAAAATTATGTCAATGTAAAGGATATTGTCAAACATTAATAATTTATTTTTAAGTTACCATTATACTATTATAAACACTATATAAAAATATTACATTTATTTCTATTACTACTTGAATATAAAAGAAGATATTAAAAATAAATTTTTAGTTCACCTTCTTCAATATTGACATGAATGAAGTAGTTTTTAATGAATAACCTTATGTATTATTGATTGGTGAAGAGGATAATTAATTATTAATCTGAAAGTAGGATTTATATGGTTTGAAAAAATACATAAGTGATCAGTATTTCCTGATTTCTGCATACTTGAAAAAGTTTATGTTTACAAATGGATGAATGGATAAATTTTTTTACTTTATTGATTACAAATAGTTATATATAATTATTAATTCAAAGGAAATTGATATTATAATTCATGGAAGGAAAGACAAGTATCTTTATGATTTGTCTTTTCATATGATTAAATTATCTAAACCATACGCTATTTGTGAATATAAGAAATTTAATTTGTTTAAAAATATCACAATAGAAAGGTCAAAATTTTATTTCTCAAAAAAATGATGTTAGGAGGATAAGAATAAATTTTTTAGTGGATTGAATGTAACATTTTACTCCCATTTTAGTGTGAAAACTGTTTTATAATGATATCTAATGAATGGAAGTGGATAAATATATGTATAAAAGTATATTGGAAGTTTTTTTATAGTTGTAATATTCATTGAAAATTATCATCCATACTATTATAGTTTGTGTGAGGAATCAAAGTGAAAGAAAAGAGTGTTATTTCATGGATGGAAATTGTATTTTACATTAATTAAATGAACAATATATTAATAACAAAAATAATGTATCAATGTATATATGGATATGTTTGGTAATATAGATATATTTTGGAAATGAAATGTTAATGTTTTAAGATCGGAAACTGGTTGATTTTTTATATCAGGTGAGAATTATGTATATTGTATCACTATTTTGTAATTTTTTATGACATTGATCCCTATAAATAAATATTTTGTGGCTATCACTAAATCTACAACATAATTGATGTGGATGAACACTAAATTTTAAGAACTCATAATTGAATTGAAGAAACCATTAATTTTTAGATGTTATAATAAAAATGAAATAAAATTTTCATTAAACCATGTTTAATTGTAATGATCAATGCTAATTGAAGTTAAATATGAATTAATCAAAAGTCTTGTGGAATTGAATACAATAAAATAATATAGTTCTCTTATAAAGGATAAAATTGTTGAAATTTTGACTAAAATATATTTAGAGTATGATTTTAAAAGCATGAGGCTGCTAAAGGGAGTTCAACCTCATTCCACTCCAATGTAAGGTATGGTGATTCAGTCTCCTCTCTAATCATGTTCATTATATTTTTATCAATGTAATAGTACATGAAAACATAAAAATATTTTTATTATTTATATATATATTTAAAATAGTATTTAGAAAATGGGGAATGATTAATTTTATAGATAATCCATATATATTTTTTATTAAATTTTGTGATTAATATCTAATTTTGGGGTATAATAAATTTAAAAGGAGTTTTTTAATAGGGGAATTATATGACGGTAAAAAGTTTAAATCTTTATGTTATATAATAACTTTTTTATTGACCTTTAATCTACGAATATTTTTATATACATGTATCAAATTAATATTTCTTGAGCAGGGTAGGATTTTCTGATTTCAAAATTTAAAGGACGGTAAATTTTAAATTTATTTCTATAGAAATATAACATCGTATCAATGGATGGAAAAGATTGATATTTTGAAAATTATTATTTAAATAATCACATTCTTTGAAGACTTTGATGTAGGTAAATATTTTATAGACAATATGATATTACTATTTAATGTTAATCTTTTAGACCGAGTTTACATAAGTATGATTAAATTTATTAAACTACTATTTATTGATTTATGGATAATGATTGATTCTAATTTATATTTTTTGGTTTAAAAAAATTTCAAAGGGGAATATTTCTTAGGCTATGTGATATTTTAATCTTTTGAGTATTTAGAACAATTTTTTTGAGATATGATGTCTCCTGTAGAATTTGGTATTATTTATAGAGAGGAAGATCCCAAAATATATCAGGGGGTATGCTTATTTTTATGTAATCTTTTCTTGATACATAAATAAATTTCAAACTCTCATAAAACAGGGGTCCATAAGTGAGGTAATGTAATTTTATAAGCATCTTATAATATAAAATAAATATGCAATATCTACGGAGTTGACTAAATTTGAGAATATATTTTAACAAAGTCATGAGACTCTCTAAAATAAATATGTCATTTTAGTTCTCGTATCATTCATTGGAGATCCTTATAAGAGACACATAAGGGGTAAAAATTTTATGTATGAGTCATATCTATGACTTCTATATGATTTATTTACAAACATGATGATATAATTGAATGAAATGTGACTAATCATGGATTTTTAATGATTCATTGTGAGTTACATATGAATAACATACTGGTTTCGCCCAAATTTAGCCTACAGGTATGTGGTCGTTGTAATATAGGTAAGGGTCAAATCCACAGGGACTGAAGAAGTAATCTAGAGACACTATGATTTTGGAGATATTTGGCTATGGAGTGGCCAAATATTTGGATTGATTTGATTTGAAACTAGTGATTTAAAATAAAAAATAAAAAACATACAATTACTTAATCTAAAACAATTAATGTAGATGAGTTGATCCTAATTTGTTACTACGGTTAGATTGGTTGTATTTATTTTCTTATAAAGTATCAGTTCACTAATTAAAGACATATCCACAAAATGATATCATTCCTCAACATCATAAACCAATTTAATCCTTACTCAATTCCAAGGCTATTCAACAATTAACTTAGAGGGTCAATTTAATGATCCGTCCAAGAAATTTGATCGTACTAGCACACAAAATGTGTCATTATTAAAGTTGGTGAAGATGAAGAAGAAAATAATCATCAAATGTGAATCTTAAATTAATGAAATGATTACAGAATTTTAGATTATAAAATAACATCCTATCTTCCCATGAAACTCCCTAGGACCAAACCATAAGGTTTTATCCCTAAATTGATTCTATGATCTCAAAGTAAGAGGAAAGTAGACTCATAGGGGCAGAATTGAAAAATAAAAATAAAATAATGAAACAATCACTCCGCCGTTGTGTGAATAAATTCACAAGTGTTGGTGTGAATAAGATTAGACCTTGGGGAAACAGTATCATTTTGAAATTAAGAATGAAATAAAAAGTAAAAATTAAGAACATTTATAAGGAACTAATGTAATCCAAATAACGCACATGAGAATGAAGAACGATTAAAACATCAAATTGATATCATAACATTATAATGAAACAATGAAACCAAGATCCCTAAATCCCCCACCACTACTACCATAAATAGGATGAAAGGAAGACTTGGGTCGATCCAACACTCCCCAAGTCGCTTTAATT
Organism: Viscum album; assembly: GCA_963277665.1. Lineage (NCBI taxonomy): Eukaryota > Viridiplantae > Streptophyta > Magnoliopsida > Santalales > Viscaceae > Viscum > Viscum album. The sequence goes on along the minus strand of OY728164.1, from coordinate 652,415,180 downwards.
AATTTTGGGAGGCCAATGTGGGTGTACATTAAATGTAGAGTAGACTTTTCAACTCTTGCCTTGAAGTGGGAGCCAACTTGCATCCACCGAACAGAAGCACCGAAATCCCCTTCTAGAAGGCCAAATTGGAGTGGGACATAGTATACATAAATTAATCCTCTTATGTATTCTAATATCCTGTATACTTTAATCCCCAAATACTCTATGGATTTTGAGATATGATCTAAATGGTGGGACATTTTTTCTGGGCCGCAGAATCTGGCCTAGAATTGCATCTTCATCTTGTCCCACCTAGAAACCCATTAAAACATTAGAATTATCTTGCACCAATGTGTAATGAAATGTTCCCCATAATGTCTTATATCTCCAAATAAATTTTTAGACTCTTTGGGATTGAATCATTGCCGCTAATGTATGTTTATTGGGCTGTTGTCGAGCTCCCTTCACCTAGAATGTTGTTGGTTCAAAGCCCACTTTGGTGGTCTTCCAAATTGAATCTCCAAGTGCTAAAAAAGAATGAATTTTCCTTTATAGAATGGGATACATGAAAATAAAATATGATAAAAAAATAAAGATCATTTTGAGTTTTATGAGATGTTCTAGAATGTACCATGAAATAGTACATTTTTGGAAGGAATTGCAATCATGATGTGAAATGATGTTCATAGTGTAAAATGGACTAAAATTGTATTTATGAATAAAAAATCACTTGAAAACTATATAAATTAACAATGACTATTATCCTCTTCTTGTGTCTAATCATACCCCCAAACCTGATTTTTTTAGTCCCGAGGAAAATATATCTCACAAACATGAAATTCGAATGACATTTTAAAAAACATTTTAATACATATTTCTCACCCAAAGAACACATACCAAAAAATTATGAATCCCATAAAAATACTTTAAAACAAGAAATGTCCAAAGGCATAACCCAATCACAATCCCACTCCTTTGTTCAAATTCATCGCCGAATTTAATCCAATTTCATTTAAGCTTGATGAAGTGTTGTGTGTCACAATAGACAAGGGGTTCATTTTCATTCGATGGAGAAAATATGGAAGAGCTATGAGAAATAAAATTTAAATATTAATATGAGCACTAATTTTTTATTTTTTATTTATTTTGTTTTTTTTTGAAATTTTTCCATGGTAATTGAAATTGATCTCAATCGAGTCAACTCATATAGAATGACTTTGCTGATGACTCCAAAGCTCAAAGACCATAGGGCACCAAGTGAATCTAACATACACGGGCATCGTCATGAGTTTACTCAATCTAAAGAAAACTCATATTACCACATTTTGAGATAAAAATATAAACATTGGGCTAGAAAACTATGGAGTCACGATCCCCAAGTGTCGAAAGCCATGCATTAGGCAATTTCATTTCTCTACACATAAATTGATTTTTTTGAATACTGAAGTTAAAATTAAAATCATCGCCAAACCTAAGACATTTATTATGGGACCCCAAGAACTCAAACTAAAACTCCATTATCTGAAGGATGTGAATTTTGTTTTTTCTTAAATAGTTTAAAACATAATGATAAAAAACAATCGGACAAACGAACTTTCCAAAATCTATGCACATGGCCATAAACATTTATTTATATCAGAACCGAGGCATGAAAAATTATTTGATATCCAGTTTCATAGATTGAAATGTTTGTTATCATGTTCAAGGTTAATGAATTTTTTCCTTCCACACATTTTTTTGTACAGAATATGAAAATTTTTATTTCATATCCTGCCAATATCGAATAACACAGTCTCTAGTGTTTAAACTAATGAAATGTTAGAAGGAGGTAGGAGAGGATTTGAAAGAGGAAATTGAAAATGAAAAACATGGAAAAAATTCACATGGTTTTTCAAGTTGACGTTCATGATGCTCCAGATTACTCCTTTGATCTCTTGGGGATGTAGGAACCTCCTTGATTGACCATGTATCACCCAAAATAGTCCATGAACCATAAAAAGAAGAACACACCAGACAAAAAAAACAACACAATGATTAATTTAATTTCATGTATCATCATTTTTATGGTTTTCCCTATTTGTTTCTTTTTTTAAGTCAAACTAATGATACATTGTCTTTTTTTTAATTTCTGGGTAAGGTATTAATCAGGGATCACACTGCGATAAATGGATAAATACGGTGCTCCCCTTTCATACCCATCAATACTCATAAAAGAAGAACATGCCAATATTAAATTCTTTTTTAACCTCCAAAAACATAAATAAACTGAAATAAACTGATCATACATTATCTTATTTTAAATTTATGGATAAGTTATTACTCAGGGATCACACAGTGTGACACAGATGAATATGGTTCTCCCCTTTCATATGCATCAATACATATAAAAGATGAACAGTTCAACAATCTTTGGTGAAAAAATTTTATATCTAAATGATCCACTAATCCTATTTGATAAACAATTTTTATTAAAATAACAAAATGAATAGAAACTTGAAAACCACAAGTTGCCACCCATGAAAACATTAATTTAAAATCTTTATCTTAACTCGAAGCATCCAAATTATCCAATTCCAACTTTGAAAATTTCAATGAGCTCATCTTTCTCCACATCAACATGATTGAGAATGTGTATCCCTTATTGTTGGTAAGAATATTTTGAATTTGATTCATGAACAATACTATTTTATAAAATGAATGGGAAAATCCAAGGAATATAATAAATGGTTAGTCTATTTTCCTCAATACTCATTCCTAATAAATCATATATCAACCACCCTTTTGGATTTCATTCTACGAATGAATGAAACCCCCATGCTCTTGCTTAACATAAATGATTGGATAATCTAGTGGGGAAGGAAGAACAATGATTTTGAGTTTATGTTGATTGAATTTTCATAAAGCAGATTGGAAATTTGAATCAAAATTAGTTTCTTCTCAAATAAAATTATAATGAATAGGTTAGTTATAAAAATATAATTCATCTCAAAAAGTGTCTATTTTATTTCTAGGAGTGGGTATGAGCTAAAGGTTTTTTATTTCTTCCAATGGATTAATGATCGATGGTCCTAAAAATCCAGTGATGGAGCCATGTTCAGGAAACTCAATCCATGATGTCAAGTTATTATTTTTTGAATTCAAAAAATCAATTTCCTCCTGATTTAAACATGCCTCACCTTGAAAATCAACATTACCTGACCAATTCAATTCATTATATAACTCAACATTCCAAAATTCTAAAGTGAGTTCTTCACATGTATTAAAGTTTTGTAGTTCTACCCTCAAAGTTGAAACCTCAAAATAAATTATCTCTTTTTGATTACACAATTGTTAAAGAATTGATTGAGGAAAATATATGATCGAATGTTGAAAATTTTGGACATCACAAATATTGGATTCTTCAAACATCCTTGAGAGGGTATAAAATTGATTATTTAAACATTCAATATCCCATTGATTGTACGTCTCATTGGGTGCAGGGTAATCATTCAAGGGTTGATCAAAGTAATGACCTAAGTTTTTTTATTCCCAAAATTTATTTTTAATTTTATTCTAGCATGGTTCTATGTTGTGGTATTGCTGAAGATAATCAATTGGATTAGAGAGAGTTTTGGATTTCATATTTTTTGGACACAGAAAATAGAAAGGGGAAGAGGGAAGAGAAATGGTGGTGAAAAAAAAGAGAATTTGGGTTGAGAAATGAAATTGAGTAAATAAGGTGGCTTACTTTGGTCCCCGACAATGGCGCCAAAATTTGGTTTTTCCAAATTTTACCCTACAGGTATACGGTCCTTGTAATACAGGTAGGGGTCGAATCCACATGTACTAAAGAAGAAACCAAGAGACACTCTGATATTTTAGAGATTTGGCTATGGAGTGCCCAAATATTTGGATTGAATTGATTTGAAACTAGTGATTTAAAATAAAAAATAAAAAAAACATACAATTACTTATTCTAAAACAATTAATGTAGATGAGTTGATTCTAAGTTGTTACTAGGGTTAGATTGGTTGTATTTATTTTCGTATAAAGTATCAGTTCACTAATTAAAGATGTATCCACAAAATGATATCATTCCTCAACATAATGAACCAATTTAATCCATACTCAATTCAAAGGCTAATCACCAATTAACTTAGATGATCAATTTAATTATCAGTCCAAGAAATTGGATCATACTAGTACTCGAAATGTGTCATTGTTAATATTGGAGAAGATGAAGAATAAAATAATCCTCAAATGGAAATCATAAATTAATTATATGATTACATAATTTAAGATCATAAAATAAAATCCAATATTCCCCATGCAACTTCCTAGGACCCACACATAAGGTTTTAGGGCTCCATTGATTCTATGATCTCAAAAGTAGTGGAAAGTAGACTCAAAGAGGCAGAATTAAAGAAGAAAAATATAACAATGAAGAAATCACTCCACCGTTGTGTGGATAAACTCACAAGTGTTGGTGTGAATAATATCACACAATGGAGAAGCATTATAAATGGTAAATGAAGAATAAACTAAAAATCCGAAATGAAGAAATTTTATAGTGAACTAATGTAATTCAAACAAATTACATAATAATAAAGAACGATTACAACATCAAATTGATAGCATAACATTACAATGGAAAAAATCACCTAGGATCCCTAAATCCTCCACCACGACTACCTTAAATAGGAAAAAAGGAATCCTTGGGTCGAGCCATCACTTTGAAAGACTCTTTAATTAGTTGTGGGGGGTCAAAGTGGGTGGATATTAAATGCAGTGGAGACTTTTCAACTCTTGCCTTGAAGTGGGAGCCAGCTTGCATGCACCTAAAAGAAGAGCCGAAATAACATTATAGAAAGATGAATTGGAGTGGTCCATAGAAGTCTTAAATGAATCAGAAGATATACCCTAATAGCCTGTAAATTTTCTGCCAAAAATATTTTGTGGTTTGAATGATATGATTTAAATGGTGGGTTGTTTTTCTGTGTTGTGGAATCTGGCTCAGAATTGCATCTTCACCTTGGGCCACATGGAATTCAATTAAAACATTCTAATTATCTTGGGTAACTATTTAATGAAATGTTCCTCATGATGACTTATATCTCCAGAAAAATTTTGAGACTCATTCGGCTGAATAATGGCCACTATAGTATGTTTATTGGGCTGTTGTCCAGCTCACGTCGCCCAGATTGTGGTTGGTTCAAATCCCACTGCGGTGGTCTTCCAAATTGAATCTCAAAATGTTCAAATAGAATGAATTGTTTATTATAGAATTAGAGACATGAAAGTAAAATATAAAAATAAAAATCAAGACCATTTTGTGTTTTATGACATGTGCAATATTATACCATGTAATATTTCATTTTAGGAAAGAATTGCAATCATGATGTGAAATGACGTTCAAAGTGTAAAATTCACTAAAACGGTGTTTATGAATAACAAATCACATGAAAAATATATAAATTAACAATGAATATTATCATCTTCCAGTGGCTAATCACACACCCTAACTTGAGTTTTTCTAGTCTCGAGAAAAACATATCTCACAAACATGAAATTCAAATTACATTTTTCAAAAAATATTTAATAAATATTGCTCACCCAAAGAACTCATACAAAAAAATTATGAATCAAATCAAAATAATTTATAAAAAGCTATGCCCAAAGGCATAACCCATGATCAATCCCATTCTTTTGTTCAAATTCATCTCTATTTATTATCCAATTTCAATTAAGCATGATGAATTGTTGTGTGTCACAATAGTCAAGGGGGTTCATTTTGATTTGAGGGAGAAAAGATGAAAGCAGTAGGAGAAATAACATTTTATTATTATGATGAGTACTAATTTTATATTTTTTATTTTTTTTTCAATTTTTCCATGGAAATTGAAATTGAACATAATCGAGTCAACCCATATAGCAAGACCTTGTCGATGACTCCCTGGCTCAAAGACCGTAGGGCACCAAGTAAAGCTCACATACTCGGGCATCGTCTCGAGTTTACTCAATCAAAAACAAACTAAAATTACCCCAAATAGAGATAAAATGCCTAGATCCATTCCATAAAACAATGGAGTCACAATCCTAAAGTTTCTAAAGCCACGTATTAGGCCATATCATTGCTCTGCATGAAAATTGATATTTTTTGAATACTCATGTTAAAATTAAAATGACCACCAAAACTATGCCATTTATTATGGGACCCCAAGAACTCAAAATAAAACCCCACAATCTAGAGGATGTGCATTGTGTTTTTTTATTAAAATGATGAAAATATAACGATGAAAAATCTCATCGGATAACTGAACATTCCAAAATATATGCACATGAACATAAAAATGAACTTAAATCAGAATCAAGGCATGAAAAACTATTTGATATCCTAATTCATAAATTTCAATGTCTGTTATCATTTTCATGGTTAATGAAAGTTTTCCATCCCCACATTTTTTTGCACACAAGACCAAAATTTTTTTTTCATATCCCTTGAACATAGAATAACACTGTCTCTAGTGTTTAAAGAAATGAAAAGTTATATGGAGGGTAGGATAATATTTTAAAAAGGAAATTGAAAATGATAAACATGTAAAAATTTCACTTGGTATTTTATGTTGAATTTCTTGATGCTCCATATTACCCCGTTGATCACTTGGGGGATGTAGGCACCTCCTTTATTGAACATGTATCACCCAAAATAGTTCCTAAAATATACAAACAAGAACAATCCACACAAAAAAACAACACAACGATTTATTTAATTCCAAGTATCACCATTTTTATGGTTTTCCATGTTTTTTTGTTTTTTTAAATCAAACTAATTATACATTGTCTTATTTAAAATTTTTGGGTAAGGTATTACTCTGGAACCACACTGTGTGACACGAATGAATACAGTGCTCCCCTTTCATTCCAATCCAGACTCATAAAATAATGACATGTGAACAGAAATTTTTTTAATCATACAAAAACATAAATAAAATAAATTAAACTAATGATACATTTTCTTCTTTTAATTATCTGTGTAAGGTATTACTCAGGGATCACATCGCGTGACACAGATGAATATGATGCTCCGCATTCATACCACTCCATACTCATAAAATAGGAACATGTCAATAGTCTAAGGAGAATAAAATTATATCAAAATGATTAACTAATTCTATTTGAAAAATAATGTTTATTAAAACAAAAAAATTATTAGAAACTTCAAAACATCGGGTTGCCTACCGTGCAAAACTTAATTTAATGTCTTTAGATTGACTTGAACCATACAAATTATCCAGTTCCATCTTTAAATTTTTTAATGACCTCATCTTTCTCCACTTCAACATGATTGTGAATGTGTATCCATTGTGGTTGGTATGAAGATTTTGAATTTGATTCATGAACAATCCTATTTTCTAAAATTAAGGGGAAAATCTAATGAATATCAGAAATGGTTGATCTTTTTTCTTCTATAGTCCTTCATAATAAATCTAAGATCAACCCACCTTTTTGGGTTTCATTAGACGAGTGAATGAAAACCCCAAGCTCTTGTATATAAAAATTGATGGGATACTCGAGTGGAGAAGGAAGGAATATGATTTTGAGTTTGTGTTGATTGAATTTTCTTAATGTATATTGTAAATTTGAATAAATATCAGTTTCTTCAAAAAATATTTTATAATGATTAAGTTCCTTATAAAAATATTATTCATCTCCAAAACCATCGATTTTAATTCTAGGAGTTGGTATGAGCTAAATGTTTTTGATTTCTTACAATTGTTCAGTGAATGGTGGTCCTAAAAATTCAATTATAGAGCCATGTTTAGGAAACTTAATTCATGATGCCAAGTTATTATCAATTGAATAAAAAAAATCAATTTCCTCTTGATTTAAACACTTCATCTTGACTTTCAACATTACATGACCAATTCATTTCATTATCTATATCTGAATTCCTAAATTCTAAAGTGTGTTATTTACATGTTTTAATGTTTTGTAGTTCTAACCTCAAAGATGAAACATCAGAATTAATTATCTCCATTTTATAACAAAATTGTTCGTGAAATGATTGAAAACATATAGGACGAGATGTTGAACATTAATGACTTCACTAAGATTGGACTCTTTAATCATCCTTGAGAGGGCAGAAAATTGATCATTTAAACATTCATTATCTCATTGATTGTACGTCTCATTAGGTGTGGAGTAATAATTCAAGGGTTTATCAAAGTAATTACCTACATTTTTTGATACCCTAAACTGATTTTCAATTTGATTTCAACTTTGTTCTATGTTGGGTTATTGCTGAAGATAATCCATTGTATTAGAGAGTGATTTGGATTTCAGATTTTTAGAACACAAAAAAATAGAAAGGGGAACAGAGAAGTGAAATGGAGGTGAACAAGAAAAAAAGAGAATTTGGGGTGAGAAAAGAAATTTAGTATCTAAGGTGACTTACTTTGGTCTCCGAAAACAGCACCAAAATTTGGTTTCTCCCAAATTTACCCTACAGGTATGTGGTCACTATAATACAGGTATGGGTCAAATCCATAGGGACCAAAGAAGAAACCTAGAGAGACTCAGATTTTGGAGATATTTGGCAATGGAGTGGCAAACTATTTTGATTTATTTGATTTAAATCTTGTGATTTAAAATAAAAAATAAAAAAAATAAAATTACATAGTCTAAAACAGTTAATGGAGATGATTTGATCCTAAGTTGTTACAAGGGTTAGATTAAATGTATTTATTTTCTTATAAAGTTTCTGTTCCATAATTAAAGATGTATCCAAAAAATGATATAATTCCTATACATCATTCAACAATTTAATGCTTACGCAATTACAAGGCTAATCTCTAATTCACTAATAGGATCAATTTATTTATCACTCCATAGAATTGGATCGTACTAGCACTCAAAATGTGTCATTGTTAAAGTTGGCGAAGATGATGAATAAAATAATCATCAAATGAAAATCATAAATTAATGAAATGGTTACAGAATTTTAGATCATAAAATAACATCCAATCATCCCAATTAAACTCCCTTGGACCATCCCATAAGGTTTTAGCCCTTCATTGATTCTATGATCTCAATGGAAGTGGAAAGTATACTTATTGGGGTGGAATTGAAGAAGAAAAATAAAACAATGAAACAATCACTCCACCATTGTGTGGATAAATTAAAAAATGTAGGTGTGAATAAGATCACACCATGGGGAAATGGTATCAATGTAAAATAAAGAATAAAATTAAAAGTGGAAATTAAGAAATTATATAAATAACTGATGTAATTCAAACAACTTACATGAGAATGAAGAACGATTACAACCTCAAATTGATATCATAACATTAAAATGAAACAAAGAACCCCAGATCCCTAAATCTTCGACCACTGCGACCATAAATAGGAAAAAATAATCCTTTGGTCGAGCCACCACTCCCCATGTCAGATTAATTAATTGTGGGTGGCCAAAGTGGGTGGACATTAAATATAGAGGAGATTTTTCAACTCTTTTACTTGATTTGGGATCCAGATTGCATCCACTGAACAGAAGTGCTTAAATCACTTTCTAGAAGGCCTAATTGGAGTTTTCCATAGAATACATAAATGAATCCACAGATGTACCTTAAGAGCCTATAAAATTTCAGCCCAAAATACCTTATGGTTTTCATAATATGATTTAAATGGTGGGCTGTTTTTCTAGGATGCTAAATCTATACCATAATTGAATCTTTATCTTGGGCCACATGGAACTCCATTAACCCGCTCAAATTAGCTTTGGCCACTTTTGAATTAAATGTTCCCAGTGATGTATTATATTTTCAGTAAAATTTTGAGAGTCATTGGGCTTGAATCATGCCCGCTATAGTATATTTATTGGGCTGTTGTCAAGCTCACTTCACCCTAAATATGGTTGGTTCAATTCCCTCATTGGTGGTCTTCCAAATTTAATCTCCATGTGATCCAAAATGATGAATTGTTCTTTATAACATGGGAGAAATGAATAGAAAATATGAAAATTAAATGACGACCATTTTATTTTATATGAGATGTTCAAGAATGTACCATGTAAAGTGAATTTTAGGAAAAAATTGCAATACAAAGTTGAAATGATGTTCAAATTGTAAAATGCACTAAAATGGTATTTATGAATAACAAATCACATGAAGACAATACAAATTAACAATGAATATTACCCTCATCTAGTGGCTAATCACACCCCCAACTTGAGTTTGTCTAGTCCTGAGCAATATATATCTCACAAATATGAAATTACAATGTCCTTTCCAAAAACATTTTAATACATATTGCTCTCCCAAAGAACTCATACCAAAAAATTATGAAACCCATAAAAATAATTTAAAACAATTTAAGTCCAAAAGCATAACCCAAGACCAATCCCATTACATTGTTCATATTTATCACCACATTTCATTCAATTTCAATTATGCATGATGAAGTGTTGTGTGTCATAATAGACAAGAGAGTTCATTTTCATTCTAGGGAGAAACGATGGAAGCACTAGGAGAAAACAAATTTTAATATTAAGATGAATACACAATTTTTTTAATTTTTTTTTTTGCAATTTTGACATGGTAATTGAAATTGTACTCAATTGAGTCAGCCCATGTAACAAGACTTTGTCAATGAATCCCAGGCTCAAAGGCCTTGGGGAACCATGTGAAGCTCACATACTCAGGCATCATCTCGAGTTAACTCAATCAAAATCAAACTCAAATTACCAAAAATATAGATAAAATTCCCAACTATGGGCCAAAGAACAATGGATTCATGATCCTCAAGTGTCTAAAGCCACGTATTGAGCCATTTCATTCCACTACGCGAAAATTGATTTTTTTCTGAATACTCAAGTAAAAATTTAAGTGATCAACAAACCTATGCCATTTATTATGGGACCCCAAGAACTCAAACTAAAACCCCACAATCTAGTGAACGTGCATTGTGTTTTTTTAATAAAAGGAGAAAAATATAATGTTGAAAAATTACATCGGACAACCTCAATTTCCACAATATATGAACATAAAACTAAAATTACATTAAAATCAGAATGAAGGAATGCAAAACTATTTGATATCCAATTTCAAAGATTACAATGTGTGTTATCATGTTCATGGTTAATTAAATTTTTACTTCCACACAATTGTTTTCACACAATACCAAAATTTTTATTTCATCTCCCTCTAACATAGAATAACATTGCCTCGAGTGTTTAATGAAAAGAAAAGTTAGAAGGGGTAGAAGAGGATTGAAAATAGGAAAATGGAAATGATAAACATAGAAAAAATTCACCTAGTTTTTGATGATGTTGTTCATGGTGCTCCAGATTACTCTTTTGATCTCTTGGGGGATATAGGAACCTCCTTGATTGAATATGTATCACCCAAAATCATCCATGAACCATACAAAGAAGAACAAACGAGACCAAAAAATAGCACAAAGATTTGTTTAATTCCAAGTATCATTATTTTTATGGTTTTTCCTATTTTTTTAAATCAAACTAATGATACAATGTCTTATTTTAAATTTCTGGGTAAGGTATTACTTAGGGATAACACACCGTGAAACAGATGAATACGGTGCTCCCATATCATAACCATCCATACTCATAAAATAAGAATAGGTCAATAGTAAAAAAAATTACCTAAAAAACATAAATAAAATAAAATAATCTGATGATACATTGGGTTTTTTAAAATTTCTGGGTAAGGTATTACTCAGGGATCACACCGCTTGACACATATTAATAAAGTGCTCCCTTTTCATACCCATCCATACTCATAAAAGAAGAACATGTCAATAGTCTAAGGTAGAATAAAATTATATCAAAATTATCCACTAATCCTATTTGAAATATAAACAGTTTAAAACAACAAAATTATTGGAATCTTTAAAACCATGGGATGCCGCACTTGCAGTGCTTATTTTAATGTCCTTAGCTTGACTTTAACCCTCCAACATATAAAATTCCAACTTTAAAAATTATAATGACCTCATCATTCTCTACTTCAACATGATTAGAAATGTGTATCCCTTGTGGTTGGTAAGAATATTTTTAATTTCATTCATGAATAATCCTATTTTCTAAAATGAATGGTAAAATCCAAGGAATATCATAAATGTTTGATCTTTTTTCATCTATTGTATTTCCTAATAAATAAAAGATCAACCACCCTTTTTGGGTTTCATGAGATGAATGAATGAAAACCCCAGTCTCATGCTTGACACAAATGATGGGATACTCGAGTGGGGAAGGAAGGATAATTATTTTGAGTTTGTGTTGATTTAATTTTCTTAAATAAGATTGGATATTTAAATGAAAATTAGTTTCTTATAAAAAAAATAGAATGAATAGATTCCTTATACAAATATGATTTATCCCCAAAAGATTCCATTTTAATTATAGGAGTGAGAATGAGTTAAATGTTTTGGATTTATTCCAATGGTTCAGTGATCAGTGGTCCTAAAAATTCATTAATGAATCCATGTTCATGAAACTCAATCCATGATGTCATGTTATTATCATTTGAATTCAAAAAATAAATTTACTCCAGATTTAAACACTCTTCATATTGACTATCAACATTACATGACAAATTCAATTCATTATCTAACTCCGAATTCCTGAATTCTAAAGTGATTTATTCACATGTTTTAATGTTTTGTAGTTCTAACCTCAAAGATGAAACCTCAGAACCCATTATCTCAATTTGATTACGCAAATTTTCAAGAAATGATTGAGGAACAGATAGGATGGGTTGTTGAACATTATAGACATAAATAATATTGGACTCTCAATCATCCTTGATAGGACAGGAAATTGATCATTTAAACATTCATTATCGCATTGATTGTATTTCCCATCATGTGTGGGGTAATCATTCAATGGTTGATCAATGTAATTATATATGATTTTAGATTTCCAAAATTGATTGTCAATTTTATTACAGCTTGGTTCAATGTCAGGGTATTGCTGATGATAATTCATTGGATTAGAGAGAGATTTTGATTTCAAATTTTTAGGACACAACAAAACAAAAATGGGATGAGAGAAGAGAAATAGAGGTGAAATAGAAAAAAAAGAGAATTTGTGGTGAAAACTTAATTGAGTATCTAAGGTGACTTACTTGGGTCCCCGGAAACGACACAAAAGTTTTGTTTCTCCCAAATTTACCATACAGGTATGCGGTCATTGTAATATATGTAGGGGTTGAATCCACATGCACCGAAGAAGAATCCTAAAGACACTCTAATTTTGGAGAGATTTGGCTATGGAGTGGCCAACTATTTGGATTGATTTCATTTGAAACTAATGATTTAAAATTAAAAAAATAAAATTACTTAGTCAAAAATAAATAATGGAGATTAGTTGATCCTAATTTGTTACTAGGGTTAGATTGGATGTGTTTATTTTCTTATAATGTTTCAATTCAGTAATTCAAGATGTATCCACAAAATTATATAATTCATCAACATCATTCACCAATTTAATCATTACTCAATTAAATATATAATAATAAATGCACATAGAGGATCAATTTAATGATCACTCCATGGAATTGGATAGTACTAGCACTTGAAATGTATCATTGTTAAAGTTGGAGAAGATGAAGAATAATGTAATCATCAAATGGAAATCATAAATTAATGAAATTATTAAAGAATTTTAGATCATATAATAACATCCAATATTTCCCCATGAAACTATCTAGGACCTACCCATAATATTTTATCCCTCCATTAATTCTAGGATCTTAAGGGAATTAAAAAGTAGACTCATCAGGTTGGAATTGAAAAATAAAAATAAAAAAAATGAAACAGTCACTCCACTTTTGTGTGAATAAATTTACATGTATTGGTGTGAATGAGATCTCGCCTTTGGGAAACGGTTTCAATGTGAAATGAAGAATAAAATAAAAATATTAAATGACGATCTTTTATAATGAACTAATGTAATTCAAACAACTTACATGAGAATGAAGAAAGATTACAACATCAAATTGATAGCATTACATTATAATGAATCAAAGCACCCAAGATCCCTAAATCCTCCACCACTATGGCCTCAAATAGGGAAAAAGGAAGACTTGGGTTGATACACCAATCTCCGTGTCTCTTTAATTAATTGTGGGAGGCGAAAGAGGGTGGACATAAAATGTAGAGGAGTCTTTTCAACTCTTCCCTTAGTGTGGGAGCCAGCTTGCATCCACCGAACAGAAGCACCAAAATCACCTTCTAGAAGCCCGAATTTGAGTGGGCCATAGGTGAAGTAAATGAAGATGCTGATTTCCCCTAGTATCCAATTAAATTTCAGCACAAAATACTTCGTAGTATGCGAGATATGATTTAAATGGTGGGATGCTTTTCGGGGCCACAAAATCTATCCAAGAATTGCATCTTCAACTTGGGAAACCTAGAACTTCATGAAAACAATATAATTAGCTAGGGAAAATGTTGAATTAAATGTTCCACATGATGTATTATATCCCCAGTAAAATTTATCAGACTCTTTGGGCTTGAATTTTAGATGATACAGTATGTTTATTGGGCTGCTTTCCAGCTCATTTCGCCCAGAATGTGGTTGGTTCAAATCCCACATTGGTCATCTTCTAAATTGAATCTCCAAGTGCTCCAAAAGAATGAATTTTCCTTTATAGCATGGGAGGAATGAAAATAAAATATGAAAATAAAATCATGACTATTTTTTGTTTTATGATATGTCCATGAATATACCATGTAATAGTGTAATTTAGAATGGAATTGCAATCATGATATGAAATGACGTTCGAAGTGTAAAATGCACTAAAATGATATTTATGAATAAAAAATCACATGAAAACAACATATATTAACAATTAATTTTAGCATCTTCCAGTGGCTAATCACATTCTAAGAATACGAATCATTAGAGACTATAATATATGTCATTTTTTAGAAAAATTTTCTTTTCATGAGTCATTCAACCCTAAATACAATCCATTTGATCCATCATATGAGTCATTTTATTCAAGGTTGGAGGCATCATAATTTTCAGATGACTCAACAATTATAGAAATTCTCATAACAATGATGGAAAAAATAGTTTTTTATAAAATTAATATTTTGAATAAATATAGATTTTAAATAATGAAAATGCTATTTTTTCATTGTATATAAAATTAAAAAAATGTATTATTGATTCATGAAAAGTGAATAGAAAATTTTTAACATTATGTACAAGGTTTTCTGATTTCAATATATCTATTAACTATAAAACATATTGATTATGATACCCTAACATCTAATACATCAGAATTTCTCGGAAATAATATTTAAAAAAAGGAAATGATAAGATGTAAGAACAATAATAAGTTGATAAATATTTGAGCATAATTTTTTCATTTTAATTTAAATTCAAAATTAAAATTTGAGGATACTTCTATATTAAAATTATATAAAAAATATAATGTTATGTGAGAAAAAAATATGAATGAGGGGAGGGTTTTTTATGTATACTATACCTTAAAATAAAAATATATATTATTTAGTGTAGAAGGCATGAGAAAAAAAATAAGTGAAATGTGAATGTGGATGGGAAGAAGTAAAAGAAAAAATAATCATTTAAAAACTAGAAGAATGTTTTAGCTAGTCTAACACACATATGTTCTTATATACAATCCTGTATTATTTTAAAAATTATTGAAACACTATTGTAGTTTGGAGACATTGTGTAACTCAACTACATAGATATTACAAACTGTTTTTAGTCACATTTTGATAGTATTGGGTCATAATATCATGATGTGGTATTGATCATTATAACGATTAAACATTTAATTTTGAGAGTTGAACCTTATAAATCCACTAATTTTAATGTTTTTGTGAATAAATGACTTAGAAATAATAAGGTTTAAAAAATAAATTGGTGATGTATGTTTTTGAAGGAATATAATTAATAAAGAATTTATTACCTCTAATTCAAGCCTCGTCACATATATTTCACTAATATTGTGGAAAATATCAACATGAGACTCTTTCGTAATTATTTATTACACTTACATATAACCTAATCTTTTACCCTTTTCTATATTTTCCTTATCTACTCCACCTTAAATAAGGAATTATAATTTTATCATTTAAATAATATTCTTTGTAAATTATTTTTTTTTTCAAATTTAAAAAGCATATAAATTATCCATTTATTTTTTTCATCTATATAATAATATATATATTAGATGTATTCAGGGTTTTTCTTGAAAATTTTTGAAAAATACTTAGGTTTTTTTCTTTCGAATGAATAAAATCAATATCAACTAATAATTTTCAATTAAGAATCAACATATTTTTTTATTATGAATCTCTTTTTACTTGCGGGACAACAACTATATGAATTAACATATTTTGGATATTGATTGTCTTCATCAATATATCATATTATATATGAAGATCATATGAATTTGAACTATATCTGTATGAATATCTTATTAAATAAATTTTTCTCACAACAATTTCAACCAATAATCATAAAATGTAAAATTCATGTCACAAAGTAACCCTCAAACTTGATATACCATGAATTAATTTTCACTCTTATCCACACCTTTTCTCTTTAACTAAATATATGTAAACTTGATTTATCACATAATTCTCCTCCGACATATTAATAACATGTCTTAGATCCCAATTTCTTCATCAATAGAAATTTTATTTGATTCTAATTTATATTCCCTCTCTAATAATAATAAATAAACGAATTTTCCTTGAATATATTTATAATAATAATACCATGATGAAAATATCCTTACACACATAAAAGGGTAACATATACATTATTCTAATTGATAATATATGAATTTATTTTCCATTACACATCCAATTAATGTAATATTTAATATAATATATCCATAGTAAATTTGAAGCTATATCTCACACATCAATATCGAGATTTTCATTCAATGGTTCACCTACACCACCCAACACTTATTAATACTCAACATACTAACACAAAATACAATCAGTACAATCCCTTGGGCTTTTTAATCACCCCATTTAGATTTATAATCAGTACCCATAACTACATTACATACATTACAATCAATATGTCTTCAAAATTAATCATTTTCAACCCCCATTATTAATTGAAAATAATAATGTATTATTGTAAGATAAATACATACCTATATAATGATATAACCATTGAAAACTCTCATCATATAACACATAGTAAAACCTTTTACTTCTATAATTTTGGTATAATAAAAAATGAGATTTAAATTAATTATCACATAATTATCATGATTATTCGATGGTGTTGAAATCAAGAGTGAATAACCATGATAGAAAATAAATATATAAAACTATAAAAGATATGATAGAAACACACATTTTTATTACTAGGGGAAGTTTAATCATATATTAAATAATTAAACATTCTATATTAATATGGTTCTTCCCATTTAGACAGTATTTCAATGAGGAATACACTCCCCGCGAAGAGATGTGCTATAATAATCTTCATTATGGCTACTCATATTAAAAATGAACTCCAAGAGTACTCTTCTAATATCAGTAGAAGTTTTGAAAGGTTGAAACATGATACAAGTTAAATAATTTAATGAAATATATCACTTTAAGATGAATTATTATGAAAAATATCACCATGTTATAAATTTTCATATATCAATTACCTTTATCTAGGCATGGAAGAAAAAAATATCTATTAGAAGAAGGTGGTCCCCTATATCTTATTGGTGATATAGAAATGTGATGACTGTTTTCTCAACCTATATCACTAGATCAATTTAGTTTTAATTTTCTGAGAACCGTTTATGTTCCCATCTATATTATATATATAGATATGATAATTAAATTTTATCATGTTCCTCTATTATTTTTCCACTTTATTATTATATGGATAAGTTTTCTCATAATAGATACAAAACAACATTTATTGTTTTTTTCATGTTCAATCAATTTTTAATTATCCAACTATACAATTAATATTAATTAATTGTCATAGAAGTATTTATACATGTATGGAAGATATAATTTCACTATTTCATTTTTCCCTAATAGTCATGTCATGAATTTTTTAGATTTGTTTCCAACTTGTTTTCCCCTCCCACACTGGTCCTCAAGAACTCCAGACTCATCCTTTTGAGAAAATATCTTAGTAAATTTTAGTTCCACATTATAATAAATTATTTTTTCTTATTTATCACCAACAATCCCTTAAAATTTATCATTATTATTTTATATTCCACATGGTTTCTCTAGAATATCTATATAACCAACTATGGAAAACATCTGAGGAGACATAAATTGTTCTTCTTAAAGTTCCTCACCTAAACCAATAAATGAATTTAATTCTTGGAATATTCATATTTTTATTAATATTTTATCCATCATTTTTTGAATTCACATACTTTTTATAAATTTCAATAATATAGTATTTTGAACAAAAATAGAATATTCTCTAATACGGTTTAGAATCTTTCATAGACATATTCCTGGGTTTACATTGTTAAAAACTCATCTTTTGGCCACCACGAAAGGATGACTATACCACATTACTTTTCAATATATATTTTATGGTATTATATTCTAAGTATTATGTGATTATTTAATGGTAGGATAATACTAGAATTCATTTTTAAAGTGGAAAATACTTTTTCTAATTACATAAAACGGTTAATGATTTTGAAATTCGGTTATAATGAATTGATTTTTCATTTTGGTGTGGATTGACTACGTTTATCTTCTCTAAACCTCATTATTGGAATTATATAATATTCAATATAGTACATATTATAATAATAATAAATTTCCCTATGCCCAAATCACCAACATCACTACGAAAAACAAAAAATATTTTTCTCTTCTCTTTTATGTAATCTATATGACGTTGAAACCATACTATTTTTACAAAAAAAATGAATTTTCAGATTATTTTTTAGGGAATATTATCATACTTTTACTAAAATCCACCATTGAGGAATTTATGGTTTTTTAATCAAGTTAGTTTGACAATATTTCTTAATATTTTAATTTTTATGATGTACTAGATGATGAAATTGTATTTTAACAAGAAATAATTTCTAAAAGAAATGATAATGATTTTCAAGATCATGCAGTAGATAGATATTTAGATTATCTGATTTAATTTTTTCCTCTAATGTGTGTTTAATTGGAGACAAAAATTTCCTAAAAAGATCCTATATAATTTCCTTTCCATTTAGTTTTTATAATCTCAACTAGTGTTGTTTCCATGTTTTAAAATTTGGGTTTTACTAAAATATACATTATGTTTAGAACATTTTTGTCATCCCAAAATGATAAAAATATTTCTACCAATTAAAATTTTATATATAATATTAAATGGGTTTTATTATTTCAAGAAACAAATTACAATTTTTTATTCATTTGGATTTTACATTGAAATAATAATGGTTCACATCAATAGTAGATTTGGGAATTTCTTATGATTCATTGATTTTCATATCACAAATAATACTAATAATTGTCCTTGAAACAATTTTAAACTAAAATAAAACATTAGACATGGTGTTTTTTCAACAATTTATCATTATGTATTGTTCCCTGTATATCAAATATTTGATGAGATCTCTTATATTTTTAAATGGTGATTCTAAATCATATTCCCTTGAATATCTCTCTATCAATAACAATGATTTATCAAAAAACATACACAAATAAATATAACAAGTATGATAAAAAATCACCATGTACATAATGTTTGTAATCCATAACATTAATTTATAAGTCTTAAATGAATATAATAAATTCATTATATTTATACATTTTATAGTTAAATTCCTTTAATAAAATGGAAATTGTTTTTGAATTTTTTATCATAAAATTATAGAATAATTAATGAGTTGGTGATAGAGATTAGTTTTTCTATTTCTATTCCAAAATAATTCCACCGAATGATCCTATTCTATAATGAGGAACCGGTTGAAGTATGACCTATTTAGATGTAATGACTACTATTGGATGATGTTTTAAAATAATGAGGAAATGTTTTTTTAAATTATAATAATTCATAAATGAAATTTATATAGAAAATCCTACACCTGGAATCATGTATTCACATTAACTAACTGAAGAACAATTATTGATATTTTTTATGAATAGAGATGAAGGATTAGTAGACATGTTTGTACACAATGTAAGATGAATACATGAATTAAAGATGAGTAAAAAAATTTATAAAAAAATTGGGATATTAAATATTATACCTTTTTAAGGTATACTGAAGATTTTATGAATAAAGGAAATCCCATTAGCAACATATTTACTACCACAAAAATGGAAATAAAATGAAGCGATGCACCACCAGAAGATAAAATAAACATTTTATGCTTTGGTAGGATATTCTACAGTGTAGGTTGAGACACCAAAAATATGTAAATGTATGTTTTTACGAATGGGGAAGCTAGAAACCGAATATAGAAAGAGTTTTTATATAGTTCACAAAATATAAACATTTCCATAGTTGTAGTGTAACACAGATTTTTTTTGAAAGAATTATCTTTGAAGCCCAATCTAATGACTTTTATTAAGAACTAGATAATGTTTTTAAATTGAATAAGATTCTGAAAACATGGTACAATGATGTTTTATGTAATTAGTATTTTGGAATGAATTTACATGAATTAGGTTTCTATATTGAGTTTTCTAGAAGGATAATATACAAACATCACTAGATTGTGTAATATATATATGAATATTGAGCTATGAGGTCATGGGATTATGTTATACCATATTATGACAGAATAAAATAATATTCAGATAATTAGTTTGAAATTATAACTAATGGATGTTTTTATAGGATCTATATATTATAAATCATATGAATGTAACTAAAATACATTTATGAATCCAATAGATAGTGTTCTACCAGATGGTGTAGAATATGATTATTTCAGACAATGATTTCTAGATGAATAAAAATGATGATGGGGTTTTCATAAAACTGATCCGATCAAATAGGTTAAAAATAGAGGGGATACAGAAAAAACACTATATAAATAATTATAGGATGGAGGTGTTATTATGAAGAAATTTCCGATAGAGTATTTACCACAATGTTTAACCATATATAGAAGTTCTTAGACATTTTCATATAACGTTTCCTACTTATTTTTAATATCAAAAAATTTTGAGTTCTATGAATGTTTTTTTAAAAATGGAAAAAATATAGTGTTCATCAACATAATAAACTACAATTTTATAAGATGAGATACAAAAGTTATTGGTTTTGGAAGAACAATTATAAAATTTATTATTGAAAAATATTCTGAAGGGTATTTACATATAATTTTTTGAATTCATGATCTCTGTGGTGATGTTTTATTGTGTAGTTAATTTCAAAAATTCATGAAATGATTTTAATGATTAGGAATAAAATTTGAAGATTAGTGGAAGATAGTTGATGAAATGTTTTTCAGAAGATTTGATGACATCAAAACAATGATATAATTAGAAGATAGTTAAAGGTTGTTCATAAATAAGTTGAGAGAGAGGGAATATTTAATTGGTGTTTATTTGTTTCCCTTATTATCCATAGAAATATAGACTATATAAATGGGGAACAACACCTGAGATATTTTATTGAATTTTTAGTTAATTAAGGGAAGCAAAAGATATTGAAAGGATGAAATATTTTGCAAAATATATCGAGAATTATTTAAGTGGTCATTGTTTTAATGGTACTAAGATCATATAATTATAATGTTTTTTTTATAAAAATAGGACATCATGATATAGGTGAATAAATTCTTGTCGAATAGGATTAGATTGAGTGAAATTGGTTTGATTAGTTTTAGATGTAGTGGAATCATATGGAATATTTTTGTAAGTTATATGACATCATTTTGATATCTCTAGAAGAACAGTCTTCCAAAATTAGTATAAGTTTGATGTGAATGTTCATTACAACAATATATCTTAATTTATTCGAAGTGCCATCAATGTGGATTTTCATGATTAACATGTGGAGGCCCTTAGTCTTATAATAAATAATTCCATCATTCCTATCAGAAGACATGAGGATATTTTATGGATATAGCTCAACCATGGGACACAATATAATGATCCTTTATATGTGAAATATTATGAGGTATTTTTCTGAATTGTTATTTCTTTATAGACCACCTATAATCTAAGATGTAAAATATAGTGGAAAATATATTCCATAGATGACTATATATGTAACAAAAAGTAAAATTATATTCCAACCCTTATAAAAATATATGGGCATTTATTATTTTATAAAAAACATAAGGGGAATTTGATCATGTATAGTATATAAATATCCATACAATCTATGTGATATAAATGATCACACAAAATAAAAGAAATATTTTTTATGATTAACATAATTGGTAAATGGTGGTGACCCCAGATTCATCACCCTCATATGGGTTACTATATGAATCATTGGGAATATTACAAATATTGAACATGATTCTTCCAGAAGATCATTATAAATAGATTTAATATAAAAAATATACCATTGAATACAATTTTTAGTTGCTAACCCAATTGCTTCATTGAACTATTTGATAACTTATTTAACTATTTTTTGGCTTTTACTTAAGATTTTGTTAAATCCACTATGTGTGTAGATAAAGAGACATGATTTTTTATTAAATATAAGGAATAATTATACCATCATCAAATATAAAATTTAAATATATCTAGAAAATATGATAATAAAATAAAATGAAAAAAATCATAATAAACTTGTATAAGCTTTGGTA
Source organism: Viscum album (assembly GCA_963277665.1). NCBI lineage: Eukaryota > Viridiplantae > Streptophyta > Magnoliopsida > Santalales > Viscaceae > Viscum > Viscum album. The sequence continues at coordinate 652,392,438 of OY728164.1, read as the reverse complement.
TAATGTGAAGTTCCATGTTGATCACGTGGTTACACCAGGAGGGGTGATTCAGTAGATACCTATTTGAGTGAATTTCTTTTCTAATTTTTATTATCCTTTCCAAATATTCATACCTATATATTCGTTAGTATGTATGGGTATTTTTATGGACAATCAACAATATAAACATTATACAATATAAATAATGAATAATAGATAACAAAATGGATATTTTTAAGGATTAACAATAATATATGTACCTAGAATTATCTATGTTCGAGTTTTGTATATGAAATATATTATCAGAAATCAATTTTATTTATTATGAAATAAATAGAAGGTATAATGATTTATTTTGAATTTACAAGGGTTGGGTAGGTATCATAATTATCCCATGGGAAGGTATTATCCTTATCCGAATTGAATCACACAATAGTAGTTTTCTCTTTAAGAAACATCATTTTATCTACAATTTTATATTTGATTATATTTGATCAAATTTGTTTCTAATAGTCCACCATCTGAACACATTAAAAATATCTCAAATGTTTACCTAGATTCCACAATTTCAATAGGCTTGATCTTTTTCTTTAATAAATTGTATTCGACTACTAATTCATCAGAAGATAAAATAGAAAAACTACCACTTTTCCTTAATATCTAGTTCAAAATAATCAACAAAAATTATAGAAAATATTTTATGTTTTTATAATATTTTAAATTATCATTAGGATAATTATAAATGTTAATTAACTCACGAATCATTAAAAATATTATCGTCTAAATCAAATTAATGAAATGTGGGGAATTAATATATATATATATAAACTCAATATAATGAGATACAATAAACATATTTAAAACAGATTTAAAAATATAATAATTAAATTTATAATATTAATAAATAAATATTATTTTTATATTTAAGGTTTTTCAAAATTTCTTTTTTGGTTATTCATTTATCATTTTTTTTAAAATGATTCAACAATTTAATAAATTATTTTTAAATAATATTTAATATTAAAAATAATTTTTATTATTTTATCATACATGTTCTTATTATATGTGTGATAAAATATACTAAAAATATGTTAAAGTAAAATGAACTATTTGGAATATAAAAAATATAATATATATGTTTAAAAAATGTTATTGAAATATAAATAGACAAAATTAATTTTAAAAAAGGTTAATATTGACGTAATATAAGAAACAATAAATAATTAAATTAATATAAATATTTAGAGTAAATATAATTTTTTTGATTATTTGTGATCAATTCAAAACCTGAACATTTCCATGTTGAAACCTTATCAAATATGATAGATATTGACTTGTGTAATTAATAAGTTAGATAATAAAAAAACAAAATATTCTATACAACAATATCCATCCATGAATCCATAATTTCTATATAAATATCATCCATATATAGAAACCACATCAAGTGTTATTTTTAATAGAATTAAATGAGTAGTCGTTATAGAAGTAACAAATTGATGGTAATAATTTCAATCATTTCATTAGTCATAATATTATTCTGAAATAAAAGTTCATTTCAAATAGCTTGTAATTTCCGTCTATAAAATTGATTCCCAATGAAATTATACTATATATTGTTTTTGGGATATCGTTAATTATTTCGTCTCATGAGTAATTCCACAAAAAATAATTAATCAATAAAATACATACAATATATTAATGAATGTATTTATAGTGAAAAAATATATTGTAATATAAAACTATTTGAAACATATATCATTTTGATTACATTTACAGATAAATAAATAACATATCAATGAAATTATGTAAATTAATTGGCTGGTGAAATGGGAATATTTTTTTACATGTTATGATTCTGTATAAAGAACCTCGATTAAGAAATATGATAGAATTTGTTTATATTATTTAGAAAAATTTTGAATGAATTTTGATATGGATTAAACACACATGGAATTGGGATTAATTGAATAAATTTTATGATTATTCAATTAATGAGACCAATGAGTGGTGATTTTTTTTTGTCCTCTACATGATTTTTTAACTACAACTTTTAGTAATAAATATTTGAATATAAAAACATCAAGTGAAATGAAGTGTTTAAATGTGACATGGAAGACTGATTTTAGTGGTATAGTGACATAACTCAATTTAATGATTATTGATTCAGACCGTTTCCTTATAAAGAATGTGAATAGGCCCATAGTGGAAATTAATATCTATAATCCCCATGAATGAAAAAAAATTAATTGAGGTGACATTGAAATAGATAAAAATGTTTTTTTGTATTCTAATTATTATTCTTTGTACTATGGATTTGGTTCTTAGTGGATCATTCATTTAAAAATTTACCTATAAGAACGTTTTTATTGGTGTTTATATTCATCTTTAATTATTGTTGACCATGTTTGGTTTATTGTATGATGATTAATATTTTTGGAAACATGTAAAAAAAGATAGAAGGCCTATTACAATTTTAATGAATTATAAGATAAGTTCATTGAAATGCAATTTATTATCATAATAATCCATTATATAGTAGTAAAATATATGTATAAAAATTTAAAGTAAAATTAAAAATGATTTCAAAAAATTCTGATAGACTTACTTGACTCATAATTAAAATATACTAAATATCCTAATATGGATGAAATATCAATGGTAAATGATGGAATACATTTTATAGGGGAAAAATATAATATATTTGATTTTATAATTAGAATTATGAAGAATATATATTCATAAAAATTGATTTTTATGTGATTAATGTATTACATATTCATTAAAAAGAGTAAATAATATTTTTTTTCCTGGTCTTATATATATATATATATATATTTAAAATAATTTTGGAAAACAGCATATTCTGTTTAAAAAATGTTAAATAAAGTGTTTGAACTAGACATAAATCAAAAATGATAAAACTAAACTCACATTTTCATTTCCGTAATATTGATATGATTCACTAAATTTTCTAACTATATGTAAAATATCAAACCCTTTTTATATCCCTTTTGAAGCATAATATTTTTATTCTAACTACACCTCCAACTCAAAAAATGTGCATCTGAAGTTCTTATATTCAATAAAATGAGTAAAAATTTAATGATATAAAAGTAATTATATAGTAAAAATAAGATAAATTAGAAAACATGAAATTTAATATAAGATAACATAATGATAAACTATAATAAACATTATAAATATAGAGTAAACTTGAATAATTTTTTTTCATTTGAAAAAATGATTGAATTAGAATTAATAATCCTTTTGGATAAGAATAGGGTAATCAAAATAAAATAATTAGATAATTATGTGAAACCATAGGTAATTTGTGATATATTTATATATAGTATTATAAACACATGTGTTTTTATTTTAGGGAAAATAAGTGATAGAAATAATAATGGGCATATGATTTGGTTTTTAGAATAAAACCTTAAATGGGGAATGGATGAATTAAATACTAGTAAAAAAGTAAAAACATTAAATTTTAAGTAAGGTTGTGTACCACATAAATTCTAGTTGGGGAAGGAAAATATCTCATGTGAGATGTCTCATATGAATTTACATCAAACCAAAAAAAATCTATAAAAATATTTATAAAATTGTAAATTTAATATATAAAAAATATTTGGTAGATTTTTTTGTAGAGATATATTAAATTTGACAAATGAAAAATGTGATAATGAAGAATAAAACGGTGTTATTAAATGTTTTTTTTGAATATATTGTATAATTATATTATTTAAAAATCATTATCAAATAATAATGGGTATATGAACATATTTTTTTTACATTGGTAGTGTCAAATAAAAAAGATATATTAAAAAATTATTATATTGAGTAGATTTTTTTTGAACAGTAGTACATTTAGTTCTATTGGAAATCCTAACATATCATTATTCTACAACACAAATAGAAATATGTACTTTTTTCTATAATATAATTAATTTTTTTAAATATGATATATATTGATAATTAAAATATTAAAATAATACATAATTTTTGTGGTGGGTTTAATTATTAATGTCACGTGTAATTTTTTCAACTACATATCTTTGATAAAGCCAATATAAATTGTGATTAGAAATTAGACATTGAATTTAGTGAGATTAAAATAATATAAAATAATATAATGTTTTAATTATGTAGTATAAATTATATTTTTTTATTTTTAAGTATTTATTTTTTTATAAACAACATTATATGTACGCATTACTACATTTTTGTATCGTAGGTTGAGGATACAATGAAATTTTATAGAATTTGGTAACGTTCAAGGACCAATAATTTTTCATATATGAAAATAAGGATTCATGAACCTAGTTTTAATTTCCTAAAATTTTCCTAAAAATTGTGTCGATGGATCTCATTATAATTTTACAAATTACGTATAGAATACTATATATATTATAAATTGTAACACTTTAAAATAATTTGTATCCATTATTTACGAAAATTATGTATTTTACACAATATATTATTTGATTTCTTCTCTTTTTATAGAACCAATCTTTTTTAATTTCCAAAAACCATGCTTATTTTGTTACTAAAATAGTTAATGTTGTATGAGAGTAAATATAGTAAGAGAAAAGTTGTAAAATTTAACCAATTATTGATCAATAATTAGTTAAAAGGTATTACCATCAATTATAATGATCTACCGTTACTTGTGGAATTGTAATGTTAGCTCATTAGGCTACCGCTAGTTCAACCCTCATACCTCCAAATTGGTTTACTTCTAGTTCAATCCTCCTACTTTCATGTGATTATTTTTATAAAAAATTATATCACAGAGTGAAAGTATATTCATAATAATTGGTGTTACATTCACATCAAATGGAATGACATCCCATTCAAGCTTCCATAATGTAGAGTTTCCACAAACTCGTGCTACCATTTCTGTAGACATAGTTAGATCGATGGTGCTACTTTTAGAATGAAGCTACCCTTAAAAATAATTACCATCATATGGATCTATCTCTGATGATGGGTTACTTCTAGTTAGGATCAAGAACCATTGAATCTACCACCAGAGTGTTACCATAATTGTGAATAAATAATACCAAACTTAAATATTTAATTTCTTATATAATAATATATTTCTCTACAGAACCACATGAATATAAGAATGATTATACATTAAAAATAATTTTATTTAAAGAAAATTTCATTCTTCTATTGATATGTTGACTAGTACAGGGATCATGATTACTCTTATAATATCCATTAATAAATAATTGGACCTGAAACACAATAAATCCTGAAGATCCATCCTCATATATACATGTAGAAACAAAATACACCCACACATGATTAATAGGAACATGCATGAATAATAAATCACTAAATATCATACATTGAGGAAAAAAGTAATAAGAAACAACTATATGTGTTGAAGATCTCTGGAAATTTATAAACAAAAATCCAAGGATTTTATAGAATTTGACAACCCACAATTATACTAATTATTTATTGTAAAATGTTTGGGATCTTATTAATGAAAAATCAACAAACATCATTATGACTAAAACGGTTAAGATTTATAAAAAACTCATTATAAAACTTATAAAAACATTCTATTTATATTTAGTATTCAAATTTTAGGTTTCATTTTTTAATATTTATAATTTTTAAATAATATCTCCTGTGAAAAATTAGAGTGTTCATGACACATTCTATTTTTTTTATGTTTTTATTCCCATAAACAATTGTAGACGAGGTCCTATGTGATAGGGTTTCATGTTTTTTACACATATATAAATGAAGATGTGGATTTTTGATTATATATCCATGATATAATCTTTTCATAAATTTTTATCCCAGATATGGATCATTTTATTAAATAATAAATTTCTTTATAGTATGTGATTTTCCACGTAGAGGGGATTAATACTTGGTTTGACAATGAACTACCTGTTAAATCCCAAAAATGTTATTTTTCATTATATTCAATTTGATTTTTTTTTTGTTTTTAAATCAATGAAACCCTGATAGTTATATTAATGAATTTTTATATTTTTTTTATTAATGTTTTTTTCAAAATATAGTGTATTTTAAAAAATATTTTAATTGAGAATTAATCGAGATATTGAAGATACTTTCAAAATATGATGTTATATATTTCTATAATTTTTTTAATATAATTATTAATAAATTTGGTGGAATTATATTTTTAATTAACATTAAATATAAATTTTATTTCGTAGTTCAATTCACCTCCCTCTTGAATTGTCGAGTATAAAGAAAAGTTGGTATATAATGACATTCAAAATATAATTTTATAGTGATATAGTTTTGTTTAATGATAATAGATATCTATTTTTGTGGGAATTCATTTATTTATGGATAGTAATAGAAAATTAGGAAATGATAGTAATCACACACCTTATTTTAATGTAATCAATTGTGATCAATGGATTATTAATAAGGAAAATAATTTTGAATGGATGGAATTAGATATTATGATATTCGTTGAAGATAAATATGAAAACCCCCATTAATATAGAGATTCCTAGAGTGATTCCACTAATGTGGAATATGATTGTAATTCTATTGATATATATGATTTTTATTGTTCCATTGGAAATGATTAATTTAATAAAATATTTTTTTGGGCTAATGCTCATGATATTTAGGATACCCATTTTGTATCTCATGAATGAATATATAATGGTAAATAAATTTTCATGATTAAATATATTATTAAATACGACACATTAAGGAAGACACCTGATGAATCTATTTCTTGTATACATATGAGCTTTAATGGGATTTTTATCATCATACTTGATATTGGAAAGAAAATTACATACAAGGATCAATTTACGTGACTTTTTAGAAGTTTAAAATATTGATGGAGTGGAACATATATTTATATAAGAGAGTCTGGTCACATTATCCCACTTACTGTACAAGTGATAATTTTAAGTCCTGTGATTAAGGAAGTAGAATTACACTAGAAAAAAATTGAACTGGATTAACCAATAGAAAATATGGTTTCCTTTAAGGCATCATCATCTAAAAAAATGAAGGATCATTGTTGAAGGATTGGGTGATAAATAATATCAATCTAATAGTGATGGAGAAATGGAATACCTAGTTATAAATTTTATGAATATTAAATAATGAAAATGTACTTTAAGAAATTTAGTTACAGATACAAGAATGAAAACAAAGGGAATTATATAAATTATTTGAAAAATGATTATTCAATCAATAAATTATTCATTTAAGAGTGTCAAAATAATAGAAAAATTAATTAGTATTTTACCAAGATCATTTATAAGATAAAGTATAAGAAAAAAGGGAAAATTGACAAAAATGATATCATTTCTACTTAGAAGGCCTCGGAGGATAGTTCAAGTGAATCTGATCCTATTATAAATAAAATAAGTGAAAAATAAAATATTATTTTATGATAGACACATCCGAGGTATTATATTTTTTTCGCTGATCCCGTGTACAAATTTATATTCCTTCTAAAAATGGAAATAATTATAATAATATTTCTATTAAATTATTATTCAAACATTGTAGCATGGAATGAGATATATTCAATGAATTAAAAGATAGATATAAATTATTTAAGAAGGTTAATTCTATGTCTACTCACATTAAAAATGATATACCTATATAAATGGATTAAAAAATTTCAACTTATTAAGGAATAAATGAAAATAAATTATTTATTCATAAATTAAAGAATGATATAAATATATTCAAAAAATGAGGAAAAATCATTCTCATATTCTTGGTGAAAGTAACTCTCCTAATTATACTACTAGAATAGTATGCCAACCTAGACAGAGGATTTTATAATAAAATATATTTTCCCCCAATTCTACTTCAACATGTTCTCCTAGCTATTCTTATTCAACTACACGTATTAAAGTGTTTTTTATAAATGAATATGATCTTTGTATGGGAAACAAGTGAAGCAATTATGGATTCCTAAATCACTTATTACAAACATTTATGGACTTAAGAAATATGAATACCAAAATCACTTTTGGTAAAAGTAACATATGTAGGAAAAATCTAAGAAGAGTTTTATTATGAAATTCTGGTATCAAAATAATAGATTTTCTCAAACTGACTAGGGACTACTGATGTTTAAAGATTATAAACAAGGATAACAGTGGACATGTTACTTTTTGGGATAATAATAAAAGAAAAATTATTGGACTTAGTTAAATTCGTTATTAAAATATAGTTTAAATTTAAAAATATTAATTTTTTTGATGAAAATATAACCTAACATGAATTTATAAAATCATGTGATGATGGTTCATTTCATGTTTTAAAAAATACTAATAAGGTTTTTCATTACAAACATGGTTTAGTTTTTACTTCCCATCTAAATGAAAATTTTGATGCTTTAGATTTAAACACGTGGTTTTTTAGAATGATTCTTATTTTGGTGATTTTCACAAAGGTTATTGGATTTGGAATAGAAGAACATACTATTGAAACATTCACTAACATAGAAAGATAATAAAAATGGTTTAGTTATGGATCTACCAAGGCTATATTCCATAATTAATGATGTATGTATTCCTTATAAATAATGTAAAGAAAAACATTATTTCATTAAATCCAATGAAATAAGTCTCGACTTCTAATTATTTATAGTTAGTTCAAATGGAACTATTTAAAACGTTTATATTATCGATATTATTAAGAAATACATTAGTTTATGTTGTAATGGATGAATTTGTTTTATACATTCATGTGTTTTATTACTCATAAGTGGGTATAAATTTCCTGTTTTTTTCAATACTCCCAATCTATATAATGTTTTATTCAATATAGAATAGATACCATATAAAGAGATCATGGATGTCTAATTGAAAATAAATAATTTGAATCCTTATGATAATAAAAAATATATAATGATAATTTTTTTCTCCCATGACCACATATAAGAATTATATAGTAGATATATAATATTAAACCATTAATGAAATTCCCCTAACCATTCTTAGTGAGTATAATTTTCTTGTTCATTTCTTGGTATAAGATATGAATACACTTTTTTTATTATAATTATATTTTTAATTAAATCACCCTTAAATAAGACCTATTATGAAATATGGATAGGTATAAATCTAACAGTTAATTATTTTATATGATTGATTTTAAATCCTTTATAGGAATTAAAAATTATTTTAAAGATTGGTTTTTATCAATAAGTGTTGATATAATTTTCTAGTAAATCATGCAGTGTGTTTAATTAAATGAATAATATTGTGGATGAATTTTCGTATTTCACTCTTCTTGAGATGGATTCAAAATAGACTATGTTACATTTAGAAAACTGTGATGATGACCGAATTAATTTGGACATAAATTATTCTAGTCCTCCATTATATAACTCTCATTATTTTGAGGAACAACCTGAACCCGAACCTAGAGAGGAGAATGAAGTGTGTAACACTTAATTTCCATTAGATATTAGGACTAATAAATATCACCCCTTATATTATATAATAGGTTACCTAGATAATGGATCTAGGACTAGATTTTCTTTATTAAATTATGTTGAACATCAAAATTTCTTACCCATTTTTACCCTAAATAAATCATCGATGTAATTAATGATGAATTTTTGGAAATGGAATTTCAAAAATAATTTATTTTTCATGGATTTAATAATATTTGTAAAATAGTTATGAGAACCAAATTAATCTTCATTATTATCACTAATTTGGTCCTTACAAATGCATCAGATTTGTAAAGAGAAATAGTTGGAAATAAATAAAAACTTGTTTCATGACGATATACTCAAGAATAAGTCATTGAAAATAAGGAAACATATTCTATAATAGATAGATAATAATCCATATAATAATTCATTCCTAAGGAGAACATTTTTATTATAAATTATATAATGTTTAATTGATGTCCTCATTCTTAAATTTTTATATAGTTCAGTAAGTTTTTTGTAACAACCCCTTGGATTTGAGAATCCCGACATGAAAAATCAGGATATAAATTTAAAATATAATTATATGGTATAAAACATGAAGATAGAGCTTTAAATTATGGTATCAAAAAAATTTATATTTTGAAATTATTTACTAAATGAATAGATTATAATAATTTAATTATCATGAGAAACTAAAACTATTATTTAGTTTTGTAAATTTTTTTGGATATTAATATATTTTTGATCTAAAGTAAATTATTTTTGTAACAATCATTCCAAAATTATGAAAACTAAATTTGATATGTGATTAAGGTAAAATTTCAATTAATTATTTGATTTAATATTTTTCAAAATAAAAAGGGAATTATTTTATATAAAATTCATTACATTAAAAGAATTTTAAAAAAATTATTGATATTAATAAATTGGCAACACTCCCATGAGTAATAGATTTAAACTGGATCATGGGGAGTCAGGGAAAACAATTGATCAAACATCATATAGATATATGATTATAAGTTTACAATATACAACTAATAGAGTCCCTGATATAATGATTAGTGTTTGTATGTTTGATCATTTTCAAAAAATCACAAAATACTCATATTTTATTACCTTCAAAATCTTTTTCATATAACAGAATGGTACAATAAATTTAGCATTTTCTTTGGAATAAAATCATTTAACTTAGTATGTTATTTTGTTTTTTATTTTCTGTGGTTTTAAATTTGATAGAAAAACAACCTCTAGAACAAGTCATTGGTTTTCTAACCTCTAATTTCATTAGGTGGTATCAAAACAAAATTCTCTTAAATTATCCAATGATAAATCAGAGAACATATATTAAGGACGTTTTTTGAAAAGAATATGTGGATTAAAGATATCATTACTATCGAATGGTTGTCAATTTTGTCATGTCTATATAAATTGTTATAATACATATACATAACATATTTCTAATAATCCTATGTCTCATTTCTGAAAAATAATTTTAATATAGACATTTTTTCATGAGATATCACTTTAAAAATTCTGATATGAATCTTATCCTCATATATAATAAACATTAGATTATAATATATATAAAATGGATTTGATATTTATAATATTTAACTATGTCAAACACAAATATGGAATGATATTCATTGGTATGTATATTATTTTGGAATTAATTATATATCTGGTAGAAAAGTACCAACACTCGTGATCGGCCCTTGGTGATCTAACATTGTGGATAGATTTTTGGTGATATCTTATTGTTGATAATCCTATGTTGATCTAATATGGTGATCAAAAAGTAGTGATCTACCATTTTTGATAATCTATTTTTAATTTAATGTTAATAATTATCTTTTTAATTGTGTCATTTGGAATATACTGTCTTGGTGCTTATATTTCAGTTATTCTGTTTTTATGATACAACCCTTTTTTGATTAATATTAATAACTTTTTATTATCATGTATATTTTTAATTATAATCACAATTACAATTTAAAATAATCAATTAATAATATTTTACCTAATATTATTGTATGATAAAAACCTTCTTTCATAGGAATACTTTGAAACCTCCCATTCATTTTTCTCTCAAACCGACAACATAAAACACCCTTCCTTAATCACTCAATATGGTGTGGAAATTGTCGGAGTCATGGATCTAGTTGTGTCATTTATAGATTAATCATGTCCCTTGATGATGTTGTGAGGTGAATCCATTTTTTCCTACTATATAATTGAAGAATCCTTATGTTTAATCATGATATGTCTTCACTAGAAATGAGATAAATTCCAAGTGATTGGTTTAGAGAAAGTATCTTGTATGGAAAGTGATACTAGACTAGGGATGGGTAAACATTTTCTAAAGAAGTCCTAAACAAAACCATTGGCTGGTTAATGAGTTTCATCAGTTTATGGAATACATTTTTTATTAGAAGAGTGATGTTATTGCAACTTTTTTTAATGGGATAGAACTAAGATTTTCATTGATGTAGTTGAAAATACGCCTCTATATTCCACATAAAGTTATATATGATGAATTTAAATGATTTATTCTAAATAAAATTGATACATTTGTTCATGAGTATTAATTTATGGAGTCTACTAGAAATCCTTATATTTTAATTAATAAAACTAAAGATCATGATGGTGAAATCTATTGGATGTATAATATTATTAACCACATTCCATATAATAGAAATGCTGAAACGTGAAAAATGGGGTATCAATTTGTATTTTTATTATTTTATATTTAAATATGTTATAATATAAATACGTGTAGATATTATATGATCTATATGATTGATGTGAGAAAGAAATTTTCTCTGTAAATCTTTATAGCCTACAAAAATTACATGTTAGGATTGATAGATTCTTATAGGTATAGTGGTTAATGACGAATAAAATGTTACAAAATTGGTTATTTCTACCTATTTTATGTGTCTTAATTGTGTATGAGGGTTAATTATATCCCTTGATTAATGAAATGGGTGGATGATGATTGAAGGTTATATAATATGTTTAATCCAGTTTGGAACCCTACATCATCTAGAGACTTGATTGATCCTAGGATAGAGGATGATGTTGTTGTTCTGTATTCCTGTGATGAGGAAGTTGAAAAAAAATATTAATATGTAACCATGGAATAATGTTCAATATCTATTTTAGTAGAAGTGGGATGTGATCCAGATGTGTCTATGTGCCCTGTATTTTCTATTAGATCAGTTTTCACTCTACATTCACTTACTATAAGAGAATCATTTTTTATGTTGGATGGTGAGTAAGAAGTGAAAAAATTATGCAATTGTGCAAATATTTTCAGGTCTTATTCTGAGATAATTGAATATGCAGTAGTTCTATTAGATGAATCTGAGTATGATGATGATGGATGAGATATAGATGAGTTATATAAACCATATCATTTTGTTCTGATACTAGTATATTTTCCAGTGTGGATTGGTAGGATAGTGATACTTTAGTTTCATCTATCCATGCATCTAGTGATATAGGTTATCAGGATGATTAGTCTTACAATACTCATGTTAAGGTAGTTACCTCTGATAGATATGGGGCTGTATCACCCTCTATGGGGGAGAAATACAAAGAATTTTATCATCTTGGTTTTAATATATACATTATGAGGATGATGATGGTGATGATGTTGATCATGAAATTCAACCAAATCCTGGATGAAATTCTATTTCTATTGTGATGAATAATCTGAAAGAATCATCAATAAAGAAGGTGAATCAAAAATTACTATTAGATGGGTTTCCTTTTGATGATTCTAAAGTAGAGACTAAAGATGAGGAAATCTCCTTTCCTACCATGGGGAGGATTCCCCATCTTATATATCCTCTTCATCCCGTATATGGAACTATATATTACATATATTAATTTAGGGTTATAATGTTGTCTTTCGGTAATGGGTTTATTTGGTATTATCTCATTAAATAGTAAAATATTAGTAATTAGGACACCATAATGATATTTACCATAGTTATTGAAAATATACATCATTGATTTATTTTTAAAATAGAGTATTTTTAGAATTATAAAGAAATGTTAGTAGAGAAGATGGTTGTTATCCAAAATGCCATATAGATATGAGTGAAAAAATTAATAAAAGGTATATATTTATTTTAGAGAGTATGGATAGTTTATATACGAACATAAAATCTTTTTATAGTTCCCAATATTTTCCTATACTTGATTTAATGGATTTCATTTTTATTAGATCCAATGTCAATATGAGGTACTTTTAGTAATGGATATACTATCTTCTTCTCACCCAGATGAGATTTTCCATATTAGGTCACATGTTGGGACTATTTTTTACTTATTAACAGAATGTATTCAGGAGTAATTAAGTGATATAAAGACTATTATTATGTCTATTGAGTATTATATTTCATGTATTTACAAAAATCGTCATGTTAATACAAATATTTTTCCAGAACCTATGAATTCATAATGTGATTGGGATTTCAAGGATAATGTAACCTAGCTAAAAAATCAGGCACTTCTTATAATAGAAATAATTTATGTGAATAATATCTTTAATAATATTATGACGTATGGTAGAAGAATTATCACTCATTTAATCGAATCAAGGGAACCATTTTTATTCCACTATAAAAATAGTCATCAATTTAACAGATCCTCAACCATCCAATCCCTATATTTGATCAGTTTTTGTACCATTATCTATCCCATTATATACTACCATAATTACATTAAGACCCTTCATCCTTACCCCAATTATAAATGTGGAAAATGTTAGAAAAGTGGATACTACTATAATTGTATTTCAACTACTTGTTTCTACTAGCTCCACATGCCTCCTATTGTGTTCCTCCTAACACTTTCAAAGGAATAGAGTTAGTGGATCCTACCACTGTATGAAACAAGAATGGATCTTTAGACTCTGATTAGATTCTAATAGGGCTTTTTTAGATTTTAATAAATTTTTAAATTAAAATCCTAACATATATATGTAATGGAAATACTAATTTATTAACATATTATATAACTTATTTAATTTCTTATTATATTTATATTTTTGATAATTCAAATGTTGGAGTAGTATGTATTGTTTTAATTTCTCACAATTTCATATACAGAAATTAATATATTCTTATGTCTAAATCACATTTTATGATTAGATGTTATTCATAGTGTTGAAGGATGTACAAGATTTCAAGTGATATCACACATTTTTTTAATGAAACTCCAAACCCATGACATGGACCAGGACTCTATCTCAAACAATGTTCAGTATGTTACTACATGAATGTGAATCATATCTCGTTAATTGAGGTTATAAATATCATCAATTATGTTTTTCACTCAGATCAGAATGATGTGATTTTTTTTAAAAGATATACATCAACTGAAATTGTTTCTCTACCTCTCAATATTGTGACCCAGGAATTACATAAATTGATATTACATATTTTTAAATGAATATTCATTTGAATTTAAGAAAAATATACTAAATGACCATAATAATTTTTCTCCTTTGAAAATTGGAACACAAACTTTTCAATTACTTAGATATATTATATTTATCCCTCAATTATCTTACACTTATGTAATCCTTCTAAAAACATTATTTAAAACACATGGAATGGAAAAATAAGAAAGGTTGATATCAGATTTATAGTAAGGGTAAACAAGGGATATACGTAGGCACAACATGAATATAAGTGTTTGAGAATACAAAATCAAATTCTAAAAACGTAATATACATATATATTATCCTAATATTTATTTATGGAATAATTGTAGTTTTATCAAAATACATGAGTCTGAATGGAATCAAATATGTATTCCCAATAAAGAATAAAATTTTCAAAACTTATCAATTTATGACATAAATATTAGTTTGGAAAATAATTTTTATTATATCAAAGGTTCATTTCAAAAACATATCATGGAACTACATGGGTGTATACACCACTTGGGTGGCATAGACCACCATATCTAGTAGTATACATTTTCTTATAGTGTAATGGATTTAATCCCCAAGCAATCATTGTTATCAATGATCACTACTAAATCCGTTATAGCAGTCAATGTCCCTTACTGAACTGTTTTCACTATACATTCATGTCTTGTTTATCTCAGGAAATATAATTCATTATACAATGTAGAGTAGGGATATATATAAGTATATAACATCCTTAGTTATAACATAACAACCATTCATAGTAATATAGTAACTACCATATATGTTTATTGTATCACAATAATCATTGGTTTATTATAACAACTATTCTATGTTTTAAAGTAAGAATCATCCACAGTTATAACTTAACCACCATCATGGGTTATAATGTATCCACATTCCCAAATAAAATTCAAACATATGTACTATTTAATTATTAATCATTTATCATTAAATAACCCATGATATTAAATGGGTTTAATAAAAATTTCAACATTTCATTACCTTTTCAAAAAAGATAGGTTTCATAATCATTTCATCATTATATCATAGCATAACCCATGAATAAATAAGTGTGTTTTCATAATTATTTCATAATGGTATAACACATGGAAAAGATGTATGTATCCAAAATGATTTTTATTGAATAATCAATCAGATAATGATTAAGAATTATATCCTTAGTTTGTATCTATAGGAAACGAATATGTTATATAAATTGATATCATCATTATTGGAGAATGATTATGAATA
This sequence comes from Viscum album, assembly GCA_963277665.1. NCBI lineage: Eukaryota > Viridiplantae > Streptophyta > Magnoliopsida > Santalales > Viscaceae > Viscum > Viscum album. The sequence goes on along the minus strand of OY728164.1, from coordinate 652,376,326 downwards.
TAGATTGCAATTTATTTGATATAAATAACCTTCCATTGAAAATCATGTTTGAAATTTTTTTTTTTCAAAAATCAATTATTTTAGAATAACATATAATAATTATAAATAAATATTAATATGTCATTTGAATATTTTTTGAAGAAAAAAACCTTCTATTTTTAAAAAACATCTACAAACTTAAAACATATTAAAATTATTTTTTACTTTAAAATAAAAATGAAAAAATATTGTGGAATCATGAAATCATTGACTGGTCATAAATAGAGAAACATTGTTCATTTCCTTTACGTTAAGAAGATAATCTTCACAATTTTAAGATAATAAAAATGAGAATTGTTTTTTAGAATATAATAAAAATTACATTTAATATTCAATAAATTTCAATATTGTCTAAAAATTTCATTAATAAATAATTTTATTGAAATTTTAATAAAAATATTATTGAATTTTTAGAAAATATGTTATTGGATGAAATTTGGGTTTTGACCGAAAACAATGTATTTTCATAAATATAGTCGTTATGAACTATTGAGTGCATAAAGAGAGGTAAAGGAAGGGAAAACTTTATTCTACTTAAATAACTTGAGGAGAATAAAATTAATGTTTTTATATAGATGTGTATCATAATATGTTATCATTATAATCAAAATCATAAAAAATCCATATAACTAATGATATTCTAACATTAAATAATTCCAATATTGTTAACAAAGAATCATAATCCCCATTAAGGAATAATATAAGATGGAATTTATAATTTATAGAGAATAAATTATTTGAGGATATTATATTTTATTTGTTATTTTTATACACATCATGAATTAATATAGGTACATAATATAAAATATGGATCAATGAAGGAAAATTTTGTAAAATATCCTTTAAAAATTTGGTATTGTTTTAACCATAAACCTTATGAAGGAAAGTCACTAAATGGGATTTCTAAAACACAATAAATATCATTATAAGATTATGAAAAAACATTAATGTTTAGTATTAACACCAAATAAAAAAATAGGTGGTGAATATGGAATGTGTCTCACAAAAGTAAAATGTGAGACTAAAATCCCTTACAACATTAGTAATCTTTTTAATCGGAAGTCCAATAATATAATAGAATAAAAATAAAAATTATGTATCATGAAAAGGGGTATATTATTGATATAAATTTACAATATATATATATATAACAAACAAAAATAAAAAGAGGTGAATATGGAACATGTATCCTAGTAATAAAAGATATACCAGAAATCGTCCAACTTTATATATTGACATCAAACATACTCAATAATAAATAAAATATGATAAATATGAGAATATTATAAATATATTTTGGAGATTTATAAACTTATATAGTACCATATATGATCTTCTTATGATAATTTATTACCAATTTATTAACAATTCAATGTAAATATCGTGGTTCATGAAATAACTACTTTGTTATTCATGTGGGACTTGATTTCTTATTTTTATGGTCATATTAATTCAATAATATGGTCATCATATCTATAATTTTATCCATAATATAAATATTAATTATTGTAATTATATATTTAACTATATTAATCCAAATTATATGATGATAAAAAATGAAATACACAGATCATTGAGACAATATGCCCTATATATCAATATAATTTCATTCGATTTTCTTGTATGATTGAACAATGAGAAATTAAATATTATATTATAAATATAGAATAATTTTATCTTCAAATATATCACATATAATACCTAAACACATCTTCAATAACATCTATATAGTTTTTAAATGATTCACTTCGCTTCAAGAGGCACTAGTCCATTGTACGCATGATCAATGTGTTTTTATTACCAAAAAACGGAAAAAAATGATAATATGTGAGATATAATAATTCCATAAGAATAATAATATAATTAATATCATATATAAATAATAAATACATTATTTTTTCTATAGGGATATTTGATAATTGAAAAATGAATGACATTGGTCCGCAAGGTGGTTTTCATTCGTACAAACGGATGATGATTTCGTAACCCATATGATAGAAGTGGAGATGGTTATATGCCAAACCCATAACATAAATACATAAAAAAATATTAAATTTATTGAGTTTAGTATAGCATAATTTTACAGAAATAATTTATGTAGGTGGGGGAAGAAATTCTTTAAAAACACTTGTTGATTAACATTATCTCTTATTCAGGTACCCCTTTAGGTTTGAATGAAAATCCAACCTCTATTATCTTTCTAAAAAAACTAAATATTATAGTATTAGTGGAGTAAAACTGTTAAGAAATACGGTTAGTAAATGGAACATCCAAATGGGAATTAATTTATTAATAAGATAAGAGTAGAGGTTTCTTTTTATATGTGGGGGATGGGAAACACTTGGTATTTTTAATAGAAATGTATGCTCCAACAGTTATCATATGTTCCAAGGTTAAAAAATCTACCATTAGCGAACATTATATATTTAATCGTAAACATATGGAAACTAAATAGTGGTTTAAGTCCTTAATAACTTATTTTAAGCAATATCATTTTAGCAAAAACCTTACTAAACCAATTTCTACATTTACCTTGGTAATTACTTTTTAATTTTTTCACTATTAATTTTTGAAAAAAAATTAATTTGAACATTCTTGAAAATATATATTATTGAAAAAATTAATTTTATTTTATCAAAATAATTTTAGATTTTTTTTAAAATTTTATTTTATTAATGTTTAAAAAAATTATATTTTCCAAAATGTTATTTTTGAAACATATAATGTGTTTACAAATAATTAAGTACATTTTTATATTTATACTTTCATTAAATTTATCTACTATAGAAAATAATTAAAAATTATTTATAAATATTAATATCAAAAAATTTAGGACTTTTTTATAATGTTCATGTCTAAGTAAAAATATTAATTTAATATCTTGGTTTTGTAAAACCTCATTGTCATGTGCAACACATGATATCCAAATATTTCTTGTTGTTAAATATTATCATTGTTATATGCGTAATTCAATATTCAATTAAATTTAATTTATTCAGAATAATTATTCATTATAACATGGGGTGGTACATTCTACCCCCCCTTAAAATTAATTTCAACAGAAAAATTTATCTCAGTCATCAATGTTTTATAATTTGAAAATTTTGTAATGGAGTTAAATTTATAAAAAAATTTAATAAAAATATCATCTTTAAAAATGGAAAGGGTTCTGAGAAAGTGAACTAAACTTACACATACTAGCTTTTGAAATATTAGAACATAGGTGGGAATTGAAAACAAGGTCATAATAGAGAAAACTAACACCCAAATATATAGGGAGAGTGATATAGAAAATTGATCACAAGAATGTTAATGAGCAATGGAATGTTACGTCCTAGGACACCGTATAATTATGATATTTTAAATGGCTATCAATTCAAAAAATATAATGTTATTATTATTGCATTTTTTTATATTCTATTCCTCGAATTGATGAATTATTTTACATTCAAAAAAATATAAGGACATATACTAACATTATTTGATTCAATATAATAACGAAAAATTTAAAATTGTGTTTTGATCAATTTTAAACTCATCACATAATACACCTAATGATAATTTGAAAATAATTTTTTTTATTCATGATGCATAGAGAATCAAAATTAATTGATCATAATATCCTTAATTGAATTGTATTTTACTATACTGATCACTAGTTAGTATCAAAACCCAACGATTTTAATAAGTTATGTGTTAATCACCATAGTTTGAAATAATAAATTAATATATAAATCCCCAACCTGTGTTCAATATAAAAAATTAAACAAATGTAGAATCTTATGACCGTTTAAAAATTAATAAATTAATTAATATGGTCGATAAATTTCATAAATATTTTATTTTACCTTATAAAATAATGTAGATCTTGAGTGTCACATACAAAAAATGTGAATATCCTCATTTTGAATTATCCTAAAATATTGAATAAATCCAAATTTCTAAAATACTACATTGAAAAAATATATAACTTTTAATTCGATATAAACATCTTTGTGGATATATTCATTAAAAAATGCATTATGTTTTATCCATGATAACATAAATAACATTGTAAAAAAATAATTAATCTGTCCCATGTTAATAGAAAATATAAGATTTAAATATTCTTATCCAGGATCATTATGTCAAAATATAGAACATATTAATTATCTTCTTCCCATTATAAAAAATATATAACATTAAACCACATTTCAATTCCATCAATACCATTTACTATATTTTATCAAATTCAAAATAAATAACCAAAAATGACCTATCATTATATAATTCATGAATCATATAAAATAATCCTATAATTAAATTATATAAATTCTTTATGCATCCAACATAATTGGGAAACCATTAACTTATATTCATTATATTATTTCTTAATACATCATTCATTTGATATGTTTTTCAGAGTCTCTAAACCATCAATAAAAAAACCACTACCCATAAAACATAACTGATTCTCTTAATGATAATTTCCTTTAGTACATTGATATTCATAATTCCAATTCATAAAAAATTTAAAACATTCACCATTTCATAAAAAAATTTCATGGTCAATAATGCCATCCATTATGTGAATAGAAATTTTCATTTTCACTTTACAATTACCTACTTTGTGTCATTATTTTCCACACTCAAAAAATCATATCTTCTTTTTATGAAATTATATTCTCTTTTTGTTCCAACATACTTGACATAAAAAAACTAAATTAAATAAACCTTATGTTTATTACAACATCAAATTTAATAAATGATAAGACTCCTCTTATATGATTATTTAGAAATCTCACTAATGATCACTATAGAGACCCGAAGCTTGACTTACATAGACATTACATTACTTTTTCGGAATACTTAGTACATAACAAAAATACACACACAAGGACCATAATAGTTTAGTTTCTTTGGAAACTTGGAACGTCATCTTCTAATCGTGGTGAAAGATCTTCAACATCTCCCATAATGATCTTTGCTTTTTTTTTTACCTAAAACCTTTCTTTATATCCTGGGGAAAAGAAAACAGAAAAGGGTGAGCTCAAATGCTCAGTAAAGGTAAACAAAAGAAATATCAATCACATCATATTCATAAGAACATAACATTTTGGAAATCTTAACCTGTAAAAGAGATCATAATATCATAACATGGGATAAATCACAGTAGTGAAATGTAATCCAAATAATCATAACATAAAACATGAAACTTTATGGAATACACACATAATCATAGAGAATCATTTCTTATTAGTCAAGACTCATTTCCAAGACTATCTTAGTGGACAAAGTCCCTTTCTGAACCGTGTTCACTCCTCGTTTCAGTCCTGTTTCACTGAACTGGTATAACCTACCGTTCCAGCCATGTCTATCTCATGAGATATAAAATCTTTACCCAATGCATTGGAGGGAGATATAGGTCCCACCCATCTCATAATGATACCATTCTTATGTGTGCCACAAAATCATAAATCATACATCATTGCATAACCCTTGTAATAAAAATGGGATTCTTAAACAACATGACATCATAGAACAATTCATATAAGATAAAGGAATTCATAAAAATAATTCCATCGCAATATAATCAAATAAATGTAATAATAGGGATATAAACAGAACCCTATATTATCTTAGATGGAAAATAATTTTGATAAAACACTTGAACTCCATTCTTGAGGAAAATATCCTTTTTACTTCAAAAACAATTTTCCTTTCTTAACATGTCATTCAATTATAAACAAAAAGAAGTTGATTAAAAATAAACTTGAAAATTTTTAAGGGAAGATTCTTGAAAATAATTTTTTAAAAATGCATTAATTTCGTATAAGTTAAAAAAACATTCTTCTCGTACTTTTGTCGGAAAAGTCAAAAAGTATCTCGTACGAAAAACGACAAAAAATTCCTTTCATATCGTTTACTATAAACTCAAAAAAGGGTAAATATGGATTTAAAAAATTGTAGGTGGATGGAAATAATATTACATATTGAGGAAACATGGATGTGGATGATAAAATACACCCCAATAAATACCAAAGTATAAAAAATTTTGGATAAAAATGAGATTGTGATATTTCCCATACCTTAGGTCTGATTTGCATCGTAAGTGTCTGAACCTCCTTCATAATGATTTAAATAATGTCACTGAATTATTCCAGAATCATACTCATTGTTATCATATCATATATGGTTCACTTATGAGTTTATTTTACCCGTTCTTTTGTAAATTCCATGTTAATGAGCGTTTTGGGTAAAATCGTTTCATTTGTCATCCGTGTTTTGACTTGTAATTATTCATATGATTACTTAGATCATGATTACATAATTACATAATATAAAACATGATTTATATATAATATATATTCAGAATATACATATATATATATAATAGATCAATAAATGGAAATAAATACACCGTTCATGGAGACGGTAGGTCGTATGTACGCATGAACGCTGTTTTCGTTTCCTTATTGAGTTGAATGGAAATAAGTAGATGACATACATATATATACATATAAATCCAGTATCATTATTATGTCATATATTTCCTGATTACTTAATATATATACTTTATAATCATTCATGAATGGTTAATGTGGAGAATGAATCTCATCGCGTCGTGGAGACGGTAGTCCGTACGTACGCACGAGCGGTGATATCGTTCTCATGATCGTGGAATTGTATTGGAGTGTATGTATACTATTTCAGAATCAATATCACTTTACAATAATAATATATAGTTATTATTTACACCATTATACCCACCCATGTAAGGTGGTGGTGGAAGATAGATTACACCACGGCGTGGAGACGGTATTCCGTACGTACGCACGCGCGGCGATTTCTTTTTCCGTAGGATGGATAGATGGTGAAATAGGGTTTTTTGAAACTTATAATAACATATCAGTATATGAGTGATACTGATGTTACTACTTCATGATGAAACAACTATAGAAGAAGAAGTAGAAGAATAAATAAAGATGAAATAATCGGTAACGGAAATTACATCTTCTTTGAAGCGCCTCTTTGAGACCTCCTCTTAGGGCACTAAAATTTGACTTTGAGGAAGATCAGAACCTTTAGGATGTTACTAGGGAAGTGGAGAAGAGAATTTGGCAGATGTTGGATGAGCTTGAAGGCTCAAATTGGTGTGAGGAGGAGATGGGGGAGGTGCCATTTTAAAAGGGGGGAGAGGGGCACCTTTGGAATTCGTAAAACAATTAATTTATAATAAATCTAAACCCACTTAAAAACCTCCAAAAATGACTCATATTCGAAGATTAGATGATACAGGGTTCTAATATCATCAACCAATCAAATTTAGACATGTTTGGATCTTATTTTAAACCTTATCATTTTGATTTATCCTTATTTAATCTATTTAACTTTATTTGTGGTAATAAAATTCTAAATTTTATATTATGACAAATAATTACTTATTTGTAATGAATTTTCCATAATTGTTTACTTTATAACATTATAGACCATATAAATTGAAATTAATAATTTTTAAATATTCTTTTGATTTTTAATCAACTTTATAATATGTTATTTTTATAAATTAACAATAGTGTCAATTTTGACACTATTCATTTATTTGAATTTAAATAAAATATATACAGAATATATGTTCGTACTAAAAGCTATAATAGATTCATAGAAGGTCATATGTATCTATAAAATTAGTGGATCACATTAAATTGTTCATATAATATTTATTTTATTATTTTTAAAACCATTTATTTGGTTTATCTCTTAATAAAATAATTACTACAACATTTTTGTATAATTATTTAATATACTGATTTATTGCATAAAAATTTAAAATAAAATCCTATGACGAATATAAATCTATTACCTTTCACAATAATACTTTTAATCGAATTTATCATCTTAAAATCACAATATTTAAAATTGTTATATTTATTAAATTATGAAGGTGACAACTTTGGCATCATTTAAAATAAAATAATATAAGTGTCATAATTTCTTGTATAAGACTCCAAATGGTCAAATATTAGACCATTGGATTATTATAGTTTAAATTTATATGACCAATAAGTTTTGGTCATGGTTTTTTTTTGCCTTTTATGGTCACTATTAGTTTATTAAAAACTATATTCTTGATTTTTCACTAGATAAATAATTTCTGCATCACTATTGTGTCACAATTAATGATAATTATTTAATCCCAAAAATAATAAATAAATTCTCATGATGTAGATAATTTTGTTAGATTTCTGTAGACTAGTAATTTTTGAAGTTTCATGAAGTTGATCACTAACTTAAAATTATTATACTTATAGTATTTAAGATAGTGACATGTTGTCATTTTCATTGGTTTTAATAATAATTAAATTATTTTCAAGTCAAAAAGTCCATTAAATGAATCTAATCCAACCCTTAGGTGATATGGGTCTACTTTTAGTCATCCAATAGGATTTTTCCAAGTGTTAGGATAATTTTATAATCTTATATTTACCCTTAATTACCCGATTTACCTTTAACTGTAGTAAATAAAATTTACCGTAGTTACTATTCATAATTCCTAAAAATAAAAAGTAGCTTATTAACATAATTGGGACCCACTGATTACAAATATGGAATCCATTTTTCCATATTCAATACAAAAAAGATTCAGAAATTAAATTAAAATTAATCCCGTTGTCGAAAGAAAACGAGTTTTTATTTAAAACATTGCAAAAGATTGAATTGATTTAACCTACGAATTCAATGTAAACTCAATGCTTATGACATAAATTATATTAAATGGTAAAAATATATTCTATTTATACTTTAATACGATTCAATATTATAATTTATCCACATAAGATATTACAATGAAAAAAGTTTTTTTAATTAAAATATAGCGTGTTTTTACTATTCATTAAAATATGAAAGTCATCAGAATAAAATGAAAAATTTATCCAAAGTAAATTTTTATTTATTGATTACAAAGAAGATTTATATTTTGTCAAATTGAACTAATAAACATGTAAAAACGAGATTTAAAGTGGTTGCGCCATCAAAAGGCGGCAAAACTGCATTTTTTTAAAAATACTTATTTTACCCAAAAAATGTATTTTGTTCTTATAACATGTTCTAGAAAATATGTAAGATGAATAATAATGTTATAAATTTCAAAATTTCGTTAATACTATTCATAACAGCTAGTTCATAATAATATTATAATAATATATTGTTGTTTAGTAAAACCCGGTATTGCGTACAACACACGCTATCGAGGAAGGTCGTGATTGCGTGTAATGCAAGCCAAATCAGGGTTGCGTGTTGTGAAAGATTCCATTGTTGTTTCGTATAACAGAATCCAACCATATTTCATTTATACATTGAATATATATATATATATATATACTCAATGTTGGGTAGAATAACTATTATCAAAATTGTGTGTAACACGATCCAAGAATAGTGTTGCGTATACTACAAGCTAATACGTTGTTGCGTATAGCGCAAGGTAATCTCGGTGTAGCATACAACACAAGACATTAATGAAATTAAAATAATATTTTTCATAAAATCTCGGGGTGTTACAATCACATCATTCATCATATTTTGTGATAACTAATTATTCATTTCCCAATATCTATATCTATAGTCATCAACCAATTTGGATTCTAATTGCCTTTTAATTTTCAATTATATATAGTGTTAACATGAATCATTATTCTTAATTCCATTGACTTAAACCAAAACCATAGTGTGGGAAACACCAATCATAATGGCGGCCCCATAATCATGAAAAATAATGTATTTGGTGTCTAAATCATTACACATTATTTTCAGTATATGACCCCTTAGTTTTAATCACTGTAATTCATAGTTCTCATCTATATAAATCCTTATTCATGGTTTGTATAGAGTTTATCAATTTAAAAATCATTTTCTATAGGAGTGTAAATATTGATGTTAATTATAGCTTATTGTTATGAACAATGATTAAATTCCTTCTAGATCAATGTACCCTTTTTATGTCATTACCCATATGGATTTAAATTCTAGATCCACATCAACATGTAATATCATGAAGTAGATGTAACTTATTGGAATTATCTTCTCTATACATTACCAAAATCCTTGGATAATTTCATATAAATTTAATCATCCTTTGAAATGTCCATAGAGACATCCCTATACATGTCTTTAGAAATAATATTAGGTTTGTCAATAATGTTTTCTGGTCATATTTTTCAAAGTATAACAAAACATTTATTCTGTTACAAATTATAGAAACCCTGGATTTTCATAAATTGGTATTACATATTTTTTAGATGAATTATCAATACATTGAAATACTAAACAGATGAGGACTGTAAATTCATAATTCATTTTGATTCTATGAATATATTTTTCTCTATTCATGAAATATCTTCAATGTATCACATAAATATACTCCCTTGTAGTATTCCTTTTTAAAAACATATATTTTTAAATTGGTGAATAAAAATATAATAAAGTGTTAAAAATGATTCTTAGTAAGAGAAAACATAAGAGATACGTAAACAAAACACTATTAAAGGTGTATAAGAACATGATAATAAATTTAAACCAATTAACTCCATATAAATGTTCATAATTGAGACTCATGGAATAGAGATTATAAATTCATAAGACATGAATTAGATGGGATTAAAATAAAAAATCCACAAGAGAATAACATTTTTATAAGTCATAGATTTTGTGTTATATATCTAAGCATATAAATATTTTTCATAGTATTCATGGAATATTTCCAAAACATATTAGGGCACTACATTGTCAGATAAAACTATTGGGATAGAGAAACCCTTAAAAACAATGGTATAACATTCTCCATAGTGCAATGGTGAGGCTATCAAAAATAATCATATTAGTTCAGCTCGATCTCATGACAATCATATATGGTAATAACCCTTACTGAACCTCATTCTATCCCATTTTAGTCTTGTATATCTCATGATGTATAATCCATAACACAATTGATAACATTGTATTAATAAGTCTCACCAATATTTAATAATAAATTAACCAATGTACTTGCTTATAATAAAACCATCATCCTAGGTTTTAATGTAACCACCTTCCATGGTGATAACATAACCATCATCCTTTATTTTAACATAAATAGAATCTTTGGTTTTAACATAACCCCCATACTAGGTTATAACGTAACCATCATCTATATATGTATCCTAAAAACATAAACTATTAAAAATAGATCATATTTGTTTCGAAATATGATAATAAATTCATCATAACAAAATCCATGAATTTATATTGTTTTCATCAACATTTCATCATATTATATCCTGTGGAAAATGGATATGTTTCATAATATTTTCAACATTTCATCATAGAAAAACCCATGTGGGATGAAGAATGTTTTCATGAGAATATTTTTCTTGGAATAAACTACAATTTAGTAGTCGGTTTTAAAAACATTATTTCCTGAAAAACTGTTTAGGGAATAAATAAAAATAGTATCCTTGGTTCATATCTAAACAAATCACAAGATATATTGTGTGATATCATCGTAGTCAAAAAATTATTTTAAAATATATAATGTAATATTTTATAAGGAACAAAACATATAATTTTAAATAACTTTTAAAACATAAAATAGTTTTTTACATAATTCCCATTAAATTTAAAATTTTAAACATATAATGGAGTTTTTAAAAATAATTAAAAAAATATTGATGATAATAACCTTTCAAAATTCAAAAAAATATTTTAAATCATTAAAAATATTGAAAATATTTTTTTGAATATATTCGGTATATCCTAAAACAAAATTATTAAATCCTTGAGTAGTTATGATAGTGTAACATATTTTTAATGTCATGCATTTTAAAAGAAAATATTCTCTTAAACTATTATGTAAAATACAAATGAGAATTGATTTTTAAAACAACATATAGATTCATTTAAATACATTTTGTATTAGTGAAATATGGGTAAAAATATACTTAATAAATAATTTTAGCAAACTATTAAAAAATAATTTAAAAAATATTTATAAAACAATTTTTCTGAAGAAAAAGTTTTTTTATTGAAAAGAATTATTTCCATAAAATGTTGTTTATGAACTATTTTGTACAAAAATATAGAACAATTAATAGAAAAATGTATTATCAATAAATAAAAATTATATATTACATTTCATGTATTTATTTAAAGGTGTATCATAAGATTTTATAATCAGGAACATAATTTTTAAAGATCCTTATAACTGCTGAGATTCTAACATAAAATTGTTAACACTTGGGTAACATTTATTCGTAACCCCATAAAGTAATAAAATACACAAGAATGTTAATGATAGTGGTTAAAAATTTATTAATTATGTTACATTTAAAATGGTATTAATATGATTATCATGACTCAATATAGGTGAATAACATAATGTGGATACCAAATATAGAGAATTGAGGAATAAATCCCATACTTTATAGGAAATATTTTCACCATAAAACCACAGAAATAGACTTCTTAAATTTATATTTCAATTCCAATTATTGTTATTATATGTATAATAAAATAATCTCATGGTAAGTATACACACCACAAAAAATAAACAGGTGGTGAATATGAAATATTTCTTCTCGATGTAAAAAGAGAGATGGAAATCCCTTACAACATTAGTGATATTTTTAATCAGAATCCACATTGTAGAGTCTAATAAAATTAAAATTTTAATACCATTAATATAGTTATATTAATGATATAAAATGTACATGGGGATGTATATATTCTAATTAAATGATAGGAAAGGTGAATCTGGAAAATGTCTTCCAGAAATTACAATTCTAGATTAAATTGACGTTTAGGGAAATAACTTCTTTGTTATTCATGTAGGTTCTGAAATTTTTTTTCTTATTAAATAAATAATGGTTTAATAATATATAAATTTTAAAACATGAAATTAATATTATATATATAACTTATATATAAATCTTTATTATTTCATTAAATTAAGTGATACAAAATGAAATGCATTGTTAATGGATATGGTAGGAAGTACATACACATTAAATTTGTTTAAATATTCTTCTTGGAATGAATGATAGAAAATTAAATGTTACATTTTCATTATAGAATTTGTTTTTCAATTATATCAGTTATTTTCATTAAAATCATCTTTAATTCCTTCCATGAGAAGCTCTGATGAATCAAATTTATTTGCAAGGTCGTAGTTTTCCATACACACAAATGATGTTATCATATTCCCAAAAATAAATATAACAAAGTTACTTTTTATATAAAAACTGATAAGAATTTTTTTTTATAAATATCATATAAAAATTAATCCATCATTATTTATAATCGTGATAGATAGAAATAGTATAATTTATCAAATCGGTTCACAAGATGGTAGTCCGCCATAGACACAAATAATGCCTTCAGAACACTTTTGGTGGTTGTGGATTTGGTTTTATGTCATGTATAATTAAATAAAAATATATTATTATATATAATACACTGGAGATATTATATCATATTGGTATAATAATAATGTATGGATGTGGAAGAAGATATACAAAACACTCATTGGTGAACATTGCATCATTTTCATGTATCCCCATTATGTTTTCCCCAATGGCCTTACTCTATTGAATTTATGTCCAAAATAATGCTTATAATATGGGAATATAGTAAGTTGGATGTTATTTTTTCAGTTATTTTTTGAAATAAAAAGGCATTTCTTGTGTGACGGGGGAGTGGTGGCTCATTAAAATATGTGGAGAGGGCATATATTGTATTTTTTAAATGAAATAAGTTCTCTTATATTTTTAAGTTATCACACTTTAAAAAAATCATTCATTATAGAACTATATAGTTTTAAATATATATATATATATATGGATATAAAATAGTTTTTTCATTACATGATATGTAATTATAACCACTATACTATTATGTTAACCCTTATGAATCCAATTATTACTTAAACCGCAATACTTAGTTTTTTTAGTTTTCATAATTAAATTTTCCAATTTGACCTTATTAAAAAGCATAAATATTTATAATTCCAAATACTTAATCATTTTTAAAAAATTAAATTCACATAATTAAGAAATTATAATTTAATATTAACCTTTAAAACATGATGCGAAAAATAATTTTAAAGGTAAAATGTTCTAAAGTTTACATGTTTTTATTTTAATATTTAAAATGAAACAAATTCAAATGACATTAACAGGATTATTGGATGTATAAATTTAATAATGTTACAATAAATTATTTTTATAATTTAATTATAATATCTAAATAATTCAAACAGTATAAATGTTCTAAAATAGAATTCAATAATTTGATTATTCATCAATAATTGAAAATTTTCTAAAAAATCACAAATATTCACCCTATGATAATTTTGACATGATGATTTAGAAAATGATGTTTATTATATAAAATAAAATCTACATAACTATCAAATTTAATTTTTCTAATTTTTAGGAAAATATTTCGTTAAAAAATTGTATTTTTGGAACATATAAAAACATTATTTAAAATTATGATCATTTTTATCAATTTATTTTCATTATATAATAAATTTATAAATTAGATTTTATTTTTTCTTATAATTAGTATGAAACATTTTGATTCCTATGATATAACTATAAAATATAAATAAATATAATAAAAATTTATTATGGGTTATTAAAACTCAGTATTGTGTGTAACACAAGCTAACCTAATGTTGTGTGTAGTGAAATATTGACTTGGTGATGCATATAAAACACGATTTAATGATGATTAATTTATTTAAATATAATTATTCATAAAATATGTGGGATTTACACTCATGGTCATTGGTAACCTCATCATAATGTTTATCGATAGCCTATCCCACCACTACATAAGAACTATAAGTGGCTAGAGAAGACCGATAGGTATTTGATTCATTACATTAATATGAAAAATATGATAATAAAATATGTATCATCCAATTAATGTATTTGTATCATGCCACCAAAATAGACCACTAATATTATGAATCATATTGTATTACACTGAAGTCACTACTCACTACTGACCATGAGAAGCTCTAATCAGCACCTATCTCAGAGATAATACCACAACTACCATTCCACGAACTAAAATAATTAAAAAATTTCTTAAATAATAATTTTAAATTAATCCATCCATAATAAAAAACACTTGCATACTGACACACACTCATTAAAGATCCTGACTATACTTCACTCATTTTACCAACAAGGAAATGGTAAATATTGGTACAAGATACACCACCCATTGACCATCTTCCATTACAACATAATATTCATTCATTAGATCCATGATCATCCACCCCATGAATGAAAATAATTCTCCCACTTCATGAAACATTATACTCAATTCATATGTGACTAAATTCCCATCTGCATGAGAATGTTAAATTTCAAAATTGAGAATTTGAATATATTATACCCAACAACTATTATGAATATTCCTTTCAAGTTAATAAAAAAATATAATATTGACTATGATGGTCCATATACATTATAATTATCTCACTAAATATACTAGATCACCCATATTTGAACACATTTACCACATCCTCCATATCTGATTTTTGGTAGGGTTGATCCACTCAAGAGTTCATAGCTGATGAGACTCCATAGAAACTAAATTATCACCCTTTATTAGTATATCTCCTAAGTCAACACAAGATTCATCAAAATACACTACATACCAAACTCATGGATCATGATGAATAAATAATTCAGATAAAATCATCCCTCTCCTCTGATCTAATAAATCTTTTTCACATTTCATTATCTATTTAATAATTACTCCGTTATTCGAATTCATGGTCATCTGTGCTTCTAGGAGAATAATTTTCAAAATTAAAATAATATAATATCCATCAAAACTAAAATCAATAAATATCCTAGACACATTCCACAACATGGGAAAAGAAAAAAAAATAAATTATCATTCTCATAAAAACTTATATTCCTACTTAAGCGTCCATATGCCTAATAATGATGAAACCCAAAATACAATAATGATACTTTTAATATGTGGAATATATATGATGTTCTAGAAGAGTAACCAATACGATATACTGGTGTCCATAAGGGTATATATATGTCAGGAAATAAGTCATGATTTCATAAAAAAACAAAAAAAACAAAGGGGTATATATATGTGTGAAAATATTGTTAAGATAAAACTAAAAAATTCTAAAAAATTCATTTGTATAATGGTAATAATGAGAAAATAGTACAACCCATAAATTTCCATTCATGATGTATTTTGTATTATTTCCCCATAATCAAATTTTTTTTATAGTAATAACCCATATAAATCGCTATATTGAATCAGGGTCTCCTTAATTGATCATATAAATAATATTTTATTGGAATGAGATACCTAGTTTTCATATTGATATGATTTTTATTCTGGCAGTGTAAAAAATATAAATACCTTCTTATTCTATTTTGTATTATAAAAGTAGAGAACCCCATAGAGTTATCAAAATGTGATGAATCCTTTATAATTTGAATCATATAATTACACCTTCATTTATTTTATCTCAGCTGGTGCCATGTGATAATTTGGAATTGATATTGGCTGAATATTAGGCAGAAGACGGATCACAAACTCAACTCACTTGTTTGGTGGTAACCCTATAAAATACTCTTGAAAGAAATCATGGAAAAATTATACCATAAGATGAAAAGAATGGTATATATAATCTAGTATACTAAATAGATCTTGTTATACATCAAAAATAAAATGACATCACTCGGATAAGTGTCTAGTTTTTGTTTAATTTTCTTATGGTGACATTTAATGGTCAATGAAAATGATTCCCCCATAGTCGAGGGGAATGTTCGTATTTGGTATTATCAATTAACATGTGGATGGATAAAACTCAACCTGCAATTATATGAATCATATAAAAACATATCATCTCTAGAACTATAAATGACGGAACATACACAAAGCTATAATACACCATCAGCTATCCTTGACAAATTAGAATGCGACCCACATTCAATCTTAGTGGTGTATCAATATATCGTTTATTATAATTTAATATAACTCTTAAATCCAATACATCGATCACTTAAGATGATATGTATGACTATACTACTCTTATATGAGTCAAATTGACAAATAATGTTGAAGAAAATAGAGTTGTACCTCATAATGTGGAAGGTTAATCTACACAATCATCTAAATACATATCAACCATATAATCCCTACCATAAACCTCTCACTGATTCCCAAGAGGTTTATATTTCACCTAACACATTGACTATTGTGGGGTAATCACCTATAGAAGAGATCATTTTACTTCCCTTATATAAAGAATACAATATGTCCTATAAAAAAGGATTCTATTCCATGTCTTTACACACGTGTGACATGTATTTTAGGAATAAGTATAATGCATGATAAAATTTACTTCTACACACTTTTAGATTATATAAACATGTCATATCCCATAGAGGGAGACAATGTTTCTTTTCTCTACTCCAACTATCAACCAGTACCACAAAATCTATCTTCATTCATCTTCTTTTTATTAAGAGAATAATGAAATGGGAATATTATGGAGAATCACCCTATTATACATCCATAATAATGAAGGAGACATGAAATTTTGTCTTCTTCGATGACCATATCGATTGATTATGTCTTATAAAAAACATTATCACATGTTATTAGACTGACGTTCTGAAACCATCATATCTATTATGTATTAAGGTCAATATTTAACATTATTTCCTTTAATTCTTCATTCCATTCTAAAAAAGGTGAAAATGATCCATTTCTGTGAGGTATGATTAATAGGTGTACCATCTCATTATCTATATTCAAATCTCTAGGAACGCCTAAGGATAATGCTCTCTTAGTGAATCAATAAATAATTACATGCAGCTTGTATACTAAAAGGATTCCAACATCATTCCATCCTATATCAAATCTTGTATCATGATATCTCATCATCACCTAACTATTCCATGAAGCGTAAAAGTCACAATCACATCAATATAATCCCATTGTGTTGGAATCATGTTAATATGTATTTTAATTACTAATATACATTCTTCTATATCATGTGGGAATCTGATACACTTTAATGATTAGTGGTGATGAAACTGGAAGTTGAGAAATAAACCACCCATTTTCTGTATTCCCCTAGGGGATCCTCTTCCATAAACATTTTTAGTTGAAATTATCCTTGTTAACCATATTCTATATCATAACTAAATAGAGAATATTAGAAACACACCTTTAGTTATTTCCATAGAGAATTGGTGGTGAAAATGTATTCAAAATATGTATATGAGTTGAAATTTGTTGAGATTGTAGTGAAATACATATAGAAATCCAATTGGACAAGGAAATTATTATTAAATGACCAAAAGAACACAAAGATGTTCATAATACATATTATATAATGTATTCACCCATAAAGATGAGTCACAACCTCTTCAATATGACCCATGACACAAATCAAATAGATGATACCTACATGATAGTCACACCTTCAACTATTCTCAATCACTAAATACTCAGGTTCAAATAAATGAATATACAGATTAATTAAAAAACTCTAATATCAGTATCTAAATATGAATTCAATTATTTTGGGTCTACCTAATACATGTAACATGTATATGGATTGTTATCCTGTGTTCTTAAACATGAATCACGAATGATCACTTAATCACATAAATTATTATACCAACACCATATGCACCACCCAATGTGAATTTTAAAAAATATTTATATACATTATCATGTTAATAAAATCACACGTTATTGTAATTGGAGGTGTACTATACAGTGTTGGCTAGGAACTAACATTGATTCCATTCCCAAATTCCAATCATCCTTTCTTCTCTCAAAAATTTTCCAAATCATGGAATAAAGAAGAAAATTATTATAAAACAAGTTACATGATACAATTTTTAATACATAAACAATATGCACCAGGTCTAGGTAGGTGTGGGAAAAAATCAAAAATATCCCCCACCATATGTAAGTGGTTGCTGTCTAGGAGTGAGTTTCTACAAAACATCACAAGGAGACTATTCCCTTGGTAATAGGACCAAACTAACTGTATAAAAATAAAAGATTTAATAAAAATCAATATATAATCAAAAAATGTATAACAATTAGATAAGAAACATATAAAAACAAAATGATCCCATTATGTTTTAATAGGCATGTCAGATACCTGAACTGGATCTGAAAAATATATCCCAAGTATACAGAATAGAAAATAATGAAAATTAAAAATGTTCATCAATCTATAACTCCATTCTAAACTGAACATATCATCATTATAAATAAGCCCAATAATCCATCAGTGATACCTTACCCTTCAAAAAATTCTTGTTCATAAAATCCGTAAGATTAATAAAAACCAGTTGTATCATATTACTACATGACTAAGTATGAAAACATTGATAACACATAACATAAATATGTGAAAAATATATGGGTGTATTCCTAGAATATAAAAAAATATATAAGCTGAATGAATATCACATAATAAAAATACATATTGCAGGTACACTAAGACCATATTAATTGATATTTTCACAATTTTGGTCATAAGGTAAACCAATATCCTGACACATCTCCCTCTATATAAAAATCCAAAAAGATGGCTGACACATCCCCTATTATGGGATAATAAAATTATTGTCAATCACCCATATGAGATATCCATTTTTATCACATTCACCTAGGCTCATGCAATGTTCTCAACTATATTTTAAATAAAAAAATTAGATATTATAATGGATTTAAATGAAACATGAATTTCAAATCCTATCATGATATATTTAATATTATCAATATCAAAGTGTAATCCATACAAGAACATATATCAGTGATTCAAAAAAACACCATATGTGATCATGAATCAACATAATTCTCCAATATACACAAGGATACCAAAAAATAATATCATTATTATGTATAGAACAAGTTTTGATGACCTTTTCTTATTACGGAAATCATGTCCAACATTAATTCAAGGTCTATGAAGAATGTTCTCCCTGAACCACTCCCACACATCATGGAAAACTGTCCTTATTACATGTGATTACAAATTACTACAATCAATTAAAACATTCAAATTATATTTAAGCTATGTAAAATACATTTAACAAGGAAATATGAATAATGATATAGATGTTCAATGCTCCATTGTTTCAAATTTAATTGTTGGATTACCGAAAACTGAATAGAAAAAAATTAAAGAAGAAAGCAATCATTTATAATAACCATAGAGGAAGATATGATTGATAACAAACAATGCAACAAAACACCACATGATATTGGACATCCTTGAACACCAGGTTCATCATGAAGTTGTTTTTAATTCATTTGAATCAATGAAATAAACCTTGGATAGGGATGAATTTAATAAATGGAATATGATTCGAGCATACATTTCATTAAAAATACTCTTTAATCCACAATAATTTTCCTTTAATTTTTTAAGATTCAATTATATTATAATAGATTTAATTTATTGGAAATACTAGACAAAACATAAATATTGTCAGAAAATTGTCCCCCTCCATGCGTTTGGTTTTCATAAAAGCCCACCCCAACATGAAAAATCCCACAGTTTTCCCCAAGCTGTTACCAATTCTACACTCAACACGATCATCAATGACATCATGTTGAGGTATCCTTTTGTATGAAAAAATAATCCATTACCATGAACCACATATTGTTTATGTCGTTTTCTAGTATACCCATTTTAATCTAAGACAATTTATTATAAAATCTCATTCACCATGCTATTATTTTGAATATATTGAATCGTAATGATTAAATAGAAAAATTTAATAATCAAAATATCTCCAACACTAACCATGCCTAATTTTAACATTCACAATGTTTAATAAAATCATATGATTCATGTCACACCTTATAATAATAACACACTGAAAACAAGGGTTTTATAAACTGCACTATGGTATGAAAATTCACATGGGATATATATTGAATAATTCACTATTAACATATTAATAATTATAAAGTATTATAAATGATATGTACTATGGATGGACTATACTAATCAGAAGGAGACATATATTGAAAAATAATTCATTATTCATATGTTGTATGTATTTAATTTCATATTTATATAATTTATCTATATTTTTTTGTTCCTCACAATATTTTTTTGTTTTTATATAATTGGTGTAAAAATGAGGAATCATGAAAGTGATGAATGTGATAGAAATTGAAATGACTTCTTTATGAGAACCCAAATTAAATTTTATATAGGGATAAAATTGGATTATTCCTAATAAAATATCATAAATTAAGATTAACATCCTTAATATTGATGAGTTTTACAACACACTATTTATGAAAAAATGGTGTTTTGAGAATGTTTTTGTTATAGATACTGTATATAGAAGATGATTCAGATTCTTAGATGTCATTACTGTTGGATCAAGTACCTTTTGATATTTCTCAAAGGTAAGGGAAATATTTTATGTTCATAAATTAATTTTATAGAGGATATAATTTCTATGTGAAAATAAAGATTTTTATAGAGAGGAGTTAATTACATCCTAAGGTTCCATTTACAATTAAATATGTTATTCATGGAAAAAATGGAATTGAACATTTAATGTCATAATCAAATATCAATATCCTAGAAAAAAGAAGGGTATAAACTCTATTAATCTATTAAATGGAATGTGATGGTCATGGAAAACATATCATCTACTCAACAATCGATGATGTTAGGATAATGTTTGAAATAATCAACCTTTTAAAAATAATGTTACCCATCATTTAGAGTAATTTAAAATTATTGTGATAATTTATTTATTCTATCATCAACTATAACATCTAAATTTATAGAGTATGGAAATAAAAATTGACAATAATATTGAAACTATGATATTTTCTAGGTGTTAATATGAACCTGAACATAAAATGGAAATTAAACCATGTTTAGGGTTCTTGAATCCTATTCAAAAGAAGTATTGATCTAAAACATTTATGGAGATACTCAACATCAATGATATTCCTTTATTAATGTAATATGGTGATCTAAAACAAAAAATATACATATTATTCCAATGAATTCTAATGATTAGATTTCAATAAAAATAATACCTAGTGGTCCACCAATTTCAATTACTCTATATGGAATATTCATTATTGAATCATGGTAATTTTATAAGACACATAAATAGAATATTTATTGTTTAATTATTTTTCCAACTTTATTATGAGGGGGTATAATAGTTTTTTTGGATGAAATTTAGATCTATGATATTATTAGTTGATTATTCGGTATAATAACATCATGATCAAGAGAAATTTTCATTTCCACATATTGATTATATATTTTTTAAAATCCATGTAGATTAACACATTTCCTCATTTTCCTTCATCCTATATGTTATCAATACTGGGTAAAAACATATTACATAATTAAGGAGGTCATTTTTCTGAGGAATAAACACTATTATGGTTCAAATTGTGTTTATAGAATGTATATTTCATCAATCATTTGATCAAATTAGAAGGTATATTAGTAGAAAATTATAAGGGTGAAGTCATTTAAAATTTTATAATACCAACCATCACATTATATATCAATATTTTCCATGTATAGGCTAGATGTTATGGACACATTTTGAATAGTTTATCACTATAGAATAATATAACAAAAAAATATAAAAAAATTTGTTCTGGTAACTTTGAATTTCTAAATTTGAATAACATTTCAAGAATATCACCAGAAGGTATTTCATTGCACATTTAATCACATTACGTTACATTAGAAATGAGATTATGATATGTTTTGACACATCAAAGATGAATGTTATCTGAGTTAAAATGAAAAATAATATGGTGATATCCTTTTATAATCCAAAATTAATGGATCATGGGAAAAATTACTCAACCAAATGGTTTTGAGTTAAAATTTGAAATTTTATAATTAATGATATTGATTAATTATCTTTAAATATAAAGGTTTTGTACATATAAAGTTCATAAGTTTTTAATGTATATAATCACCTAGAATGAGTTTAATATGTTTTTAGATATGATGGTTGGTGTTGATTAAATATTATGACAACTTAATTCATTACAACCTTGTAAATGATAATAATGTTGTAAACAATTATAGTCAATAAAATCATTCTATAAAATATATCATACAAATAAAAAAATATTTAGTATTTATGGATTTTAAAAAATGTACCATTAAATCCTTGAGGAAGTTGATAATTTATAGATCTCTCAAATGAGTGTTAAACATATATCCATTTAAATTTTAATGAGGAAAATAATGAATTGGTTAATATAAAATATAATGTGAGAAACATTGAAGCATTCAACAATCATTATGATAGAATGATAATGTTTATAAAAACAGTATGTTTCTATGTTGCACTAAAATTGAAAAAGCAGTGATTGGATGAACCTTGTATCTCATTAATTATTATTCATCATGGAAGTAATGAGATGTTTAAATATTATAAATATTATTTTTTAGGTATAACATGTAGATATTGATTTTGATTTATGTATGTTAGTTATTCATAGTAAAATATATTGATGATGTGTTGTTAAATTATAAAGGAGTGTTATATCCATTTCCCTTAAATATATGTTAATGGTAAAATTTATTAATATATTTCATTTTATGACTAAAAATTACATATAGTGGTAATAATTTTATTTCTATTATGACAGAGTACTATATGATGTCAGAAATTTTAATTCTATTATAGAATATATTTCTCTATTATAGGTTTTATGTATATTCATTAATGATGTGTTTTTGTTTTAAATAGTATCAATATAAATTGTATCAAATCATGATACATGTGTTATGTCGTATTTTAGTCAAATTTTAATGCATCCTATAGATACAATGTTTTTTATAAATTACTATCATTAATATAAATATGTTCATTATATGTGGAATATTTATAATCTAAAGGAAATGGTGAGATCACATTGCTTGGATTTTGTGGGTGGTTTGTATTAATAAATTACCATTATAAAAAACTCTTATAACTATATCAATCACATGATCAATCATTTGGATACTTATGAAGACCTATATAGAAAGAAGTAAAAAACAATAACATTCATGGATGAAGATAGGAGATAAAATATAAGTACATGAGCTAGATGAGGAAATGATAAATATGATTGGAGCCATTGGTCATCACATCAAGGAAACATATAGTCAGAAAAAGAATTAAGATGATTATAATTAATGATATCTACATTCAAAATAAAATGATATGGTATTCCTATGAATTTATCAATGGAATAAGATTATTTAATTTTGAAATAATTGAAAATATTTTCCCTATAATACTTTTCATTTTGATAATGTTTACAATATCATGATAGTTATTTCCTGATGGCCCCTTTAAAATAATATATTTAATGTTCATGATATGTTTCATGTAAAATTGTTATTATTTACATACATGATACATAGAATTTAATGAAAATGTTGGTTATAATTATAGAACATTACATTTAAAATGTAGAACAACTGGGGGAGATTCTGAATCATACGGAGAATGTGATTCAAAACAATATCAGTCCAGTCATCCATGTTTTTTGGGAATGCACTAAATTTAAGGAGCCTATATAAGAACTCAACTAATTAATGATGTATATGTATTATTAATTATTTTTCTTAGGTTGTGTAATTTTTTCAGTGATGTTCTTTGGGGGTTGTAAATAAATCACCTCATGACTTTACATATATTCCATTGAAATAAATATTATGTATTGGATAAATTTCGTAGACCACATCACTAATTATAACAGAGACACAATATATTATTACATTTAAACATTATTATAGTATTTTATACATTAATATAATTAATAAAATTATTAAAAATATATAGAAATTTTTTCCTTAATTCAAAATTATTTATTAATTCTTATGAAATAATCAATAATTTTTTAATAAAACCATTTCACGATTAGAAGACATTTTTCAAAAAATATATTATACAAAATATAAACATTATATATCAATAAATCAGTATTTAAAAATTAGTCTAATTAAATTTATTTACAATATATGAATAATAACCCACACACTAATTATTTAATCCATAGTAATGAAAATAAAATCATTTTAATAAATAAATGTTTTTTTCATATAATATTTTAATGTTCCCACTATGATATTATATTAATAAATTTTCTAATTTTTTTATTAATGATGACAATTAATTGTATAGAATATATATTCAATCAAATATTTCGACATTACTATAATAGTTTTTAATCATTAATCAATGAAATTAAATTAATTTACATTATTATAAAACAATTTCCCTAGGAAGTGGTTTTCAATGAATTTTAACATTTAGTTTAAAAATAATATAATATAATTATATAAATTTAATTTAATAAAATATATAACATATATAAAATTGTAATATCAAGATTTTTTGGTTACCCTACTTTCATTATTTATCATTATCAATAGTAAATGTTATATAGAAATTACAATCGTAAGGGTAAAAATAAGATATTTGAGGTGAGGGAATGAATAGATAATTGGTGAAATTATTCATTAAATAGAAGATGTATTATTTTATAAAGATCATTTTAAATTATTTCTTATTTATTCTTGATTAATTGTCCATTTTTCTACAATTAATTCAATGTGGAATTATAATATTTATATCAATTAATATATTCAATGTCTGTCCCTCCCCTCTCTTATAAAATGTCACATCGTCTCTTACATTTTTCAAAAATATTGAGTAGAAGTTATCAAAAAATACCTACAAATAAACTCCTATATTCTTTCCCTTTGATCACGATATTCGAGTCACTACCTAAGACCATCATAAAATTTCATAAGTATTAATTAAAAGGATATCTATTAAAGAATATGTAATCATTTTACCTTAATATTTCAAAGCATATTTCATCATAAAAAATAAATTAATATAGAAATTTACACCATAAATAATTAATCTATTATAATAAATACATTTAGATATTATTATGAATATTTCAAAAATAATATAAATATCCTTTTTATCATATGGGAAATGAATGTATCACTCATACGATGATATGGACTACGACATCCATATAGTGATTTGATTCACTATAAAACATTAACAATAATGGATTTTTATTATAATATATTTAATGATTATATATGATATATATGATTAAAATATGGGTCCTTTTTTTTAAAATATTTTTTACATTTCATTTATTCGTTTTGTTATAAAATTAAAATAATGGTTATGCATACGTTTGAAAATATTTCTGCATGAATGAGGTTATTCCTTTTTCTCAATAATTATTTTGTAGATTAATATAAATATGTATATATCGATTATATATTATGATTTTTTATATTATATAACCAAAAATTTTCTTCACGGGACAAAACATCTGAATCGAAATACAACTAAAAATGATGTAGTTTACACTCGGAATAATAATATCAATGAAATATTATTAATAAAAGGATTTTAATATATTAAATGTAAAAAATATACGGTATTATATATATATGGTTTTATTATATAATTATACTAAAATTGAGTTTATTTAATAGGTTGTTACACTGCTTACAAATCATATAAGACTCGAGGTAAGGTTTTATCATCTCACTTTTATTTCTATGAGACATATTCTATATTAACCAATCTTTTCCTTAATGTGATGTATATAATGGAACTTTGATAGGCTATAACATGAATCAATTTTTATTATTTACAGTTTATTTATAATTTGATGTTATTTAGTAGAGGGGAATTATTATTCAAATGTGAGAAATGTATAATGGGTTTTATCTTACAATATCATTTCTAATAAGGTTTTTTATGATTAAATTTATATTAATAAAACTGATATATATATATATATAATTTCTTATTTTAATTATTATCCTCTCGTTATATCTCAAAATCAATTGTTTTAATTAATTTTCCAACCTCGAAATACTCAAAATTATAAAAATATTTTTTCTATGAAAATATTCCCTATATCTATCTTCAACCACACATATATTATCTTACATGACCATGTTTTATAGGTTGTATTTATAAATTTTTTTAATATCCAATATTTAATTATTAATTTAATATTTTAATCATTATTTACATTCTATAAATTTTTAGTGGAATATTATTTTTTTCTAATGTATAAACTTATTATCAGTTATGTGAATTGATTTTGTTTTACGATCGATCAAATAAATTTATTTTCCCACACAATTAAAAAATCATATCATTGATGATTCCATTGATATATTATTGTTATTTTCAATAAATATTTTTATATACTATTCTTTATATGAATAGACGATAAATGATTTATTTCAAAATAGAAAGGGAATTTTCAAAAAGAAATGTTTTGGAGATATTTTAATGATATTTTAATCTCTAAGAACATTGTTGATGTTTCTTATGATTTACTATAGTTTGGATCAATATTTTACATATGTATTCATTACATGGATATTCATTTATTATAATAATGTAATCATGAATAAATACATTATAATTTCCATGGGTTATTCTATTCTTATTGAAAATTATTTTTCTTATATTGTGGAATATATTAATTGGGTTATGATTAAGTTTTATGTGGGTCTATTTTAACCTTATAATTCCTTAGGTAATGTATAATTTTTATGATAGAAAATGTTAAATGGGATGGTATAAATATCCTAAATGATAATGAATGCGATTTTTTCCCTTATCAAAGGAGGTACATTGGTTGTTTTCTCCAGCCCAACATGTGATGAATGACATGGTGGTCAGCCTTGCAATAATTTTTCTATTATTATGATTATATGACACTTTTCATGTCACTGTATATGGTATATAACTTTTCTTTTGACATAAGATAATGGGTCAGGATCATTAATTATTCTCTGACTCATACCATCGGATATTTCGAAGCATTATGCCATGATTATGATCTATGAATTGATGGTTATGATTTAAAATGTTCCGCTCATAATATTTTATAATTATTATTATGTTATTACTAAATATAATCATTGAATCATATCTCTAATTCTTATATTTATTTAGAATACGATTTCAAATATTTACAAGTTACCTTTACAAATGTTATGGAGTATGTTTTTAGTTAGATAATTAAAAATAAGTGTACTTTATGAGATGAACATTTTTCATGATGTTGAATATGTTTCAAGAAAAAAAATTATTTATGTTGTCTACAAAGATAGTAATACATAATAGTTATACAACATTTATTGTAATGGTATGTACTTAGAATTAATAAGTAATTTTCTAATGTTTATATATGTAATGTTTAGGTATCCTTACCTAGATTGATTTCTAGTCATGGTTTGATCTTAGATGAGAAAACTTTTTCATGATGGAACTATACAGGTACCTGGAAGTCCAATTCTATATATTATCATAAATATATCCATATGTCTAATTTTTATAATAATATTTACCATAAATCAGGTGACATCAATTTCATTATACTATTATCAGTCTTCAGGCCCTCCATTATTATTATATTTTCTTTTATATTCCATTAATTTATGAATCTCAATCTAGGTGTGACTCAAGGTGATTACATCTTTTGAAACTGTAATAATTCATACTCTCTAATCAAATTTCTTTATTTTATATATTATTTTTTGATTTATTTCCAATTATTAGTTCTTTTAAAATTTTATTTCACAATAAAATTTTGTAATAACCTATAATGACTGGGTTTTTATTACACATATCTATAAAAATACATAAAAGGTACTTTTACTTCTATATGTTATTGTATTGAACCTACAAAACTGGGTTGTCAACTATTTTTAGGTCATACATGATTTTGTGAAAGAATTTTATTATTAATTATTCATTTTAATTTGGTTCTAATGTTTTTATATGATTTAATTGATTTTAAATTTTATCTTTGTAACAACCCCAACTCTAAAAACATAATAAATTAATTAATTTATTACATATCTATAATGTTAAAGGGATTTTATCCAAAATAAAAAATTAGATTAGTAGTCTTGAATAACTATATTCAAAATTTATTACCGTTATATATTTAAAATAATACATAATCCATAAATATGAAAAAATTAATAGTCCTTGAAACATATGTATTCTTAATTTCAAGGGGAATGGAAACAAAATGAATGTGTACTTAAATTCTTCACAATGGATTAGTAAAATACAATCCATCATGATTAAGTAATGAATAATAAATATAGAATGTTGAATTATTGGAAAAACATGTCATTTAATATACAATATGATAATGAAATGAATTCATAGGAAGAATCAGTAATGTAATGTAATAGATATAAAAAAATGAGAACTATTTTTAAAAAAATGAATAATATTATATATTTTATTACAATAAATCATGATATCTTTACCATAGATATAGGAAACTATGATGGATTAAAATATATATAGGCATACACCAAATACCCAATTAATAACCCTAACCAATAGGTTTGTATCATAAATCCCATAGATGCAGCAGGGTGTTATTGAATACATTATTGAAAAAACAACCTATACCCATAGTTTTGGTCATTATGTATATCCCCTAAAACCATGGGTATAGTAAATACCCATGGTGTTTATTAACATGGATGATGTTGCTATCGGTATAGACCTATTCACATTTTCATTATATAAACCATGGGTATAAGCATAGATATTTCATCACACCCATAGGATAACCAAAATATTTGATATATATCTATACCCACAATTCTATAAACTATAGGTATAGATTTTCCTAGTAGAAAACATAGATCAGTTGTTCTCCAAACCATTAGTATATGTAGTTGTTAACTACTTACAATAGAAAAAACCCTTCTAGAACCTAAATATGTAAATTAAATTAGTAACACAATACCCAGTGAATAAAATTCAATATTTTATATTTATTATTCAACCCACTTCATGAAATATTTTTCAAACCATTTACAATACTATAACATATATATACATCCACACAACA
This sequence comes from Viscum album, assembly GCA_963277665.1. Classification (NCBI taxonomy): domain Eukaryota; kingdom Viridiplantae; phylum Streptophyta; class Magnoliopsida; order Santalales; family Viscaceae; genus Viscum; species Viscum album. The sequence continues at coordinate 652,346,296 of OY728164.1, read as the reverse complement.
GAAAAATTATATTAAGTAATCACAATGCACATGTTTCTTTACATTTAATTCAAACTTGGAGGAGATAAATATCTCCCCCACCACCAAAAACCTAATCCACATCAACATTGCCAACATCTCCATCACCAACAACATATTATGGATTGGAAACCACAACATCATCATGATTACCACCACCAACTCCTTCACCACCACCATCATCACCATGGCCATAATCTCGACCGCTACTAGGATCCTCATTAACTTCACTCATGGAATAATTTGTTTAGTTAATTGATTCCATATAGGAAGGAATAATTTTAGTATCCTCTAAAAGAATTTATTAAATGATAATAAAAATAGTCTTTAGGAAGTGTTAAGAGATCAATTTACCTATTTTATGCTGCTGAAATTATATTTTCTGCATCAACTCTTCTGATTGATCACTTCATAGCTTTCTATCTTGATATATTTGTGTGGATCTCTGTGATGACCAATACCTAGTGTGGATAATTATTTCATTTGGTTGAAATTTATGTCTCACCTGGATATCCTCATCTAAATCCAAACTTAAATGATCAATTGGCTGGATTATTTCTTATTCTTTATCATTGAGGGACTGTAGGGAAGAATAATGAAAATTTAGTACATATATTTATTTATGAATTTCATATAAATATTATAAATATAAATAAAAAGAATGAAATTTTTTTTTGGATTTACTATAATTAAATATATTTTATCCATACTCTAGGAAGATGATTTTTCTCAAAACACACAACCATCCATTCCAAATACCTATTTATCAATATATCATTGATATGTATACATATATTTAGAATATAAAAATTTTAAAATATTGAAAAAAATGGAATAAAAGTTAATGGAATGAAAATTTAATCAATATAAAATGTGATAACAATTTATGAAAAATGCATAAATAAATCATAATTTTAATAAGATTATAACTTTAGAAACATACTATGAACATTCTATAATTTTTAATATGAATTATTTATATTAATTTCATAAAATTAACTCTTTCTATAAATCATTACATAGAATTTAATATATATATATATATATATTAAATTATTATTAGATATAAAAAATTTATATTTCAATATTTTATAACACTATTTAAATAATCTAAATATTGAAATAATTAGAAATATTTAAACATCGATAAAATAAATCATCAATCATATTTTGATTTCATTTCAATAATATTAGAATAGGCCCCCAAATTTGAATAATTAAAAATCTATATTTATAAATGAACTCATAATCATTAAACATAATTACATTATTTTTAAGTCATATGGAATTCCAATTATCATTTTGGATGTTTGAACATTAGGGTGTTTTTCCAATATTCAATTAGGGCATTAGTCTAATTGGGGAAATTGTCTATTTTTTCATTAGGTTAATTTGCACTAAGGATAATTATCAGTCATACCATTAGGATAAATGTATAGTTCTCAACTAGAAAATTTGTCCATTAGGATAATTGTATGTTAGGCCATTAAAAAAATTTAAATTCATCCATTATGTCATTTGGACAATTGTCCATTAGGAAACTTGGAATATTGGCCATTAGGCTGTTTGTCCAATTGTACGTTGGGAAATTATAACATTAGGTTAGTTATCCAATTATACATTATTCCATTAATAAAACATTCCATTGGGAAATTAGTCCAACTAGTTATTATGCCATTTGTCCAATTGACCAATTATCTATTATGCCCATTTTCTAGTAGGATATTAGGCCATTATGACATTAGGTCCACTAGAAATTTGGCCACCATTCAATTAGATCAATAGTTCGAATGTCCATTATGTCGATAAGATAATTGAACATTATACCTTTATGACATTATTCCAAATGGCCAATTTTTTTTAGTGCATTAGGTCATTTGAAAAATTTCCCATTAGGCTGTTAGGAAAATTTGAGATTAATTTGTTTAGAAAATTGTCTATTTGTACATTTGGACATCTGAGAAAATTTCCATTATGCCATTAGGCCATTAAGTAAATTGGACATTTGTCCAAATAGTGACTAGGATATTAGGACAACATGTTATTAGTCCATTAATAAATTACTCCAATGTTCCATTAGTCTATAATTCTATCAGGCCATTAATTCATTACACCATTAGGCCATTACTCCATTAGAAAATGTTTCTATTAGGCCATTCGACCATCTGGGCAATTTTCTATTAGGATATTATAACATTAGGATAAATGACCTATTTCCAATTAGACCATTGGTCTATAATTCCATTATTACAATTAGAAAATTTACTAAAAGACTATTATGCCAACAATCAAGTTGGATATTATACCGATTAACCATTTTAACATTTGGCCAATTTGAAAATGGACCATTATGCAGATTGAATTTTTGTCCATTTAACCAAATGGTTGTTTTCAAATTAGGTTAATTTTCTATTAAGACATTAGTTCATTATGAAAATAGGATATTCTTCCACTTTTTCAACTTCCAATTAGGTGATTTTACAAATTTAAAAATTCGCCACTAGGCAATTAGACCATTATTCCAATTTTCCATTATGAGAATTAGATATTAGGAAATTATTCGAGTTTACCATTAGGCCATTAATCCATTATTCCAAATTTACATTACCCAAGTAGTCATATATTTCATTAGTATAATTGGTCGTTAGGTGGTTTAGATAATTGTATTTTCTACAATTAGTCCATTAGTCCAATTAGCTATTAGCCTATTTGGCCAATTTTCCATTAGTCAGAGTGGCCAACTATCCATTATGAAATCATGCCAATTAAAGAATTTTCCATTAGTACATTAGACAACTAGGCCAATTTTACAACTCTCCAATAGGTCGGTATGGGATGATTCTATAAGTGGTGTCACATGAGTGATCCCCCGCAGATATGAAGTGTTTTCCCATCCACCACTGTAAGTGGTTTTGGGATTCCTTCCACCATTCCTCTACCTCCCTCATTTATCTTTTCTTCAATAAGTAGGCATGTCATGATCTGTGGGTTGGGTTGTATGGTGTCTGAATAGTGTGGTGTAAACCACTCCATGATTAGTGGGTTGGCATGTACTATGGACCTTTGTTGAAATTCAATGACAATCAAACCCCTCTGATGAATCTAGATTGTAGGACTTCGATATTTCTCCCGCTATGGACTCACCAATTTTTTCTCAAATGGTGTATCCTATTTTCATTTTCGAATCTTTTTCCAAATTGTTGATAACTATTTGTGTCACGGAAAGACTTAGAAGGGCCATCATATTCATTCTAGTTTATTACATGGTCGCAAGATGTTGTCCCAGGAAAGCTCATGTAAGAACTCGAGTCTTTATTTCATCTATATTTTCATTTTTCAGGTATTTGTGATGAAAAGAGGAGTTTATGGAAAAAATTTAAGTACACAATGTGTACATGATATGTACACTCCATGTAATTAGTTATCGTTGATATCCATGTGCTGGCAGTGTAACGTCCGTACCCAAGGCCGTGTGGGGTGACCTGGAGACCACCTAAAGGGGAGGTTAGAAAAGGAATGTACATGTCGTGTACTTCAAAAGTACATGCAATGTACTTTTTTTCGATAAATGGACATGGGTCACATCTAATGGACAAAACACTCTCCATCTCGACATTTTTTATTGAGGAGCGACGTATGGCCACAAGTCATCTCTGAGCCCTGTTCGAGTACCCATTCTCCGATTCGATCACCATTGACTGTGTTGGGATCCCCGCGGTAAACTCTTCCTTTTTTTGGAGCATTTTTTCATGATTCGTATTCTTTCTCAAGTTATCCTCAGTTGAACCTTCAGACTTTTCTGAAGAAATATGGTTTAATAGGGAGATTCAAGTAACACGTTTCACATATATCGTTTGAAAAATGTAGATGTAGGTGGCTTGTTCCTTTCTATAGATAGTATTTGAGTTATATGTGAAAAATATCCAAATAACCATAAATAGAGAATTGCGTGTTTATGGTTTTAGAGTTGTTAATTTTCTTCTATGCTTATATGCATGAATAGAGGATAATTGAATTTGAATACAGTTAGTTTATATTATTTGTTGGTGGTTGCCTATGCATGATTTGTTTAGGACCGTTTGGCCCATGTTAGCCTATTAGACTTCCTTGTTTTTCCCCTTGCATAGTACTATTGGATGGAGTGGTTATTTTAATTTGATATGCTTGATATGATGTAGATTTTTTAGAAAAGTAGTTCTACTGGTTTACTTTGGCTACTGTTCATTTTTCGTGCACGATATCATTACACAGTGCTGCAAGAACCTGGTGTAGTGAGACCAAAGAGGAAATTGATGTTGATGGATTTCCCAAAATTTATATTATAATAATCACACCATGAGCCCATGGGAGGGATTTAAATTGAGTGATCCCTCATAGTGTCTATAGTTACGTTACGAGGCCAGAAGGGGAATTGACATTGAGTGATTCCTCAGAGTGCCTATAGGTTATTGATAAAAGACTATATGGGGGATTGAAGGTGACTGCTTCCTTAGAGAGTCTTTAATCTCTTTTTAATCTAAGGGGAATTGACGGTGAGTGCTTCCTCAGGGATTCTTTGTTATAACCTTGTAAATTAAACCAGAGGGGATAGGTTGTCTTTACATCGATGAGGGTTACCTATTTTGATTATCAATTTACTTGATATATAAAATTCAATGCTTTCAATTGTAGGGATGATTACTGCTGATCACTTCCTTGTTATAGCTTATTTTCTCTTATTACCTACCATATGCATTCAATGACTATTAGGAACAAATATTTTGGTGGTTTCAAATTAGAATTTAGTCTCAATCCCTTTTTGGTTATGCTGTGGGGCCCAAAAAAAATTTATTGTTGCATGTATAGATAAGGGAATGTTCCTTTCTACATCAGGTACTTGACTACTGTTGAGCTAGAGAGCATGGGACCAAGCTAAGGCATATGATTCTGAGGAGTTTATTATTTTTTGTTTGTACTTTGTTCTCATTTTTTATTCCATAATTGTGACTTGTTTTGATTCTTTCCTAGACATATGTATCATGCATCATTTATATATGTGCTCCTGTTGTTTCATACATTTAGTCTTCCACTGTTTACTGTTAAATTTTGTTATTACTGCTTCAATTAATGTATGTATTTTTTACTACTGTTGTGTTTCATTGCCAATGAGAGAATATTTTCCCCAATATCACACCCAAGACCCTTGCTGCTGGTCGGAAGCCTACAGTGTTCGGGGAAATGTGCTTGAGGACATGTAACCAACCGGGTATGGTGTGCCTCAGGGCGGCCTCTAGAACAGAGATGTTAAAAAGTGGTAATAGAGGCATTGTTTTCCTCTTGAATTACTGTTCAAAGCATATATCCATGTATAGAAAGGAATCGGTACTTGGAAATAAGTTGTTCCTAGGAGTAGCTAACTCGTGTAGAGTGAAAAGCCAATTTACCTCTTTATTGTAATTTTTCTTGTTTTTCAATTTTACAGTTGATTTGATTTCATCATTTCAAGATTCAAATGATTTTTTCTGTTATCATTGATGTTATTGAGGTTTTATTTTGGTTTCAACTTGATGAGATGAGGGTTTTCCATCTCATGCATCAAATAGGAACTTGCTATAAATCACATGTCATGCATTCTTTCAATGCCATTTGTTGTGCATTAGCGATTTCGTGTTGTTGTGATAGACATAGTGCATGATATGTATGTTGTTACGATATATCCCTTGATTTAATACCTTTTTTGGGGAAATTCATTGTGTGAGGCTTGTTTTAATGAATGCAAAACATTGGTTCTTGAGGTGTTATGCACCCTCATGAATCGGAATTTGGTCAATCATTGACTTTTTTCCTTGTATATGACATGTGTTAGATGTAGGTATTTGATTTGGGTAGAGTATGGGCCTTCACGAATCAGAATTTGGATCTTTATTGTTCGTTTCAGTGTTTTTCTTGGTTCTAGAGTAGTTTCTATGGATTATTTTCTAGAAAAACCAAGAATACATGATGTGTAATAATGAATTCATTCCATGTGCTCTTCTGTTCGGGAAGAAATTTTATTTCTTATGTACATGTTGTGCACTGTATATAAATGTAGTGTAATCTCTAGCCATGTCACTGGCTGTGTGGGTAGAGACACGAGATTGGGAAATGTTGGTAGAACATGCTGTGTGTTGGATGTATATGTCGTGTTGTAGAACCTTGTAATTGGCTGTGTCACAAAAAAACACAGGTTTGTTGAGTCTTACTTAACACATGTCGTGACCATCTGGAACATGCTGTGTAGTGTAACATGAGTATTCGGCTTTGTAACAAGAAACACGGGCAAGCTAAATCATCTTTTACACACTATGTCTTGTGTAAACACGCTGTGTAGTTGTAACCATGTGATCACCTGTGTAACTAATAACACAGTTAGTCGAAGCCTAAGCATTACACGCTGTGTCCAACTGAAGCACGCCGTGTAGGGTAAGCCATGCATTTGTCCATGTAACTAACAATACAGGTTAGTGAAACTCATCTAGTACTCGCTGTTTCTGGCAAGAACACGATGTGTCGTCTTGTTCTAGGTGAACTGTGTGGCTTAGCCATGTTGAAGAACTCAGGAAGGGGATGAAAATCCAGGTACACGCCGTGTGTTTGGACCACACACCATGTTTTTGGGGGTTTTATCGGCCCTCTTTTGGTAGAAATACATGCCCATGTGAAATGCATAAGGGATCATGATGTGTAAGCATTATACCTACCATGTATCATTGTTTTTGAAAAAAATGGATGCTTTATTTCTCCCGTTACATTCTTAATATTATAGTTTTTTTCCTATATAATATTGATCTAATGTGTGCATTGGAACATGAATTGCCATTCCCCTGATACGTTCTATGGTTGTACACCTGTTACATGGCAATGATCAGACACCATATATGGCTGATCTGGGACCACCAGCAGATCCTCTAGTTGGTCCAGTTTTTCCACCATCCATTATCCCAGATACATGTGCCGATGTATAGTTCAGGGAGGGATTTATGGGGATGATCCAGAACTATTAGAGGTCACCACCTCCTGCAACGTTAATGGAAGATTTGATGAGGGTCCTTCAGCAGCAGCATTCTCCCACCTTTTTCAGGGGTGGAGGACCCCAAAATACATAGTCATGGCTAGAAGCCATGCTGACGATCTTCAAGTATTTGGAGAAACCTTCAGAGTGGAGGGTCAATATCGCACATATATGCTTTGGGATACCTCCAAAAGGTAGTACGATGAGATCTCACAGGCGGGACACCATCAGAATATGTCATAGGAGGAGTTTCAGTGCACCTTCTACGATTACTTCTACCCAGAGAAATTGGAGGCTGATTGAGCCCGAGAGTTCATTAGTCTGAAGCAGAATACACATTCTGTTATGGAGTATTCTTCTCCATTCACTGAGCTATAGTTATTTACAGCCTTTCTAAGGGGATTCATGTTATTCCTTGCACGAAAGTTTGAGTATTGTCTCAGGCAGGATATTCCGGCTCAGGTGAACATATTTAGGTTTACTTCCATCACTTCTATAGCCAATCAGGCACTAATCACGAAGCGTAATCTGAGGGATTCTGGAGCTGTGGTCCTGGATGTTTAGCATCTTGAGATCGTGATTCTCTGGCCGATAGAAGGGAATTCCACATAGATACTACATGTGGAGACCCAAGTAATCAAGATGAACCTTCAGGTAGTAAGGTGTTACACTACTTGTGTAGAAAGGTCGGTCATATGAGGACACAGATCCCGAGGGACCCGGTGGAATGCCGATCTTATGGAAAGATGTAATCTCCAATGATTCTATAATATATTCTCACTAGAAGCTAGTGACATGGGTTCTTCAATGACTCCACATTCAGAAGCAACACCACCAGTTACTCATCAGTTAGTGAACTAGAGTTTTTACGGCCTTCCAGGCTGATATGGAGGTCATGGCCATGTTAGTCAGTCATCAAGATTTTAGCGATAGTAGGGGGGATTAGATAATAGTGTCACCCAGGGTCACAGGGCCACAGTGCAAGCTAGACTTTTGCAGTGGAGCTGACCCATCAGTAATAGGATCCCAGACCCTCTACTGTTCAAGGTATAATCCTATTTCCCTTAGTTTATGATTCTGTTCTTTTAGATAAAGGGGCTTCTCATATCATTATATCAGTTTCATTTGTGGATAGCCTTGGGCTCTTTATCTTTTCTTCTACTGATATTTTCATGTTAGACACTCTATTGGGGACTAGAAATACTAGCGTACCTTAGTTCAAGGAGTAAAATTTATCAATTGGTGGGTATCACTTCTTGTGGGACCTCTATGTCTTAGATATGATATGCTATGTCGCCATTATAAGAATGGACTAGCTAGTTCTTTTCCATTCTGTTATCGATTTCTATCGTCGTAGGGTGAGATTCACATCACTATATAAAGATCGTTTTTCTTTATAAGAGAGAATTGGATGTCCAGGAGAGTAGAGAAGGACACACGAATCATGGGTTATGGGGAGTTACATACCATATCACTAGTTTATATCTAGATGACCAGGGGACTTCACAGATGGATTTTCCTCTAGTGGTGGATTGTTTCAGGGATGTCTTTCAAGAGGAATTTTTAGTTTTCCCTCCAGAGTGTGAGGTATAACATTATATTGATCTTGTTTTAGTAGTGGCAATGGTGTCTGATCATCCTTATAGGATGGCTACAATAGAGTTACAAGAGATCCAAATGCAGTTGGAGGACTTGCAGGAAAGAGGTTTCATTCGACCCAATACTTCACCTTGGGGTTCACCTGTCCTATTTGAGAAGAAGGCGAATAGTACTCTCAGACATTGGGTGGATTATTGGATTCTGAACCAGTTGATGGTCAAGAACCGATACCCCATTCCAAACGTTGATGATCTCTTTGACCATCATTGAGGATCTTGGGTGTGTTTTAAGATTAACTTATGATCCGGTTACCATAATTTGCACATTATACCATTAGACATACCTCTTATAGCCTTTCGGAGTAGGTATGTTATATACGAGTATGTGGTTATGCAGTTCGGTCTAAAAAATGGGACTATATTTTTCATAAAACTAATGAACCGAGAGTTCCATCCATAATTGGATTCATTCATGGTAGTCTTCGTGGTTGATATATTGGCATAATCTCACACTCGATATGACCATTCTACCAATATTAGGATCACTTTGAGTACACCAAGAGAACATCAGTTATATGAAAAACTTTTAAAATGCCTATTTTGGATGGATTAGGTTCATTTATTGGGTCATGTTATCTCGGAGACAAAAGTAACAGTGGACTAATAGAATGTGAGAGAAGTAGTATCTTGGGATCATCCGAAGAATGTCTTTGAGGTATAATGTTTTCTAGGGATGGATGGATACTACAGACATTTCTTACCAGACTTTTCACCCTTAACATCACCACTTACGAGATGAATAAGATGGGTGAAATGTTATTAAGGTATTATTCTTGTGAGTCAGACATTCAAGAGCTAAAAGGGAGGTTTAATTAAGAACCAATACTAATTTTTACAGATATGGGAAATAGATAAAATGTGTAATGTGATTCATCTGGTATCGGGATTGGAGAAGTGATTATATAGGGGGATGGAGTTCTTGCCTACGTGTCTCAGTAGTTAAGACCACATGAGAGGATTTTCCTGACGCACGATCTCGAGTTCGATTCAATTGTTCATTCTTTTTGTTTTTTGAGACATTATCTTTTTGGAGAGCATTTTTTGGTTTTCATCAACCTAAAAAGCATCGAGTACATCTTCACTTAGCACGATTTGAATATAAGACAGCGATGGTGGGATGTGTATTTTCAGTATTTTACATTGAACATGTCTATACTCTTGGGAATGGAAACTCAATGGATGATGTGATGAGTAGGAGGACTTAGTTATAGGTAGTTTCGGAGACCCACAGTGAGTGGTAGCTTCTAGCTCATTTCTTAGAGATGCATTTGGACGTGAACGATAGACAGGGGAAAAAATTTATTTCATTGATGATTATTACATATATTCTTATTGATCAAGTGCGAATGAGGCACCTATTTGATTCTGAACGACTAGTCCTAAGAGACAGTGTGTCAGGAGGAGACCATATTCCCTAATCGACCATGGTCGAGGATGAGATTTGCATTTTTATGGGCACATATCGGTGTTATCATACATACGTGTGGAGAGATGAAAGACTTTCATTCTTCAGTTTGGGTATTTCATCCTGGGGTCACCAAGATGTATCATTATCTACACCGAATGTATTGGTGGCCAGGCATGAAGAAAGATGTTGCTGGTTTAATCATGAGGTGTTCCACCTGTCAGAAGATGAAGGCATGACATTAGCGACCATCATGGATTTTGTAGCAGATACTCATTCCAGAGAAGAAGTGTAATGAAGTTGTGATGGCTTTCGTGACAGGTTTTCTGAGGTTTCCTCGATGGAATGATGTTGTTTTGGTTTTCATTGACATAATACCAAAGGTTTCTCACTAATTGCCGATCAACATGACCTTTAGTGTTGATGAGATGGGAAGGTTGTACATCTGAGTGATTGTACATCTACATGGAGTTCTGCACTCCATTTTTTTAGATAGGGATGCCCGTTTATTTCTCGGGTCTGGTAGGGGATTCAAAAATATTTGGGTACATAGGTGATTTTGAGTATAGCTTACCATCCCCAGACAGATGGCCATTCGGTCCGTACGATTCAGGTACTTGAGGACATGTTACGTGCATGCATCCTAAATTTTGGAGGTTCTTAGGTGAAGCACATAACCATGTTAGATTTTTCTTATAATAATAGTTTTCAGGAAACTTTTCAGATTTCACCATATGAGGCTTTGTATGGTATGATATGCCGATCAACCCTATATTGGATGGGGGTAGGAGAGGAAGCTATAATTGGACCTTTTTTTTCCAGGAGATCTGAGAGTAGATATAGTTGATTCAAAAGAGGATGAATACTACATAGTCTCTACAGAATAATTTTTCTAATCAACAGTGATGGCCTATGGATTTCAAAGTTGGGGATAATTTTTTACTATGTGTCACACCGAGTCCAGGACACATGAGGATTAGAATATAGTGTACGATTTTACTAAGGTACGTTGGGTCATTTGAGGTTTTGGAAAGAGGGTTGGTCTGGTTCCCTATCTGTTGTAGTTACCTAAGAGGTACCGAGCTATGCATGATTTATTCCACATTCCTTAGATTTGACGTTACATTTCAGAACCATCTCATTATTTTCAACCAGAGGAAGTTGAGCTAGGGGTGTACGCCTCATTCTATGAGCATCCTATCCATATTTTTGATCGAAGTAAGATGGTTTTCCATGGTCTGTATGTTACTATAGTAATTGAGCTATGACATCATGAGGGATTATAGGATGCGACATGGGATAGAGAGGATGATGTACGATAACAAGGGGAAAAGTTGTTTGGGTATTCTTATTCTATTCCACCTTACTAGGGAAATTTGGGGAATAATTTCATTAAGGGGGAATTTTGAATGAACCCAGGTCTTCTTTTTTAGGTATGTTTTCCTTTTTTGGTGTTTTTGAGGAAAACAAGAGTTTCTGGGAATTTTTTACGTACACATTGTGTACTTTATAAGTACAGGCCATGTACTCTGTTACAGCGAGTAGCCGTGTGTTGTTCGTGTAATGGTCGTACACATGAATGTATGGGGTGACTAAGTGATAGACTAAATCAGAAGCTGGAAAAGGAATTTAAAAGAAATTTGCATCAAAAGTACACACCATGTACATTCTTTTTTTAATTAAATGGACTGAGGTCACGTCTAATGGAATGAACGCTCTCTATCTCGACATGTTGCATCCCGGAGGTTGGTATGACCACAGATCTTCTCCGAGGCCCAATCGAGGACCCGTTATCTGATTCGATCATCATCAATTGCCTTGAGATCTCCACGGTATGATCTTCCTTCTTATAGAGGATTGTTTACTACTTCCTCCTCTTCCTCTAGTAATATGTAGTTGAATGTCTAGACATAATTGTAGATATTAAAAGTTATAAGAATATTTAAGGCTCGAGTTTCATGAATATTGACCATACAACATCGAGGAAGGTGGATTGTCCCTTTCTGTAGGTAGTCTTTGAGTTATATGTGCGAAATCTTCCAATACCCGTGAACAGTGTATTGTCTTTTTCTAGTTTTATCCCTGTAATCTTCCTGATATGATTGTATGATTGTATAGAGGTTAATTGAATGTGAATAGGGTTATTTTCTATGATTTGGTAGTGGTTTCCCGTGCATGTTTGGTTTATGACCGTTCAGTCCTTCTTATCCTGTTAGGATGCCTTGTTTTTTCCAATGCCTAGTACAATATGATGCAGTGATTATTACTATTTGACATGATTGATATTCTATATATTGATTACCCAAGTAGTTCTAGAGGTTTAATTTGGCTGTTGTCCATTTATTGTCCACAGTTTCTTTACATGGGGGTGGAAGAACCAGATGTTGTCAGACCATAGGGTAAATTAACTTTCTGGGCTTTCCCAAAGTGTCTATTATAATTATCACGATGCGAGACCATTGGGGTTATTGACATTGAGTTATTCCTTAGAGTTTCTATATTTAGGTTATGAGGCCATGGTGGGAATTGACGTTTAGTGCTTCCTCAATGCGGCTGTAAGTTTTCCATTAAAATACTATAGGGGGAATTGACAGTGTGTACTTTTTTAGGGATTCTTTAATCACTTTTGAATTTAATGGGAATTTATGGTGAGTTCTTCCATAGAGAGCCATTGTTGTATAATTTTAAATTGAACTAGAGGGGATATGCTGTGTGTACATCCCATAGGGTTAAATATTTTGATTATCTGTTTACGTGATATATGAAATTGAATTCTTTGAACTGTGGGGATGTTTACCATTGATCACTTCCTTGTTATTTATTATTTTTACTTATTACATGCCATATACATTCACTGACTATTAGGAACAAATATTTTGGTAGTTTTATGCTTGGATTTAGCCTCACACCCAATTTGGGTCATTCTTTTGGGCCCAAAAGAATTATATTAAAGAACGTGTAGATAAGAGAAGGTTCCCTTCTACTTCAGGTACTTGACTATAGTGGATCTGAAGAGCATGGGACCAAGATGAGGATTGCAAGGCTGAGGAGTTTTTCTATTTTCTTTTTTTACGTGGGTTTAGTCCTGTATTCCATCATTGCGTCATGTTTGGCATCATTACCTCACACATGTATCATGCATAATTTATATATGTTCTTCTGTTGGTTCTTACATTCACTCTTTCTCTATATAATGATGAATGTTGTTATTAGTACTTCTACTACTCAATCTCTATTTTACTTCCACTACGTTACACTACTAATGAGGTCATAGATTCCCCAATATCACACCCATGCCATCACTACTAGTCGGCAGCCTCTGGCATTCGGGGGAATGTGTTTGAGGCCATGTGACCAACAAGGTATGGGGAACCTCTTGGCAACTTCGGGAACCAGGACATTAAATCTCAGAGCTGATGGTGTCCTCATAATACTCATCCTCCTCCTCTTAGCTGATATGTGGTTCTATAGTGTTTCTGATGAACATCTACCCATTTTTTCTCCTTCATCGTGGATCTGGTACTAGTGTAGGTTTTTGATGTTTTTATATCCTGCTATTTCGTTAAATGTTCTCATTCTTTTGACTCTATCATGGTGGCCTACCATAGACATTGGTGGTCCTATTGTGGGATGATGGGATGGGGTGTGTTGGGGTCATGGATTGAGCAAGCAATCAAGGTGCACTTCAGGTTTGTGGTGAATGGTCTATGAGTCCTGGTGGTGTTTTTTGATTCAATTTTCCTCTCTTGTAGATTTCAACATTGTGGTTGCGACGGAATTCACTGTGTCTATGTAGCGATGGAATGGGTGATGTGTGCATGTGCGTGACAGTGAAGGGATGGGTTATCGTGGAATGATGGGGTCCTTCAATGTATTTTGAGGTTGGTATATCATTAAATGGTATCCTTGGACCTCTCTCTTATGTTTCTATTTCGGGATGGATTTCTAGTAGGATTATAAGGTTCTCACTCAACCAAAAAGTTATTCTTTTGAAAACTAAAAAAATATCATAATAGGTCGTTAGGAGAATTATGCGAATTGGAAATTAGTACATTTTACCAATTTTAAAATTATATGTGATTCCATAAGGAAAATTATAGTTTAATACAATACTCCATTTGTCTAATTGACCAATTTTCCATTAGGAAAATTGATCATTATTCTATTAGGACATGTGTCATATTGACCAGTTGACCTTTTTGCCATTATACCATCTGGCCAATTTTCAAACTGGCCACTAGACCATTGGGCCATTAGGCCAATTTTCTAATTAGCATTGGAGACATTATTCCATTAAGAAATATTTAAAAATGGAAATAAATTAGGCCATTTGTCCATTTTTCCGTTAGGGCAATATTTTGTGTGGCCATTAGGAAACTATACAAATAGGTTGTTATCCTAATTGGCCACCCAGAAAATTGGAAATTAAACATGTAGCTAAATGGACATTACATGGTTAAAAAATTATGACAATTGGAAGATTTATATTTTCCCATTTTTCCATTTAAACAAATGCCCAATTAGACATATGGATATTAGTGCATTTGGACAATTGGTGATTTGGCCATTTAAAAATGTTATTTTTAGACATATATTAATTTTATTAAAGTTAATAGAACATATATTTCATCATGATAATATTTGAAAGTAATAATATATATATTAATATTTTTTATTGATATTATTGAAGAAGGGGATTCTCATGCTTTGGAAATATAATGCGCCCTATGTGTCCATATACATCATTGCATATTGGTTCTTTGTTTCTCTTCCGAACACATCCTAATAACCAAAATTTCAATATAAGTAATAAGAATAAAATTTTAAATGCAAACCATTAATGAATGAGAGTAATTTAAACTCATCATTAATCTAATATGTTATCACTGTTTTATATTTATTTATGGGACTATTAGGGAATATTATTGAACCCTTTAAATATGAACCAACAATACTCATCCAACAAATATATTATCCATGCTTATATGATTCCAAGAACTCCATAAAATCCATAAACATTGAAACATTATTATCTTCATAACCATGAATGTTAAAAAAAATATAATAAAAACATGTTAATTCATATATATAAATAAATAATATAGAATTTAATTTTTCATATTTTCTTACACAAATGTATTCACATTAAAATACATTAATGTAATGACATATATGACTATATGACAATGATTCCACCTGAATGATATCATGGTATATTGATATAAAGATACCATGAAAACTTCTATGCTTCCTATAATTTTTACATAGCCAGTAATTTTATTCGTTATAATCCACCATTAATTTTTTTGGTGATTCCAGGATTCATGAATACGGGTGAACCCACATCGCCTACTTGAAGATCCCACAATGTATGTTTAAAGGGGAAAAAGAAGAAGAATGTCATAGTATAATATGATAATAATGATGTAATATATTTTTAAAAACATATAACAAAAAACATGATGTTAGATGCTCAATAGGCTTTGATGATTATGTGGGATGTCCTTTATCAATAGCCTATAAAGGATGTTTCTATTCAAATGCTTTATCTAGTTGATTTTCATTAATAAGAGTGGTAATTCAAAGAATTAAATCATCAAATCTTGGATGGATAGTTGGAAATGGATGTTGTCTATACATGTTATGATATGAGTATTGGGGTTAGGGGTACATCAATTGTTATAGATATGGTGAAATTTAAAACATCATTGTAGATGCCGTAAACATGGTATATAAGGAATAGCATAAAGAGATGATGGTGGAGGCTTGTAGGGGAACATCAAGGGAGGTTCATATAGAGGATAGAACGGTTTGGTATGGGGTGTTTGCTGGTTTTTCATGGTATGAGTCAGTACAATAGGGACACTATCAAGGTGCAAGAGCATCCGGGCTCGAACACATGCTTGTAGGATGAGGATGAGTTAGCTCTGATGAAACTAAATGTACCAAAAATTATTTTATAAAAAATATGAACATAGAAATATTTTCAATTTTTAATAATATTTAAATTTTTATAGTAAGGGTAGTATTGGAGGTAAACCATGCTCACATATCTTTGGATCAGCCTCGAATAATTTTTTCCATTGAACTTATACAATATTTTTCATTATTATCATATGAATGAAATAATTATTTTTCAAAAAAAAAATTTATGAATCACGCGGAGAACAAAAAATTAAATGAATTAATATACTACGTTACAAAATGGTTAGTAATTATAATTTAATAAAAAGTTTTAATTTTTTTAAAAAAATTATTTAACCATGATTTCATACTTGAAATATGTCTAATATATGAAACATTAACAAGAAATAATAAAACAAAAATATCATTCAAATCTAATACATAATTATAGAATATATTGTAATACAATCCGAAGAAAACATTATTATTATAAAATTAATGAACTGTGACCATATATGGTTGCTTATATATATTAAAAACCACTATATCATGTTCAATGTAAACTCTCACAATGGGACAATTTGATTCCTCAAATTCTATTTTTTCGCGACACCACTTTGGGAATCAATTTTTACAATTTTCCCTAATATCGTAATTAATATTTCTTATTAATACATTATTAATGTAGCAAGAAGTTGGTATCCAATGATCTTTAACATAAAACACATGATTTTTCAGTGATTACAAAATGTATTGTCCACTAGTATCTACGAATAAACTCATGTCAATAAATATGAATTTAAAATCATCAATAAATGTACCATGAAACATCATTCAATAAATCCATTTACATTTAATCATAGTGACTCCACATGGAGAGTAGTAATCAAAAAAAAATCTGTTCTCATCAGGTCTATATTAAGTCACATTTTCATATTATGATAACAATCTCATGAATTATCATAATAATCCATTATAGTATTTATCAAAATTTGATCATGAGGTTATCCCATTTTCAACACTTGATAATTTTTAATAATTTTTACACATTGATTATTAAATATTTTTTATTCACGAATCAATTAATTCAGACCAAAATCAAATGATCTTATCTATTGAGGAATAGAGTCAATTCTTAAACTAATTACCTCAAATATATATAAATTGTATAATAAAAGGAATATTTATATTTTATTTTAATTATATAATGGTCATTCCTTTGACATCAACCAATAAGGGAACTCATGGCTATGAAAATGTACTCTAATTATCATGGGATAACATTGATGAACTATATATATTATTATTTTATCTTACCTAAACAATATGATAATAAAAAATAATGTTATTTGTGAAATTAAATAGTGTGATATATAATATAAATATTCAAATTACAAACATGATATAGTCATTGAAAAAAGGACAGTTGAACAACACTGTGAATTGTGCCATATCCCACTCTTTGAGGCTCAATGTATCTAATGTATACAATCCTTGAATTCTTCATATTTGGTTAAATGTTGAGGAATATGTATTAATTTACAAATACTACTCATCTTTATATATAATTTTCTATTTATGTATTGTACTCACATCAAGAAAATATTATGAAAATCAATCCATAAATTCTTCATCCTGAAAACCTATAATAATTTAGTATTCATGATTATTATTGTTTAGGAGATACAATTTTATTTTTCACATATTTCATTATGTTTGATACATATCCTAACAAGAAATTGATCCATAAATAATTCATTTAGTTATAATATGAACTATTATAAGTATTTTGAAGGTGATAAATGATGATGGAATGTTTTTCCAACTCACAAAGAATTAGTGGCACATCATCTTGAATTTTTATGAAGAAATATTTTGATAACCTTTTATAAAAAGGTCCTCCAAAGATTGAATAAGTGTATAACCATCACCCAGAAATTATTTGGTAGAAAATGAGTTATTGATATTGAAATCAATTAATTTAAAAAGATTTGATCACCATATGTGGGAATGGATTTTAGATTCAAATCCATTATATTGAATCATTTGGACATGTTGATCAAATACCCATCTAAGACAATTATATTATACAATAAATATAGAAATATATTTATCAATAATGGTTTCATCACATTAGAATCACAAGGAACATACCATTTGTTTTCATTGGCAATGAAAGGATATAGTTCAAGTCGAATACCCCAATCCAACAAGTCCCGATGGGATCGAATGTTCTCAATTCTCTTCCATGTGACCTATATAATAATGGAATGAATCATTTCACACATTTTTTCCATGATCTAAAATATTTATAAAACATGATTTCAAAAATTAGTAAACCAATATAGTATCTCAAAAAAGGTACTTCTGTTTACCAAATTGTTTGTGGCTACAGTGAAAAAAGTTCTCATCATTTTTGAATTAAAATAATTATTACCTAATGAAAAAATGAAAATTTTCAATTAATTAATAACATTGGTTCCTAAAATTCATTGAGGGGGGTTGTTGAATTTCAATAGTATTATAAAACCTCATATGATTCTTCTTTTATTGATGATCAATTATAAAGAGTCATTGATGCCACATTCAAATTAATATATATTGATCTTTTAGATTTCATGATCTTATATTCTTCATAAAAACAAGAAAAAATAGTTTCGCTTTGTGATCCAACCATACATCATTTCTTATGAAGAAGATTCATATATATTCTATGGAATGGAATCAAAAATCATAAATATATTTTTCAAATAGGCATTAAATATGTCCACAAAAACATCCCAAAGCTTATTTAATTATCTTATTATAGTAATTAGGTAATTTTTTATATCATTTACATGATTGTAATGTCCATATATCAGTATAATGAATAATGTGAAATGCTTTACATAAACATCCATTTATGAATATTATAAATGTGATAAAAATATGACCTCGTGTAGTACCCAGTATGTATCTAACCAAATGGATTAAAAACATCACAGGATGGACCTAACATAACATTACACAACTCAGCAGAAAAAATTTTCGGTTGTGAATTATGTCCCACTATGACAATCCATCTATAGGATGAACCAACTTGTCATTACCTTTAAATATCTCAAAATCATAGAATAACATATTGGATGATATTTTGATATACAGGAATATATTTTGACTCTATTGAATAAATGGAATCTGCCTCCAGTCTACTTGTGGAATAATATATAGTGTTATATCTTAATGATACTTCCATTGAGATGTACAACATGTATTACAATCATTTAGGACAGTTGTTTCCTCCCAAAATAAACTATAAAATTTCAGAAAAGAATGAATTTTACTGTTATAAAATCAAATTTTCATAATTAACCTCCATTTAGTATGATGATTTGAGGTATTATATACACCATTAAGAAATATTTCGTTCAAAAATAATATAATACAATCAATTGAGATATTATAAATTTTTTAAATGGGATTTCCCAGATATTACCCGATTAAAAGTTACAACTTTTTCTATTTAGATGATTCGTAATATACATGAGTTATGGAAACATTGATTATCCTTTTGACCTCTCTCAATATCATCATATTCATTAATTACCTAATGTGTATTGAAATCATTTCCTTCATGAAATATTATACTATCTCTCTCACGATAATACAAATATAGATACCGAAAAATTATCAAATTATTCAAACGTCTCATTTCATTCAAATCTGTGAATATTAATATATTCTATAAACTATATATGGTGATAAAAACACTGTATTTTGTTTGAAAACTAGATTTATTTATGGCATATATCATCTTCCCAGCTTAACAATTTATTACCACACAATTGTAACATGTTAACTAAATACAACCTCCATGTGATTTAATGTTATGGGAAAAATCTAAAAAAAATTCAAAACCTTTTTCACACTTATTTAAAATAATATCATTATGATATATCTGTTGACGCAGAAAAAAAAAGACCATAAAACTCGGAGGATGTTTTGGAATGACGAAGAGAAGTCATATTCGGAATCAGAGGCCCGATCCGGAGGCTCGGGATGTGGTGTGTGAAATAAATGAGGGTCCGCGCGAAAAAGTTTTTTGCACACGTAGAATCACCGGGTTTCGCGAAACTGAGCCGATGTGGCGTGCAATATTTGCGCGCCCCGGTTCTGCGCGGTGAGCTTTTTCGCGCCGGCTGCGCTTGGCGCGAAGAATTTCGTGCGCCGCCGGGATTTCACGCCGGAGGTCTCCTATAAATAGAAGGTGACCCCCAACGGTTTGGGGGTTGAGGAATCTGAAGCGAATCCCGTGCGCGCAATTTGGCTCCCCCCGTGTGCAAGATGACTTCCAGGTAAAACCCTCATTTCGCAGAACCTTTCCCCGGAGTTCGCCTATGTGCGAAACTCCACTGGCTTCAGTGAATTTTCCCCCTCCCCAGTGTTCCAGCCTTGCGCGCAATGCGTGTCTTGTGCACGCAATAGGCTTTCGTGCGCGAAAAACCCCGCGCATAGTTCCCTCTTTGCGCGCAATTCCATTTCTCCAATTGTGCGTTGTCCCGGAGTTTTGCGCGCAAACCTTCCCTTTTGCGTGCAATGCTCAGGACTCCTCACCTTGACGCCTCGTGGCTGCCCCCTGCACCGGCACCTGATGTCTCCCCTGCCGAGCATGCGCTCCATGCTTTGTTTTCCCGTACGGCCTCCCAGGCTCGTGCGAAATAACCTCAAGGTCCCTTGGGATGTATTTCCCATTGCGTTGCTTTGCCTTATGCTTATCCGCATAGGCACGCTAACAGCTATTTCTTCTTCACATAGCCACGCTAAAGTGGACCCCACGGTGTTTCTCCCTACGACCCCCTTCACTATGGCCTTGACGATGCCTTCCCTTCTACAAGGGGTATAGGGCATTGGGCATGTCAGCCCTAGGGGTGTGGAGCGAACCCACCACGTCCAAGCTGCAGGACGTTAAACTGCTAAGCACCTCTTCCTTAACACAGTCTTTAAACTGTGGTCCGACCTCGTGCTTCGCACGCAGGGTCCCCCCAGCTCGGACATTTTTTACACCACTCGTCTCCACTGTAATGGACTCTTCCTCACATTGAATGAGATCCTCCTCGTCGGAGCGGCGTTTGTCTGCGGGGGAAGGGCTGCCTCAGAGCGTAAGCCCCTAGCCTTTCTTGTGGATGATTGCACTCGTGCATCTCTGTACTTCCCCCTACCAAGGCCAGTATAGTCCTTTTCCCACTGCGCTTTGTCGCACCATGGGCCTCCACCCTGGAGTCGGCCATGACACCAGGGGCCGCTAACCACGCGTAAGCCCCTGTTTCCTCTTTGGGCCTCTCAACGCGTAAACCCCATTACGCTTCTCATGGATGCACCCTTCGCGACGTGATTGTATGGTCCCTTTTTTCTCTTGTTTCCCACACTGATCATGACTCATGTGGGCTTAGAGTGTGCATCGACCATGACATCCTCTTATGGGCCGCCCCAGAGCGTAATCCTCATCCCAGCGAACTACGTGGACTTTGATCCGTGCTAACGCACGGTACGTAGGAAGCCTCCACGATGTTCAAACCCACTACCCGGTCATCCCGAACTCTCCACATCGGTTCCCCGACCACCATGGGCTGCCTTAGAGCATAAGCCCCAAATATTCTGTCCCGCATGACGTTAAACTGTATTCTGTCCCGCATGACGTTAAACTGTATCGCGTCCCGCATGACGTTAAACTGTTTCCCATCCCGCATGACGTTAAACTGTATTCTTTCCCACATGACGTTAAACTGTATCGCGTCCCGCATGACGTTAAACTGTATTTCATCCCGCCTGACGTTAAACTTTATTCCGTCCCGCTTGACGTTAAACTGGATCGCGTCCCGCATGACGTTAAATTGTATTCCATCCCGCCTCACGTGAAACTGTATTCCCCCGCTTGGGCCATCTCAGAACGTAAGCCCCATGTCTCACTCCACCATCCATCCTGATCCTTACCCGGGCCGCCACATCCCAGTGAGATCATGCCACCCATCCCACTCCATGATATATGGGAAGCCGCCCACGTGCTGGCCCCAACATCGGTGTTCCCCCTAGGGGTCCTTCAACCTGATCCGTCTCTGCAAGACGTTAAACTCGCGACATACCCCGTGTTAAACATGGGAAGCTAAGGAAAACCTCAGATGGTACAGATTCCCCACGTTCGATGTGGGATGCGTCGGGCTTCCACGCCCTCGAGAAGCCCTTTGATGAGGGACCAAAGACAGACATGCCGACGACGCCCCAACGTGACCATTCTCCTCACCGAAGGTTGCTACCCCGACAAGACCCCTTGGAGCGTCTTGACGGATGCAGCGTAATTAACTGGATTCCATGTAGATATGACACTGGTAATGAGCTTCACGAACCCATCTTAAATCTATGAGGGAGACCCGTACTAGGTAATGAGCTCCGAGGAGGAATACACGGTAGGAAAAACCGAAATCCCATCATCCCGGTTTCGATCAAGGAGCAGACGTCCCTTAACAAGGAACAGATGCCGCCCGCCTTTGGAAAGCGGGAATGCGGGGCAACAAGCAGCGCGTCCTCCCCCACAGACAGATGCGCGCACCCCAGCGAAAGCGTCGGAAACAAAAAATGGTGAACCCGACGTGAATCTCTTCTCCTCAACACGGGGAATGGTATCCGTCGAGGCATCAGAAGAACATCATGTCCTCAGGTCCGGGTAACCCTCACCGGGACATGAACCCGCCAGGGGGTCGAGGCGGTCAAGACATTGACTACTCCGTTCTGTGACGTCATCAGCGTGGATCCCTCTCACCGACCATGGAAGTCGGAATGACGCTGGGGCTTGGTTGTTGATCTCATTTCATGTTGATACTAATGGGTTCTTCTCCCTGTTTCCAGGAATCAGATCACTACATTCGGAGCTCGATCGCCACATGCCCACCAGCGCAGGGGCTGGGGCAGTACCGACGCGGCTACCCCGCGTGGTCCCACCTATTCGGCGGTCGCTCCGGCTTCGACCGTCGTAGAAGCCGGGCGCTTGCGCCCCCACTCTCCTTTAGAAAGCATCCAACGGAGGGTGATCAATAACCTGGTTCGTAGGTATGATGAGTAAGGGGTCATCACCACCAGGGGCATGGCCCGCTTGGATCTAGAGGCGACCGCACCTCACCACCATCACCACCCTCGAGGGCCGCGCAAGGAGTCGCCGTTCCCCACGCCGACGTTCAACCGCTTCGGGAACCTATCCCTGGAGTGCTTTGACACATCCTTCCCCTACGCCAATGAGGTGGGGGATATCCGGGTCCACCAGATAGGTGATCCATACCAGGTGTTAATGGCAAGAACCCCCGCCAGGCTGTGTCAACGCCGCCCCCCAACTCCCCGAGCCGAGGAGCAGGCAATCTTCATGCCCGCACCGCCGGTTCCGGCCCATCTGACGCGATGCCAGCATCGGGCACGAGTGGGATAGAATGCCCGTCCTGGGGCACCAGCATCAACAACTACTGTGGCCCGAGCCACTGCTGACTCCTGTTACCAGATCCCCGCACTTGTCGAGCAGGGGCAGCCGCGTGCCCAACTTGGATTGAAACCCCGACCACCCTGCAGGCAGGTTGGGTCGAATCTCCTGGTCGCGGACACTGGCAATGGCCACTGCGGACCAATCTGCGGTAGTGACGCTCACCATGAGGGCTCATTCCATGCCACCGATCTGGGAAGCCGAAAGCTTCTTCGCGACGGCTATGCACCTGGTATGACTCCTTCCAACGCCCACTGCATGGGGTATGAGGTCACTCCACCTACTTTCGGTCATGAGCATGGAGCCGGTGTGTGTCCAGTCACCCACTCACATGGAGGTCCTCCCCATGTCCCTTTCGACATCTGTCCCAGTGCTTCTCGCACCCCGACCTTCGGTCCCCTCTGCCCCGGCTCTATTTTGGCTGGGGACCCCATGAAGGAATGTGTCCTTACCCTGAGGATCTACCCAGGGGTAGGAAGGCTGGGTGTCGTCGTCGTAGGAGGAATTTCAGGGGAGTCCATACGGGAATCAGACAAGTCCGTTTCTCGGATTTGGAGGCAGAGTACGACTCGACGATGGAACCTCCCCCCCAACCCTTCGAGTTGAGGGAAGGGGTGGGAACGCGGCGCGTCAGTCTCGTACTCCCGGAATGCAAGATCCATATGATTCCCTCCTCCCTTCGAAGGTATATCCAGGAGGACGAGGACTTGGTGTTCTGCCTTGGATCAAGCTCGTAGTTTCCACTGACCTCCTCGGAAGCACCTCCCTCCCCTGTTAGGGAGGGTGAGGAAGTTTTCTGGGGACCGATGGAAGAATTGTGAGGCGACACACCCTCGGCGAGAACCGACGCTGTGACAGGAGGCCCATCCACTGGCCCATACTATCGCGACATGGAAGCCAGGGCACTGCACCCCCTGGAGGATAACCCAGGGATCAGCGGCCAATCGGAATGTTCGCCGTATTCCCCGCCAGCCATCCCACCGCCCCGACGGCCTGCCTCATCGCCATTGCCAATTCCCCGACTTTCCTCGGTGGACGAGGGGGGCGGCAAGTTCTGGACCCCGAACCGGAGCCATGGATCATCTGGACCGTTCTTGCAGTGGGCCACTTCCCTGAGAAGTTTTGGCCTGTCACAGAATCGGGTTTTTATGTTCCAGAGTCACTCACCCCGGGAGAGTTTGAATGCTTCTTCCAGATTCTTCGGGTGACCCACTCCCGCCTCCGCCATCAGCTGGCGCCTTATCCCGGGAGCCAAGTGCATCTCGAGGAGATTGGTGAGTAGTGCCGGCGGGTTGACCTAGCAGCACTCCCCGCGGTCCGGCTCCCCGAGTCACTAGACCACCACGATGCCCTTCAGCAAAAATGCGTCCAGAGTTTTCAAGTACTTCGCATAGTTATTTAGGAGGCCACCCCCCACGCGCATGTACGCGGGTGGGGGCAGTACGCTGCTCTCCTCTTCTGTGAGATTCGCCGGCAGCCGGATCCACTGGGCGGCCCTGAGGGAACGTCGCTAAGGGCAGTAGCAGTCAACCTGGATGAACCTTCAGAAGAGGGAAACATTGTGGAGCCCCTTGAGAGAGACTCACCCCTAGAGGATAAGAAGCTACTGGACCCATCTGGGAGGATTAATCGACAACCGAGAAGCCTCCTAGGCCTTCCTGTACCCACGGAGGCACTGGCGCTGGGTCGAAACATCGGCAAGGGTAAAGATCCCGTCAGGTCTATCAAACATGCCGACCCATCTGCCTCGGTGCAGAAGGTAGAGGATGATCTCGAGAAGGCCACGCTGCGCCAATAGCTAGCCGTGCAAAAGAGGCTAGTTGATGAGCTCCTGGACGAACGCAATGCAGAGCAGCAACCTGACTATGGTAAACCTAGACCAGGACAGTAGGGGCAGGAGCATCTACCCCTTGCTGAGATTCCCCCGAGCAACCGTGACCATGTTGTTTTCTCCCATAGGGGAGAAACTGGAGCCCATGGCAAGAGGGCGCGGTATGTTTCGCCGAACCCTCCCGAGTGGTGAGATAACCTGGGGGACCCTGTTCGATTTCCTCCCTCCACTCCGAGAGTTGCTCTGCCAGCTGCCCCCGAGCCGCTGAGCGTGACTATCGTATCGAAGAGCCTGGAAATGCGCTTGTGGTTAGAGATCCCTTTCAGGACAGGAATCCGCATCCGGATGATTTGATGGAAGTACTCATCGCTCGCTTGGAGGCCCTGGAAACTCAGCAGGTGCCGATCCCACCGGATTGTAAGTCATACCCCGCATGGGTGGATGACATGTCGGCCCCGCCGATATTTTGGAACCCCACTTTTTCCCCCATTAACGGGACCAGAGACCCGCCACAACACTTGTCCAACTTCAACTAGAGGTGCGGGCCTATGTTAGGGACTCTGGTAAAGCAGGAGGCTTCCAAGCTCTGGTGCTTCATTCAGACACTAGAAGGACCAACATTTGTCCGGTACAGCCAGCTCCCTGTTGGATCAGTGACTAGCTGGGAGGACCTTCGCTGACAATTCCTCTATCAGTTCAGTTCCACAACCTAGAAGACGAACATTGCAGACCTCTTCAGGTGCAAGCAATGTCCCGACGAGCGAGTCGCGGACTTCGTCGCCCGGTGGAAGGGGCTCACGTACTCCCTTGACATGCCACTGACTCATGTGAAGTTACTGACTATGTGTGTGGGGAACGTCAAAGTGGAGTTGGTTCTTTCCCTGATCATGCAGAATTACCCTGGAGGATTCCGGGACTTCTCAGTCAGGGCTCATTGCCTCGAAGAAGCCCTGCAACATGCCGGTCAGGCACGCCCGGTGCCTTCTGTAATCTCTGCAAGGATAGCCTCTAGTTCCGAGCCCACTGATGTGGCACAGATAGAGGCCCCCAGGCAGCTAGAGTTGCTGCCTGTGAGGCCAGCTCAACAGGCTAATAGGGGTCCACCCCCACAGCCTCCGACCCAGCAGCGGCAGCCTCAAAATCGGCAGGCGCCTCCGCGTAATGCACCCCCACCACCTAGGTGAGGTAATCCGGCTCCGCCTCCTCGTCCTACTCCTATGGCCCCTAGAAATGGTCGTCCCCCAAGAGTCCCCTTTCCAGAAATGAGGAACCAGGCTTACTCATTTGGCGAGGCCCAGGTTCCCGGTTATTTCCGTAGCGCCATGGAGAAGAGGATTGTGCGACTGCCTGAGTGGCGGAAGCCAGAAGAGGCATGTCTCACGGATCGCCCTAACTACTGCCCTTATCACCGGTTCCTGGGACACACCATCCAGCAATTATATGTGTTCAAGGACTGGATCCAAGACATGATTGAAAACAACATAGTCAGGTTGGGCCCATCCCTGGCACAGGTGGCAGGTGTCTTCGTGGAATCAGATGGCAGTAGTGACGATGTGGATGGGTGGGAACAGGTTTCCGACCGTGGGTCCCGGAAGTATAATGACTGGATGGCCCGCAGGACGGTCGCTCATGCCCATGGCATCATCTGTGCCCGCCTGGATCAGCCCGAGCCCTCGGAATCTGCGAGCGCCGCTTCGACATTGTCGTCCCAGCATACTTCTTCCCAGAAGAGAAGGCGGCGGTGCAAGAAGAAATAATGCGCCCTACCATTGTCGTCATCTTCTCGCACGCTTGGTGATTTCATGCCCCCGGAAATGGGGATCCCTCCGAGACCCCGACCGGTAATGAATGAATCCTCGAGCGAGAGCCTGGGGTACGCTTCGGATAACAACGAAGAGTTGGTAAATCCCTTTGAGGCTCCCAACGACGCGGAGCACTAGGTGAACCTCCCCGAGAGCCCGGGGTATGCATCGGTTAACACCGTAGAGTTGGTAAATCCATTTGTGGCTCCCGACGACGAGGAGCGCCAGGTGGACCTCCCCAATGTCCCCAGCCAGTGCCAACGTCGACGGAGTCGTGGCTACATGAACCGCCGGGGCACATAAGTCGTCACCTCCAATCAATTCGTGCACGCTACCGAGACCAGGCAGCAGGCCTGGTATAGAGAGCAACACTCAAGGCTCCCTCACCCGGTGAAAACAGGTTCACTTCCACCACCATTTTTGTTGCTGGATCGGGCAGAACCGCCTTGCCCGCGTCACAACCAGACCAGCCCTGCCACTGGCCGACTACGGCATTCCGGTCCTAGCATGGCAGCCACCTCCCGGGCTTCATCTGGTGAACAGAGGGATGTGCCTAGTACCAGTCAGTCACCGGTCACGCCAGCAGGGCCCGTCATGCCCCCAATCGCGGAGCGACCTCTTGTAAGCAGAAGCTCACGTTTGGCGTGAATGTATGATGTCCTGAAGCATCTTTCTAGCATTTCAGCAAGGAATTCCATCCTTGAGGACCTCCGCCTTTCATCCGAAATGTGTGAGGCACTCGCCGAGGCTCTAAGGAGCCTCCTCCAGTTTGAAGTGGAGGTAGCGGCCATGGAAGCCTTCCACACCGAGGTGATTGAGGACGCTGAAAGTCAGGAAGTTATCTCATTCTCCGGTGAAGATGAGGACCCTCCAATACAGGGGCACATCTGCCCACTGTATGTCACCATCCAGTTCAATGGCATGGAAGTCCGTCGCTGTCTTGTCGACACGGGTTCTGGGATTAATGTGATCCCAACTCGGACACTGCTAAAGTTGGGGTTGTCCGAGGATGATTTAACTACCTCCGACCTCAGGATCCAGGGGTATGATAGGACCGAGAAAACTCCACTCGGCAAGTTTCGCCTGAAGAACCAGTTCAGCGGCTTAATTTCCAATACAGAATTAATGGTTGTCTCTCAGGACACTGCATACAACGCATTGATGGGTAGGTTGTGGATCCATCTTCACGAAGTGGTTCCCTCATCATACCATAAGTGCCTCAAATACTTCCTTATGGGTCGAGTGGGTGTGCTCCAAGGAGATGTGTCTCTTGTTTCCTCTTGTGAATCTCGTTACTTGGACGTTGACTATTACAAGAGAAAGGAAAAGAAAATCCTCGGAGGTGAGGTTGAGCCTGCTGCTGTCGCAGGTGATCCCTGGGCAGGTTTGGATGAGGCATATGTCTTCCCAATCCATCAGTTGGAGGCCCCGACTCCCAATATGGGAGAGTGCTTTGTTGTCTCGGGTACTAGGGGAATGCATATTTCCGGGTCTAAGAGCTGATGGAAAATTACCTCGTACTCTTACACCAACCAGGCCTGGGTGATCCCCGAGCCTCCTACCCATGTACGTTATCGGGACGTTGGGATCATGGCAACGTCAGTATGTCATACGTGCATGTTTCGCCGAGCCGGGATCGACCGGATCAAGACAACACGTCACCACTTCTTCGATGTCGTAAAGCGTGGCCTCTTGGGCCGCATGCCGGATGGGATTGGATCAACTTCCTTCGTCACTACGGTCTCTGTGGTGCTTGAGTCTCCCGTCGTGACACCCTCTGCCGCCCAAGCCAGTGCTAGCTCCACATCAGGGTCGAGCAGCCCCGAAACGGCTCCCCCTGTGGACGATCCTTCCACAGGAGAAGAAGAATGCATGGAATATGCTCCTCCTGCCTTCGAGGAGGGCGTCTCTGCCACGGTCGACGAGCTAGTACAGGTGAACCTCGGTAGTGAGGCGGACCCAAGACCCACATTGGTCAGCGCCGCTATGCCTCCCAAGGAACGGCAACGGTACATAGACTTCCTCAGACAGCACTGTGATGTGTTTGCCTGGAGTTATGATGAGATTCTGGGACTAGATCCCAAGGTAGCCGTCCACCGCCTTGGCCTCCCAGCAAACCATCGCGGGTTCAAGCACCCTCCCAGAAAAATGCACCCCTTTCATGCTGCCATGGTTGAGGCCGAATTTGATAAGCTCATTAAGGACAACATCGTCAAGGAAGTCCAGTACCCCAGGTGACTGGCCAACAATGTGCCCTTCAGGAAGAAGAACGAGCAGATCAGGGTCTCCATCGACTTTCGCGATCTCAATCGCCACTGTCTGAAGGATGAATTTTCCCTTCTCGTGACAGAGCTGTTGATTGACGCAACAGCCGGGTTCCAAGCCCTCTCCTTCATGGATGCGTACTTCGGGTACAACCAGATCTGGATGGCCCCCGAGGATGAAGAGTTCACTGCCTTCAGGGGCCCCCAGGGCACTTTCTGCTATTAGGTTATGCCTTTCGGCCTAAAGAACGCTGGTGCCACCTATCAAAGGGCTATGCACCGCATATTCATGCCGATCTTCGAGATTCTGGTGGAGTGCTATGTAGATGACCTGGTGGTTAAATCTTGTTAGTGCTAGGACCATATCAAAGACCTTGAGAAAGTGTTCGGTTTTCTCCATTCTCACCACTTGAAGATGATCCCGTTGAAGTGTTCCTTCGGGGTCACCTACAGAATGTTTCTTGGCATCATCTTCAGGTATCGAGGTATCGAGATCGACCTCGAGAAGATCAAGGCCATCAGTCATATGCCTCCCCCGATTAATATTCAGGAGCTTCGAGGACTCCAAATCCACTTAGCCTATATATGTTGATTCATTGCGAATCTGGCCGGCATGTGTAAGCCCTTTTCTCGGCTCATGAAGAAAGGAGCCGCCTATGGGTGGGATGAAGAGTGTCAGACAGCTTTTGAGGAAATCAAGCAGTATCTGCTTCAACCTCTGGTCCTGATGCCGCCCGTTCCCAGAAAGCCGCTGGTCCTTTACGTGACCGCCCTGGAGCGATCCCTCCGCTCCCTTCTCACCCCGAAGAACAACGAGGGAATGGAGAATATCCTCTTCTACCTCAGCCGCATGCTCCTCGACGTGGAAGTTAGATACTCTACCATCGAGAAGAGTTGTCTGGCGCTCGTATTAACCATACAGAAATTACAGCAATACTTGAAGCACCACGAGGTACAAATGGTCTCTCGGGTAGACCCGTTGAAATACTTCCCGAGCCGACCTATGTTGACCGGATGATTGGCACGCTGGGCAGTGATCCTCCAGCAGTTCAACATTAGGTTCGTACCTCAGAAGTCCGTCAAAGGACAGGTGTTGGAAGACTTCTTATCTTCCCACCCAACCTCTGCGGACTAGCCACTGGATTTGGGCTTTCCTGATGAGGCAATCCTCTTAGTCAATCACGCAACCCCATGCTGGCAGATGCACATTAATGGCGCCTCCCGAACCCCTACCGGTAGAAGGCTCAAAGATCCTAGGCTTAACATAGTGGGCATGGGTATCGTCTTCATCACCCCGAAGAAAGCCGTTCTGCCATATTCTTTCTTGTTGTCAGAAGGCTGCACCAACAATGAGCCAGAATATCATGCCCTCATTACTGGTCTGGAGTTGGCTCTGGAGGTTAACGTACCCGACCTGTATGTCAAAGGGGACTCTGAGCTAGTCATCAAGAAGGTTAACGGTGACTATGCTGTTAGGAAGCCGGAACTCATGCCGTTGCTGGAATGCACTCTCCATCTGATGGCTAAGTTCCCCTCTAGACCAGATGTCGTTCACGTTCCCCGGTCACAGAACAGTCGAGCAGACGCTTTGGCCAGCCTGGCCGCATCACTCGCGGAGCCCGAATAGGATGACCTAATCATCCACGTGGCGCACTGAAGAGTCATTGCTCCTGTTATCCCGGAGGGCGATCATGGCTCACGAGTGAACCATCTCACCGCTAGTGCCCCTACGTCAGGACCCCCTGGGGTTTCAGGCATGGTGATGGAGACAGTTCCTGACTGGATAATGCCCTTGGTTGAATATTTCCGGCACGACAGTCTTCCGATGGACCGAGCAGAGCAGGAACGAATCCGGCGCCACGCGCCATAGTTCACCCTTCAAAGCGGCCCCAGCTGTGAGCAGATCCTTTACAGGAATGGGGTTGAAAGTGTTCTCCTCCTTTTTCTTCAAGGAGTGGAGATCCCAAAGGTCATGCAGGAAGTGCACGATGGATCCTGTGGTGCCCACCAGGCCGGGTCGAAGTTGTCCCACCAGATTCGGAGACAGGGATACTTCTGGCCCTCCATGCTCCACGACTGCATCGAGTATGCCAAGAGGTGTCATGCGTGCCAAGTTCATGATATCTTTGTGCATCGGCTAACATAGTTTCTCCATACTACTAATTATTCTTTTCCCTTTGCGGTCTGGTGTTTGGATGTCATAGGACCTTACACGCCGGCGACGGCCCGCCAGTGCCGGTTCACCTTAACCGCCACAGATTTCTTCTCAAAGTTGGCAGAGGCTGCCCCGCTTAGGGAAGTCAAGGCTGGTTCTATCCCCAACTTCATGAGTTCCAATATCAATCACTGGTTTGGAATACCTCACGCTATTCTAACGGATAATGGAACCAACATCCGAGCGGCCGAGATGAAAATATTGTATGCCAAGTACAACATTCGCTCCAACCACACCTCCCACTATCACGCGAAGGTGAATGGACAGATTGAGGCGTTTAACAAAACCCTCTCTAACATTCTGCAAAAAATGGTTGGTCAGAACAAGAAAAGTTGGTTGGAAAAGCTCCCCAAAGCCCTCTAGGCTTATAGGATGAAGACTCGCAATTCCACCCAGGTGGCACCGTATTCCCTGGTATACGGAGCTGAGGCCGTCCTTCCCATCGAGGTCCAGCTGCCCTCATTGCGCACAGCGGTCTACGACCAGCAAGCACCGGACAGAGTTTATGAGATACGTCTAGCCAAATTGGAAGCGCTAGATGTAATTAGGCTTCGTGCTTTACATAACATGGAAAGGCATCAGAGCAGGATGGATCGAGCTTTCGATAAGATGGTTCTCCTCCGCTCCTTCCTGCAAGGTGACTTGGTGTTGGCTCTTAGAGCGCCAATGATTCCCGGGAGGAAACCACCCAAGTTGGAACCCATGTGGGAGGGACCTTTTATTGTCCACAAGGTATATCTCAATGGTGTGTATTCCCTGGTGACTATGGATGGTGAGCGTATCACTCCTCCCACCAACGCCAGGTTCCTCAAGATGTAATTTTCCTAACCAGTATGGACCTTCATGACCTTAAACTGTATGGTCCTGCATGAACTTAAACTGTATGGTCCTGCATGACCTTAAAATGTATGGTCCTACATGACCTTAAACTGTATGGTCATGCATGACCTTAAACTGTATGGTCCTGCATGACCTTAAACTGTATCGTCCTGCATGACCTTAAACTGTATGATCTTTCATGACCATAAACTGTATGGTCTTGCATTACCTTAAACTGTATGGTCCTACATGACCTAAAACTGTATGGTCCTGCATGAACTTAAACTCTATGGTCCAGCACGACCTTAAACTACACTCTGCCCTACATTTGGGATCCATGGTCCGAGCTCTAAGACCTAAAACTAAGATCCTCTTTTAGTTCTTCCCTCTTCACGGTCCGAGCTCTAGGACCTAAAACTAACATCCTCACGGTCCGAGCTCTAAGACCAAAAACTAGGATCTTCATGGTCCGAGCTCTAAGACCTAAAACTATGATCCATATTTCGTCCAACATGACGTTAAACTGTATTTCCATAACTACGTCTAGCTTGATTCCCATCCTAATGGGATACGTAGGAACGCCCAGACCTTTCATCCTTGGGTCCAGCATGAGGATCGTTGTCGCGTCTGTTTCGCCTTTGGGACTTCGACCACAGGGTCGCATGGCATGGTGTGAGATTATGTCCCCATTCATGTTGGGTTTTCAATAGCTGCACCACGCGCACCCCGTCCTCAGGGTGTAGCCCTCATCTGTCTAATGGAATTTAAAGACGCATCTCAAGAACTACGTGTGGCTTGATTCCCATACTTATGGGATACGTAGGACTGCTTGAACACCTAGATGTCAGGTCCAGCCCCATCACTTAAGAGATCCCACGATCTCCCAGTGCCCAGGGTGTTTGGAATTACGCCCCCTATTTTTCCCAGGGATCAGCCATCTTTTGGCCGCTCTCGGACTAAGCCCTCTGACCCTCTCTAGGGGTTTGCTGATGTGATCAAGACACTCTGGTCTAGAACTTGGAGTGCCAGATTTGACCTAGGCATGTTCCATCCACTTGCCAAGATTCGTGTTCCCCTTCATTCGGGCCCCTGTCATCCTTCATACCCGGAGGGACCCCCAAGAACGGCCTGGATGCAACGCCCAAGGGCTCTTCTACCGTCATGGGCCAACTCCCCTAAGGGTTTCAGACAAAAAATTTGATACAAATCCCACATTGCGAACATGGTCAGTGGTTGATGCTCATTTGTTTGTCCCTGTGGCTAACACAACAGGATGCTGCATTGCGAACATGGTCATAAGTAATCCTCAGTCATCATGTCGGCTTCCCTAGGCCCTGAATGTTGGTGGAATGGTTCATGTCATGTTATGCCCTGCTGCATCAAGGTAGAATCTCAACACTCCTTGTACTAACCCTCAGTACACCCTCGCATATTAGACAGGCCGAGCTGCGTAACGGTGTCTCTCGGGGCTCCCGCGATCTAAGCGCTTGAGTATGTGATTGGGTCTCTTCTTTACGGGTTGCATGCGGCTTGAACTTCATCCCCTTGGGGAGTGAGGAGTCGCCTAGACATTGCGTTTCGTGCCCAGCATAGCTGGGAGCTAGCATCTCCTTCCACTCCCTGATTTTTGAACCCTCGTATGCCCCTTTGCCCGAGGCCCCTCTCTCGGTTGGTCCAAACCATATGACCATAAACTGTGTGTTGGTCCAAACCATACGACCTTAAACTGTGTTGTTGGTCCAAACCATACGACCCTAGACTGTGTGTTGGTCCAAACCATACGACCCTACACTGTGTGTTGGTCCAAACCATACGACCTTAAACTATGTTGTTGGTCCACACCATAGGTCCTTAAACTGTGTGTTGGTCCAAACCATAAGTCCCTAAACTGTGTGTTGGTCCAAACCATACGCCCCTAAACTGTGTGTTGGTCCAAACCATACAACCCTAAACTGTGTGTTGGTCCAAACCATACGACCTTAAACTGTGTTGTTGGACCAAACCATAGGACCTTAAACTGTGTGTTGGTCCAAACCATATGACCTTAAACTATGTTGTTGGTCCAAACCAGACGACCCTAAACTGTGTGTTGGTCCAAACCATATGACCCTAAACTGTGTGTTGGTACAAACCATACGAATTTAAACTGTGTTGTTGGTCCAAACCATATGACCTTAAACTCTGTTGCTGGTCCAAACCATAGGACCTTAAACTATGTTGTCGGTCCAAACAATACAACCCTAAACTGTGTGTTGGTCCAAACCATACGACCCTAAACTATGTGTTGGTTCAAACCATACGACCTTAAACTGTGTTGTTGGTCCAAACCATATGACCGTAAACTATGTTGTTGGTCCAAACCATACGACCCTAAACTGTGTGTTGGTCCAAACCATATGACCTTAAACTGTGTTGTTGGTCCAAACCATAGGACCCTAAACTATGTTATTGGTCCATACCATAGGACCGTAAACTATGTTTTTGTCCAAACCACTTGACCTTAAACTGTGTTGTTGGTCCAAATCATACGACCTTAAACTGTGTTGCTGGTCCTATCACACTACCCTAAACTGTGACATTATCGTCCTGGCCGCACGATGGAAAATAGCACTACATTGTGGTGACCTCATTGTAGAGGACACCACGTTGGGTATTGGACTTGTGACATGCCATATGTCAATTCCTATCACGGCTTGATGCTTGTGGCGACACCATGGACTACTATTCTAGGTGTGTCGCTTCACAACAACAAAAACCCACTCACCTTAATGGACAAACAAGATTTATCAAATTCAACTTCTTTTAGTGAAAG
The DNA here is from genome assembly GCA_963277665.1 of Viscum album. Classification (NCBI taxonomy): domain Eukaryota; kingdom Viridiplantae; phylum Streptophyta; class Magnoliopsida; order Santalales; family Viscaceae; genus Viscum; species Viscum album. Next base: position 652,311,040 of record OY728164.1, on the reverse strand, counting down.
GGCCACACCCGCACTCCCCTTTTCCCTTGGCACTGGTATCTTACCATGTCACCTTCCAGAACTACGTGTGGCTTGATTCTCATCCTTATGAGATACGTAGGAATGCCTGGGGCACTTCCCTGTGGGTCTAGCCTACCTTCGTGTTCGGTCCCTCGACTCGACCATTTACATGGAGAGCACATGGTAATTAGGACTTAGGTCCTCATTCACGTCGGATTTTTGTAACTGTCATGCCATGTGTCTATTTCTCCCTTTTCCTTACCTCACGGTCTGAGCTCTAAGACCTAAAACTAAGATCCTCACAGTCCAAGCTCTAAGACCTAAAACTAAGATCCTCAGGGTCCGAGCTCTAAGACCTAAAAATAAGATCCTCATGGTCTGAGCTCTAAGAACTAAAACTAAGATCCATATTCCGCCCCGAACGATGTTAAACTGTATTCTGTCCCACATGACGTTAAACTTTATTTTGTCCCGCATGACGTTAAACTGTATTTTCAAGAACTACATGTTTCTTGATTCTCATCCTTATGAGATACATAGGACCGCCAGGACGTTTTGTCTTGGGTCCAGCCCCAGGGATTACTGAACCCCGTCCTTCCTCATTATCGGCCCCTCGGCCCGACTTCATGGGAAGTGGTTTAATCAGGATATCTACCCCGAGCATGTTCTGGATGCCCCATGGTAATAATGGGAAGAAACAGTTCTCTCACCAAAGAGGGCCTCCCTGGAAATTGGGACGACCCGTGATCAGGTCGGTACGTCCACCTATTGCGCCTTCACCATGGTGGCACAATTTCAGGAGTGTTGGACTCTGTTCAAACAAACCACCACTCCAACTTCCACGCCTTGCGTCCCCCCTCATTCAGATCCTCATTTCATTTCATGTTTGACGGGACCCCCTAACAGTATGGATGCTCGACTTATGGTCCGCCTAATGTCCTGGGCCAACGTTTCGGAGAACCGGTCATGTTTGACGGGACCCCCTAACAGTATGGATGCTCGACCTATGGTCCGCCTACTGTCTTGGGCCAACGTTCTGGAGAACTGATCATGTTTGATGGGACCCCCTAACAGTATGGATGCTCGACATATGGTCCACCTACTGTCCTGGGCCAACGTTCCGGAAGACTGACCAACGATCTTTGAGTTAGTCCCAGTGTTGCGAACACGGTCAGCGGTCAGCCCTCATTTATTGTACCCCCATTCCAGGACAACGTGATGTGGATGCTGTGTTTCCGCCGAAGTTGACAGTTATCCTCCATGGTTGCGCCCCATTGGGTTCCGAATTTGGGCAGCGTGATTCACCCTTCCTCTCCATTCCCTTGTGTTCGGATGTATTTCAATGCCCCCAACATTGCCCCGCTTGTGTGTAAGAGCACATTTAGAAGTCGACACATCAATCAGATCAGGGGTCTCCTCAGAAGTCCAAGCCCAATTTTGGATGCCTGAAGCTTGGTCAATGCCCCACAGTTGAACAAAATGATGATACAAGCATCTTCTGCTTCCTGCATTGGGCACGACCCACAGGAGCCTATGGATGATTTGTTATTCGTTTCGGAGCTATGGTTGAGCTCATGAAACTGAGGGTACAAATGAGTGGATTTGGCCACATATTGGATTGAGACGATGATCAGTACAAGCAGAAAGTTCATCAGATGGCAAAAAAAATCCCTTAGGGATTAGCGTGCTGAAGCGATCTTTCCAGCGCTACTACCCTTTGGATAGTATCCTCCATGACCACTTCTCACTCTTTGAAGACTCTCTCCTCATCAGACACCATAGAGCGCAGCTCGCCAGCCCTAGCTTGTGCCTACGCCCGCTCGGTTTGAATTACGGTCATCTGCTGACTCACCTCCACCAGTTGTTCCTGCGCATCAGCCAGCTGGGCCATCAGTTGCTCCACGAGCTCAGAGTATGTTGCGATGAAGGCCTCCTTATCTGCCGCATGCCCTACGAGGTGTCGGACTTCCTGCTCCGCCCTCAACAGTGCTTGAGCGCTCGCCGATCCTTCCCAGCAGTGGGAAATGTCGGTGCGCCAGCTACTCTCACGTATCTTCTCGGCCATGTAATCACGGACCGTCAGATGAAGGCGCTAAGCGTCAGCCCCTCCGGCGCACAGGAAGTGCAGCCAGGTCCGAAGTGATCCCATCCTCCTCAACCAATCTGACTGGGGATGCCCGAGGAAGCTCTGGATACACTTCCACCCATTGCAACGTGTCATCCGGATCTCCTTGGCGGCCTCTGAGTCTGAGTCATCTATCTCCTCAGGGTCAGCGGGTCGGTATATGGGGAAGACCTCCAACAGATCGGCAGCAGGATCCACCCCAGGGATGTCTTCGTGAGGAATATAATCCTCGACGTCTGGGCGAACTTCTCTCGCCCCAACAGCAATGATACCTCCACCAGCTTCCGACCTCATTTCAGGAACAGAGCCGCTGATGTCCACCGCCCCCTGTTCATTAATTGTCGGGGCCGACTCAGTGCAGAGAGCATGTTCCAAGCGAGGTGGTATGTCCGCCGCTAGTCCACTTACGGATGGCCCGGGCTCCGCAGCCTGACGTGCCTCCAGTGTTGAGATCACTGCGCAGGGCATACGCTAGTCAGACGGGATCCTTTGACACCAAGCACCAGTAGTGAAGTGTGAGACTTACAGGAATCCATAGCGTCGGTCCCCAGTGTTTCGGCCACTGCAGGAGCTTCCGTAAGGGGAGACCACTCTGCACTGGTTAATTCAATGATGGGTGTCGGATCCCCATCATGTCCCACTGGTTCCTCTCTGCCCTCCTCTGGTGGGGATGATCGTCCACTGCTAAAGTGCTCTTGAGTAGGATGGGGATGTGATTTAGAATCTGGAAAGTAGAATGGATGAATGAGGAAAATGAATGAAGACAGATACAAACCTCAGGAATCCCGGTTATGTCGAGATCAGAGTCAGAAATCTCGCCTCTCTCTCGGAGACTCCCTTGGTAGGTCTCCCATTGCGACCCTCACCTTCGGGCTCCTCTTCTTCGTCTTCTCCCTCTCATTCGTCATCTCCGGTTTCCTCCTCCCCCTCCAGCTCTTCGTCACTGTCGCCATCTCCCGGCGGCATCGCTTCCGGATCATGCTCTTGGATGAGCATCACTTTCACTAGGAAAGTCGTCTCCACACGCCTCCCCCGTTGGCATGTGTATGCATCCATGGCCATCAGATAAGCACGCCACCGATAGAAGTTTACTCTGTCGGTAATTCGAACGAGCCCGACCTCTGGCAGTTGGATCCCGTTTTGCATTATCTTCTGCCAGATGGCTTCGACGCTCAGCGATTGCCGCAGGGTCATCTAGGCCGACCACAGTGCCGGGAGAATTGCATCTTAGGAAGGTTCGAGCAGATATCTTATCTGCTTCCCAGGAAGTTCCCTGGCCGCCTCATGTGACCAATCTACGGGTAACAAGGACGTGGCAGTACCATGTGATGTTCTCGCTACCGAAGTCCCGGCCTGTGCAGGCCTCGCTGCCTGACGCGCCCTTGGTTCCCCCTTCCGACGGAACCGTGCCTTCTTTCCCATCGCCCGGTTTCCGCGCGAGTAACCTCGAGTTGCCGGACGCGCTTGCACAATATCCCCTCAGGGTATGCAATGGTCCAGTTTTCGGCATATTCGGTTGCTAGGCCGACATCGACCCCGGTGGGAGGAAGAGTAACAACGTCGCCAGAGCCGAAAGTGGTAAACATCAACCACATCTGGCGTAGGAAAGATGGATTCCTCTCCTTCCAGACAGCCGTGAATACCTTTTTCGGCAATCGTTGGAGGCACCCAAATTTCCTGGCAAATCTGGATGGCACGTAAGGCTCGCAGATCACCTTCCCGTCGATCTGAGCCACGAGCACCCCGCCCCGAATGCTCTGGAAGTATTCCTGCTGTTCCAGAGAGCCTCTCCCGTTGTCCACCAGCTGGCCAACTAGGGTGGGGAACGGGCTGAAGTTGAAGTTGGCATGGTTGCCAATGCGGATCCTCACGCCCTCCTCATTGAGCATCAATGGCGCCTGTAACACCCCAGGTAAATAAAGAATATGACATTTCATATTTATCTATATTTGTGAATAAAATATTTAAATGACTTTAAAGGGGAAGCTATGCTCGATGGCGTACCCAACACGCAACAACGAGTTTCCTGGGAATCTTACGTTTCACTCTAATAATAAAATAATATTATTTTAAATGGTAGTTAATATGTAGCCGTTGTATTGGCGGGAATGGATAGAAATATCTAAAATATGATTATATATGTTCTTAAATATTTTTACATTTATACAATAAAAGATAAAGGCTTAAAATACGGCAAGAATTCAATTTTTGGCGTATATGCCATAGCTTTCACTAAAGGTTCACTTATCACCTTTTGATGGAGAACCGTCATTAAATATAGTTTTGTTCACTCTTAAACATTCTTTTGGACCAAATAAAACTCTTATTAATAATCGGGACATCAAAATTTACTTTGTGTAAATTTTTGGTATCTTTCTGATAAAGTTCATTTTTTTATGAATAGTGTAAAATGTTGTATTTTAATTCAAAACCACTTTTTAATCTAATTTATTTATATGATTAGATTATTTTTTGAATTGGTTTTAAAGTGAAATTAGAAAATATTTTTACCATTAAATCCAATAGTGGTCGTTGGAATCAATTTCACTTTGAAATCAGACTTAAACTAGTGTCAATCTTTTGATACTTATTGTTTCATAAAACACGCTATTTGTCATGACAGCGGGAATTAATTATTAAATTAATTAATGTGACTTATATGTTTTGAATTTTGTAAAAAGGACTTCATTTTTGTATTCAGAATATCAAATATAGCTTAGGGTGAATTTTTGGTAATTTTCTGAAAAACTTCAATTTTTGATGAATAGTGAAACCACTAAGTGGTAATCAAGAAAACTGATTTTCAGTTAAATGAAAGTTTACCACTAATGTGTATTTAATTTTGAAAATCCGACATACATGGTTGTCATTAAGAAGTAAAAAGTGGTTCAATGAGATTAAAATAATTTTTTGCTGAATAGTAACTTATTAAGTTTTTAATCGCGATTAGTGGTAATTAGTGTAGTTTAAGGTATAAATAATGCTTTAATGATATGAAATGACCTAGACACATGTCCCAAACTTATTGGTTGTGTCATGGCCGACAATTACAAGCCATGGGTAAACTTGGGGACCCCATGGATCCACTCTGGTTGGGAAATGACATAAATAACATTTTATTTAATGTAAAAGTAAAATTGACACAAACATGATATGTTTTACTAAAACAATTTTTAAGTGGGGTTATACAAGTCATATTTTTGATTATAAATATTCATTGGAAAGATAAAAAGATTTCCTACATAACAGTATTTTTTTTATAATTTTTAGACATTAAATAAATTAAATTATTTATGTCATAATAATGATGCAGCGATGATATCATTATTTGACGATTTAAATAAAATGGAAAGATAATGTAAAATATAGGAACTACACATGTACAAAACTTATTGGATGAGTGGATTTCGAAGCCTTATCACCTTATCCACGAATTCTATCAATGTGGGACCTTTTAAAACGAATCACAGTTTCAAATAAAGTAATATTTCATTACTTTCCAAAAGTACCCCTCCTCTCCTCTTATAAAAGGCCCCCACCTCTACCTCACTTAACACACTACTCAAGCCTTTGGCTCGGCCAAACCCTGCCCATTTACTCTCTCCACATCCCTCTCCTCATCCTAGAGGACTCCCTTTGGGCAGAATTCTTTCAAAGGAAGCCTTTAGGCTTAAATCAAAAGGAGTTACACTTTTTAAGGTAATTCATTCTCTCATGTTCATTTGTTTTATTTTGCTTTTCCAACCCCCTAAACTCTTTTTAATTACTTATTTTGTAACAAAACCAGTATCTTCAATATACTAGGATGTTGTTATAAGATTTATTCGAGCTACACTCTCACACAACTACATCAAATGGTTAAAGAACATACGGTTTCCGTGGATGGTGAAATTCTGCCTCCCGAAACGATGATTGTTCAATACTCATTTAACACCTTCAAATGTGGCCATTATGATGTCACTATTTTTATATATGATATATAATATGTTTATGTTTAATTTATGCTTATGTATTTTTCATTTTTGTCTTAACTTTATGGCTTCCATACTGGGTATATGCGATATCTTCATTTAAGGAAGTGCGGACTACCGCCCCCTCAATGTGATTTGATTCGTTAAATTCCATATGTGGGATGTATAAAGGATGGAAATATGATATTATATATTATATTATACTGGAATTATAATATACCTTTATATAATTATTATTCCATTCTATAAAATACGAAATAGAAATGAAAGTATCGTTCATGCGTACGTACCGCTTACCGTCTCAATGAACGGTGCATTTCATTTCATACCTCTAAATTATTATGTAATGTTATAAATGCATGAATTTACTGGATATATATGACATATATGATATCTACATAATGAATACAATTCTGGATATAATAAACATTTGGCCACAAAAACAATATGTAATTGTAAGATGACCACTTTCGACTTAAGAACCAAATATCGGCAAAAAAAATATTATTAACTTAAATGATTACATAATGTTTGTAACATGGTAATATGTGGTATAAAAGTAATAATGAACTTTAAAAAGGGTTCTTAAGGAATTATAAATTAACTCAAGTTTATTATTCAGGAGATTAAAGAACGACCGAGCAAAGTCGGACCCGAGGTAAGGGATCCTACACCTCTCTTTCTTTTTAAGTACACTATTTATGTCATTCCTTTTATGCTCATATTTCTTATGATTGGGATGTTATTTTATATTACTCCTACTGTACTTATTATGTTCATATGATGAGAGACCCTATTTCCTCTCATAAATCATTTTTGTATGTTTTGAGTGGCGCCGTTAGGCTGCCGAATTTTATTAAGGGATTTTTCATCTCACTTTAATTCTCGTGAGATTTATGCTACATTTGCCACAAATTCCATTTAGTGGTGTATGTACATCCCATTATTCTACTATTTGTGTAATATACTTTCGTTTATGAGTATTTACATCAATTATATATTTTCCTTCTTTCATGGGGTGTATTTTTTGAAAGATACCCAAGTCGGTAAGGGAACCTTTCACCCACCACTTTTTTTAAAAGACATCTTTTGTTGGGTCTTTTAATTTACATATTGTTATTTTGGGATATGTTCTCATATATCCTTGTTGATGTAAATTTTATGCCCAAGTGATGAGATACTCTTTTTATCTCTCATCAACTCTTTTTGATGTGATGCCGTTAGGCTGTCAAGGGAACTTTTTAACCCAATTTTGATTTCATTGGGTTCAACATGTAGTCATTGAATATGTCATCCATTGAATATGTGTGAATGTCATTTTATTGTTTTACACTTAATATACACTTATATTGGGTGTATTTATATTTGTCACACATATTTTTTTGAGATTGATTTGTCTTTAATTTAAGGATACATTCTTTATAAGGGATTTCATCACATTTGACATTTCTATTGAGAGTTCATTGTTGTTATGCACCAATTCACTCTTATATGGTGTATATACTATCCTTTGGAGTATTATATCATGAATCCATTTATTCTCATGATATTATAATGTTTTGACTAAATGTTATTCCTCAATTATTGTATTCAAGTGTCTCTGATTTTGGTAAAACCCCTTTAATCAAAATATCGTTTTAAATGTTTTAATTATTTGTTCTTATTAATATCCAGGTTTTCAAAATGGTTTTAAGGATTTATTTATATGGATATTAATGGTTTAAAATTTTAAGCTTCAAGGTGGTATGGGACTACGTCTCAATCTCCTTTCATTGAGGCATTTTTTATTTTATACACAACATTCTTTTATACGGTGTATAAACCCCTTTGACTTTTACGTTTATTCAAAAGGAATCTTTTTTATACGAAGCGTTTACTAAACGACAAAAAGGGAATGTTTTTGTCGTACGTATGCGGCGACAATGACTTCTCTGCCGTCGTAACCGTTATTTGAGTTTCGGCTTCCTCTACAAGCCATACCTTCTTTTTTTAAAAGAAAAATAAATACCATGTTTTACTTTGGTATTGAAAATGGTTTTCATAATGTTTTTATTATATCAATGTGTTGTATTGATATCTCGTGATTGAAATGTGGAAATTCTATGTTTCCATTATGCATGTTTTATGTGATATGATTATGTTATGGTTCTTGGGCATTATTATGAAGATGGGTGGTTCCGTGATAAACTAAGGGCAGGTGAGCCCGATATAGCTCTCCAATGCATTGGGTAAAGCGAATGAGTGAAACGTTAAGGTTTCTCTGAAGAGATTTTAGGGAATATACTGTGATGGGTATTCCAAACGTAACCAAGAGGGTTACTCCCTATGTAAGAATGTTATGAATTCCTCAAGTTACCTTTATGTCTTATGATTTATATGATTTATTCATGGTTTGATGAGGTATGTTAAAGTGCCTTTGTTTTATGGGTAAAGTATGATTTCATTCTTATGTATATATGAACTCATGTTTCCTTTCCATATTTTTATAACACTTACTGAGCTTTTTATGCTCATCCCATGTTTTTGAAATGTTTTTCACAGGTCAAGGGAAAGGTACATGATGTGATGATAGTGTCAAGGATGTGTCAAGAAAGAATCTGTGTTATATTTTAAATATGTTCCCATTGATGGGAAGAATGAATACTGTCTTTTATGTAACCACTTTGTTTAAATGTGGAATGTCATGCAAGTTTCATGATCTAATTCTCTAAAACTCTAAACCTGAAATGATCCTCAATGTGTAATCTTGTAATAACTCAAGATTAATTAAGGTTTAAGGATGGGGCCTTATAGTTGGTATCAAAGGTCGGTTTAGATAACTTTAGAGGTTAGGGTATTCTTTTAGCATAATTGACAATTACCATAATGGTTAGGATTTCAAAAAGAGTCTTATTTTTAGATAAAGTGAATGAGTAAGTATATCTTATTGTCTATCTTACTCATTAGTACATGATGGTTTTGTTGATATACTCACACTGACATTTCTATTTTTAGTGAATGGATGGATCTAGCGGGCACCAAAGAGACAACAGGTTTGAAGGAAACTGTGGTGGTTCTCTGATTAAGATACTAGTTAAAATGAAGGATTCAATGAGGAAACTCGTGGTTGTTCTAAACCAAATATCAAGGAGTCATGATCAACCACTTCAACCTTGGTGAGTTCTCTAATGCATCAGGTACGAGATGTACAATTCGATGTGGAAATTCAGGTAATAATTATTAAGGTAACCATTAGGGTTTATATGATACTTAATTTTTAGGTAATTATGGGTTACTCTATGATATGATGGAAAATGAAAGGAATGAGATAAACTTGATGTTAAAATATGTTATGATTATTCTTGAAGATTTTATATCATTTTGGGGAATGATTTAAGAATTATATAGTTTTGGAAAAAGGACAACACGCAGACCGTGTGACATCCCGTCGCGTCGGAAAAAGCTGCGGGAATCAAACCCACAACCAATGTGCGACTGGTATTTATCGCCTACAACTGGACTACGTGAAGTCCCTGGTTAGTTTGACTGATTCATTCTAGTTATATGATTTTATGAATTAGGAGTAAGTTGATTTTGGGTTATTTTTGAAAATGATTATCCTATCATGGAGGATATGTGATTAGGTTAATTAATTTTCAAAACGAGACTTTAGGAGCAACTGATATTGTTTGGAGATAAATGTTACGATTTATCTTGGAAGACTATGTGACTAAATCCTTCAAATATTTGGAATTCAATCTTATATTGGTTTACTTTGAAGAATTTTATGGACAAATAGATTATAGAATGGTCCTCGTTGAACTTTTGGTTTTGTTGGAAAAATTTTGGAGATTAAGAATAGATTTTCTTTTTATAAAGGGTTATCCTTTTCTGTATTATCTGATATTGTACTAGCCTTTTTGGATTTGGATTTGGTTAAAGTCTAAATACATGGGAAGTATATAGTTCTATCTTGTGGATTAGGTGATTCTCTAGAATTTGATTATAGTACTCTTAATGTGAACAAGTCTTCCTAAATACTCATCTTTTGGAGAAAATATGAGTTTGTGTAAGGAATCTAATAAAGGTTGAAAGTCAATATGATAAGTGATTATGTTTCCTTATGAATAAATTCTTCAATAAAAATTAACATAAAACAAAAATGTTGTCTATTAACTTTTCCTACTGGGGAATCGAAGACCGTTTAACCCATCACAAGTTTGTGATTTTCTCGTGGTTAACTTTCTAATAAACATGTTTTCTATCACTCTCCATCAGAACATGACCCTTTGTTTTTTCCTCCATGTCCATATTTTAATACTTGGAATCCTAGTATGGGTTAACTCGGGTGACCTTTGTACTTATCTTTCTTTATTTTAAAGTGTTTGTTTTACCGACTTTTGTTCCGATGTGGGACTTTCAAGGAAGTTTCCAAGCGCAATTTTAAAATTGCGAGGACGCAATTCCCAAAAGGGGGGGAGGATGTAACACCCCAGGTAAATAAAGAATATGACATTTCATATTTATCTATATTTGTGAATAAAATATTTAAATGACTTCAAAGGGGAATCTATGCTCGATGGTGTACCCAACACGCAACAACGAGTTTCTTGGGAATCTTACGTTGCACTCTAATAATAAAATAATATTATTTTAAATGGTAGTTAATATGTAGCCGTTGTATTGGCGGGAATGGATATAAATAACTAAAATATGATTATATATGTTCTTAAATATTTTTACATTTATACAATAAAAGATAAAGGCTTAAAATACGGAAAGAATTCAATTTTTGGCGTATATGCCCTAGTTTTCACTAAAGGTTCACTTATCACCTTTTGATGGAGAACCGTCAATAAATATAGTTTTGTTCACTCTTAAACATTCTTTTGGACCAAATAAAACTCTTATTAAGAATCGGGACATCAAAATTTACTTTGTGTAAATTTTTGGTATCTTTCTGATAAAGTTCATTTTTTTATGAATAGTGTTAAATGTTGTATTTTAATTCAAAACCACTTTTTAATCTAATTTATTTATATGATTAGATTATATTTTTAATTGGTTTTAAAGTGAAATTAGAAAATATTTTTTCCATTAAATCCAATAGTGGTCGTTGGAATCAATTTCACTTTGAAATCAGACTTAAACTAGTGTCAATCTTTTGATACTTATTGTTTCATAAAACACGCTATTTGTCATGACAACGGGAATTAATTATTAAATTAATTAATGTGACTTATATGTTTTGAATTTTGTAAAAAGGACTTCATTTTTGAATTCAGAATATCAAATATATCTTAGGGTGAATTTTTGGTAATTTTCTGAAAAACTTCAATTTTTGATGAATAGTGAAACCACTAAGTGGTAATCAAGGAAACTGATTTTCAGTTAAATGAATGTTTACCACTAATGTGTATTTAATTTTGAAAATACGACATACATGGTTGTCATTATGAAGTAAAATGTGGTTCAATGAGATTAAAATAATTTTTTGCTGAATAGTAACTTATTAAGTTTTTAATCGCGATTAGTGGTAATTAGTGTAGTTTAAGGTATAAATAATGCTTTAATGATATGAAATGACCTAGACACATGTCCCAAACTTATTGGTTGAGTCATGGCCGACCAAGAAAAGTCATGGGTAAACTTGGGGACCCCATGGATCCACTCTGGTTGGGAAATGACATAAATAACATTTTATTTAATGTAAAAGTAAAATTGACACAAACATGATATGTTTTACTAAAACAATTTTTAAGTGGGGTTATACAAGTCATATTTTTGATTATAAATATTCATTGGAAATATAAAAAGATTTCCTACATAATAGTATTTTTTTTATAATTTTTAGACATTAAATAAATTAAATTATTTATGACAAAATAATGATGCAGCGATGATATCATTATTTGACGATTTAAATAAAATGGAAAGATAATGTAAAATATTTGAACTACACATGTACAAAACTTATTGGATCAGTGTATTTCGAAGCCTTATCACCTTATCCACGAATTCTATCAATGTGGGACCTTTTAAAACCGAAACACATTTTCAAATAATGTAATATTTCTTTACTTTCCAAAAGTACCCCTCCTCTCCTCTTATAAAAGGCCCCCACCTCTACCTCACTTAACACAATCCTCAAGCCTTTGGCTTGGCCAACCCCTTCCCATTTACTCTCTCCACATCCCTCTCCTAATTCTAGAGGACTCCCTTTGGGCATAATCCTTTCAAAGGAAGCCTTTAGGCTTAAATCAAAAGGAGTTACACTTTTAAAGGTAATTCATTCTCTCATGTTCATTTGTTTTATTTTGCTTTTCCAACCCCCTAAACTCTTTTTAATTACTTATTTTGTAACAAAACCAGTATCTTCAATATACTAGGATGTTGTTATAAGATTTATTCGAGCTACACTCTCACACAACTACATCAAATGGTTAAAGAACATATGGTTTCTATGGATGGTGAAATTCTGCCTCCCGAAACGATGATTGTTCAATACTCATTTAACACCTTCAAAGGTGGCCATTATGATGTAACTATTTTTATATATGATATATAATATGTTTATGTTTTATTTATGTTTATGTATTTTTCATTTTTGTCTTACCTTTATGGCTTCCATTATGGGTATACGCGATATCTTCATTTAAGGAAGTGCGGACTACCGCCCCCTCAAAGTGATTTGATTCGTTAAATACCATATGTGGGATGTATAAAGGATGGAAATATGATATTATATATGATATTATACTGGAATTATAATATACCTTTATATAATTATTATTCCATTCTATAAAATATGAAATAGAAATGAAAGTAGCGTTCATGCGTACGTACGGCTTACCGTCTCCATGAACGGTGCATTTCATTTCTTACCTCTAAATGATTATGTAATGTTATAAATGCATGAATGTACTGGATATATATGACATATATGATATCTACATAATTAATACAATTCTGGATATAATAAAAATTTGGCCACACGAACAACATGTAATTGTAAGAAGACCACTTTTGACTTAAGAACCAAATATCGGCAAAACAAATATTATTAACTTAAATGATTACATAATGTTTGTAACATGGTAATAAGTTGTATAAAAGTAATAATGAACTCGAAAAAGGGTTCTTAAGGAATAAGAAATTAACTCAATTTTATTATTCAGGAGATTAAAGAACGATCGAGTCAAGTCGGGCCTGAGGTAAGGGATCCTACACCTCTCTTTCTTTTTAAGTACACTCTTTATGTCATTCCTTTTATGCTCATATTTCTTATGATTGGGATGTTATTTTATATTACTCCTACTGTACTTATTATGTTCATATGATGAGAGACCCTATTTCCTCTCATAAATCATTTTTGTATGTTTTGAGTGGCGCCGTTAGGCTGCCGAATTTTCGTAAGGGATTTTTCATCTCACTTTTATTCTCGTGAGATTTATGCTACATTTGCCACAAATTCCATTGAGTGGTGTATATACTGCCCATTATTCAAGTCTTTGTGTAATATACTTTAGTTTCTGAGTATTTACATCAATGATCTATTTTCCTTCTTTCATGGGGTGTATGTTTTGAAAGATACCCAAGTCGGTAAGGGAACCTTTCACCCTCCACTTTTTTTAAAAGACTTCTTTTGTTGGGTCTTTTAATTTACATATTGTTATTTTGGGATATGTTCTCATATATCCTTGTTGATGTAAATTTTATGTCCAAGTGATGAGATACTCTTTTTATCTCTCATCAACTCTTTTTGATGTGATGCCGTTAGGCTGTCTAGGGAACTTTTTAACCCAATTTCGATTTCTTTGGGTTCAACATGTAGTCATTGAATATGTCATCCATTGAATATGTGTGAATGGCCTTTTATTGTTTTACACTTAATATCCACTTATATTGGGTATATTTATATTTGTCACACATATATTTTTTAGATTGATTTGTCCTTAATTTAAGGATACATTCTTTATAAGGGATTTCATCACATTTGACATTTCTATTGAGAGTTCATTGTTGTTATGAACCAATTCACTCTTATATGGTGTATATACTGTCCTTTGGAGTATTATATCATGAATCCATTTATTCTCATGATATTATAAAGTTTTGACTAAATGTTATTCCTCAATTATTGTATTCAAGTGTCTCTGATTTTGGTAAAACCCCTTTAACCAAAATATCTTTTTAAATGTTTTAATTATTTGTTCTTATTAATATCCATGTTTTCAAAATGGTTTTAAGGATTTATTTATATGGATATTAATGGTTTAAAATTTTAAGCTTCAAGGTGGTATGGGACTTCGTCTCAATCTCCATTCATTGAGGCATATTTTATTTTATACACAACTTTCTTTTATACGGTGTATAAACCCCTTTGACTTTTACGTTTATTCAAAAGGAATATTTTTTATACGAAGCGTTTACTAAACGAAAAAAAGGGAATGTTTTTGTCGTACGTATGCGGCGACAACGACTTCTCTGCCGTCGTAACCGTTATTTGAGTTTCGGCTTCCTCTACAAGCCATACCTTCTTTTTTTAAAAGAAAAATAAATACCATGTTTTACTTTGGTATTGAAAATGGTTTTCATAATGTTTTTATTATATCAATGTGTTGTATTGATATCTCGTGATTGAAATGTGGAAATGCTATGTTTCCTTTATGCATGTTTTATGTGATATGATTATGTTATGGTTCTTGGGCATTATTATGAAGATGGGTGGTTCCGTGATAAACTAAGGGCGGATGAGCCCGATATAGCTCTCCAATGCATTGGGTAACGCGACGGAGTGAAACGTTAAGGTTTCTCCGAAGTGATTTTAGGGAATATACTGTGATGGGTATTCCAAACGTAACCAAGAGGGTTACTCCCTATGTAAAAATGTTATGAATGCCTCAAGTTACCTTTATGTATTATGATTTCTATGATTTATTCATGGTTTGATGAGGTATGTTAAAGTGCCTTTGTTTTATGGGTAAAGTATGATTTCATTCTTATGTGTATATGAACTCATGTTTCCTTTCCATATTTTTATAACTCTTACTGAGTTTTTTATGCTCATCCCATGTTTTTGAAATGTTTTTCACATGTCAAGGGAAAGGTACATGATGTGATGATAGTGTCAAGGATGTGTCAAGAATGAATCCGTGTTATATTTTAAATATGTTCCCGTTGATGGGAAGAATGAATACTATCTTTTATGTAACCACTTTGTTTAAATGTGGAATGTAATGCAAGTTTCATGATATAATTCTCTAAAACGCTAAACCTGAAAAGGTCCTCAATGTGTAATCTTGTAATAACTCAAGATTAAGTAAGGTTTAAGGCTGGGGCCTTATAGCGCCACCCCTACAATGTTTATCAATGACGGCCGCATGCCATTTCCTGGAGGACGGACAACGTTTGGGAAACTGTAACCACCGAGATGAGCCGCCACCCAGCCATGGAAGATCTAGAAGGGACCATAGACTCTCTATGGTTACCCCCCCTCATGAGATGCGCCCCAGGATGGTATACAGCTTGGCCAGCACGGGGACGCCCAAGTTGAACCGTTTGTTAGCGGCCATGGAGCCCGCCATCACCAAAGTCACTGGGCAGACGCCCATCATCGCATCCCGCACCGGAAGGAGCCACCCGCTCAGGAAGGTGGCAAGGAACCCGGCATACCAGATGTTTGGGTCTTGGGCCTCAATGACGCGGTAGCCACATGATTGGTATCGCCCCACCTCCAAGGTATTCCAATAGGACCCGTCCTTGCTTCTCTGAGTCGCGGTTGGGCACCATTTTCCCCATCCCGGCATCTTGACGGCATGATCCCTCTCAAGGAACAGGCTGAACCAGCCCTTGTAGGTGATTTCCTTCAGGAAGTCCTTGACCCCCAGCCTCTCCATGGCCAGCTACAGCAGGTGCCACGTCAGCATAGGCGTCTGCGACCTGTCTCCCCAGGTGTTCATTGGAGGAACGAATTCGTTGTGTTGGTAACCCTCCAGTGGGATTCCTCTGATGCAGTGAACATCCCAGAGACTGATGTCGACCTCCCCATGATGATGGTGGAACGTGTTGGTATCAGGAGACCACCGGGTGAATAGCTTCGGTCCACGTTTAGGCGGGCGGTGGAAATGGAACTGTGATGTCCATACCGCCTCGAACAGGCCGATATACCGCAGTTCGTCACTGAACTAGTCACAGGTATGGTGAACCCAGAACGCACAGGCCCATTCGCGGGTGATGTTACCCCCGGACCGCAGTGCCCAATCCTTCAGCCAGCCCTTCGTATCATCTTTGATGCTTTGACGGAACATGCTCGCGTAGAGGGCCGAAGAATCCTCTGCCACTGGCTCATCCTCGGTAATGGTCCTAGTCCTCGGGTTCAGGACGTAATCATCCATATGTATAGTTTCTCTGGTAGGATGGCCGTTGTTGGTGATGTTGAAGCGAGGAAGTTCATCCTCCCAAGTCACCCAAGACCGCAGTGTGTCCACTTCGATGCCCGGCAGTGGCACATCCTTTATGATGCCAAAATTCCAGATCGGGAGGTTGTCCGACAAGGGATATGCCTTCTGGGCTGGAGTCAGCAGGTTGAACAAGGTCAGATTGTTGGAGACAATCACCTTGGCGCCCTAAACCTCCTCGTTTGCTGCGATTTCTGTCCTACGGGCAGCGACTTCCCCCTCATCAACTCGGTTTGCAACCATCTCGAATATTTCGAGAGTTGGGAGAAATCAGGATGTAGGGCATGGAAACGGAGAGTTCGGCGCGAAATCTGGATGAGTTGCGCGGGATCTTGGAGATGAGCGCGCAATCGGCACACGAAGCGCGAAAAAACCCGAAGAGGCGCGAAATCACGGCCAAAATTCGGATGGAATTCCGAGCGGCCAGAGCGTTATTACACGCAGCAGCGGAAGCTATTTCGCGCACGAGAGCGATAAGCTTATCGCGCGGAAAAAGCAGAAGTATGAATTTGGGACCCAGTGCCCCTATTTATAGGTGAGGCTAGGGTTCCGCGCTGCATGGAAAGAGCATTTCTCGCGCGTCCGTAGATTTTGTGCGCCCCATGGGAATTTTACGCGCAACTTGATCAAGAGACTTGGTTGTATGGTGTTTCGGAATTTCCCTTGGAATCCGATCATTGCGACCTCTCGACGATCGCATTTAAAGGGGGGGGGGGGATTTGTGGATGCGGAAAAAAGTGTCTGTAACACTCGGAGGAAGTTTCGGAATGACGAAGCGAAGTCATATTCGTAATCATAGGCCCGATCCAGAGGCTCGGGATGTGGTTCGCGAAATAAAGGAGGATCCGTGCGAAAAATTGTTCTGCGCGCATAGAATCATCGGGTATCGCGAAATTGAGCCGATGTGGCGCGCAATCATTGCGCACCCTGGTTCTGTGCGGTGAGCTTTTGCGCGCCGGCTGCGCCTTGCGCGAAGAATTTCGCGCGCCGTCAGGATTCCGTGCCGGAGGTCGCCTATAAATAGAAGGTGACCCCGAATAGTTTAGGGGTTGAGGAATCCGAAGCGACTCCCATGCGTGCAATTCGGCTCCGCCGCACGCAAGATGACTTCCAGGTTAAACCCTCATTTCTCGCAACCTTGCCCCAGAGTTCTCCTTTGCGCGCAACTCCACCAGCTTCAGTGAATTTTCCCCCTCCCCAGTGTTCTAGCCTTGCGCGCAATGCATGTCTCGTGCGTGCAATAGTATGCCATGCACGCAAAACCCTGTGCGTAGTTCCCTCTCTGTGCGCAATTCCATTGCTCCAATTGTGCGCCGTCAAGGAGTTTTGCGTGCAAACCTTCCATTTTGCGCGAAAAGCCCAGGAATCCTCACCTTGATGCCCCTTGGCTGCCCCCGGCACCGGCCCCTGATGTCTCCCCTACCGGGAATGTGCGCCATGCGTTGTTTTCCCGTAGGGCCTCCCAGGCTCGCGCGAAGTAACCTCAAGGTCCCTTGGGATGTGTTTCCCATTGCGTTGCTTTGCCTTATGCTTCTCCGCATAGGCATGCTAACGGCTATTTCTTTTTTGCATAGCCACGCTAACGTGGACCCCCCGGTGGTTCACCCTGCGGCCCCCCTTCACTATGGCCTTGTTGATGCCTTCCCTTTCACAAGAGGTAGAGGGCATTGGGCATGTAAGCCCTAGGGGTGTGGAGCAAACCCACCTCATCCAAGCTGCAGGACGTTAAACTTATAAGCACATCGTTCTTAACACAAGACGTTAAACTGTGGTCCGACCCAGTGCTTCACACGCTGGGTCCCCCCAGCTCAGACATTTTTTACACCACTCGTCTCCACGGTAATGGACTCTTCCTCACATGGAATGAGATCCTATTTTTCAGAGCGGCGTTTGTCCGCGGGGGAAGGGCAGCCTCAGTGCGTAAGCCCCTAGCCTTTCTTACGGATGATTGCACCCGTGAATCTCTGTACTTCCCCCCTTCCTAGGCCAGTAGAGTCTTTTTCCCACTGTGCTTTGTTGCACCACATGCCTCCACCCTGGAGTAAGCCCCGACACCAAGGGCCGCTAACCACGCGTAAGCCCCTGTTTCCTCTTTGGGCCGCTCAACGCGTAAGCCCCGTTCTGCTTCTCACGGACACACCCTTTGCGACGTGATCATCTGGTCCCTGCTGCCTCCTGTTTCTCACACCGAGCATGACTCACGTGGGCTTAGAGCACGCATCGACCATTACATCCTCTTATGGTCCACCCCAGAGCATAAGCCCCATCCCAGCGAACTACGTTGACATTGATCCGTCCTAACGCACGGTACGTAGGAAGCCTCCAAGAGGTTCAAGCCCACCACCCGGTCGTCCCAACCTCTCCATGTCGGTTCCACGACCACCTTGGGCTGCCTCAGAGCGTAAGCCCCAAATATTCTGTCCCGCATGACGTTAAACTGTATTCTGTCCCGCATGATGTTAAACTGTATCTCGTCCCGCATGACGTTAAACTGTATCCCATCCCGCGTGATGTTAAACTGTATTCCGTCCTGCATGACGTTAAACTGTATCGCATACCGCATGACGTTAAACTGTATTCCGTCATGCATGACGTTAAACTCTAGTCCATCCCGCAAGATGTTAAACTGGATCACGTCCTGCATGACATTAAACTGTATTCCGTCTCGCATGACGTTAAAATGTATTCCCCCGCTTGGGCCGTCTCAGAACGTAAGCCCCAAGTCTCACTCCACCATCCATCTTGATCCTTACCCGGGCTTCCACATCCCATTGAGATCATGCCACCCCATCCCACTCCATGATATATGGGAAGCCGCCCACGTGCTGGCCCCAACATCGGTGTTCCCCCCCTAGGGGTCCTTCAACCCGATCCATCTCCGCAAGATGTTAAACTCGCGACATACCCTGTGTTAAACATGGGAAGCTGAGGAAAACCTCAGATGGTACAGATTCCCCGCGTTCGATATGGGATTCCTCGGGCTTCCGCGCCCTCAAGAAGCCCTATTATGAGGGACCAAAGATAGACATGCCGACGATGCCCCAACGTTACCATTCTCCTCACCGAAGGTTGCTGCCCCGACAAGACCCCTTGGAGTGTCATCACAGAAGCAGGGTAATTAACTAGAGTCCATGTAGATATGGAACTGGGAATGAGCTTCACGAACCCGTCATCAATCAATGAGGGAGACCCGGACTAGGTAATGAGCTCCGTGGAGGAATCCACGGAAGGAAGAACCGACATCCCATCATCCCGGTTTCGATCAAGGAGCAGACATCCCTGAACAAGGAACGGATGCCACCCGCCTTTGGAAAGCGAGAATGCGGGGAAAAAAGCAGCGCGTCCTCCCCCACAGACGGATGTGCGCGCCCCGGCGAATGCGTCAGAAACAATATCATTATTTTTTACATTCTATTATATGAAAAAATGTTGTGTTTTAATCAAAAATGTAAACCATAACTACAATAATTTCAAAATTCAAATACAGATTAAATATGCAGTGTATATGTTATTAAATAGGATTAATAAGAAACCATATTCAATTCTTTCCATGATATAAGTGACCATTATAAAAAACCAATAATTTCATGTAGATTATTAATTAAAAACAATTGAAGAGTAGAAGGCTAATATGTATTTGTTATCCATAGATGTGGACCCATTTTAAACATAATTGAGGGAAACATTATATCCCACTTTATGAAACCAATTCATTGCTAACCACTAATAAAATCACTTAATTTAGGTAATGTGTAGTTTGATTTGTCACGACCCGTCCTTGGGGCCCATGTCGTGACTACCCCAAGCCCGCCTTCCATAGGCCAGTGGCTGGCGACTAGCACCAAAGGTGTAAATCCCGATAACTGGGAAGGCATTTACATTATGAAAGTAAACAAACACCACAGAGTACAAGCAGAAGTAATAAACTAAGTACAAATGAAAGCGATGAAAAGTAAATGGGCCAATATTCAAAACAAACTGAAATTACAACTACAACTGAACGAAAGTACAACAGAAAAGTCAAGCAGCTGGATGAATAGAAGCAGCTCCTGGGTCGTCCACCTCAGATCCTACCTGTAGGGTAGGTACAGATAGCACAGCTCCTGGATCGTCCACCATGGATCCTACCTGAAAGGTAGGTACAGATAGCCTCTACAATGTTCTCGCTCGTCAACCACCTCCGAGTATCATCTCGTCGTGAAGTCCAACTCCGGATACTAACTCGTCATGAGGTCCACATCTAGGTACTGTCCAGTCCTCATACACTCGGTCTCTATCAGTGTTGTCCGTCGTCTACATCCAACACAATGAGGTGCGGGAAAATCCTGTGCAGGGGTGAGTATAACGATACTCAGTAGGGACACCGAGACCCTCAGTGTCTTACTAAATCCAACAATGATAACCACAAAGAAGGATCTGAAAACATAACCCTTAATTAGGTATAAGCCCATACATATACCTAAGTTATTAAGTAACTCATCTCAATCATGAGGAAACCCAAAGGTTATGAAATCAATGGATTACCACTACCTAGGTATATGCCCATACATATACCTAGGTTATCAGGTAACCCATCTCAATCATGAGGAAAACACAAAGGACAATGACTCATCTCAAACCAGGATTTTTATTAACGAAACCGTAACTTCCCAAGAGCTCCGTCTCTACCGAGTACAGTGATCCTGTCACGACTCTGATGTACTGCTCACTAACCTAAGACTGTTGAGGTACTCTTCCTGTCGAATGCCGCAGGTCAGCCACCCAAACAAAGTAGTGCTTCCCGCCAGGGTCTGCCTCCCAAACACAGTAGTGCAACCCCACCCCTAATAGCCTGTAGAGGTACTCCTCCTGTCGAGTACCGCAGTTTTACTGCCTGCTACCAGGCACTCCTTCCGATGTGGGTCTACACCCAAACATATTAGTGCTCCATCCACTGGGCTAGTCGACTCACTCTATGTCGAGTCGGTCAAGCAGTCATCAGGTCTCAGCCAGCTACACGGTCTCCGTACTCCGTACGATCATCTCAGGGGGGTCCGCTCCACAAGATACGGGTTGATACTCCATGTATCCCAAGTCCCACGAAGAAGTATCTCAATGTACCGCCTCGTCATAGGGGTCTTAACGCAACATACGACGCGTTAATCGGGCGCCCGGTCTGTGAGTTATTTGCCTTTTCGTCTGAGGGGCCCGGTTGGTTTTGTGTACGAACAAAACTGTCTGTATCTCAACTGTACCCCGAACACTCATAGGGTATACTCATAGGGTTCTTTTCTCAGCATGTACACCAACGCCGCTGACGGTTCGTCAATCGGACGTCCGACCTGAAAGTTATCAGCTTTTCCGTTCGAGGGGCTCGGCTAGATTTTGGGTTAAATCAAACCCATCCACTATCCAACTGCGTCCAAACCTCAGGAAAATTATTCCAAATGTTCCATCTCATCATGAAGATTCCAACAATGTCGAAGGTACGTCAATCAGACGTCATGAGATCACGTTATAAGTGTTTCCGCTCCGAGGGCCCGGTTTGTTTCATGTTCGAACCAACCCGGCCATACTCCATGTTCTATGAAAATTTATGTGTAATATATATAAATGATCGAATCGATCCAAGCATCACTACGAAACTGACGGTGCGTTGATCAGAGGTCCGTAGCCCAAGATATGGGCGAAAGACAGGAAGTAATCTGAAAATAGGGGATTCAGGCCCGTTCAGAACTAGCCCGAAACCCCCCCCCCCCCCCGGGGCGGCAGGAACCGAGCCGCCCTGACCCGGGTCTGGGTCCGTCCTGCCCCCCCCCCGGCGCATCCCGGCCCACCCGGCATGGCCCGGCCCGACCTGGGTGGCCGTTTGGCCTGGTGCTCGCGCGACGCCCGCGTGGCCAGGAGGGTGCGGGGGGTTACAACCCCCCGATTTAATGAAACCATCACGAGATTAAGCTGCACCGTCCTACCTCGGTAACGGCTAATCCATTCCGGTTTGGTCTGCCGCCACTTCTCAGCCGTGACGGTTTTGTTCCGGCGGCACGCCGCCGCCGCCTTCCGCGGACCACCGGACGCGCTCCGGTTGTCCGTTTCCCCTACCGACTTCGCCAGCGGTCCTCTCGGGACCCGATCTTCACTACGATGGCTTCAAAACGCCTCTGTGGCTTTTTTCGTCATCGTTCGTTGTTCCTCACACCAATTAACAAACGGAGGAGTCTTCGAATCACCTCTGCAGCCCCGACTCCGGCCGTGGTTTCATTCGGGATCAACGGCGCGGCGCGACGGCGCCACGCTTCTTCGTCGCATTCATCTTGTTTCTGCACGGTACCGTTGCACCGCATGCCTTTGTCCATGCCACGAAAAACACAACATCAAGGTGTGAGGAGAGTTGGCCGTCTTCATGTGGTCTGACCTCCTCCCATTATAATGATAACATGCGGCACAAATATAATATGATGAACAACAGGGAAAATATTCACGAACAAGAAATTAACCCCTACTTCGTGATGTGATCCCTCGATGGATCTGTGGAGAGGTAGCATCATTCGTTTACATCGGAAGGTGACGTTGTCGTTTTTAAATTTTCCAACGGTGGTGTCTCCTTCATTGATGGAGATCCAGGAAGCGTTCATCGTCGAAGGTCTTGGAAGGCCCGACGTCACCAAAGTGCAACCAAAGATGTGACGCCTCCCCTCTTGTCACAGAGAAGGATGAAACGTGTACATCTCCGCTCTTTGTGGAGTTGGCGTTCTTTTCTATGAAGCGTCGGTCTTCGTTGAGAAGGCATCATTTTTCAATGAAGAGGAATTCTCTTATTCTTCTTCTTCTTACAAGAACCATCTCCAAATTCTCCAACACAAAGTGTGTCCCAAAATAAAATATTGGCTCACCAATTATTTTATTAACACATTGCATTTGCAATTCAAAACTCAGACTCTTAATTAATTAATTGAGGAGACTCAATACATTAATTAAGGTGTGTTTTGGATTAAACAAATTAATAGGGAGAGAGTGAAGGGGAGAAGTTACACAAATTATGAATAGGTTACCAATTAATGGTAATTAAGGGGAGTTGGCACATTAAGTGAAAGAGAGTTTAAGGGGGGTTATTAGAAGTTGAAGGGGTTATGGTCTCATGTGGGCCCTACAACACTAAACCCTCCCATGGGAGGTTAGGTGGGTGTGGGCCCCACCTACCACATATTCACACATGGGATGTTGGGTGGTTGTGGACCCCACCAACAACTTCCCATGGTAGAATTCAAATTACCTGAATAGAAAAAATAAAATTGTTCACAATTTTATTTATTTCATCCTTAAACCCCAATATTTAACTTTTTTCCCCGAACAAACGATCCTATAGTAAAAGTCCACTTAAGGAAATACCGGCGCTGCGGTTTCATCGGTGCCCTCAGATTTTGATTCCGAACCATGGTTCAAAAGTTAGAAAAACCCGCTCATTCGTTCACTAAACGTACCCGAGCTAAACTTCTGGAATTGATTTCTGGCACACCTGGACTCGGAATCAGGTGTCGTCAAAAGCCACAGACTCGTAAAATTCCAAATAAATTAAGAAAAAAAATTCCTTGAAATTTCTAGGTCTTTACATTACTCCCACCATAGGGATTTACGTCCCCGTAAAGTTATAACACAAACTAGGGAAACAAAAGTGGTACTGAGAATGCATCTGAGCCTTCCGCTCCCATGTGCTCCCCTGGAGGTTCTCGTGCTTCCAGTGGAAGCGCACCCTAGGAATCGATCATCTACGTAGGATCAGCTCCTGTTGATCCTCAATCCCCACTGGAACCTCCGTGAATGATGCCCTTCCATCAACTTCTTATTTGCTGAGGTCGATGATGTGTGAATGATCATGCACGTATCTCCTCAGTTGAGGTACGTGGATGTTATCATGCACCTGGTGCAACTGAGGTGGAAAGGTGAATCGGTAAATGACCTCTCATACCCTACTGCGGACCTAGAATGGTCTGTTGAACCTTGGAGATAACTTGCTTCCTTGGCCACATCTCCGTAAACCTCGTCGAGGTGAGACCCGTATAAGGACGTGGTCGTCATCCTCGAACTCTTGAGGCCTCCTGTCATCTCTTCTGGAAGTGGTGCCACAACTCTTGATAATTATAGCACAAGGGTATGTTTGGCCATATCCTGAGTGATTGATTGCACCCTCTTATGCATGATTCCATCCTATGCTGTCTGGGTTTTCCTTTTCACCGACCAAGGAAATCCCGATAACAACATTGTAGATAAACCACAACCTTTTTGGCTAATACAGTCAATCTGTGTATGAACTGTGGATCCAATCCATACTCAGACCAACATCATATGTTCTCGACGCTGCCACCAAGAGATTCCAACCGAAACTCTCACCTCGTGGGTCATATCACACTGTCGTTGTAAGTGTGATTATCGAGTATCCTCCCAAAGTTATCCCCAGACGTGTGGGTCAAGTCTACGGCTTAACGGAAACTCCAGTCCTGGGACATGATTTGTGGATGGAAGGAATGATTTGTATCAATATCTTCTTGTTACGGAAGCTAGTATAAGACACAGTTCATACATCGAATCATCAATAGAGCCTTTCGGTCGCACTCCTTGACCACATGCAGCTACTCTTTCCCCCTCCCTCCAGCTCCCTGAGCCTAGTGGGGATTACAAGGGCGGGTGGTTGCAACATGTCAAAATGTTCACCACCCCATGCTGCTCTCATAGCTCTACTTCCATGTCTGTCGCCTTGCAGATTCATCTGTCCTTTTTACATCCTCCACTTGGAACATTTTACATGCCCATGTCTCCGATACTGGTTCTAGTTTCCATCTTTCCCACTACTAACCTTCACTTACTGCATCCATTCAGCAAAAGAATTCTCAACCACAAAGGTTCTTTCTAGGACCCTAGAATAAGTAGGAATGCATAGAGAAATGGTTGTGGCTCAGATGTCCGAGCCCTGAAGCACGATCGTGTCTCATTCATCGAGTACCAGGAATGGTTAGGTATGCCCCAATAAATTCTCAGCTACCGACATGTCGTCTTGTCGAAGCTGTATAAGCTCTTGAAAAATCTCAGCCACCTCCTCAAGCCAGTCCTCATCTACCTATGATTCGGGATCGCCTCGGAACATGAGGGTATTTGATGTTGGAACACTTGTAAGGTAGTAAGAATACATGTGTCACATACCGGTACCGCCAGTTGTAATTGCTGACCAACATGTAGTGTTGTATAGCTTGCAGACTACCCGAAGGCACTATCTCAGGCATCGGTCCACACACTGAAGCCTCATCACTATATTGTCCATCCTAATGGTCACTCACTGAAAAACACTAGTATCCAAGTCCACCATCCACTCTACTGTTGTCTCAGCTAGGAGGAAATCCCTAGCAATCACCTCCAGCCAGTGCTCTGTTGTCTGGGAATCTGCCTCGCCATGAAACCTCGGAGGACTCTGCTGCTGGAAATCGTGCAACAGGCTTTGCCAGCGTGCACCGTCCACTAATACGGATGGTGGCATCTTCTGCCTAACGGGTGGTGGTGCTGCTGGTACACCACCCGAAGGAGCCAACATAGGAAGAGGGCCCTACACCGGAGCCTCATCGCTCAGTGAGCCATCATCGAGTACTCTCTCGGAAACTCCAACTGACTGTCTGCATGGAGACATCCTGAACAGATTGGACATGGTCAAAAGATTTAAACCTAGTGAGCTAACCTGGTTTGAGCTGACTTAAAGAAAAATTTTGAAACACACACGCAATCAGTGTTTTCATGCACTAAGTCAGAAATCAGTAGTCAGGGTCCTGGTGTACAGATACGTCGGCCGCCGCACCAACACTGGACTCCCCGAACTGAAAAACACATTTAGTACCCTTAACACTATTTGTTTACAGAAAGAAAATATCAGAGTCCTATGTTCTGTGGTAGAACCGACTCCTCTGATACCAATTTGTCACGACCCGTCCTCGGGGCCCATGTCGTGACTACCCCAAACCTTCCATCCATAGGCCAGGGGCTGGTGACTAGCACCAAAGGTGTAAATCCCAATAACTGGGAAGGAATTGCTTTTATGAAAGTAAAAAAAACACCACAGAGTACAAGTGGAAGTAATACACTAAGTACAAAAGAATGTGCTGAAAAGTAAACGGGACAGAATACAAACCGAACTGAATGTACAGCTACAACTGAACAAAAGTACAATAGAAAAGTCAAGCAGCTGGAAGAATAGAAGCAGCTCCTGGGTCGTCCACCTCGGATCCTACCAATATGGTAGGTACATATAGCGCAACTCCTGGATCGTCCACCATGGGTCCTACCTAAAGGATATGTACATATAGTCTCTATAACTCTCTCTCCCATCAATCTCCTCTGAGTATCATCTCATCGTGAAGTCCACCTCTGGACACTGAATCGTCGTTAGGTCCACCTCTTGGTACTGTCCAGTCCTCGTACACTCAGTCTCTGTCAGCGCTGTTCGTCGTCTGCATCCAACACAACGACATGCGGGAAAATCTTGTGCCGGGGTGAGTATAGCGATACTATGTAGGGACCCCGAGACCCTCAAGGTCTCACTAAATCCAACAAGGATAACCACAAAGAAGGATCTCAATAGATAACCCTTACTTAGGTATAAGCCCATACTTATACCTAAGTTATCAAGTAACCCATATCAATCATGAGGAAACACAAAGGTTATGAAATCAACGGATAACCACTACCTAGGTATATGCCCATACATATACCTGTGTTATCAAGTAACCCATATCAATCATGAGGAAAACACAAAGGTCAATGACTGAGCTCAAACAAGGATTTTTATTAACCATACGGTAACTACTGAAGAGCTCCGTCTCTTACGAGTAAAGTGATCTTGTCGCGACTCCAAGTTACAACTATATAACCTAAGACTGCTGAGGTACTCCTCCTGCCGAGTATCGCATGTCATCCACCCAAAAACATTAGTTCTTGCCACCGGGGTCTACCACCCTTACACAGTAGTGAACCCCCCCCCCCAATATCCTGCAGAGGTACTGCTCCTGTCGAGTACCACAAGTCTTCTGCCTGCTACCAGGCGCTCCGTCCGCCGTGGGTCTGCACCGAAACATAGTAGTGCTCTGCCCACTAGGCTAGTCGACTCACTCCAAGTCGAGTCGGTCAAGCAGTCGTCAGGACTCAGCCAGCTACACGGTCTCCGTTCTCCGTACGCTCATCTCCGGGAGGGTCCCCTTGACGAGCTACAGGTCTGTAATCCAAGTATCTCATGTCCCACGAGGATGAATCTCAACGGACCACCTCATCATAGGGGTCATAACGCAACAGACGGTGCGTCAATCGGGCGCCCAGTCTGTGAGTTATTAGCCTTTTCGTCCTAGGGGCCTGGTTGGTTTCGTGTACGAACCAACCCGGCCGTATCTCAATTTTACCCCGAACACTCAAAGGGTATACTCCGAGGGACCGTTTCTCAACGTGTTCACCAATGCCACTAACGGTTCTTCAAACGGACATCCGGTCTGAAAGTTATCAGCTTTTCCATTCTAGGGCCCAAGTTGGATTTTGGGTTCAATCCAACTCGGACACTATCCAACTGCTTTCAAACCTCAGGATAAGTATTCCAAAAGTTAAGTCTCATCAATAGGAATCCAAAAAAGTCAACGGCACGTCAATCGGACGTTTGGAGCTCATGTTATAAGTGTTTCCGCTATGAGGGACCGGTTGGTATAGTGTTCGAACCAACCCGGTCGTACAACATGTTCTTCGAAACCTTGAGTATAATATACCGAAACGATCATCTATATCTGAGGATCGCTACACAACTAAAGGTGCATCGATCAGAGGTCTGTATCCCATGATATGGGAAAAAGACCGAAAGTGATCCGAAAATAGGGGATTCGGGCCCGGTCCGACCCGGCCCGATACCCCCCCGGGTCGGCCCGAACCGAGGCGACCCGACCCTAGTCCAGGTCTGGCCCTTTAGGGCGTGGCCCAGCCCTGCCAGCGCAGCTCGGCCTGACCTGGGCGGCCGGTTGGGCTGGCGCTGGCCCAGCGCCCACGTGGCCAGCAGGGTGGGGGGGGGGGGGGGGGGTTAAAACCCCCCGGTTGAATGAAACCGGCGTGACATTAAGCCGCGCCGCCCTACCTCTGGAATGGCTATGCCATTCGGGATTGGTCCGAAGACGCGACTCAGCCGTGGGGGTTATGTTCCGGCGGGGCGCTGCCACTGCTTTCCGCGGACCACCGGACACACTCCGCTGGTCCGTTTCCCCAGCCGACTTCGCCAGCGGTCCTCTGGGGAACCGATCTTCGCTATGATGGCTTCAAAATGCCTATGTGGCCTATTTCATCGTCGCCCGTCGATCCACACACCAATAAACAAACGGAGGAGTCTTCGAAATGCCTATGCGGCCCTGACCCCAGTCGCGGTTTCGTTCGGCCTCAACGGTTCGTCGTGACGACACCACGCTTCTTTGCCGCATTCTTCTTGTTTCCATGCTGTGCTGTTGCACCGCGCGCCTTTGTTCATTCCTAGACAAACACAACATCAAATGGGGAGGAGAGTCGGCCATGTTCATGCAGTCTGACATCCTCCCATTATAATGATAACATGCGGTGCAAGAATAATACTATGAACGACAAGGAAAATATTCACGAACAAGAAATTAACCCCTACTTCGTGATGTGATCCCTCGATGGATCTGCGGAGTGGTAGCATTGTTCGTTGATGTCGGAAGGTGACATCATCGTTTTTCGGTTTTCCCGCGGCAGTGTATCCTCCATTGATGGAGATCCTGGAGGCATTCTTCGTCTAAGTTCTTGGAAGGCCCGACGACGCCAAAGTGTACCCAAAGATGTGACACCTCCACTCTTGTCGCAGAGAAGGAAGAAATGGGTATGTCACCGATCTTTTTGGAGTCGGCGTTATTTGATATGAAGCGTCATTCGTCGTTGAGAAGGCATCATTATTCAACGAAGATGAATTCTCTTCTTCTTCTTCTTCTCAAAAGAACTCTCTCCAAATTCTCCAACACAAAGTGTGTCCCCAAATAAAATAATGGCTCACCAATTATATTGTTAACACATTCCATTTGAAATTCAAAACTCAAACACTTTATTAATTATTTGAGGAGACTCAATACATTAATTAAGGTTTGTGTTGTCTTAAATTAATTAAGAGGGAGAGAGTGAAGTGGAGAAGTTACACAAATTAAGAGGATGTTACCAATTAATTAGAATTAAGGGGAGTTGGCACATTAAATGCCAGAGTGTTTAAGGGGGGTTATTAGAAGTTCAAGGGGTTATGGTCTCGTGTGGGCCCCAACACACAAAACTCTCCCATGGGAGGTTAGGTGGGTGTGGGCCCCACATCCCACATAATCACACATGGGAAGTTTGGTGGTTTTGGACCCCACTAACAACTTCCCAGGGTAGATTTTAACTTACCTGAATAGAAAAAATAAAATTGTTCACAATTTTATTTATTTCTTCCTTAAACCCCAAAATTTAACTTCTTTCCTCTAATAAACGCACCTACGGTAAAAGTCCACCTAAGAAAATACAGGCACTGCAGTTTCATCGGTGCCATCGAATTTCGATTCCGAGCACCAGTTCAAAAGTTAGGAAAACCCGCTCGTTCGTTCACTGAACATACCCGAGCTAAACTTCAGTAATTGATTCTGGGCACACTAGGTCTCAGAATAAGGTTCCTTTAGAAGCCACAGACTCATAAAATACTAAAGAAATTATGAAAAAATTTCCTTGAAATTTACGGGTCTTTACATGATTATTTTAAATTAGTTTATCATGTAGAAGAAATAAATGGTTATCTATTTAATATATGAAAAAAACAAAGGAATCATTATTAAAAATGAACTGTGTTATACTTAATAGTTAATAATATAAGGGGAAACTACGGTTAATACCATGAATGTAATCTTAATGGACTTAATATGTATATAAAACATTATATATAGAAATCAATTTTCATAAAATGAATTTGATCTAAAAAATATTTAAATTATTAATATTATAATTATATCATTCCTCTGGACAAAGGCTTCTATAATTATTTATGATTAATAACAGTTTATAATGCTTAAAAATTTTAAGTCTAAATGTTAAATTAATTTCTATTTTTTATCATTCATTAATTTATAAATCAGCAATGTGAATTCAAAGACAGATTCCGGAAAAATAATATAAATATACTATTGAATTCCTAAATACATAACCATCATAGAGGAATAAATAATCTAGATTTATTTATGATTTTATATTCAATTAAATCACCATAAAATAGTTTCTTTTTGGGTTATGACAATACAATAAATATTTTTAGCATTGATCATGATATATCAAAATAAATTTCAATAATTATATCCCAT
Organism: Viscum album; assembly: GCA_963277665.1. Classification (NCBI taxonomy): domain Eukaryota; kingdom Viridiplantae; phylum Streptophyta; class Magnoliopsida; order Santalales; family Viscaceae; genus Viscum; species Viscum album. Next base: position 652,280,142 of record OY728164.1, on the reverse strand, counting down.
TAACACTAGGTTAATAAAAACTAGCATTATACACTATAGTTAACTTGAATATAATTTCCTACACTAAAAATATATATCCCTAAAGTATTAAACCAAATAAATATTATGTTTTATTTAATACAATTAAAATATTAAGGATAGTTTCAAAATGAATAATTTAATATTGAAAAAATTAATCTAGGAATTGAATATATTAAATTCCACATCGATTTGAAAATAAATTTAAAAACATGATAATATAAGTGATGCCAATAAGATTTAGTATAATCACTATCATAGATTAAAATTAAAATATTAGATAATGTAAATGAATATTTAATGATAACATACTAATATGATGTCAAAGAATATCGAAAAAATACATGGACTATGGGAGAATAATGTAGAAAAAGACCAGTTATCACTGAGGTGTGAGGAGAATAAATATCCGAAGGGAATGAAATACTAATTTTCGATACAAAAAGTTCCAAAAATAGAAGAAAATAATCTACCAATAGAAGAAAAGTCATCTGGGGAGAGGTAGGTGGCATAAAGCTCGTAAGAGGGATAAGATTAGGGGTTTAAAATAATGAGTGGAGGAGAAAAAATGAATCCACACATTTAAAGGATCTATATATATGGGTTTTAAAAAAATTGTGGGTAAAACAATGTGAAAAAAATCTATACCCATAGTTTCAATATACCATGGGTCAAGATGAATTGGGATTTTTTGAGTTTCCATTAGTGATTCTCCTCCCAACCCTTCACAGCAAGTCCAATTAATTACACATAAATTGAATGAACAACTTATATCCTGAAAAATAATCCATATAAATAATTATCCTTATTCAATAATGAATATAGTGTAGAAATATATTCATATTATATCAGATAACATAAAAAGTTAAACACTTTATTTATAAATGGAAAATAAATTAATAATTAATAATATCAATGTAATAAAGATTATATATATTTAAAATAAAATTAACATCCATTTAGCATAATAATATTAATATATCAATGTAATATTAAATACCACAATTTTCTTAGATATAAAATATGACCATAAATTCAAAAGGAATTTTTCTTTTTAAAACATGTTCTTCAAAAAACTAATGAAATTTGAAGAGAAATATTAAAATTATCATTCATAAATTAGTTTTACTTATAAAAACATTTATAAATTGTTAAATATTATAATATCATATATATTTTTTTTCAGAAAAGATATTATTTATATATATGTTACAATACATTTCTATTGACTTTTTTAAGCAATGTAAATAGGGAAAAATTTATAATAAATTTAAACCAAAATTTATAAAAATTTAAAAAACATTTATTATATAAAATTTCATAAATAAATCAATTTATTAATTAAAATAACTATTTAAAATAAATTTTAACAAAAAAGGTTTTGAATGAAAAATAAAGCTGATCGAAAAGTGATATTAAATTATCTATTCTTCTAAATATTAGAATACATCATTCGTGGTCCATGTAGGATAGAATAAGAATGAAAAATGGAAAATATATAAATATCAATTGTATAGGAAACAATATGGTGTTTATAAATGATATATTATAATGTACCTATAATGAAAAAATAATGATTTAAAATAAATTACATTGTAAAATAAATTTCCTTCTACATTGTTAACATTAATAATGTAACCCCATGATAAAGAAAACATGAATAGAAACATTCATAATCTGGAATAAATATTTATTCATGTTAAACACTTCAATGTTGAAGTAAATACACCATATAAAAATTAACTTCTTTATAACACTATATATTTCACAATTGATAGAAAATAATGATGAAATCTCATACCTCACATTTCACTTAGCAGAAAATTATAAACCAATATTATAAGTATTTTAAACATATTTGGGTTTTAAAAAATAGTATCATTTATAATATTATATACATACCTCTAGAAACATCTTATCACTTGTTTGTTTACAAAAGATTATTATTATCATCATTTTTAGTGTTACTTGGTTTATATGATCATGGATGTTTTTTTGTGGAAGATACTATAACCCTATAATTATAATGTTTTAATCATATTAATTATTTTAATCCTAATATGAATAAACCATATATCCATTAAATATATTCTTATTTCCATCAAATGAAACATAAATGGAAAATGTATAACATTTCCATTTAGGGGTGGCAGTCCACATGTACATAGGTGCATCATTATTTTTGAAATGGATTAAAAGATAAAATGGTATAACTAGTATTAAAATTCTATTTTAATGTTTAGTTTATAAATATCATATATATCAAAAATTTCCATCTATGAAATAATCCTCATAAAATAATGATGAGAATCAAATTATACTATTACATGGATATGAAAAGCTGTATGTATGCATGAGGAGTGTTTTTACTTTCTATATGATGAAAAAGATGTGGAAAATAGTTGTACAATTATAAAGCATTTATAAAATTATATTTATGATAAATTATTCATTTTAACAAATTGGGTTAAATAATTTTAGAGGATGTCAAATATTTCTTCAATTTTTATGTTATGTCGATTGCCTCATCTTTGATAGACGTCCCTTAGATAACCACGTAAGGGAATTAGTATTGGTATTTTTTAAATTATTCCACCTATATAACATTTAAATATATTTTTACAATATATAAAGGTTGTGTGTGGTTGATCTATGATAAATAATATATTGTAATGAAATAAAAAATTGGGTTTCCGTTTATATTTTATGGCTACAAAATTCATCAGTTTTCATAAATTATTAAATTAATAAAAAATATTTTTTCAGTCCCAATGAATAATAATTTATATAAAACAATGATATAATGATATTTAGTGGAAATAATATCATCATAATATCTTATGGAAATTTTTTGATTGTGTTTAGACTATTTTCTATTTTGTTTAACTCCCCCATGAATCCTTTTTCCAATCCTAATGATAACATTGTTTTTAAATAACATGAGGAATGAAAGCTATTATAAAAAAATATTTTACCCATAAATATGAATGGATGATGTTTTTTACTATAAATTACCCCATAATTCTATTTCAATATTTCTTTTGATTTTAAATAATTTAATAAAATATTATATTTATAAAATAACAATCATGTCTTTTTTTCTCTATTCATATAATTTGACTATAAATATATCAATGAAATAATTTAATTACAATATATTCTATTAAATTGAAAAATTATGTTAAATTTTCCTATAAAATTATAGCGAATCTTTTATTCATCCATATATTATTTCTCTTCATATTATGAAAATAATTTATTGTATTCATTTACTCTTTTAAAAAATCTTTTCTCATTGATACACAATATTTTATTATAACAATTCAATAGATAAAAAATATAAATATATGAAAATGAAAATAATAAATCTATAACGATAAAAAAATATTTTATTTTCATTGATGACATATTTTATCCCTTATATGAACATATAAATGAATATAAATGCATGAGAATGAAATTTTATATTCTTATTTAATATAATTAATCTAAATATAATTTATGAGGAAAAATGTCACAAAAAGTAACTATAACATAAATGTGGATGAATATAGAAGAATTCCACCAATAAATTGATAAAAATTAAACATTTGGGTTGATTTTCAGTATCTTATCCCTATATTATTATCTGTAATTTCATGATTTAACCTTAACAGATGTGATAAATCTTACCAATATTACAATTAATAATTTATAAAAATAAAATGGATATTTTTTAAAGAATAAAATAATAATTCCAAATATTTAATTAATTTCCAAATGTTCAATTTCATTGAGATGACTAAATTATGAAGTCCCAAGGGATCAAATTATAATTGTTAAGTGGGTGGGTGGGTTGAATGATTAGTTTTAATTTATATGTTTTTTTTACTTTTAAAAACATAAACCATGTATCCAGTAATAGTTTTTATACTAGTCGTGTTTTATTAATACTCATTCATTCAAACGTAGTAAAGAATGTAAGGAACAAATGAATTACAAGGTTATTGATTAATGTGAGAACATAATTTCTTTCCATAGCTACTCCCAAGAGTATATTTAAAATAAATATTTTGATGCAGTTAATGCAACATGTTCCAAATCCCACTAGACACCATCAATGTCAAAAAAATAATTATTATAAGTACTCCCATAAGATAAAAATTTGTTATTAGAGACCAATATATCCAAAAGAGAAGTATAATGACAATGTTTAATATCCTCCAGAAAATTACTAGCATCTGATGACCGTAAGTCTGATGCACATTAGTCTGATGATCCAAATCTGATTGAGTCGAACATATTGAATTAATATAGTGATCCCTTGATAAATATTTACATATCAAAATTTTATAAAAATATTAGTCTAATCGTCCTCATTCGTATTGACTCAAAATGATTTTTCATAGTTGGGTTAAAAACAACTGATGTCTATCCTTTTAATAATGTATGTTTTTAGGAAAAACTCTTATTCAAGTTCATCAGTGCTAAAAACTTCATCTATAAGAAGAGTATTCAATAAAAGAATGATCTCAAAAATGATTTATATGTATCATAGAATGAAAAAGGTGGGATAAATGAAAACATTACAAGGTCTCTCAAATTAAAAAACATTGATATATATTCATATTTGAATTTCAAATATGACAACATCAACTCAGAAAAATCCTTCTAGAATTTTCATGAGTCTTCTTCATAATCATCATTCTCAGACATAGAACATATTCCTCAGTACTATTGAACATACTCATTCAAAATAAATGAAACATACCCATATTTATTACTATGTAAAACTATATTTCTTCTCATTATTATACTACTACATAATTCTCATTAAGGTATTCCTTTCTTCATATCATTACAATATGCAATTCATCAACAAAGTTGGGTCGGTTTCCATTCCTCCTCATAGTTAGTAAGATTATATTGCCATTATAATTTTGTCTGATGGAATCATCAGTACGATTGAATTCTCGTTACGATGGGAATATCATTACAGTGTTCTCCATATTATGGTAACTCATCTCCGAAACATTGAAATTCTTCCAAAATAATCATCTTTTCACATTCAGTTTCTTAAATAACTTTTTTGTCTAGTACATACGAATATAATATTCATGGATGATGTTTTTGGAACTGATAAAAACTATTCAGTGACCATAAACAATCTACATTTATCAAAATATTTTATCCTGAGACTTTATCATGAATTATGAGAACTCTATAAAGAGGGAACAATTATTTTATCAAATAATATAAATTATGAATAAATTATTACTAATGATTTTATTTTCTTCATTCAACAACTTCTACAACATATTGAAATTCTTATCAACACTGAGTTTGATAAATCATGAACATTACGATGATGTATATGAGCCTTATGGTTCATCTGATCAACAACATTATAGAAAATCCATCGTCTATCTTCTTTACACCTTAAGCAGCTTGTACTTCTCATTATGAAATCCTACATTTTAAAAAATAGAATATCAAATATAAATACTTGTCTCCAAATTTAGATCTAAATTATAAAATTTATCAATGTTCATCATTCTTTAAAATACTCATTTATTTGGACTACCTCTGATTCAGATTTATAAAAATTCTATTATATAAATTTTAGTCATCAAAAAATTAAAAATTTTGTTAAAAAACACAATGTTTTTTTAATGATACACAATATATTTGTTGACACCACATGGTAACAAATTTTTGAACACTCAGATGCTTTTCAAAAACTAATGTTTTGTAAAAAAAAATTTCGTGACATTTATCAAATAATGTCATTTCTCAATAATATATTACATGACACAACACTAATGGATAATGTAATGTATATAATTTGTGTATAACCCACGGTTGTTAGCTACGTGGGCTCTCACATCCCCATTTAATGTATCTAAAAAAATTCTTTGGTGTATCACTTCGTGTAGATTAAATTTTGAGTTCATTTTAAGATTAAATCCCACCAAATCTATTTTTATCTGTTTTTTCTTTTATTATCCCCCATTATTTGATAAATACTACCTCAAATTCATAAAATTAGGATAACCAAAAACATCTTAAAAAGAGTAATGTTTTTAATCTCTATCCCTAGTTTTAAATATAATCCTATTCACGGTGGGGGAGTTCTTTATGATATTTATGAAGCATTTGGAGGATGTTGAACATGATGTTGCATCCTTCACTCAACAAACCTTTCATTTGACATTTACTTTGAGAAGATATCATCAATTTGATACATATTTTACATATATCCCATACAGATATTTCAAGTGGAAGCCTTCAATTTTATAAATTTTAACATTGAATAAATTTTTTTTTTGATAAAGAATATTGGAAATGTTTTTTAAGAAGATCAATTTCACTCTAATTATCAAAAAGTATAAATAATGGGTTGGAAGAAAATTTCATTCAAATAATCATATTGATTCTTCATCTACAAAAACCGAGTAAAAGATTAGGTAGTGGTAATTTATTTTGATTATGTTGTTCTTAATGTTACTAAACATTGATTCTTACTATAACATCACACACTATATTCATCATAGTACGAAATTTCTCATGAGGTTGATTTTATTTCATTTGAATCTTCCTCCCAATTTTCATTATCATAACAATGAAACATCGTATTAAAATTTCTATTATATAAAACCCCATTTGATGTAATTAAATGAAAATATATAAAAAATACCATTCCTTCCAACATATGTGCTTCTTTACGATTTTATTGATACATGGAAGAAAATGTAATGACATAAAGAATATTAGGACATTAGGGTGTAAGGTAAGGTGGAATTCCTATAATATTTTTAATGTCTTTATGATTTACACATTTTACAGACTCCTCATTACTAATCATTGATATCAAATATATAAGAGTGTAAATTCGTTGGATTTATCAATCCCAATAATTTTTTACATTTCCATAAAATAGGTTATTGATAGAAAATAACGTAAATTTATTATTTTTGAACATATAATCCATGGAAGAATGTTAATTAACCTAAAAGTTTCAATTGAAATCAATTATTTATTTCCTTATAAAATTTTGTACAAACATATTCTTATTCTCTTAGATGAAAAATAGAATCCACATGAAATAAAACAGTTATTATGATGAATTTTAATTCACTCACATAGATTTTACTGTCGACCATTCTTTTTAAAAAATTAAACATGATAAAATAGATATAATGTTTTTAATACCTGCAATGTGGGACTTCTTTTAACACATTCATGGCATTAATAAATATAAAAACCTTTTTGTAATAATTATTGTGTTTGAAAAGACAAGGTTGTTAATTCTAAGCATCTTCCTTAATATCATCATTTATAAAATTGTACGGAACATCCATGTAATAAAAATTATATGTTCTATGTGAAACCAATGAAAGAAACATTCATATAGTGTCTAATTTTGAATGTAGGGAAAATGTTTTTTCAAAATCCACTTATTCTACATATTCATGCATTTATAAAAAGTCCATATATTGTGTCTGGAGAAATCTCCATCAAAAATTAATTTTTTTCTGTAAGAAAAATTTTTGTAGTATATTTATTTTATAGATATGAGTTTTGTCCTCATGTTTCACTTTTCTCAATGTGATCTAGCTCTTCATTCAGAACATCCACTCATTTTTTGAGGTTTATAGATTCTGAATATAATTCTGGTTCATCTTTTGAGATATGTTAATATATATTTTATAATCTAAAAATTCATTTTGTATAAATTATAGCCTTATAATTTCCCATTATGTTTTTAGTCAAATCAGTTTTTTGTAAGGTGGGTGTTTTTAAAGCATCAATTTTAGTTTAACATTCATAATTAAACAATTCCCTTGATTCATGGTAATGATGTTTTAAATTTCTTTCACTATCATTTTATATATCCAGCTTATCATCCTCATTATTCTCAAAAATGATTTTTAGTGAAATTTAATTTTCAATTACATACACATCACATGATTCCATCAACCATTTTATTAATCTATTCAACATTTTTAATATATTCAATTAGGTAAATAACTCATAAAGCTTAATTAGATTTCAAATAAATAATTCCATGATCCTAATTTCATATTTTAATGAAACATAGAATTACAAAAATATTGAATTAAATAAATTAAGGTTTTTCATTTTACCAAATCTCATTAGAAGTAATATTTTTTATAAAAAATAATATATTATTACCACTAAATATATTACTTATATTTTGTTTAATAAATACAATTGAATGATTTAATTCATCTAAAACAATTATTATATTATACAACAAAATTCTATTCATTCATTTTGATTCTCCATTTTATTGAGGAGTAAAGGGGGATTTAAAATTATATTTGATAACTTGATTTCTCAAATAATTTTTCAAAATAAATTCTGGTGGATTCAATACAATTATTTGGTCCAATAAATTTTTTATAAACCCTCACATCATTCTCAAAAAAACTTTTTGAAAAATATAAACATTTCCACAACCTTAAACTTCTGTTTTATTGAAATTGTGGTTTTAATTAGATTAAAATAATAAAAAATAGTTATATAGAATAAACATCCTGTTATTATTAATGTATTATCAAGCCATATAAATAGAAAAATCGTTCAATTGGTCTCATTTATAGAATCACAACACTCTTATAAATTTTTTTAGTCCCCTTTCCTTATTGAAAGGTAACACAAAAAACTTTATCTCTACTTTACAATTATATAAAATAACTTAAAACATAAATGTATGAATATTTGTTCATTTGTTTCTTCCTACAGTGACCATCTCACTAGTTCGCCAATTTTTTTCCAGTATCATTACTCAATTAACATGATTTATATATATTTCAACGTTGAAAAGTATGAAAACTAGTTCTATCTATTTTTGGGATAAATTTTACATCATTAATTATTCAATGATACAAGAATTTTTTTTAGGATAACTTTTTTTCCTTCATCACATATTTTACATATAATATAAAAGCTAGGATTTATCCCATCAACAAATAAACATTCCGTGTATTTCATCTTTTTTACAACAATCTTAGTAATTTCGATTCCTATTATTTATAAAGAACTATTATTAAAAATGATTACTACTTCCCCTATATTAAATACAATATGTTTCATGATTTTTATATCACCTATCATATATAATGAAAACCCACTATCTAGTTACCATGGTTTTTTATATTCTCTCAACGTTATATCAACAAAAAAATCTCATTCCTAAACATTATTCTTTACATAATCAATTTATCTTTGACCATAGTATACTTTTTTAGGATTGTGAAAAATAATATTTTATAATTACATGCATGATCACATCTTCCAAAAACATCTTCATGACATTCAGAATGATTTTTTTTAAATGATTATATAATTTTTACATTTTTTTCAAAATTCATATTGGTTTGGGGATGTTAATCATCATACTTATACCATTTTGTTTTCATCATTCAATCATGCTTCAGGGATGTGAATGTTTATTCAAAAAAATAATTTTTTTGTTCCCATTTATTCCATAACACTATGAAATAAAAACATATATTGATTATATACTGATGTATTATATTTCTCTATAGATTTTTTTGAGGTTGATTAGTTTTCTCTCTCCAACTATCTCTGAAATTTGACCATTGTGTTCCTGGGTGAGATTTTTTTTTGTTTTGTAGATGTAAAATATTTCTCACATATTTTTTTCAATTAGGAATTAAAAACACATTTTGGACCCTAAAAGGGTTGAGAAATAATATCAAAAATTATTTTTTTGGGATTAAATTTGAAATGATTCGTGATTTGAGAGCTCCCACAAAAAATTGATGTATCGAATTTTACTTGTGATTCATTGATGAACACTTAATCAAAAATACACAATGTAATTTCTAACTCATAATCAATTGATTGTAACATGCCACTTTCAACTACCATTGATTCTATCATCTTGCTGATATCTTCAACTATATTTCCCAATTCAATAATTATTTTGTTGAAATATATGATATCTTAGATGTATACTTCATATTTATTAAAAATATCTTTTCCACCGTTATAATATTTTACACTATATTTTTATATCATTCATATTTATTTCTTGAGAGACTTCTTTGTCTGAAGATATAGTTGATGTTTTTTGAGATGATTCTCTCTTTATAATTCTTCACACCCATCTTATATATTTGTGGATAAATGGGGTTTCTAATCATTTTCAATGAATTATTAATATTTTAAAAATGTTCATTTTCAAATGAACTATTTTCAATGGATTCTGATACATATATCTTACTCATAATTCATCATTTGTCTATAGTAAACTTCTCCTTATCTTTATTATATGACATCTATTCATTTGATATTTTGTTCCACTTCTACCATAGATGTTCCTCATCATAATCATGATAATAATTTCAAAAATTATACTTGGGGAAATTCATAGGAATGCATATCATTCCTCCACACTCAAAAAATTTGAGAGGATGTTTACCTCTATATTTTCCTCTTCATCATAGAGAGTACATTGATATAATATAATTGGTATTTAATTCAAATCACTATCCTATTATTCTATAGAGTCAAAAGGATCACCATCTTCAAAATGAAGAATTTATTTTACCACCGATTCAAAATACATTTTATCTTTAGTCATCTTTTTAATATTCAGATCAATTGACATCTCAAAATCAATTAGACTTGTATGAAATTCATCGGGGCATAAATAATAATTATCTTCTAAAGATGAAATTTTATAATCATGCATGTTCAGAAGGATTCTCATATGTTTCTCCATAATAACAGTATCTTTAAAGACATCTCTAAATCCTCTAATGTTGCAATAAATTTCTTTTACTATGGTGATGTACACATCAAATATTTCTTCAACACACATTAAAGGGACTTCATACATAATATAACATATTTGTATCTTCTATTCCTTCACATTAGTATTCCGTTTGAACATACATTCCATAATTTCCCACATAAAAATTGATGTCTTGAGACCAGTTACCATCAAATAATAGTTTTTTATAATGATAAAAGGATAACATTTATAACTATTCTATAAAACTAAATATTTAACTTATCAAAAAAAGGTATCAATGCATATTTCTCATTAGGTTGAAAAAAATTGTAGTAGAACTAAAAACATATTGGACAATAAAAATGAGATAACGAGTCATCATATTATTCCATCGAAAATAATTATTCATTCAAATGTAGTAATTACACTAATTTTGATATAATTTATATTATCCATGATATAAATTCCACAAGGGAACTATTTATTTGAAACAATTGACGTTCCATTTGAACGAATAGTAAATAAGTTTTGGTTGGGTGAATCAGTTGTTTTCATTAATTACTTCTAAAAAATATAAAAACAGAACCCCTATAACATATTATATTTTATATAATTATCATCATTTAGAAAATAATCATGCTTGAAAAAACTAGGAAAGAATTTAATACACACACGATTTACAAGGTACCACCTTATTGTGAGAACCTACTTCAGTTTTATATTTACTACCATTGGAATATGGAAATTAACTATAATAATTAAGTGATTACAACATATAAAAACTAATATTATACACCCTTTATATAAGGCCCCTGCCTTAAACCTTACTTAATCTTGAGTTATTACAAGATTACACATTTAGGATCTTTTCATGTTTAGAGTTTTAGAGAATTAGATCATAAAACTTGCATTACATTCCACATTTAAACAAAGTGGTCACATAAAAGCTAGTATTCTTTTTTCCCATCAACGGAAACATAATTAAAATAAAACATGGATTCTTTCGTGACGCTTCCTTGACACTATCATCATATCATGTATCCTTCTCTTGACCTGTGAAAAACATTTCAAAAACTTGCGATGAGCATAAAACGCTCAGTAAGGGATATAAAAATATGGAAAGGACACATGAGTACATGTATACATAAGAATGAAATCATACTTTACCCATAAAACATAATCACTTTAACATACCTCATAAAATCATGAATAAATCATAGAAATCATAAGACATAAAGGTGACTTGAGGCATTCATAACATTCTTATGTTGTGAGTAACCCTCTTGGTTACGTTTGGAATACCCATCACAGTATATTCCCTAAATCTCTTCGGATAAACCTTAACGTTTAACCCCTTTATATTACCCAATGCATTAGAGAGCTATATCTGGCTCACCCGCCCTTAGTTTATCATGGAACCACCCATCTACATAATAATTCCTGAGAACCATAACATAATCGTATCACATAAAACATGCATAAAGGATACATAACATTTCCACTTTTCAATCACAAGATATCAATACAACACATTCATATAAAAACATTATGAAAACCATTTTCAGTACCAAAATAAAAGTAAAGTAAAACATGGTATTTATTTTTCTTTTAAAAATAGGTATGCCTTGTAGAGGAAGTCGAAACTCAAATAATGGTCCCGGCGGAGGAGAAGTCGTTGTCGCCGCATAAATACGACAAAAACATTCCCTTTTGTCGTTTAGTAAAACGCTTTGTATAAAAAAGATTCCTTTCGGATAAACAGAAAAGTCAAAGGGGTTTATACACCGTATAAAAGAAGGTTGTGTATAAAACAAAATATTTCTCAATGAAAGGAGATTGAGACGAAGTCCCATACAAAGAAGATATCCTTTGATTAAGATAAATCAATTAAATAATTATGTGTGACAAACTAATACACTAAATATAAGTGGATATTAAGTGTCAAACAATTGGAGGTTATTCACACATATTCATAGAACGACATATTCAAGGAGTACAATCTTATCTCAAAGAATCAAAATTAGGTTAAGAAGTTCCCTCGCAAAAATTTGATAGCCAAACAGTATCACTACAAAATTCAGAAAATGAGTTGATGAGAGATAAAAGGGCATCTCATCACTTGGACATAAAATTTAAATCACTAAGAATATATAAGAACATATCCCAACATAATGATATGTGAATTAAAATACATAACAAAAGAAGTCTTTTAATAAGTGGAGGGTGAATGGTTCCCTTACCGACATGGGTATCTTTAGAAACATACACCCCGTGAAAGAAGGACAATAAAACATTGATTTAAATACTCATAAATGAATGTATATTACACAATGAATAAAATAATGATCAGTACAAACACCACTCAATGGAAATTGTGGAAAATGTAGCATAAATCTCACAGGAATTAATGTGAGATGAAAAATCACTTACGAAAACTCGGCAGCCTAACGACGCCACTTAAAACTTCCAAAAATGGATTGATGAGATCAAATAGGGTCTCTCATCATATTAAAACATAATTTACAGAAATAGGAATATAAAATAACATCCCCTAACATAACAAAGAGTAGATTAAAAGAAGTGACATAAAGGAGAGTACTTAAAGAGAAAGAGAGAGGTTATATTTCTTACGAAAATTTTGGCAGCATAACGGCGCCACTCAAAACATCCAAAATGGATTGATGAGAGAAAATAGAGTCTCTAATCATATGAACATAAAAATTACAGTAAGCGTAATATAAAATAACATCCCAAACACAAGAAATATGAGCTTAAAGGTAATGACATAAAAGAGTGTACATAAAAAGAAAGAGAGGAGTAGGATCCCTTACCTCGGGTCCAACTTGACTCGATCGTTCTTTAACGTCCTGAATAATAAACATGAGTTAATTTATACTTTATTAAGAACCATTTTCAAGTTCATTATTCCTTTTATATCACTTATTTCTATGTTATAAATATTATGTAATCATTTAAGTTAATAATGTTTGTTTTGTTGATATTTGGTTCTTAAGTCGAAAGTGGACTTCATACAATTACATGTTGTTCGTGTGGTCAAAGGTTTATTATATCCAGAATGATATTCATGATTTGGATATCATATATATCATATATATCCATAATATACATGTATTTATGATATTACATAATCATTTAGAGGTAAGAAATGAAATGCACAGTTCATGGAGACGGTAAGCCGTACGTATGCATGAACGCAACTTTCATTTCTATGTCATATTAATGGAATTAAAACTAAATGATAGGTATTTATATTTTAATTCCACAATTATATTCATCATTTTTATGTAACATAAATCATATATAATAACTTTAAATACATCCTTTATACATCCCACATATGGCATCAATGAATCAAATCACTTTGAGGGGGCGGTAGTCCGCACTTCTTAAAATGAAATTATCATGTTTACCCACAATGGAAACCATAAAGGTATGCCACAAAAGAAAAATACAGAAGCTTACGTAAAACATAAACATTTTATATATAATATATAAATATAGTTTCATCTTAATGGCCACCATTTACGGTGTTATATGAGTGTTGAACAATCATCGTTTCGTGAGGCTGAAATTTTCCATCCACAGAAACAGTATGTTCTTTAACCATATGATGTAGGTGTGTGTAAGTTTAGATCGAATGATTCTTATAAAAACATCCTAGTATATTGATGATACTGGATTTGTTACAAAAGAAATTAATAAAAAGAGTTTAGGGGGTTGTAGAAGAACAATAAAACAAAAGAACACAAGTGAAGACATTACCTTAAAATCGGTTAACTCTTTGTGATTTGAGCTCAAATGCTTCCTTGGGAAGACGTCTGCCCAAAGTGAGTCTTCTAGGAGTAATATAGGGATGTGGAGTGGCAAAATGAGCAGGGGTTGGCTGATCCAAAGGCTATAGAGGTGTGGGTAAGGTGGTAGAGGTGGGGGCTTTTATAAGAGGAGAGGAGGGTCACTCTTGTAAAGTTACAAAATATTACTTTATTTTCAAATGCGTTTAGGATTTTAAAGGTCCCACATTGATTTATTTTGAGGATAAGGTGGTAAGGGTAAGAAATAGACTCATCCAATAGGTTTTTTACATGTTTAAGTTATAGTTTTAACATTATATTTTCATTTTATTTAAATCCTTTATTAATGAGGTAATCATTGTATCATCATGATGTCATAAATAATTTAACTTATTTAAGGTATAAAAATTAAAAAAAACTATAATGATTTAGGAAATATTTTTAGATTTTTAATGAATATTTATAGTAAAAAACATGACTTTTATATCCCCATTTAAAAACTGTTTTAGTGAAACATCTCATGCTTGTGACATTTTTATTTTAACTTTAAATAAAAATTTATTTATGTCATTTTCCAACCAAAGTGGCTCCATTGGGTCCCCAAGTTGACCCATGGATTTTCTTGGTCGTCCATGACACATAAAAGGAGGGTAGGACATGTTTCTAGGAAATTTCACATTATTAAAACATTATTTTTACCTTAAACTACAATAATTACCTCTAATCGCGATTAAGAACATAAAAGTTAATATTACCCAAAAAATACTTTTAATCCTATTGAACCACATTTTACATCCTAATGAAAACCATGTATGTCAGATTTTTTAAATTAAAAACACAGAGGTGGAAAAGTTTCATTTAAATGAAAAATCAGTTTCTTTAACAACCACTTAGTGGTTTCACTATTCATCAAAATTGAAGTTTTTCATAAAAATACCAAAAAATCACCCTAAGCTATATTTGATATTCCGAACTCAAAAATGATGTCTATTTTAAAAAATTTAAAACATATAAGTTACATTAATTAATTTAATAATTAATTCCCTCTGTCAAAACAAATAGCGTGTTTTTATGAAACAATATCTATTTAAAGATTCACACTAGTCTAAGTCCAATTTCAAAGTGAAATTAATTCCAATGACCATTATTGGATTAAATGGTAAAAATATATTATAATTTTACTTTAAAAACAATTCAAAAGATAATCTAATCATATAAATAAATTAGATTAAAAAGAGGTTTTGATTTAAAATACAACATTTTTCACTATACATTAAAAAATGAACTTTATCCGAATGATACCAAAAATTTACACAAAGTAAATTTTGATGACTCTATTATAAAGAAGAATTTTATTATGTAAAATATAACACATAAAATAGTCAGAAGTGGATTTAAAATAGGTTCACCATCAAAAGGCGGTTAATCTACCTTCTAAAGAACATTAGAATGATTACGCTTAAAAATTGAATTCATTCACATTTTTAATCCTCTAACATTTATTGTAAAAATTAAATATATTTGAGAAACATATATAATCATTTTGTAGTTAGTTCTGTTCATTTCCACCATTACAACGGCTAGGCATTAACTACCATTTAAAATAATATTATTTTATTATTGGAGTGCAACATAAGATTCCCAAGAAACTCATTGTTGCGTATGGGGTATGCCATCGAGCATAGCATCCCCTTTAAAGTAATATTAATATTTTATTAAAAAATATGGATAAATATAAAAATGTCATATTCTTTATTTACCTGGGGTGTTACATCCTTCCCCCCTTTTGGGAATTGCGTCCTCGCAATTTTAAAATTGGGCTCGGAAACATCCTTGAAAGTCCCACATGGGAACCAGAGTCGGTAAAACAATCACTTTAAAATAAAGAATGAGAAGTACAGAGGTCACCCGAGTTAACCCATACTAGGATTCCATGTAGGAAAACATGGACATGGAGTAGAAAACATAGGGTCATGTTCTGATGGAGAGTGATAGAAAACATGTTTAGTATAATGTTAACCCCAAGAAAATCACAAACATGTGATGGGTTAAACGGTATTCGATTCCCCAGTAGGAAAAGTTAATAGGGAACATTTTTTGTTTTTTTGAGGATTTTATTCATAAGGAAACATAATTACTTATCATTTGACTTTCATCTTTTATTATATTTCTTACACAAACTCATATTTTATCCAAAAGACGAGTATTTATGAAGACTTGTTCACTATAATAAACTTCTAGAGAATCACCTAATCCACAAAAGAGAACTATATACTTTCCGAGGTCTTTTGACTTTAACCATAACCAAAACCAAAATGGTTAGTACAAGATCCGATAATCCAGAAAAGGATAACCCTTTATAAAAAGAAAATCTATTCTTAATCTCCAAAATTTTTCCAACAAAACCCAAAGTTCAACGAGGGTCATTTAATAAACAATTTGTCCATAAAATTCTTCAAAGTAAACCAAACTAAGATTGAAGCCCAAATATTTGAAGGATTTAGTCACATAGTCTTCCAAGGTACAAATTAACTTTTATCTCTAAATAACATGAGTTGCTCGTAAATTCTCATATTGAAAAGTAATTAACCTAATCACATATCCCTGATGATAGGTTAATAATTTCCATAGATAACCCAAAATAAACTTACTCTTGATTCCTAAAATCATCTAACTAAAAAGAATTAGTCAAACTATCCAGGGACTTCATGTAGTCGAGTGGTAGGTGATAAATAACAGTTGCACTTTGGTTGTGGGTTCGATTGCCGCAGCTTTGTCCGAGGCGATGGGTTGTCAGATGGTCTTCGTGTTGTCCTTTTTCCAGAAATATATAATTCTTAAAACATTCCCCAAAATGGGATAAAATCTTCAAAAATGATCATAACATATTTTAACCTCAAGTTTATCTCACGCCTTTCATTTTCCATAATATCATATAATAACCCATAATTATCTCAAAAGTAAAGATCATATAAACTCTATTGGTTACCTTTATAATTATTACCTGAACTTCCACATCGATTGGCCATCTCGTACATAATGCATTACAGATCATACCAAGGTTCAATTGGTTGATCATGACTCCATGACAGTTGGTTCAGAACAACAATGAGTTTCCTCATTGAATCCCCCATTTTATCTAGTATCTAAATTAGAGAACCACCACAGTTTCCTTCAAACCTGTTTTCTCTTTTTTGCCTTCTAGATCCATCCATTCACTAAAAACAGAAATGTCAGTGTGAGTATATAAGCAAAACCATCATGTACTAATGAGGAAGGTAAACACTAAGATATACTTACTCATTCACTTTATCTAAAACTAGGACTCTTTCTGAAATCCTAACCATTATGGTAATGTCACTTGTGATTAGAGAATACCCTATGCTCTAAAGTTATCAAAACCGACCTTTGATACCAACTATAAGGCCCTAGCCTTAAACCTTACTTAATCTTGAGTTATTACAAGATTACATATTGAGGGTCTTTTCAGGTTTATATTTTTAGAGAATTATATCATAAAACTTGAATTATATTCCACATGTAAACAAAGTGGTTACAGAAAAGATAGTATTATTTTTTCCCATCAATGGAAAAATATTTAAAATAAAACATGGATTCTTTTTTGAAACTTCCTTGATAATATCATCATATCATGTACCCTTCCCATGACATGTGAAAAACATTTCAAAAACTTGGGATGAGCATAAAAAGCTCAATAAGGGATATAAAAAAATGGAAAGGAAACGTGAGTACATGTATACATAAGAATGAAATCACACTTTACCCATAAAACATAAGCACTTTAACATACCTCATAAAATCATGAATAAATCATATAAATCATAAGACATAATGGTAACTTGAGGCATTCATAACATTCTCACGTAGGGAGTAACCCTCTTGGTTATGTTTGGAATAACCATCACAATATATTCCCTAAATCTCTTCGGAGAAACCATAACGTTTAACCCCTTCGCATTACCCAATGCATTGGAGAGCTATATCGGGCTCACCTTCCCTTAGTTTATCACGGAACCATCCGTCTTCATAACAATGCCTGAGAACCATAACATAATCGTATCACATAAAACATGTATAAAGGAAACATAACATTTCTAATTTTTAATCAAAAGATATCAATACAACACATTGATATAAAAACTTTATGAAAACCATTTTCAATACCAAAATAAAATAAAAGTAACACATGGTATTTATTTTTCTTCTAAAAAAAGGTATGGCTTGTAGAGGAAGCCAAAACTAAAATAATGGTCATAGCGGTGGAGAAGTTGTTGTCGTCGCATACATACGACAAAAACATTCCCTTTTGTTTTTTAGTAAAACTATTTGTATAAAAAATATTCCTTTCGGATAAACATAAAAGTCAAAGGGGTTTATACACCGAATAGAATAAGGTTGTGTATAAAACATAATATGCCTCAATGAAAGGATATTGAGACGAAGTCCCATACAAAGACTGTATCCTTGGATTAAGGATAAATCAATTACATAATTATGTGTGACAAACTAATAAACCAAATATAAGTGCATATTAAGTGTAAAACAATCAGATTTTATTCACACATATTCATAGAACGGCATATTCAAGGAGTACAAGATTTTCCCAATGAATCAATATTGGGTTAAGAAGTTCCCTTACAAAAATTTGACAGCAAAACAACGTCACTCCAAAATTCAGAAAATGAGTTGATGAGAGATAAAAAGGGTATCTCATCGCTTGGACATAAAATTTAAATCACTAAGGATGTATAAGAACATATCCCAACATAATGTTATGTGAATAAAAATAAATAACAAATGAAGTCTTTTAAAAAGAGGAGGGTGAAATGTTCCCTTACTAACATGGTTATCTTTCGAAACATACACCCCGTGAAAGAAGGAAAATACAACATTGATGTAAATACTAATAAATGAAATTATATTACACAATGAGTAAAATAATTTTCAGTACATACACCACTCGACGGAAATTGTGGCAAATGTAGCATAAATGTCACGGGAATAAAAGTGAGATGAAAAATCCCTTACGAAAAATCGGCAGCCTAACGGCGCCACTTAATACTTCCAAAAATGGATTGATGAGATAAAATAGGGTCTCTCATAATATTAAAATAAAATTTATAGAAAGAGGAATATAAAAGAACATCCACCATAATAACAAAGTGGATCTTAAAATAAGTGACATAAAGGATAGTACTTAAAGAGAAAGAGAGAGGTTAGATCTCTTATGAAAATTCGACAGCCTAACGGCACCAATCAAAACTTCCAAAATGGATTGATGAGAGAGAATAGGGTCTCTCATCATATGAAAAAAAAATTACAGTAATAGTAATATAAAAGAACATTCCAATCACATGAACGATTAGCTTAAAAAGATTGACATAAAAGAGTGTACTTAAAAAGAAAGAGAGGAGTAGGATCCCTTACCTCGTGTCCGACTTGACTCGATCTTTCTTTAACATCCTGAATAATAAACTGGAGTTAATTTGTAATTTCTTAAGAACCTTTTTTCATGTTAATTATTCCTTTTATATCACTTATTTCCATGTTATAAACATTATGTAATCATTTATGTTAATAATGTTTGTTTTGTCGATATTTGGTTCTTAAGTCGAAAGTGGACTTCTTACAATTACATGTTGTTCGTGTGGTCAATGGTTCATTATATCCAGAATGATATTCATGATTTGGATATCATATATATCATATATATCCAGAATATACAAGTATTTATAATATTACATAATCATTTAGAGGTAAGAAATGAAATGCACCGTTAATGGAGACGGTAAGCCGTACGTACGCATGAATGCTTCTTTCATTTCTATGTCATATTAATGGAATTAAAACTAAATTAGAGGTATGTATATTTTAATTCCAGAATTATATTCATCATTTATATGTAACATAAATCATATATAATAACTTTAAATACATCCTTTATACATCCCACATATGGATTTAACGAATCAAATCACTTTGAGGGGGCGGTAGTCCACACATCCTAAAATGAAATTATCGTGATTACCCACAATGGAAACCATAAAGGTATGCCAAAAAAGAAAAATACAGAAGATTAAGTAAAAAATAAACATATTATATATCATATATAAATATAGTTACATCTTAATGGAAACCTTTTAAGGTGTTATATGAGTGTTGAACAATCATCATTTCGTGAGGCTGAAATTCGCCATCCACAGAAACAGTATGTTATTTAACCATTTGATGTAGGTGTGTGTAATTGTAGCTAAATTGATTCTTATAACAAAATACTAGTACATTTAAGATACTGGTGTTGTTACAAAAAAAATGAATAAAAAGTTATTTTGGGGTTGGAGAAGCAAAATAAAACAAAATAATAAAAGTGAAGACATTACCTTAAAATCGAGTAACTCTTTTTTATTTGAGCTCAAAGGATTCCTTGGGAAGACTTATGCCCAATGTGAGGCTTCTAGGAGTATTATAGGGATGTGGAGAGGCAAAATGAGCATGGGTTGGCCGAGAAAAAGGCTTGAGAGGTGTGGGTAAGGTGGTAGAGGTGGGGGCTTTTATAAGAGTAGAGGAGGGGCACTCTTGTAAAGTTACAAAATGTTACTTTATTTTCAAATGTGTTTCGGATTTTAAAGGTCCCACGTTGATTTAGTTCGAGTATAAGGTGGTAAGCGTTCGAAATATACTCATACAAAAAGTTTTTGACAAGTGTAAGTTATAGTTTTAACATTATATTTTAATTTTATTTAAATTATTTTATTAATGAGGTAATCACTGCATCATCATGATGTCCTAAATAATTTAATATATTTAATGTCAAAAAATTATAAAAAAAATATCATGATGTAGGAAATATTTTTATCTTTATAATGAATTTTTTTAGTAAAAAATATGACTTGTATTACCCCATTTAAAAATTGTTTTATTGAAACATTTCATGCTTGGGCCATTTTTATTTTATCTTTAAATAAAAAGTTATTTATGTCATTTTCCAAACAAATTGGCTCCATGGGGTCCCCAAATTACCCATTTATTATCTTGGTCGGCCATGACACATAAAATGAGGGTCGGACATGTTTATAGGTCATTTAAAATTATTAAAACATTATTTTTACCTTAAATTACACTAATTACCTCTAATCGTGATTAAGATCATAAAAGTTACTATTCACCAAAATATAATTTTAATCCCATTGAACCAAATTTTACTTCCTAATTACAACCATGTATGTCGGATTTGTGAAATTCAAAACACAGAGGTGGAAATTTTTCATTTAAACAAATAATCAAATTCTTTAACTACCACTTAGTGGTTTCACTATTCATCAAAAATTGAAGTTTTTCAGAAAAATATCAAAAATTCACCCTAAGCTATATTTGATATTCTGAACTCAAAAATGATGTATATTTTACAAAATTAAAAACATATAAGTTTCATAAATTAATTTAATAATTAATTCCTGCTCTCAAAACAAATAGCGTGTTTTTATAAAAAAATATCTATTAAAAGATTGACACTAGTTTAGGTCCAATTTCAAAGTGAAATTAATTCCAATGACAACTATTGGATTAAATGGTAAAAATATATTCTAATTTTACTTTACAAACAATTCAAAATATAATCGTATCATATAAATAAATTAGATTAAAAAGTGGTTTTGAATTTAAATACAACATTTTTTCACTATTCATTAAAAAATGAACTTTATCGGAATGATACCCAAAATTTACACAAAGTAAATTTTGATGTCTCAATCTAAAGAAGAATTTTATTTTGTCAAATATAACACATAAAAGTTTCAAATAGTGGATTTAAAAGAGGTTCGCCATCAAAAGTCGGTTAATCGACCTTCTAAGGAATATTAGAATGTTTACGCTTAAAAATTGAATTCATTCACATTTGTAATCCTCTAAAATTTATTGTAAAAAGTAAAAATATTTGAAAAACATATATAATCATTTTTTAGTTAGTTCTGTTCATTTCTTCCATTACAACGGCTAGGCGTTAACTACCATTTAAAATAATATTATTTTATTATTAGAGTGCAACGTAAGACTCCCAAGAAACTTGTTGTAGCGTATGGGGTATTCCATCGATCATAGCGTCCCCTATAAAGTAATATTAATATTTTATTCACAAATATGGATAAATATGAAAATTTCATATTCTATATTTACCTAGGGTGTTACATTTTATCTCGTTATTGGATTGATAATACTTAGTTCCAATATTTTACAAGGTTTTATTATTAAAATTACAATAAAAAGGTTTAAAGAGTTTTTCCAATCTTCTCCGCAAATGATCTTGAATTTTTTCACTTTATTCTTATGGTATTCAGTCCAATGAACTTAGTAAAATGGAATTAACCCAAAAAAATAAACAAAATTCTCCCATTATCAATCACCTATTGTAAATATCTTCTCAAAACCTCAGTCCGATCATCCACCATCAGATTAAAACGTACAATGTCGCTCAGTGTGGTAAAAAAACAATAGAACATGAATCATATAATTAGATATCATTAAAGAGTGAACTATTTCTCATGTTACTCAGTGCTCTTTCTTTTCCTCTATAATGAATAGTTTTTCAAGTACAAATGTTCTAATGAATTATTTATTGGCATCCAAGAATTAAAAAATATGGATTCATGAAAATTTTCCCACCCAATCAAATTCATAATATTTGAGATCTACATAAATTAGAATTTCATGTTTATCCACTTGTACTCTTCAGAAACCATATGAGATATTCTTGATTCATCTTCAATATCAACTTTTGATAAATTCCTAACTATTATTTAGTAAGATATAACATGCCCAACATCATTACAAAACAACACCCTCGAATTTATTACGATATGTATTTCTTCCTCAAATTATTATGATCCAACTATATTATTCTCAATAATATATGTATATATTTATCTCATTATGATATGACTATATTAATCTCACTACAACCAATATTTTTTCATTAATGTTAGTTTGATTGAAATTCCTCTTCAGATTCAGTCTGATTCTATTTCATTCTCAAATTCATTTTGATTACCTTTATTTCTATGAGACAGCCTAATTCAATCCACAAAACAATTTAACATTCATTTTTATGGGATTAAAATAAATCTGTTATGTATTTGATGATAAAACATACTTAAACATTTAACTTTATAAAACCTCATCAACATTACACAATGAAAAATATGAAAAACACTTGTTTATATTACTTATGGAACATAACGTTAGTGTTTGGTTAACATGTTTTGATAAATACTATTTATAGAAATTCAACAACCTCAATTCTTCAATAGATTTTTTAACAGGACATTATCATGATTTATCAGAACTCCATTATCAGAAAAGTATCATCTAATTTATGTTTAGAATCTATGAAATAATTATACGGCATGAAATAAATGTATTCATTCAACCTAATTAAAAACATTATATCATTATTATTAATGCTAAGTATGGTGAATTTAGAAATTCAAACCGATGTATCTCAGTCTGATGGTGTGTCTGATCAACAT
The DNA here is from genome assembly GCA_963277665.1 of Viscum album. Lineage (NCBI taxonomy): Eukaryota > Viridiplantae > Streptophyta > Magnoliopsida > Santalales > Viscaceae > Viscum > Viscum album. The sequence continues at coordinate 652,256,002 of OY728164.1, read as the reverse complement.
CTATTCAGAACATCCACCTTCGATATTATTTAAAACAATTACCTCCAATATTTATCAGTCTAAAAACCTGTTTTGGGAAACCTTTGTTTCGAATAAATATTTCCCAATGATAATTAAATATCTCCCCCTTTATGTATGGATTGAAAAATTCTGTATCTTTCAATTCTCTAAAAAAAATCAATTTGATGGATTTGTCCCAATTATCATGATAAAAAAAATTATATAAAAAAAAATTATTTTCTTCAAGAAAAACTAAACAATGTCAAAAAACAACATAAAAATTGATTTCCTATTTTATTTATGATAAAAATGAAAAACCTCAACACAGTTGTTTTCATGAGAAATTGCATTTATATGCTAAAATATTTAAACAATAATAAACGATTAAAGTGATTCTAATGAATATAATTTCATTATTTATAATATAATATATATAATATTAATTAAATCCATTTTACTGTTTTAACCATTTAAATTCATTATACAAAAATATCATTTTCAAAAATATTATTGCTTCACTATTTATTAGAAAATAGTTATTTTTATAAAATTATATCATATTAACACTTTTATTAAGTTTATGCAGTGATTAATGAATTAACATGATATATGAAAATTATATTTATAAAATTTAACAATTTATTATTTAACCAAATTTTTGAATTGAATAATCTTTTTTGTGAAATTTATTCATAAAAAATATAATCTTACTATAATTGATGCTTATTTGTTACATTATCCCACCTTCAAAAAATTTTCCATGAAATTTTGAATATATAACCACATGAATATATTTGAGTATTTCCTAGTCATTTTTTCATTATATTCCCACATCAAATCTTTAATTATATGATTTATCAACCTTTCAATTACTAGATTATTAATCAATTACCTCAACACTTGTTCTCTTGTGTCTATAATTTTGATATTCTCATCATGGTAAAATAAATTACATTCCAATTAAATATCTTCAATGATGATACAATGAATTATATTTGAAATTAAAAACTTCATTAATGAGATATATACATACCACATAATTTAGTGAGGCTAGGGATTATTTCCAAATAATACTCAACAAGTCCAAATATTTTGAAAAATTAAAAAGGAATAAAATACCTTGAGTTATGTTTTTATTTTTTTATCATACCATATGACACCCATCAATGATGAATCATTCATGAAAATATGATCTCCCACATGAAATTATGAATATATAAATTTGTTATCAGTGTCTATATTTTTCTGTATTTAATGTAATTTAATATGGGTTTGAAGAGTCTTTACCTTCGATGTTGTCTCTTAAATTTTTTTAAGGCCACATGATATATTTAACCATCCTCACACAAACATAATGGAGTATGAAATATCTTCCCATTAATCTCCTAATATTATGTCGATGAATACATGAGTGGAAGATATTATTATAATCAAACTGAAACAATAGAAAATAATGACCCCACATACCTTGAAAGTAATTTGATTATGATCTAAAAAAGTCTTGTTTGTTTTGAATACTCTTTTATGAATGTATATTTGTTTGATGGTAATAGGAAGATCCAAAAAGAGGTATCGTTACTAGATTTCTCTAAAGAAGTTTCTATAATTTTAATTTATACGATTGATCAAGATCATAAAAAAATATAAAATAGTATATCATGAAATATTACAAATTCATTAATATATATACTTTCATGTTTATTAAAGGGAATATATTTTGTTACATTGAGGGAATGTGAAAATTTGGTACGCCAATAAATAATAACACATTATACATATTTATTTCTACGATTCTTCTATAATCCAATTACAAAGCCCATAGTAATTTCCTCCAATTTCTATATAGGAATAGGTTGAGATTTAACATATCGTATGCTATTATTTTTCACAATCATGTAAAGTTTACAAGATAAACATATTGAAAAGTAATTAGCAATTTAATGCTCTATATTATCCCGCAAAAATGGCCCTTAAGTTATCTATAATCAATGGTACTAATAGGGTGTATAGATAGATTTGATCTCTGTGGATAATATAATTATTTTTTGGCTTCATATAAAGATGAAACACATAGAATATTTCGAAATACCATAATTCCAAAATCATATATAATGATATCCAAATTTAAAATATTAAAAAATTTAATTTTTATTTGAATGAACTCATCATCTTACTGATAAAGTTTTATCACATCAAATAATTGTTGTTTATAAATCCTATAAACAATGTGTTAGGTTTACCTACATAAAAAATTATTAGATCCATCTTTAATAAATTCATGAACATGTTATCCCTATCAATAAGTATTTTTTTCATTCCTCATACATTGTTCCATGACAATTCATATAAAAATAAATTATCATTTAGGGGATATAGTGTATTGATAAATCGAAAATATTTGACTGGATTCTACTATCTTAATTTCTATATACTATGATAAATCTATGAAATGTTATATTATAGGAAATAATTCCCTATGTATAACTCATATATCTCTCTGATATGATTATTTTTACACATCACTAATGAATAGAGTACATCTTTCAACTCATGATCATGTGTTGGATAATATTCTTCATGACCCTTTAAATAGACTGGTTCAGAAGTTATATCATTATCATTTCTCATAAGGACATCAAAAAATACCTTATTTAATTCATCTTTATATATATATATGTATATCAAAAAACCATCATTTTTTGATAGTTGAGTAATAATTATATAACTCCTCAGTATCAAATTAAATTCTTTAAAACAATTTTCACATTTTATTTTCGTGTGAAAAAATACCATTTACATATAAGAATTTATAATGGGTTATCCAATTGTATAATATTCTACAAAATCACTAATTTTAACCTTATAATCCCATGAATCTATGTATATTAGTAATATTAATTGTTGTAGACCATTTACTGACTAAATTTATCATATCATGAAAAACTGAGATTCCATTCTTGAAGAAAGTGTGGCAAAAAATAAAACATTATTAAAAAAGATATCATAGTTAAAAAATTTCCCATATAACACCATTTCTCTAATAGTATTATGAATTAACGTATTTTTTCCTGGAATTCATATATTTTAGTTAAAAACATGATATCCTCGATATATACCAAAAACAATTATATTGATATTACTTGAATAATTAATTAATTATATCCATCAAATAAACATGTAAATTAGTTAATCCAAATGTTAAAATTATAAAATAAAATTTTCCATATCATGTTTAAAATGTTTTCATTGGAATATCATTATTCATTTTTCATAATTGGTGATCCACAAAAAGAATGACTATTATCAGAAAATATTTTTCTTTATAAATATTGTTGAAAAGTCCTAATGGTGACATAGAGTAAAATTATCATTTATATAAATAGCATTGATTTCCTTTTCATCAATTAATAGTATCAATGATATGTATTTCTTCTTAATGAAAAAAACATGGGACACTATAGTGAAATAATAGTGCGTATAATTTTTTATCAGATAACTCATGTATTTTTTCCTAAAAATCTAAAAATTCAACAATGACCATTTTATTTGATTTCTTAATATTGTTCCTATATTATGAATTAAATTAACAGAAAAATATTCTTTATTTTTAGGATGATTTCCATGTAATTCATTTGGATATAAATCTATGTATTCAAATATAGATGAAATATCCCAAATTTAATGACTAACATTTCCATCTTCATATTGTTTCATCACTTCATCCCCAAGAGTCGCATGCATAAGTGCTATTGGGCTGGATATAAATATTAATATAATGATAAAAACCCTCTATATATAACTAATTATACATATTCATCACCAATTAGAATTTCCTTCTCCTATAATCGAATTTATATAATATTTTTTTAATTTAAATTCACAAAAAGGACTATATAGCATTATAAAAATTGTATTATAATAATTTCATCAAATAATGAATTTAAATGTGTCATAATATTAATTTACTGAGACATCATTATTGGGGGTGATCTTTGAACTCGTTTTTTTGGAATAATAACTCAAATATATGGTTTATAGGGAAATAACTAATATTATTTGAAAATATACTTGAAATAGAATATTTTGAAGATCAAAAAATAAATAAATGAATAGATAAATTTTAGGATATTTCTAGAGAAAAATCAACCACATAATTGGGATATTCCATATTAGATGTAGTGATGCCATAAAATTTTCCTTCTCAAAATAACTTCTTCTATTGTGTATGTGAATAATAGACAATTTGTCTAATATTGACTTACTAGACATAACTGGTTTCCATCATCCCATTTATTCAATATCCTCTAAGAATTTATCCTCAAATATGTAATAAAAAACCCTATGCATCAATGATATTTTAGTATGTTTATTTAAATATTTTTCACTTGATGGAAATTTCATTGTACCCTTAATCTCATTTGATACTATCACAATTTATTGGTGTGATGAATAATTCTTCTAATCATGATTTATCCCTGTGATAGATAATATATAAAATTCCATCTATATTTTTATGAGACATAATACTATTTCATTATATAATAAAAATATTCGAGAAATTAGTAACCTTTAATGGTTTAGATTAGATAATTCAACAAAATATTCAATTTTTCACTATGGATTATATTTTTTTATTTAATACATTAGTAAAACAATAATGGAAGAATTATTCTATAAAACACATCCTTATTTCCATATTCCTAAATATTATAAACCATCTCTTTAATTAAGTTTTTTTCCCTTGAGAAGAATATTTTTTTATAATATTACATTAGAATCTCACTATTCTACACTTTCCATTTCATCTTCCTCCAAGAATATCTTATTCTATAACCACCATTGATCAATATATAATATATAAAAATTTACATTCAGTGTAAACTTTTTCCTATTTCTACATTTCAAGGTCACAAATACCCTTTCAATATATTTAATCAACTCTTCAGATTCCACTTGAATAGTTTGTCAACAACATGGATTCTGTTTCAGGAATGATACCATATAACTATATCATCTCAATAGGATACCATATTTCTCTATAATTTTATGGTTATTAGTGATAACCTATTTCTTAACCCTTATATGGTCATGATCTACTCTTCTACAACACCAATGATATTCCCTTGGTCATTTGGGAGATCCTTATATTGGCCATGGTATTTTACTCACATTCATTGTTATGTGTAATCACTAAATTATTGAACATATTGAGATAGTTTATATTCACCATCGATCGTGAGCCATTAATATCACTATAATATTAAGGGTCAATGAATACTATAGGATATTATAAAAATTATGATGTTAGGTACATCTATTTATTAACTTTTTACCGAAGTTTATACTCAACATCATCTTATTACAATAATAAAAAACCTATATACTATAACCCAGTGATAGTTTCTACTTTATTAAATTATAATAAGATACATGGGATCACCTCCTAAGTGACTGATCAGATTAGTAGGATTTAAAAAAATATACATAAATGACTCAGAATTTATAATGTAAATAAAATATAAAACATAAAAATATTTTTTCATCCATGAAATTCCTTATAATATTTTTTATTCATAAAGTAATGAAAGAAAAAAATTATGATGGGATTAGAAGCTTATTATCGGTTATGTAAAATAGATTAAATCATGATTAAATGTGTAATAATAAATTTGGAATGTTATATAACTAAAAATGCATTCCATTTAAAATAATTGAAGGCATGCACCAAAATCACATTTAATGAGGATAACAAACTAGATTGTCTCATAAGAAATATCAATACATCGAGGGTCTATGTAAATCTAGGTCCTATATGTCATACAATGTCTAATAATTTTTTTATTTATTAGCTAACACATTTAATTGATGAACAATACTCATTATCATAAAAAATCATTATTTAATAATGAATATAATGGTTTGGTATTTCTCATGTCTATTAAATAACATTCAATAAAGAACATGATATTTAAAAATAATATATGAATTTTGAAATAATTATATCCATGAAAAAATAAATATGGGAATTAAATTGAAAATGTAATTTCTAATTATTACAATAAGTAAAATGATTCATGTGAAATTTAATGAAAAAAAATTATTACCTGAAAAAAGATGAAAATAGATTAATTAGAAATATAATGTTGGTAAAGAAATAATGTATTTTGGAGAAATAATGAAAATGGAAGTTAATTATAAAATATACCATAATTAAATATTTTTTAAACTAAAAATTTGTCATGAATAATCTAAATGATTGAATCGATGTAGCGGTCCGAAAATCTGTTAACACCATATAGGTTTAAAAATCATTACATATGACATTCTGTAATGAAATTTAAAAACAAACCCTTTACAAAAACCATTTAAAGATTACATTAAAACCATTATAAAAGTAATGAGTCAATTTAAATTCAATTAATAAATCATTTTCATAAGTAGAATTATTTTATAATTAAAATTAAAAAAATTATATCGATGAAAAATGTACCTCTTCAGTAACAAAAATAAGATAGAAATGTTTTTTAATATTAAATTTCTCAATTATAGTTACAAATAAATTAAATGTTTTTATAAAATGTCGTAAATCTTTAAATATTTTGAGGATATAGAAATATATTATATTCATGATGGATTTATTATATGATTCCTTTAAGGAAAATAAGAGAAAAATAAAATAAATTAGATTGTAAAAAAATCCATATCATATTAATAACATTTCAATTATAATGAATTGAAATTGAAAGCCCAAAATAAAACTATTATATTAATGAATAAATATATATTTATTTTAAATATATGACTTCGTTAGTACATAAAACACATTATAGGAATCAATTTTATAATACTAAATTTTACTAAATGGAGAAAAAATTGAGGTGAAATACCATAACTCATGTTTCCCCTATGTTGATCATGATTTATATTCAACTGTATAGGATTAAAATAGTTTTCTAATTTATACCCAAGCCATATAAATATTTAAATTATCATATATGGTCCACCTATAACATCTAATCACCCATTCATAGAAAATATTTAATGGTTTTCATTTTTTTAGGTGGTAACTACTTTATTATCACATGATTCTTTTTTAAATAAGGTTATGTTCAATTTAAATTTATTTTGGTTATAAATTTTTTAGAATTATAATAACTATGTTAATATAATATAAATTTGAAAAATATTTCCACATTTTTCTCCATCTAAGGCATAAATGAAATATGAATCACATCGCTTCACGTAGTTGGTACTCCACACATATGCATAAATTACAGTATGCTTTTCCGAAGTATCATAAGGAAATAAGATAGATTTGATATTATAAATCAAAATTAATAATTATTTAATATGTTTAAAATATATTTATTATTTTTATATTTACGACCACCCAAGTAAAATGGTGATGAAAATTGAATTGCATAGTTACATGTAGATAAAAAGCCCTATATATAAATGATCAATGTTTTATATTAACAGAAGATGGAAATGTAGAGGAAAATGGTTTCCCCATAATTATAATAACCAAATGAAATATTTATCATATTGATTTATTATTTTTGAATTGTTATAAAATAATTATAAAAGGTATAATAAAAAATAAATTTAAAATTGTTGGTAAAGTTGATTACATATTATTTAGTAAACTTCTATTTTATCTCAAATAAATGAAACTGGGGATGAAAATTTTAAAATAACACAACCCATTTTAGGTGTATAATTATGTTATTATGAAAAATGTGCAGGTTTATTGGACAGAATTCTCAATGATGTGTAATGAATGTAAAGAAGTGGGGAACATTAATATGTATGCGGAAGATAAATATACTGTTTTAATAAATTAGTAAATCAATATAAATTATTTTTCATGTTTTAATGTCTCTAAATTGATATTAATATAATATAATAAGAGAATGAATCTAAATAATCACATTAATTAAAATATATAAATATTTAGATTCTGTTTTCACCCATATGACTATTTACCCCTGGTTAGCCCTTCTCATAGTTACAATTATAACAAAGCATTATATATTATGTGAGCGAATAAAGATTCCATAAAAGGAAAATTGCACCATATATGTCAATGGAATAAAAATTTTGACCCTATATTATCCCAACATTCATATTTCAATATTTTTTTTATTTTAAAATAATTGTATATCATATACTTTAAATGAAAACACATTAATGTAATTTATTAAATTATTCATTTAATTTGAAATAATAAAATTTATTATAAAATGGAATTACAATATAAATATTTAACACATCAAAAAATGTAATATTTATTTTTAATATTCTACGTACAAAAAATTTAATGACAAATGAATTACTGTAATTAATTTATTATCATTTATTTTTTGAATAATTTAATTAATTATTTGTCTATATTTCTTTAGAAATTAGTATAATTATTCAATCACATTGTGAAAAAAATAAATTAACTTTTAAAAAAAATTTATGTTCAACATAATATTTTATATGAATTAATCTCATTCTAATATCCTGTTGTGACTATATAATTGATCTTCAATGAAATAGAGTGTTTATTTAAATTTTTTACTTAAAATAATATAAATGTCATTACAAAGGTAAAATGGTACCAAAATGAGATATATTAATTTTATGTTTTACTATGGACGAACTCCACAAATAAAATTAAACAAATTAAATTGTTTGGTTGATTATAAATTCCTTATCAAATTATTTTTAATCGTAATTACCTGATTTACCCTTTCTAGCTATGAATGTTTTTTTACCAATGTTACCATTCATAACTAATAAAAATAAAATTGACATATTTAAGGAATTTGGAACTTTTTCCAAATATTCAATAAATATTTTATGATTTAATTCCTATAATATCATGATTAGATGTTACGATAAAAATGAAAAACACATGATTTTTTGGAAAAATTATTATTTATGTATACAAATGTTTTTAAATTATATTTGACCATATAAAATATTATAATAAAATATATTAAATTATTAATAATATAAAAGAACTAATTATAAACATTAATCAAATTTAAAAATTATAATTTTAAATTATTGTGACAGAAATATAATTTTCAAAAAATGAAATTCTTTCAAAATTCACAAGAAAATAATTCTTTTTAAAAAAATACAAAAACATAGAGATGTGATAATTTTAAATGATGCTTACAAAAACCTAATTAATTTATGAAATTTAAATTTAGAAAATTTTATGATTTTTTTCATAATTAAATTATTGAAAAAAACTATGTGTATTGTGATATTAATATTATAAAAATAAAATTTTACTATAATTAAATATCGCTTGTTACAATATAACGTAGATTATATCTGGTTTATAGGCTTATTAGTTATGGGTAATTTTTTTATTTATTATGAATAAAATATTTTTTAATTATATTTTGTGTTTTTTGGTTATCATGTTTGAATTTCTTGATAGTCATTTTTCTATGAATAATATCCAATGATTTATGCATAGATGACATTAACCATATAGCGATGTTCTATGTTACTCCATTGATGTTTTTTCAATTGGGTTTACAAAATTCAATATTAAATCAATATGATTATTTTGAAATAACTATTTGATAAATATTCCTCTTATTTTATTATAATAATTTGAATAATTTTATTGGGATTTTAAGAGATGTTTGAAAATTATATTCATAATATGATTTAAACTTCTTATTTATAAGCATATAAATATATTTTTTTTGAAGTATAAACTATGAATGACTATAATGTTTATATTGAGATGTAATTTTGAAAACATTTATATTATATTATAATCTCCCTATATTGATTTATCATTAATTATTCATGTAATTATTAAATTATAATTTATTTATCGAGGTTGTTATGATTTTTTTTGTTTACTCTTAATATAAGGATTCAAAGAGTTGTTATATGCGCAATGAAACATAAAAGGTTTTCATATCTTGTATTCCCAGTTATATTCATCCCATTAATGATTATTACCATATAAAATTAATGTATCATTGAGAGGTAGAGGGATGAATTAGAGATAAATTTGTCACTAGTATTCCGTTTTTAATAATATTAGAAAAATAATAATTACTTTCATATGTTGCAATAGTGAAATAAATTTTCTAATTACCATATGAATACTCATTATGATGGCTCTGTCCAATAAACCATTTAAATTTCACATTATAAAAAATATACTTCAATAATATTATACTAGATACAATTTTGAACCACTTCTAACCTTCCCAGAAGAAACCACATCTGATTTCTCTATCTGATCTCGTATACCTTTCTTCTTCTTTATATATCCGAAAAACATCATTAGGAATGTTTGTTTAGGAAAATTTTTTCTCTAAAAAAAATTACACAATGTATATTTCTTTTCATGAGAATAATAATTCCACATCATAATCTTAAATGAATACCCTTATATTTATATTTGTGCCACCATAAAAATGGTTGTGAACTTACTTTTTTTAGCTCAACCAAACAGCCTTAAAAGTAATTTCTATTTCAATTTTGACTAAATCAGTCCTATGTATTTACATCTAAACTAATATCGACTCTCCTTAAAACATCTCAAATATAATAACAACTCAACCAACATAAATAATTGTATCAAATCATTTTTTAGATACCAATGTTTATTTTGATGTTTCTCCATCACATAGAAAACATATGATAAATATGTTATTCATGAACAATTTTGGAGTCAAATCAAAACTAAATATTTCCCATAAATATAATCCATATAGCAAGAAAGAAGTACTCGTTTAGAAGATCTATACAAACTAAATCTTCCTATGTATTACTTCCAAAAAATTGATAAAATATGTTTATCATTCAATAGAACTTTTATAAAACATAGGGGAAGTAAAGACTCTTTTGGCAGCACAACCGAATATATTCAATGAATATATCATTTTATTCCAATCATATGTTGAAGTATCTTGAATCCAATGAATTTCCATATATGATGAATTAATAGTTTCATAGATCATCTAATGAGTTGAACTCTGATTCACTCTGATGGATCAACCTATATAACATCCCACCACTCTTCATTAACTTGATTCATGGTGGAATTTCAACTTTTCTTTATGATATATCCCCATAGTGATAAAGGTGTGTATAAAAATTAAAGAGATTCATTGAATAATGGGGGGCCATTTTCCCTTTTGAAATAAAAAAATTCAAAAAAAATTATATAAAATATAATACCCCATGATTAATAATAACAATGTCAACCATCTCAAAGTAATACAATTGATTTCAAATCCATTCAACAACATAGTACCAATATAGAAGGCAATTAACATCAATGTACATATAAGAAGAAAAAACGAATTATACCCAATGAATCTAAATACAGAAGTTCATCGATAAAAATGATCTATGATCAAACTCCTCAAAACAACCTATGTATCCTGAAGTACCACTAAAAAATTGTGACACGTTAACTTATTGGTGTATAAATAGAAAGAAAAAACCAAAAAAACTCAATGACTCCTAGACATAACTCTATTTATCCAAACAAGCACCAAAATATATCCCCATGTTTAATTCCCAATGAATCATGAATCATTAATAATGAAATTAGATTCTATTCATTTACATATGTCCTGATAAAATATACCTACAAATTTAACAATGTTTACAAGAAGGAGGTGAGTATAAAACCAATGAAATTTTATAAAAAAGACTTCCCTACTCACACCACTATTATATATAACGGTATCAAATTTATATACAAAACTTTATTTAAGAAATCTAAATAAGTTTATATTAAAATCAAAACAATTTCCAAATCAACCAATTTAAAAGAAAAGAAATGGAACCATTCATGAAAACCATTTTGAAACATCCCTTTCTCCATAACTGACTCCAGTATACACAATTACACATGCACACACACTCACAATCTCGAAATTTGTGTTACCATTGATGATGAAACATCAACATGAAAACCCATCCATTTGATGGTGGTGCTTCATGACCATTTCCAATCAAATTCAATCCATGCCCAAACATTAATGCAAAACACCATACAAAAAATTGTGTCGTTTCATTTTAATAAATCAAAAAATTTATTAATATTACCTTTCCAACCTATTTCAATTCATAAATACCAAAAATTAATTTTAATATAATAATTTTAAAACCATGATACTCCTCAAACATTAAAAAAAATCCCATTTTAACAATTAATATCCCAACACTAAATACGGATTCCAACAATACATAAATAATAAATTAACATTTCAGTTGATGAAAGATCATCTATTTGAATTAAATCATTCATGATATAGTAATAGGAGTATAGATTGAATCCATATACCTTGTAATCTTTGGAAAAAATGAAGAATGACACCAATTAATCAACAAAAGGGTTTAAACCAACAAAACCCACCGAATATGTTGTTCTATATCCAAAAAAAATTAATATATCAACAAGATTGAAATTAACAAACGTTGATATATCCCAAAAAGTGTTGATATATGAATCTTTAGAAGGAATAAGAAGAAATCTAATAAAAACAACCATGAAATGTTAATATAAATAGAATCCAAGATTCCAAAACCAAATGATTCACCAACGGATCACACCTATATCAATGGGAAGGATTTATATATACATTGGAGGAAGTGGAAATCATTTTAGTGTCGTATTACATGAAAACATAATTGTTAGAATACTAAATCTATCTAGATCTCCAATTTTCGGATATAATAATTAAACATTCATGATTAGGGTGAAAATTTATTAATACTATCTCCTAGCTATTCATAATTATCAACCTCAACAAGAACCTCTCTCAGTGGGATTGAATGGTTAGAAAATCTATAATCCAAACCTGAAAACCCATCTTCCACAAATGAAAATTCTCTATTGGTTGGACACACTTTTTGGATAAATGTTGTTCATAATTGTGAACTATTTTAGAGCACACTGTTCCAATTTTCATTGTTTAATGGAGGTGATACATGATCTCTCTTGGGTGCCCACTATTTTTAAAGTGTTCAGTCCATTGCGTGAAAATTTTTTCTTTGTTTTTTATTTTTCATCCCATATCATAAATAGTTTTCAAAAAATCCATAATAGAATGATCATTTTCCCACGAATGTTTTCCTCCCCACAATACAAATGAATATTGGGACAAGAAAAAATAATATGTATTGAACTTGGTCAAAATGGTCCCATAAAATCACATGGATATGTTTCATATCGTACTTATCCAACTGTTATATATGATTTGTTTTTATTTTACCGATTGTTGGTGGAAAATCAAACATAAATTCGACCACAAAAATACACTGAAATATCTCAAAAGGGCCTATATATCAACTTTATAACATTCCATTCTTACCAAAATGAGGATTCCCAAATCCATGGATTGATTTTAAAGAATACCATAACACTCAAATTGAATGAAAACATCCATTTATAATGATCTTCAGATGATTTCTAATGATTCTAATTCATATCCATTCTATTCTTGATTAACTGAATCATATCCATTGTATCTTAGACATGACATGGTCCATCCAAATATGTCTCACATTTTTTCACCCAAGTAAATGTAGAATGAAATGTAATCCCATATAATACTGAAAAAGGGTTTTGTATATCATGGTTTAAAAACTATGTTAAATTGACAGATATAATAATGGTATATGATCTTTGCATGTGATACCAAAATAAAATACACAAGATTTAATCATGTATTAAAAAAATTTCACGGTCATTTATTAATTTCAATATATATTAAGATGATACGCCATACTCATATTGAACTATGTAATAAGAGGTAGATATATGAATTTTTTTAAACAAGAGTTAATCCATAGAGCTTTGTCCAATATTTTAAAAATTAGTATTCCATTCATCTTTACTACATAATGATAATAAATTTTTAGACAAGTCCATAACTATGTGACATTAAATAATATTGATAAAATTTCATGACATTAGGATCCATTACCCTATCACCCATATAGAATAATTTTTCTAATAAATTCCTCAGATACCTATTAGAAAATATATAACTATTTTTTCAAATTTCCAAATGAAATTATTTAAACACTCTAACATTAGTGTTGGGTACTATTGATATTCCTTATCCTTTAGGAAGGTGGGGAATCACAAAACTAACTAAGACACCTTCTATTTCATTCTTACCCAGTACATGATTTCATTCATTACTATATATATATATATATTTATTGTATTCTTGTATGATTAACCCATATCAAATGGTGGTAATAATGATGAAGTTCATCCCTAGAAGAATTAGGTGAAACAATTAAAAATATAAACGACAAATATAAACAACCATATATCTTCTATACAACAATAGTCACCACCCATTGAATATTGGACTCTTAAAAATACATTATGAATCATATTTTTGATCCTATTTAACCATTTATAAGAAATCAAGAACAAAATAAACCAGAAAAAACAAAAAAACTACCTCGTTTTTCACAATGCAAGTGTATTTAATCTAACATCGACCTCAAATTCCACTCTATATATATTCAATAACCATATAACTATAAATATTTTTCATATTCAAACTACCTATAAATATCTATTATGTGATATAAATATCATCTCATAGTTTGGAATTTGAAAAACCAATATCAATATTCAATACATCAAATTTTTATAACTTTTTTAAAAAATACATTTCCAGATCATATGATTTGTAAACACCATAAATTTTTCACCAAATAGGTAATGAATTGATGTAATCAAAACATGGAATAAAAAATATAATTCCAAATAGTTTGTAGGGTAATTATTCTCATGAAACATTAATTGTCTTGAGCCATTATAAATAACACACTCCCAATTCATGAGAACACATCCCAACTGATATCTCAAAGAATTATAATAAACCCAAAAAACCTTATATGTATTCCAGTAATATCAAAATAAGTGTTGATATAATAAAAACATTATAATAATGAAATTTCCTACAAAATTACACATTTCATTAGAATAGAACATTTCCCTTATCGTAACATTCACTGGTGATGATAGTAATGGAATGTAATGAAAATTGTGTATAAAATACCCATCCAATATAAGGAAAATCCAATTTTCAAAGTAGTTTTTTGAAGTATTCAAATATATTAAAACCGATATATTTTTTGGATTCATTGAATCGCCTCATTCATTGATAACATGGACAATGAAACATTTTTCTTATTTCAAAAAGTCACACTTTGATAATTTATAATACAGATGATGAGCCTATAAGATTCCCAACAATATCTCCACTTGTATTTAATGCTCAACCATGGTTTTTGAATACACAAATACTTCATCCACAAACAACACTATTAATGAATAGAAATATCATTGAATTACAAAAATCAGCAATTTCATAAATATAGTTTCTAGATTCTTAATACCAAATCACATCACCATGAAAACATAATTTCTACATCTTCTCCTGTGTGATTTCATTAAAATATACTCATTTCCAACCCACAATTGGTTATATATATCTTGAAATTAAATGTTAGAGAACCAATGTAATAAATTTAATTATTAAATAGATCATTAATGAGTATATATTGATAATTAATCTTTTTTATAACATTGTTATGATTATTATAATTTAAACAAAAGCGAAGAGTTTCATCTTCCTAGTGCACAAAATTTTTCTGGTGTTTGCTTTGTTTATTAGCTTGGCTGAATGAACCCTTTGATATCTAGTTATTCCAGTTGAAAATAAAATTCCATTAATTATTATGGTTTTATAAGAAATTATAAAACTATGATAGGTCTAGTCATTAGTAGGATATAAACCATAAGAACAAGTTATCTAGTTGGTGGAATCCTAGGGAAATAAATAGGAAAATATTATGAAACTGATAAAAAAACAACAAAACTAGTTGTTATGATTTCATCCCCCAAATCCAGAGATTATTATTAATAATTATATGTCGTACATCAAACATATGGTTTCAATAGTCCTAAATCACCTATAATTACATTTTTATATCCTCTAATGATATGCTCGACGCCGTTACATGTTATAAATGTAACCCTTTGGGTATAAAACTCTTTGTGATATTTAAAAATTTTATACCAACCCAGAGCAAGTAAAATGTCATAGAAATACATATCCAATACCTAGATATATCGTACGAACTCATCTTCATCAATTTCTATACAAATTTATTTATATCTAACATATCAATATTCTCTTTCCCAAAGAAGAGATTCACGTTTCAAAACATATAGAATAATCTAAACAATAAAACCAATAATGGAAATAGAAATATAATAAATGAACCGATGGTATGCAGCTGTATCAAGATAATCATTTAAAATGGTAGAATCAGAGTGAATATTACAACAAAAAATTGATGGTCCAGATTGATCATCTTCAATAACATTCTTACATCCATTTTAGTACAAAAAAACTAAAAAAATTTCTTTATTACCCTTATGATATTTACTTGATGAAGATTCATCATATTACTTGAATCACCTTCTATTCCCCATTTCTACTGACACGAGGCATTCCCTGATATCATATCTTCAAATTATACAATGGATACAAAACATGATAGTTTTTCCAAACATCTAACCTAGGTGTAAAGTTATAATAGAACTGAATGTTTCCCATCTAATTAAATTTTTGGAATATTCTAACTGGTTTAATAAAATATCACTTAATATGATCATAAAAACAAAATTGAAAACTTCCATAATTTATCTATGGATTATTTAGATGATTCATTGATCCAATCATTTGATTCGAGGTCATTCTACTACCACAGATATAGGTTTCCCTCTTCCGATAATTACCATCATTAGAGTTCCCACAATTTTTTATATTTATGAACATAATTCCTACACTAAAACCACACGAGATGTCTGTTTATGCCATTTTTCTCAATTTACATTCAGTATAATAATGTTTTTGAATGAAAACATTTATTGAGTTAATCTCTTCCTTCCTTCCTAATTCTAAAAACTATTCCTTCAAAGATGAACATACATAAAACATGGGTGCAAACATGATTAATTATAAAAATTTTATTGATACTCCGTCACTGATATATTATCATACTTTAGGATTCCAATTGTTGTTATTTTATAAAATTTTAATATTTGAAGATAGAATGGGTTTTTAAAAAATAATTTTTAATCCTCCCATGTAATTAAATAGTCTGAATTATACAAAACATCTAATTCCCAACACTATCATAAATGATCCTATATCATTTATGTTTCTAACTTTACTTCCATATCAACTACAATTTCTAGGAAATATATTATTATATTTATAATATCAAAAATATATATTAATTCAATCGATTCAGATAATCCCTAAAAATTTGTAGATTATGATTTTGGAACTAATCATATTGATCTTTTTTCCATGGTTCATATTATATTTTCACTCTATGCGAAAAAAAAACAAGGGTAATTCACTAAACCATCTATCAACTCACCTGTGGTTCAGGTGAAACCACAATCTTAGTAGTCTCTTTATATTTCATTATTCAATATCTACTAGGTAAAATTATTTATTTCCAAAAACACATCATTTATATTACTATATATAAACTAAATTCATATAAATTTCTAATTTTCTAGTTCAAACATATCATAATAATGCATTACAAGATTCAAAATTCATTTAATTAAGAAATAATTTTGATATTAAACCATGAATTTGAAAATCCTCCTATTTTCAAAATAACACATTTATACCGTTAAAAAATGACACAGTTGATAACATGTCATCACTTTTAAAATAAAAAAACATTTATGTTAATAAAAAACCCATTTATCAAAATGAAATATACACTCTTCTTGGTAATTAATTTCTAGAGATTCAAGTCACGTTCTTCTCATTCCATAAATCTATTACAATGATGTAACAACTCATATAAGTGTCACTTAAAACATATGTACCCAACCTCATGGTAACATGAAATTCATCATAAATTGGTTAGATACTACTTTTTATCCTATAAATAGTAGGTCTCAAGGATTATATTCATTTATACTACACCAAGAAAATGGATAAACCAAAATTAATTTCAACTACTAGGCCAACCTACCGGTATCATTTTCTCAAAATTTATAGATGGTCTAAAAATGGCTGAAACCATTGTAAAAATCCCTCCCCACCCAATTGGTTTGGAAAAGTGATTGGATATTACAAGGTATTGGGTGACATACCAATGACAATAGAGGACAAAAATAAATTCCTTGGTATGCATTAATGATTGTGGGATGATTTTTAATTTTAATTATAAATAATCCAAACCATGTATATAGTAGCACAAAACTACAATATAATTCATGACAGAAATGTATAAATATCAATTAAATTCAACTATCATAAAAAACTACAACAAATTACTATATCAAATTATAGAACAATATTAAAGTATAAAGTGTAATAAAAATAATTAAAACTCAAATACACCATGAAAAGACTTCATATATCCTAGAATTATCCGTTATCCTCCACCACATTCCAATTTCAATGTATGATGATAAATCAATAACGAAATGAGATACTTTGACCTTACTCATGTCTTCATAAATAATATCTAAAATCACAAAAAATTTCCCAAGAAAGGCATGATTATAGAACTCATTAAAATAATTCTAAATAGATTCCCTACTAATTATAGTAGGATAAAAAAATTTCGAACATTTATATAAAAAAGCTCTAATATTTAATGTGAATGAGAAAATAATTTCCCAAGTAACCAATTTCCTTGGAATAAAACCAATCAATTCATTGAAATAATTTCTCAATATCCATATTCAAATAACCCATTCAATTACACATAATCAAAAACACACACACACATAACAATTGTGTTACCATTTATGGTTTAACATCATGTCGATCACCCATCAATTTTATGGTTGTACTATGAAACAAATAAAAATTATATTCAATTTATACACATTAATTAATTAAAATAAAACCTGAAAACAAAATTTTCCACATCATTTGATTAAAAATCCATTTTATTAAACACATTTTTGCATAAATGTTTTTTTATGAAAACTAAACAATAAATTTTAAATGAAAATTTTTAAATCATGATACTAATTTCACTTTACACCAAATCATAGAATTTATACAACTCCCAACATCACCTCTATATAAGGTTAAAAACATTATTTTTACAACAATTTAACAATTAAATTCATAAAATTAAATAAAATTGATATATATAATATATATTCTAGTAATAGGAGTTGAGAGTGAATAATTGTACCCCAAAAACATAGTATAATATAAAGAATGAAACAAATTCTTCCAAAAAAATTGTTAAAAATACAAAAAAACACATTACATGTTGTTATCTATCCACTAAAAAATAATATATCAACATGATTGAAATAAACAAACATTTATATATTCCACCACATTATATATATGAATCCGATATATGGATTATGAACAAATTAATGAAAACAAACTTATAGTGGAGGCATACCATGGAATTTGGGCTTCCAACACACAAAGAATCAGTATGAGATAACTTACAGATAAAGTGGAAAGGTGTTTCTATCCTTGAAGTAAGGGACACTTGTTTTATTGTTTAATTTTGTAAAAAATGACGATTGTAGAAGATAAACATATTTATATCCGTATTTTTATTTAACAATTAACTAATCGTTGTTTGAGTGAATGGATTGGAACACTTTATGCTAATCATGCCCAATACTCTTCCTCAAGAAGCACCTCACATTGTTTTATTTCCCAGTTATATATACTATGTTCTAATCATTAAAAATACCTCTATCCTAAATTTCAAAAATTATATTTTCTATCTGGACAGTTTAGAAGAAACATATTCCAAATAGTGTTCCTGTGCATATCCCACAATTTCAATTTTCATGAATTACTATTGGGTTTTTTAGGGTATCTAATAATATTTATCAAACCATGAATCTTTATAAACATCAATAATATTTTAAAAATTCCTCCAAACCCTCCCAAAAAAATACTAATTTTCGTAATTAACAAAATTTACACAAAATCAGTTATTTACATGAAAATGGGTGGTGCTTATATAATTTTATCAAAAACCATCCCAAAATAATTTGTTAAATGATGAATTTTAAAAATATACAATTAATATTTAATAAATATCTATTAATGTAGTGGATAGATAAATTGTTATCACTTTTATGGGTCAAAATTTTTTTGTAACATAGAAAATATTGTTGTCTTTAAACTATAATTGGGAGATAAGAAATAGATGTTTTGATTCCTATTATTGAAAGATTATGGTAGTTAATTTTTGGATGGATATTTAATATATTATATAATATTAAAAAATATGTGTTATATAATATGTAATAAAAAAAATTAAAACATATATTCTGTAACTTTTTACGTTTTCTGATAGTTGTTTTGATTAAGTTCATTGATTATATTCAAATTTTTGTTGTGTATAATGTATCTTAAGGAATGAATTTAAATTTATTACCGGGGATTACTTTTATATTATGATATATGATAATATATTAAGTCTCAAGTTAATGGGGAAGCTTAATAATTCTTTATCAAGAAGTACATTTATAGGATAATTATATTTCCACACACACATTCAACCAATGTTTAAAAAAAATATTTCAATAATATGACATGTATATCTATCATTTAGGTAAAAAATATAATTTCTTCATGATATGAATATGGGGATTTAAATATTAATAACCTTAGATTTCATAAAATTATAATTTAAATGTTTTTAATGTTTCTTTGGATTTTTCCTAGAATTTGTATTTATTTTTTTATATCATAGGACAGTGAAGTTGAAATATTAAATAAAATAATAATACTAAATCAAATTCAAAAATATATTTATTAAAATAGATTTACCATATAATGAATCATAATATAATCAATATGATATTGTTGTTATTTCAATAATATCATGTTTTCTCTTGGGGTGACATAATGTTGGTCAATGGAAGATGTTTTATTGATGATAATCGATGGGGTTTTCAATAGATAATGTAAATGAATACTTTATTTAATGTAATATAATGTTAAAATCAATTTAAGACACTCTATGAATAATATATTATGACTACTATCTAAGGATATATGAATAAACATTTGATATTATGGAGGATGTAGGGAGCCATAATTGTTTTTTTGGAATAAGGGTCCATGGATTTATGAAGAATGGCATAATAGATTTATTGTATAAATGATTAATCAAGCAGAATGTGAAACAACATCTCTAGTGAACATGTATTTCCCAATTTATTATTTTAATATTTTTTTGGGATGGTTATTTTATAAATATTTTCAATTAGGAGCCAGATTTTTGGTCGTAGATTATTTTTCTTCTGATATTTTTAGAGTTTTGTAATCAGCATGACTGAGAATGTAAATACAAATTGCGAACCTCGATAAATATTTTTTTTACACCCATGTTTTTAAAATAATGGTTTAATTTATTATTATTTCTTACTATGATCACAAAAGACAATGATAATATTAATTCATTTTTTATCTCCCACAATCTTTCTTCGCATCCATGTTCAGTTTATCATGAGGTTAAATATTCAAAATTTCAGTGATAGTTTTGGCCTGATTAAACCACAAAAATCAGGAATTATATCCAATTATCCTTAGGATAAATAGTATTCATATGGAGAAAGATCAAAAAGTGGATTATGGATGTTGGTTTGGGGTATTATGATACCATTTTAGTGATATTATGAACATATTAAAATACATGGGTGAATATAATCAAAACATACGACCATAATATGTCATAAATAATTGATAAAATAGCCTCCCCTTTGATTTTGTTTCTATTTGGTTGAGTCAAATAGAAATTACAGATGCATACTTGGAATATCTTTCTTGGTGATTATAGGGAGATAACAAATAAATATTTATAAAATCCCTAACTACACATCATGTACTCTTACAAACATGGTGAGTAGTTAATTTCCCATATGGGACCTCTATTTACAAATTGGTACCCCTCATAATTGAAAATATATTGGGTGTGGAAACTATACTTATGGTAGTTCTCCCTTGATAATGGATTATAGTGTCATGAAGAGGACCCCATATTCTTATATTGGAGTGGTTTCACAGGGTTGATGGCATTGATGGTTGGAATATAGAGTTGATGGTAGACATATCATAATTATATGGGGTTGTTATTAAAATTAATATTCCTTTTGTGATTGGGTTTTCAATATGATAATATCTGATGTTGGCATGATCTTCCCCCTTTAACATAGGTTGAGTTTAATTTCTTATTCAATTTCTTCACTTGTGGTTTTTGGGGCCCTATAATCAGTATTTTTATACTCACCCCTGAAATGTATTTATGAGAGAATATTTTTTCTTATGTATATGACATTAATATAAATGGTGATGTTTTTCGAGCATGTATAAATGGATAAAATCATTAATCATTGGAACTAACTATGTCTTGTGAATATATTATGTGATTTTGAGTTGAAATGTTATTAAAATTTCCATGTACTATTTGTTTTCCAGATGGGAACACTTTTATCTCTTGTAGGGGGTTTCACCTTTTTATTTTTATATTTCCTTCCTTCACTTTTATTTAATTCCTTTATGATTACATATACATTAATTTTTATCTTGATGTTTTTTTATTTTTTCTATATACTATTTCGTGGAGATGGGACTGTGCACTCATGTTTTATATGTACATAGGTCTATGAAATCCAATGTCTATGTTATTTTTTATTAGAAGTAGTCACTAGTCTATGAGCTATTGGAGGGGGGCTTGGGGTTTCACTCTCAGATTACATTTTTTCGAGGAGGTTTCCTAGTAGGCTAGGTGAATATATTGGTATTAAGGGATTTTTGGCTTATGTTCAGTTTCTAGAGTTGTTTAGATGATTCATTTTTTATCATAATGAAATAATGTTGATGATTATAGAGTTTGGTTTGTTATCCCTTGAACAAAGGGATAATGTGTTGAAATAAATATCGATGAAACATGGCATTGACTACCATTTTTCCACTCAAGATACATATGAACTTATTTTAGGGGAATCCAATGGAATATATATCATATCAGATTGGATAATTTGTCTTCCCTGATATTCTTGAGTAAACATAAAATTTATTTTCATATAATAATCTTATATCTTCTCAAACATACAAGAGGACCCCACAAAGAATTTCAATTATATTTTTTAGATAGGTTGATGAAAACCGAAATTTTTGTGATGTTCCATTTGTGTAGGGACATATATTTTAAATGTTCTATTTACGAGATAGTAGTTTATATATTCATATAGTGGATCCACACATGGATATAACTCATTTTTAAGAGGAAAATTGATATAATGATTGGTATACTATATCACAAACATAATAAGGTGAGGATTCACATAGTATTAGAGAGAGAGTGTGTGTGTCTTATGGAGATAGTAGGTTCTAGTTTTTCATTGAAATATACACCCTCAGGTGATGGATGTTTTTTTTGGAAATGGTTTGAGATTTTCTTATATATTAGAACATAAATGGCCTTTTGGTTTCACTTACAACTACTTCACTTAATATATAAGTTGGGAGAGAGTGTGATTTTTTTAACTTATATTCATTTTGTTATTGAACTATTTTTTATATTAATTAATTAGTCATTCCATGATTAGAATTATCCATCAAGATTAAATTATTTTTCGATAAAAGTCCATATAGAATGAAAACAAGTTGATATGTCATTTTCTGACTACACATTGTGGATTGGCCTGCAATGTTTATTTATCGATATGGTTGTAGATTTTTGTTTTTTGTTATGAATTTTTTTTAATAGGTAATTCATAGGGACATATAGGATAACATTTCTTTTTAATATAGAAGGTCATAATGATAGAGATATTAATATAAGAGGTGTATCATGTTGTTTTTTAATAAAATAGATATCATGGATAAATGAAGTAGGAAATAGCTAGTATGGATTATACATGAGAGTCTTGGAGAATGGGGCATATTATTTTTCAGATACAAACCTAGTGATCTAATACGTAGGGTTATTTTAGAAGATATATTCTTCCTAATGAAGTTTGATTCTATTATTGTGATGTGGGATACAACATGGATCACGATTTATCAACTCTACATGCTACAGTTGGTGGAACGATCATGTACCAACAGAATAGTAGATGTATATCCATGATCAAGCATAAGCAAATTTTTTTTAAGGAAGCCCATATGGTGGAGTTTCTAATAGATGGCATAGTAGATCCACAAAGTGAGGATCTATAACATGTAATGTTACACAATGATCATTTCCAACCAATACAATCTAGTGGTTGATTCTAGTTTTTGATGGTTGTTAGAATAAAATGTGGTCTTTTTAATGATATATAGTAATATTACTAGGATACATATTAGATGATTAAATATAAAATCATTGTCTTATATACAATATCTCTAGTAATTATTGATATATGAGTGAGTAAGTATGAATTATTAGTACATAATGGGAAAGAACTAGAGACTCTCATAGAATATCTATCTCATATAATTTGGATAATATATCCTACAAAGTTGGATTCTTATAATTCACACATCATTTAGTACTGTGAGTTTGTAATCTATGGAGAGGGTTCCACATGAGACCTATTTTTCATTTTAATGATCCCATATACTGACATCTTGTGAATTTAATGGTTATATAATGGGTACACTCAAATAAACTATCATTGTACGAGGGTTATGTTCCTTTTTCATAATATGATAAGGTTATATTTTTTATGTATGGAGAAAATTATTGTTGATAAGTGAGGATTAGGAGTAGGAATCAGAACCCCATTACATGTAATTTAGGGAGACATTCAATTTAGTTTATGTGATCTTCAGTCATCCAAATTCTGGAGGTAGTGGGTATTGTATGGAAATTTTAAATAAAGATGTTTTGGGACTACCTTGAGGGAATAATATCATCTTCTACAATAACATTAACACTACATATGCATCGATATCATCTGCAACATGTAAAATTCTTCTTAATGAACTATGGGGGTTGAAGGTGTAATTCGATAACCTTTGTGATAACTATTTTTCAACACCCATTATATTCCCTTGGGGGATCCAATGTTGTTTATGAAAAATAAAAACTATAGATCGAGGATTTGTGTTGATTACCATTCCCTGAATCATGTGGAAATCATTAATAAGTATCCATATCAATCGATCTATGATCTATCTGATTGATAAAATATATGAAGTTGTTCTCAATGATTTATCTTGGTTATGATTACCATCATTTTTGGGTTCGTGGATATTATATTCTAAAGATAAAAAATTAATTTTCAGTAGGAATTATGTTTACCTAATGATGTCTTTGGCCTTGATGAATGTACCCTCTGTGTTAATGGAATATATAAACAATATATTTAAGCTCATCATGGATTTATTCATGGTTTTTGTTACAACCAGAATTCTCATTTACATTGAATTTGACGTGAATAATAAAAAATAATTTCTTATGATTCAAGATATAATTTGGAGAAATAAATTTACTATATATCAATGTTTCAATTCTGGTTCCTCGATGATCACTTTTGGGCTCATTTTATCACTACTAATATTGTAGATCTATACCCGAAAAAAATTGCTGTAGTGTAAAATTGAAATCCACCTATAAACATGTTGGAGGTATGGATATTCCTTGGGTTTTCATTAAACTATCGGTGTTTTGAAGAAGAATTTGACATGATTTAATCCACATTTATGATCATTAATTTCAAATGGAAACTATTTTCTCTTTTCTGGGAATTGTTAAAGATACTTTTTGGAGATGAGTTAATGGTTAAATACTTCTACTATCTTGAGAGTATTAGAGGTGGTAGTCAATTACATTGTGTTTTCTATTCAACTAAAACTAGTATTATGAAAAATGTGGCTTCCATAATTAGAAATTTTCATTTATGGTTTATAGTAGTCGATACACGATGATAAGAATTATACAACCAATGGATTGGAATTGGTTGATTTAACGAAAATATTGATGATATGAATTGGATAATTTTAGAGTGAGTATTTTGTTGTTTTCTAAAAATCCCATAGTCTTAGAAAAATCATTACCTATTGATAACACAAACATTAATAAAAAAAATTGGTTAAAATTCCACCAGTACATTGATTTTGAGACAATATTTACTCTCTGGTAGTTAAAAGTGACGAAATATGTCTTTAGTAAGAAATCCAATGCTCTATTGGTAATGTTGGAATTTGAGAAGTGGGTTGTGATCTGGTTTACCCTTCCCGATGAGAGAGGGAATATATATATATTTTATGGTGATGAATCCATCAATAATGTAGTGTGTGATAGATTCTCAGTGGGGGGATATAGACTGTGAATTTCTATATGTATACATAACATCGTGAGATACACCTAATAGATTATATAATGGTGTGGATTATGTCATCATTTCCAGAGATAGATGGTATTAGTATTATGCCTCCTTGTGCAGGTGTCTATAATATTGCATACATCACCCTTGGATGTAAAACCATTTGTGAAAACAAATTATAAAAAAGCTATTCATTATTTTTGGAGTGTTGTCATGGGGAAGAGTATCTCCAAAATTGTTTTCTGATTCATCACATGTCAATAGGGGACAATTGAGCATTATTATCGATTGTGTTTTACTCATCGTAATGATATAATATAATTAATGTTGGTTATCATATATATAGATTTTGTGATGGGCATTCCATATAATGGGATTGTCCATGATGCTATATGGGTGATAATTGAACAAGATACCTTGTTGTTGGAATTTTTATACCTTATATAATAGAGTAATGTAAATATTTAGGTCCATCTATAAATACAAGATATCAACCAGGTTAATGGGGTACTATAAAAATCATCTTTAATCATGATTCATGGTTCATTAAATGGTTTTGGCCAACAATCCATGAGGATTTTGAGAAAAAATTACCTAATATCTTATCATTTTACATAAATATGGATGGTTATAAAATTAGAATCATTTATGTTTTAGGGGATATGATGATAGCATGCAAGGTAGAGATCATTCAATGATAAAATGATTTCATAATATTGTGGGATTTATATTTCAATAATGATTATCACACATCTATCTACATAGAAATGTTTAAATAAATATATGAGGGACTATAAAGGTCACCCTTATGTTCGAATTAAATTTTTGATATGTCTATTGATTGGATTGAGTTAGTGAAAATGATAATAAAGAATTATCATGTAATCTATGATAATATAATGACAACCTAAAGGAAGAAAAAATATTATGAAAAATGACATCAAAAAAAATTGTTGAAGGATCTGGGAGGCTTTGATTTCTTGAGAGTCCACACATGAAGTAGATTTAAACGATTGGGTTAGTGTTCCAGGCTATCTGTTGAATTCTGTGGTCAGTTCTAGATTCAATGTTTGGTTAACAAGGATTCAAACCACCGTGAAATACACTTTATGATAGAATATATGGATGATATAATCCATTTCTATTTTATGAGGATATATTTTCAGGGCTTATTTAACCTAATTTACAAGGGAGAGAATAACATCATCAGTGGAGCCACCATCACAAAGTAGCTGATATATATCATTGATTTGATGGAATGGTTTATTTCATGAAGTACCATTAATTTTTTTATGTTACTTTTATATAATGGGAATGTTATGGGGGATATCATTTTCTAGAGATTCGGATGAGGTCATAGTATGCTCACCTTATATGGTATCCTTTTGTTAGTGAGGAAAAACCCTGATGTTGCAGAGAATTTAATACCTCTGTTTTTTATAGTTTTATCATTATAATATTTTTTTAGGTATATTGATAATTTTACTCAAATTTGGATAATGGTTTTGTGTGTTGTTGAACAATGGAATTATTATAATAAAAATATCTAATGTATTAAATCATAAAAATACAATATTTTAGAAAAAATAGTTTTCTCATTTATAGGTAACTATGATGTAAAATCTAAGACCATGATTTTTTCCCAGACATGGGGCCTACCCTAGGTGAGATATTGGTTTAATAGTGGTTGAATGTTCTATTGATGTAATTAATTAAAAATTTATTTAAATAAATTAAATGGAAAGTTCTATAGTTTATTATATGTGTGAAACCATCTTCACCCCCTATATAGTTATTCTATACTAGATAATATCCACAAATAAAATCAAAATACCAATGACTAGATTGAATAATGAGAGCAACCATCGACCATTATGAGCCCAGTAACACTAATAAATAGAACATAATTGATGAGATTAATGGTAAGAATTATAAATGTAGTGTAATATTCAAGGGAGTCTCTTAAAAATTTATTCTTCATGATGATCTATCCCTCACAAAGGAAATGATTCTTATTTTATGGAATACAACACCTATGATATTTATTTAAGGTTATGTATTATTTATTTACATATCTATTTGGAATTACATTATCAACATTGAATAGAATTCTTTTAGTATTCATAAACCAAATTTTCTTTTTTTTTGAACATGCTTCACCCCCCTTGGTATTTGAGATTATGATCATTAGCTAGCATCATATCGGATAATGATAGCCATACATAGTTTGTGTGTCTTTCTCGCACTCGTACATCATGTTAGTCATTAGGGTCACATGGGGTTAGAGAATCAATTTTTATAGACCAATTCGAGCATGATTTTACCCCCATAATAGGGAAAATTTTATGTACAAACCTATTATAGATGGTATATGCATATATACAGATGAATTTATGGATCACATATTTTGTTTTAAGTCATTGAGACCTTAATTTGGTAACTATATGTGTGATGGAACATACATATGTGATCAAAATAATTATATCTATTTATTAGAGGTGATAAATCAAGTCTCTAAGGTATAATCATTCAATTTTTGGGAATATGTAACATCAAATGTCAATTATTTTAATGGATTTGGTAGAAATTTTGACTATTTTAAGAACATGAGAATATACAGCACTGTCTAAAAAAATCTTCACTAGATGTCATTTATTCTGGAAGAATTGATGTTTTGTTTCTCATATTACAATGACATATAGGGTTTCTATTTCATTTAATTATCACACACCATGAGGTCAAAAATAAAAACCATGTGATAATTATTTTGTGGCTGATCCATGTGCTGAGAAAAAAATATAATGGATTAGGGTGATTATAAACACAATTATTCTCATAGGGGCACTCTGTGTGGGGTTACATGATAACTCGAATCATGTCTAGTAATGAAAATAGCTAGTTAATTGGGAGGTTTTTTACACAATATGCCCTCATTAACATCTTGATTAATTATACTAGAAACTTCTACCTTGAATGAATCATTTGTCAATAATTGTACTTAGGACCATGAAATATTTCACTGAAAATATTTTCATGTAGGATGTGATTGTTTCCTTTTTTCTAAATATGAATAAAAACATGAGGTTATTGAAGATGCATGATCTTATAAAAAATATTGTCCAATGTAAATAGTCAAGTATGAACTATGTGATGCGTGGTTCAATATAACCCTAACACACTATCACGTGGGTTTCACCGTACCATATATACTTGTAGATTCATTACACTCCTACACTATATAGGATTAATGTACTTTATATATAGCGTGATACACACCAAATAATTGATCTATGATAGGGAATTTTTCATTGATTATGTTTTGTAATCCCCGTGATTTATAGTGTAATTCCAACCAGTGATCCATCCATTATAATACTTTTAAGGTTTAACATGGTGTTTTGATTTAGATATGGGACCTTACGAACTATATAAAGACTCATAATTATTTTTTGAATATGATGATTCAAAATTATATATTTTCTATGACTGAAATTAAATTATGATCATATTTAATGTTAATTTTTCCCTCATTGACTTGGATTGAGATTCATATTTTATTTTATCATTTCCCTCTTTTTTCTAGTTTTTCCTACTCAGTATGTTTATACTCACCCATGAATGGGAATTCTCTACACATATTTTCTGTGTTATGGATTAAAGACAGAATGTCAGTGGATTTGGTAGACTTTATATAGATGGATAACAGTTTTAGGTAAAATAATTGATCATGTTTGGTATTCATATTTGTAAATTTTGATATTGGAACTCATCATTATTTAACTTTTATAATTTTTTTAGGTTCTGAAATCATTTATCACCAGTTGGTAAAATATTTTCCCCAATATACATTTTTAATATTTATCATTTATTTAATTTATTTCCCATAAGATATAATATGAACCTATGACACTCTATATGTATTAGTTGTTTTATCTATCTACATTATGTCATGTATTTGGGTGTGTGTTTGGATGAGTATAGGAATATTGGGATAAAGAAACCAATTTCAATTATATTCAATATTGTTCTCACTCACATGTCCCTAGACAATTAGTGTCAGTAATAGGGTATCCCTCTTGGAATACTGCCAACACATGAGGGGTCTCAGTTAGGTCTTGTCATCAGATATTTCTCTTGTTATTGTTTTTTTTGAAATAGTTGAATATGGACATTATATTGTGGTATGGAATGGTGTGTTTTAAGGGATTATTATTCTATATTTTTTCCCTAATAGGTTTATCAATTAGTCAATCTTGTAGTGCATTATGATATTATCGATGTTTACATTTCATGTTAGTGCATTAATAATATCCACACAATTTTTAATGAATGTGAGAGAATTATTATTTTTATTATTTAATCCTTATTATATATAGGGTTGATTATTTTTTAAGGAAATTAATGAAGAAAAAATGTTATCAACTAAATAAATATGTTAATTTTCATTGTGTATATTTTATTTGTAATGATTATTGGAAGAAGTTTTGTAATAATTATTATAAATATAAAAAATTTTACTACTAGTACATGGTAGGTAAGTATTTTTTTAATGATTTTATATTTTTTATATCATTGAGATATTTGTGTACAAAATATGTTCCAATTGCTTTATTCATGACTAGAAATGAGTTTTCACATATCCTTCACAATTTTACTATCATATTGAGTACTAATATTACAATTAGAATGAATTGAAATGACCACATGAAATGAGTACTATTCATGAAGTTTTTATGTGAATGAATGATAAATATCATTAAAAAACGTTAAAATATTTTTACCAATTAAAATAATATTGGACTATGTCTGACATATATTATTAGTAGATAAATATTGAGTTTGGTATTATATTAGTTTTTTTAATATTTTGAAACATTAGGTGGGTTATTTAAATGGTGTAGCCAAATCCAATAGATAATTATTTATCACAATAAGAAACTAGAATTATATATTAGGATAAAAATCACATTGTTCAACCATTCACACTGTATCTATACTATCGCACTTTAGATATCAACATAATTATTATAGAAAATTTGACTGGTTACACTTATGGGGTGATATAACTATGAGAACATACTACCGTAATTAGTGTGTAATAATGGATATACTTTTTAGATTTGTGAACTTATAAATTTGGGCAACTATATAAAATCATTTCTTTATTATATCTTGGTTATATAGGTATTCTTGAATATGGGCTACCCCTAGTAATACTTCCCTTGTCATAGAGAAATCATAATTCAACTCAATGGACATATCGAATATTATAAAAGAACATAAACTCTATATTAATATTCCTAATGTCAAATATAACATTTTTACTTTTAATCATATAATGTAATATATTTTTTCTGGTGTTCTCATCTTATTCATGACAACTGGAAAAAAATAGGGATTTTATAAAATTATCATTATATTCACTGAATTGAATAATTTATATAGAACAAGGAAAATATAATATTTATTATTTAAATGTATTTTATTTCAATTAATTTTGGATAAAATAATTGATTATCTTTATTATAAATAGATTCACTTTCAACTTATATGTGATAGAAAAATAGAGATACATATAACTAAATATGAATCATTTGACTTTTAAATTATTGTAGTTGTATCCCTTACATTGTAAAAAAAATTCATTAAGCATTCTAAAAGAGATTGTTAATAATGTATTGATGAATTATCTCATGAAAATTTAAAATAAATATTTTACATAAAAAATATTATTTGATTTATAATATATTCAATATTAATAATATTAAATCGATTATTTTTACTAATAAATTAAATTAATTCAACTTCATCAAAAGAATTTTGACAATTTGTTTTGGTAATATGGATGACGTATAATGTGAACTAGTTTTTTGTCTTAGTTAATAGCCTGCTGGGGAAAACCATTAACAACTGTGAATAATTATACCCAGAATACAAATTTAAAAGATATATGATATGTGGGATTTGGTCGTCAATTTCTTTATTGAGGGACTTAATATAGGAATTTTATTTTTTTCTATATATAAATGGATTTATGTGGAAGAAAATTTTAATAGGACAGTCATAATTTATAATCAATTTAAATAAGATAGGTATTAATAAATGAAAATGGGGCATAGTCCGACCCATCAATCCTATGAGAATAATAGAGATGTCAATAAATAGTTTAGAGATAAATATGTGGCACTAGAAACAAATGTAGAAAATTGTGGCTGAAGCACCTATTGATAAATTTTTTTGGGTTTAAATATAACTATGATGTGATGGATTTTATGCATGGGGGAATCAATAAATACCATATTTTTTAATTGATTACTATATTTTTATAGTTCAATTTTTTTTCAATGTATATATTACTGATGATGAAATATTTCAAATTTCTATAAATGGTGATGTTGAGACCATGAAAAATAGTTAGTGTTTTCTACTTCAATATAATTTATGATATATCTCCATTTTGATACTGAATAATACTTATATTGACAAATATTATGATTAAATATTTAATACCACATTCATCAATGGTTCATTTAAACTTATCAGGGGAGCTATGGGAATTTCCTATAGAGTACATAATAAAACCCTATAAAATATGATTGAAAATTAATTTAAATTTTTTGTAAAATTACATTCTATTTTGGAATCACAAAATTAGAGTCATAGGATAGGTCATATGAGAGATATGGGAATGAAGGTGTGAAAAAAATTAAATCGACTAGTGTTTAGTGAAGTGTTTGATGGATTATGCAATAATTGAGTATTTTCTAAAGTATAAGTTGATATGTTATACAAAAGAATGTATATGAATGATGGTTATGATGATGGACCTAGTGAGAATTTATGTTTGGTGGATTGAAATTATACTTTATCTAAGAATGAAAAAAATATTATATTAATTTTATAAATGACTTGACAAGATAGTTAATTTTTACTTTATAAAATAAATATCTAATATCACGTGTTTTTTATTAGTGGATAAAATTATTAGAAAAATATTCATAATCCTATATAAAATTATTGTGTTATTACAATAGAGGATATTATGATAGTAAAATAATCATGGTATCATGATTTAATAAATTAATCATGTGGGATAAGTCATATCCATGTACAAAAAAAATGTTTATGTAAATCAATATATGAATAAGTCATTGAATGAATAATTTAAGTGTTTAAAGATTTGTTAATGTTATTCCTGATCATTGGGGTACATGTAATTAATATATTAAATTATATAATCAGTAAGATTACATTTGTATGAATGATAAAATTTTAAACCAGTAATATATGGTAATGAAATATTTTAATACTCTACCATAAATGAGACATTTTTCATATAGTATATTTAAATATATCTTACGAGGAATGGGAAAAAGATTATGTAATGTTTAGATACTAATAAATTTTTGTCAATGGTACTAAGGAGTAATAATATCACTTTAGAGAAAATTAGAATATTAATGTCATGACATTCCAGAACATCATATTAAAAAAAGGTGTTCAATACAAGCATAATACTATAATTAATTAAAATAATATAAATAATCAATTTGGGTGTTAGGTAAAAGCACAGTATAATGGTGTACATGAGAATATGACACAATCACTAGTTGATCATACTCCCTTAATAAAGTTAAGGATATCAAAAAATGTGATAACTCATATATAAATTTATTCTTAATACTTAAATTTTTTTAATGTATAATGGTATAAAATATTTGATTCCTGAAGAGGAAATGATGTTACATGATTTTAGAATGTGGATTCATATATGAAATAATGGTCATATTCATTACATATTAATATTATTTTTGGAATTAATCTTTTTCAGTAATTCTTGATTTCAGAAAAATGTCCATAAAATTTTATGAATGATTATGATGGAATGTGGAGATAAAATGGAAGCCTTGTGGTGAATGTATTTGAACACAAGGGATATGTGGATTTCACTAGAGCTTTCTTACTAGTAATGAAGAAAAAAACCATTTGGTTGGTTCATAATATTATTTTATTAGTGGACATAAAACATTAGTAGCATTATAGTTATATTATATTCTATATTTGTAAATTAAGTGAGACAAAATCTATACATCAACCTATATAATTTTATTATTCAAAAAGAGAAAAACTAAGGTGAAAACCAAATAAATTTTTATATGTTTTTATCATGTACCCAATTATGGAAGGATATATTTGATGCATTATAGAATAATAAATCATTCAAATTACTTATAATGGTTCAAAAATTCAATATAAATTGTTTTTAGTGATCCAAATATTATTTTTTGTCCCTATTTAGAATAAATTTTATATTATTTGTCATGTATTTAAAGGAGTGATGAACAAAAATGGTATCATAATATAGATTTAGCGAAAAATATCATGGCGAAGATATTTTGATTTTGTGGATGAATATCAATAGTGTTCATTTAATTTGAAACATTATTTTATCACATGAATAATAAATTAAAATAATTTTGATAATATTTCATATAAAAGAAGAAAACCAAATTTTTATTCCTTGTTATGTCATTTTAAATTTTTAATAGTAAAATTACCAAATACAATAGAAATGTTTCATATAGGGAAAAAATTTATTTATGAATCATTTTTTCAAAGGCTGATGTATTCAACAGTTTTTAAATGGCATGATAATTCTAAAGTTTTTGGGGTTGTGAGAGTGTACTTTTGTATGCCTATAATGATCATTGGAAAGATATTATTTCAATACATATTAATATTAAGGTATTTAATGAATTATTTAATTTCAATGTAAATGGAAATTAAATGTTAGGTTTTTTTAATTTTTTACCCTTGAAGTGATGTCGAGTGTTGTAGGAGTAACACAATTTAATTGTATTCCAATGGAGGAACTATAGTAATATGGATAACACTATTATAAAATTTGTTGTTACTATTTACCAAAAAATCCTAGTACATTTTTGTAATAGATGTTTTAATGGAGATGTATTGGATGAATAACATTATAGAAAAGAAAGATTAAAAAAATTCAATTTTTTCTATGACAGATTGATTTTAATATATCTATAGAGGAACAAATTTTTCATACCTGAATAATATAAATTTTTTTTAAAAAAATTTTTTATCACAGGTTATAAAAAATATGGTTTATTGAAATCAGAAATTATATGAGAAATTAATAACATGAAACAGAAGTTAGTGAAGTTGAAGGTGAATGAAAAAGTTGATATAGTGTTGTACTCACTTTGGAATTTATTGATTAAACAATAATAATAGATATATAATGGATAAAAATTATTGTAGTTTGGAAGTGAGATCTATTCATATTTCATGAATTTTCAGATAGAAATTTAAAATATGATACGACAAAAATAAATTATATTATCCATAATAATCATGGAACATATTAATTAATGGTAAATTTACCATTAGTGAGTAAATATATAGATGATATCATATTAAATAAGTTTTTTATAGTTGGATCAATTAATGAAGGTGATTCTGATAGATATATCTCCGGGTGGGATATTTTGGAGTTATGTAGGCTAATAAATTCTATAAATTTACACTAATTACTATAGGAACATACATTAGAATTCTCCATAACTCTCACATCTTGTATGATGAAATCAATAGTGGGGTAGTAAAAGTGTAGAATTCAAAATGATATTGTCGAAGATCTGAATAATAAAACAGAAAGGGTAAAATTTCTCTATGAATATAAATATATTTTAAATATAATAATGTTTACATTCTATGTTTATTATTAACTATATCTAGGTGTGTTATTATATCAAAAGGTTACATTATTATATCCTCATGAGTTAGAGCATCTATAATATGAGTTTTTACTGTGTAATTTTATCCCATCCATGTTAAAATTATCCATCCACTTAATTGATGTATGTATTATTATTGAACATTAAAAATCCGTGTTCTTATTATTACTCTTCCTTTTTCTACATATCCACTTTAATATTCAACTTTAATCTACTATAATTGGTTATTTTAGTTATTCCATCAAATATATAGGGAAATTAAAATGTTTCTATCTAATTGATAACTCCTATTATTATGAATTTTTATATCATAGAATACTGTCTATCCTCACCTAAAATTAAGGATAATTTTTTACTTTTTCATTCCCCATTATTACTACAAATTAAAAAGATTCATTTTTGGAATCCCTATTCATGTCTTACCTCCACTTCATATGGATTCCTCATTTTAATCTCACTGTAAACATTTCAATCAGAGAAATTATATTATTGATTGTCTTATATATTTCACCATTTCAAAATTTAAATATGCTTTGTATTTATCATTTTATTCATCTACATCATAGTAGTGTTTTTTTTCTGATCTTCCTTCTATTGCTTCTTTTTATGAATTGAAAACGTTTTTTGTTGTGTAGAATATTTTTTAATGGTTATTATTATAGATACAAGTAATTTCAATAGAATTATTATATTTAATGATTGTTTTACAAATTCGGTGTGTTTAAAATAAATCTTCATTTATTACTAAATATTCTTTTTCATTATATTTACTATGTAAATCCATTAGGATCATGATCCCATTTTCGTGTCATTTTTTAAAATATTATATGTGTAAACCTATTTTGAATGTAGGTCGATATTTGAAGAGATATTTGAGAGTCCTTATGAATTTAATTTTAGAGTATGATCATAAATTGGATCTTCTCTACCCTATTCCCACAGTATCATAGTGGATGTATCATCCTAAGGGTTCCCCCTCACAGATCTAGATATGTGTACATGGTGTTTATATTTGGAAGAAAATGGTTTTATTATTAGTATAATATTCCATTATCATATCACAACCACATATTACATTATAACATTAATTAATGATATATTTAACATAGTGATAGGTTAAATTTGTATTCCACTTACTTTTTTAGAAGTGTAAATAATTATATATCTATTATTTCCTTTTCCTAGTATAAGGCCCCAGCCTTAAAACTTACTTAATCTTGAGTTATTAGAAGATTACACATTGAGGATCTTTTCAGGTTTAGAGTTTTAGAGAATTAGATCATGAAACTTGCATTACATTCCACATTTAAACAAAGTGGATTACATAAAAGACAATATTCATTCTTCCCATCAACGAGAACATATTTAAAATAAAATATGGATTCTGTCTTAACACATCCTTGACTCTAACGTCTTATCATGTACCTTTCCTCTTGACCTGAAAAACATTTCAGAAACTTGGGATGAGCATAAAAAGCTCAGTAAGGGACATAAAAATATGGAAAGGAAACATGAGTTCATGTATACATAAAGATGAAATCATAATTTACCCATAAAACATAGGCACTTTAACCTAACTCCCCAAAACATGAATAAATCATAGAAATCATAAGACATAAAGGTAACTTGAGGCATTCATAACATTCTTACGTAGGGAGTAACCCTCTTGGTTACGTTTGGAATACCCATCACAGTATATTCCCTAAAATCTCTTCGGAGAAACCTTAACGTTTCACTCCTTCGCGTTACCCAATGCATTGGAGAGCTATAACGGGCTCACCCGCCCTTAGTTTATCACGGAACCACCCGTTCTTCATAACAATGCCCAAGAACCATAACATACACGTATCACATAAAATATTCATAAAGGAAACAAAACATTTCCACATTTCAAACACAACATAACATTTTAGTATTTTGAAATAATGAATCCATATAAAAAGAAACCATTTCCAAAACCATTTAAAACATTTAATAAAGATATTTTTGAATCAAAGTGTCCCATACCACCTTGAAGCTTTTAAAATTTTAAACCATTAATATCCATATAAATAAATCCTTAAAACCACTTTGAAAACATGGATATTAATAAGAACGAATAATTAAAACATTTAAAATGATATTTTGGTTAAAGGGGTTTTACCAAAATTAGAGACACTTGAATACAATAATTGAGGAATAACGTTTAGTCAGAACTTTATAATATCATGAGAATAAATGGATTCATGATATAATACTCCAAAGGACAGTATATACACCATATAAGAGTGAATTGGTGCATAACAACAATGAACCCTCAATAGAAATGTCAAATGTGATGAAATCCCTTATAAAGAAGGTATCCTTAAATTAAGGACAAATCAATCTCAAAAATATGTGTGAAGAATATAAATACACCCAATATAAGTGGATATTAAGTGTAAAACAATAAAATGTCATTCACACATATTGAATGGATGACATATTCAATGACTACATGTCGAACCCAAAGAAATCGAAATTGGGTTAAGAAGTTCCCTTGACAGCCTAACGACGTCACATCAAAATGAGTTGATGAGAGATAAAAAGAGTATCTCATCACTTGGACACAAAATTTACATCATTAAGGATACATGAGAACATATCCCAATGTAACAATATGTAAATTAAAAGACCCAATAAAAGAAGTCTTTTAAAAAGAGGGGGGTGAAAGGTTCCCTTACCGACTTGGGTATCTTTCAGAAAATACACCCCATGAAAGAAAGACAATAGGTCATTGATGTAAATACTCATAAACGAAAGTATATTACACAAATAGTAGAATAATGGGTAGTACATACACCACTCAATGGAATTTGTGGAAAATGTAGCATAAATCTCACGAGAATAAAAGTGAGATGAAAAATCCCTTACGAAAATTCGGCAGCCTAACGGTGCCACTCAAAACTTCCAAAATGGATTGATGAGAGAGAATAGGGTCTCTCATCACATGAACATAAAAATTACAGTAGGAGTAATATAAAAGAACATCCCAATCATAAGAAAGTTGAGCTTAAAAGAAATGACATAAAAGAGTGTACTTGAAAAGAAAGAGAGTTGTAGGATCCCTTACCTCGGGTCCGACTTGACTCGATCGTTCTTTAACGTCCTGAATAATAAACTTGAGTTAATTTCTATTTTCTTAAGAACCTTTTCCAAGTTCATTATTCCTTTTATATCAATTATTGACATGTTGTGAACATTATGTAATCATTTAAGTTAATAATGTTCATTTTGTCGGTATTTGGTTCTTAAGTCGAAAGTGGACTTCTTACAATTACATGTTGTTCATGTGGCCAAATGTTTATTATATCCAGAATTGTATTCATGTTGTAGTTATAATATATGTCATATATATCCAGTACATTCATGCATTTATAACATTACATAATCATTTAGAGGTAAGAAATGAAATGCACCGTTCATGGAGACGGTAAGCCGTACGTACGCATGAACGCTACTTTCATTTCTATTCGTATTTTATAGAATGGAATAATAATGATATAAAGGTATATTATAATTCCAGTATAATATCATATTTAATATCATAGTTCCATCCTTTATATGTCCCACATATGGTATTTAACGAATCAAATCACTTTGAGGGGGCGGTAGTCCGCGCTTCCTTAAATGAAGATATCGTGTTTACCCATAATGGGAACCATAAAGGTTTGACCAAAATGTAAAAAAACAGAATCTTAAGGAAAACATAAACATACTATATATCATATATAAAAATAGTGACATCATAATGGCCACCTTTGAAGGTGTTAAATGAGTATTGAACAATCATCGTTTCGGGAGGCAGAATTTCACCATCCACGGAAACCGTATGTTCTTTAACCATTTGATGTAGTTGTGTGAGAGTGTAGCTCAAATAAATATTATAACAACATCCTAGTATATTTAAGATACTGTTGTTGTTACAAAAGAAGTAAATAAAAAGAGATTAGGGGGTTGGAGAAGCAAAATAAAACAAATGAATATGAGAGAAACAATTACCTTTAAAAGTGTAACTCTTTTTGATTTGAGCCTAAAGTCTTCCTTTGAAAGGATTCTGCCCAAGGTAAATCCTCTAGGATGAGGAGAGGGATGTGGAGAGAGCAAATGGGCAGGGGTTGGCCGAGCCAAAGGCTTTTGAAGTGTGTGAAATAAGGTGGAGGTGGGGGCCTTTTATAAGAGAAGAGGAGGGGCACTTTTGGAAAGCAAAGAAATATTACTTTATTTGAAAATGCTTTTCGGTTTTAAAGGGTCCCACATTGGTAGAATTCGTGGATAAGGTGATAAGGCATCGAAATCCACTCATCCAATTGGTTTTGTCCATGTGTATATTGTAGATTTTTCATTATCTTTCCATTTTAATTAAATTGTCAAATAATGATGTCATCGCTGCATCATTATTATGTCATAAATAATTTAATTTCTTTAATGTCTAAAAATTATAAAAAAAATACTATGATATAGGAAATCTTTTTATCTTTCCAATTACTATTTATAATCAAAATTTGGACTTGTATAACCCCACTTAAAAAATTGTTTTAGTAAAACATACTATGTTAGTGTCATTTTCACTTTAACATTAAATAAAAAGTATTTTATGTTATTTCCCAACAAAAGTGGATCCATGGGGTCCCCAAGTTAGGCCATGGCTTGTCTTGGTCGGCCATGACACAACCAATAGGGTTGTGACATGTGTCTAGGTCATTTCATTTTTTTTAAAGTATTATTTATACCTTAAACTACACTAATTATCACTAATCGCGATTAAAAACTTAATAAGTTACTATTCACCAAAAAATTATTATAATCTCATTGAACCACATTTTACTTCTTAATGACAACCATGTATGTCGGATTTTCAAAATTCAATACACATTAGTGGTAAACTTTCATTTAACTGAAAAATCAGTTTGCTTGATTATCACTTAGTGGTTTCACTAATCATCAAAAATTGAAGTTTTTCAGAAAATTACCAAAAATTCACCCTAAGCTATATTTGATATTCTGAATTCAAAAATGAAGTCCGTTTTACAAAATTCAAAACATATTAGTCACATTAATTAATTTAATAATTAATTCCCGCTGTCAGAGCAAATAGCGTGTTTTTATAAAACAATAAGTATCAAAAGATTGACACCAGTTTAAGTCTGATTTCAAAGTGAAATTAATTCCAACCACCACTATTGGATTAAATGGTAAAAATATTTCCTAATTTCACTTTAAAACCAATTCAAAAGATAATCTAATCATATAAATAAATTAGATTAAAAAAGTGGTTTTGAATTAAAATACAACATTTTACACTATTCCTTAAAAAAAATGAACTTTATCGGAAAGATACCAAAAATTTACACAAAGTAAATTTTGATGTCCCGATTCTTAATAAGAGTTTTATTTGGTCCAAAAGAATGTTTAAGAGTGAACAAAACTATATTAATGATGGTTCAACATCAAAAGGTGATAAGTGAACCTTTAGTGAAAACTAGGGCATATACGCCTAAAATTGAATTCTTTCCGTATTTTAAGCCTCTATTCTTTATTGGATAAATGTAAAAACAATTAAAAACATATGAAATCATATTTTAGTTATTTCTATCCATTCCCGCCAATACAACGGCTACATGTTAACTATCATTTAAAATAATATTATTTTATTATTAGAGTGCAACGTAAGATTCCCAAGAAACTCGTTGTTGCGTGTTGGGTACGCCATCGAGCATAGCGTCCCCTTTAAAGTCATATTAATATTTTATTCACAAATATGGATAAATACAAAAATGTCGTATTCTTTATTTACCTGGGGTGTTACATCCTTCCCCCCTTTTGGGAATTGCGTCCGCGCAATCTTAAAATTGGACTTGGAAACATCCTTGGAAGTCCCACATCGGAACAAGAGTTGGTAAAACAATCACTTTAAAATAAAGAAAGATAAGTACAAAGGTCACCCGAGTTAACCCATACTAGGACTCCAAGTATGAAAATATGGACATGGAGGAAAAAACAAAGGGTCATGTTCTGATGGAGAGTGTTAGAAAACATGTTTAGGAGAAAGTTAACCACGAGAAAATCACAAACTTGTGATGGGTTAAACGGTATTCGATTCCCTAGTAGAAAAAGTTAATAGACAACATTTTTGTTTTAAGTTACATTTTATTGAGGAATTTTATTCATAAGGAAACATAATCACTTATCATGTTGACCTTCAACTTTTACTAGATTCCTTAATCAAACTCATATTTTTTTCAAAAGACGAGTATTTAGGGAGACTTGTTCGCATTCAGAGTACCATAATCAACTTCTAGAGAATCACCTAATCCACAAAAGAGAGCTATATACTTCCCATGTCTTTAGACTTTATCCAAAAACAAAACCAAAAAGGCTAGTACAAGATCGGATAATCCAGAAAAGGATAACCCTTTATAAAAATAAAATCTATTCTTAACATCCAAAATTTGTCAAACAAAACCCAATGTTCAACAAGGATCATTAGATAAACAATTTGTCCATAAAATTCTTCAAAGTAAACCAATATAAGATCGAAACCCAAATATTTGAAAGATTTAGTCACATAGTCTTCCAAGTTAAATCGTAACATTTATCTCCAAACAACATCAGTTGCTCCTAAAGTCACGCATTGAAAAGTAATTATCCCAATCACATATCCTCCATGATAGGGTAATCATTTTAATAAATAACCCAAAATCAACTTACTCTTAATTCATAAAATCATATAACCAAAAGAATCAGTCAAACTAACCAGGGACTTCACGTAGTCCAGTGGTAGGCGATAAATACCAGTCGCACTTTGGTTGTGGGTTCGATTCCCGCAGCTTTGTCCGACGCGACGGGATGTCACACGGTCTGCGTGTTGTCCTTTTTCCAAAACTATATAATTCTTAAAACATTCCCCAAAACGAGATAAAATCTTCAAAATAATCATAACACATTTTAACCTCAATTTCATCTCATGCCCTCCACTTCAATCATAACCTTTAGTAACCCATAATTACCTCAAAAGTAAGGATCATATAAACCCAAGTGGTTCATTATAACTATGTCCACGAAAGAAAAGGTAACTATTCCTTGGATAAAATTTGCCTATATTAATCATCAGGGTTACACATAATATAAAAAGTCTTCTAATGTAACCCCATCATCAAAAGAGACATAATACTCTTAAGAATTTCACCATAACTCTTGAAGCCCTTATATGTTGACATCTTACTCATTCAACATTCTTCATGATCCATTATCCATTCCTTTCCAACCTATTCCGAAATACCTCTTTCCTACAAACAAAATCATGAATCATATCCTAAGATTTCAAAATAGGAAAACAACAGTCATGAAATAGTACATACCTTTGATTGGTCATTGTCAGTTTCTTCATCCTCAATAGGAATGGCATTAGGTATTGGTAAACGAACATTTGTACGCTCTTGGTGACCCCATTCATGATACTTCTTCATAGAACATGTGTTTGCATAATGACCATGCACACCACATTTAAAACATTCAATTGATCCCTCAGAAAGAACTTCTTTCTCTTTCCTCGAGTCAACGGGATGCTTCCTTTTTCCATTACAGGTTCTTGCTTTATGACCTTCATTTCCACATCTATAGCATATTTCTGTCCCTTTGAAACATTTCCCTAGG
The DNA here is from genome assembly GCA_963277665.1 of Viscum album. Lineage (NCBI taxonomy): Eukaryota > Viridiplantae > Streptophyta > Magnoliopsida > Santalales > Viscaceae > Viscum > Viscum album. The sequence continues at coordinate 652,212,196 of OY728164.1, read as the reverse complement.
TGTTTCTTTCCACATCTCTGACACATAGGTTTTTGAACACTCATACCTTTATGATTATTACCTGCACTTCCGTAGGGATTTGTTTCTTGCATATTTGATGCCTTAGAGAAAACTCCAAGGTTTAGGTGGTCAATCATGAATCCAGATAGTTGGTTGAGGATAATCAGAAGAGTTCTCATTGCAGCTCCCATATCATTCAGTTGCTTGCTCAAAAGACTATCACAATTTCCTTCACATCCACTGTTAATTTGGTGCCTGCTAGATCCAGCCATTTACTAAAACCAAAAAGGTCAGTGTGAGTATATCAACAAAACCATCATGTACTAATGAGGAAGATAAACACTAATATACACTTACTCATTCACTTTATCTAAAACTAGGACTCTTTCTGAAATCCTAACCATTATGGTAATTTCACTTATGCTTAAGGAATACCCTAACCTCTAAAGTTATCTAAACCGACCTTTGATACCAACTATAAGGCCCCAGCCTTAAAACTTACTTAATCTTGAGTTATTACAAGATTACACATTGAGGATCTTTTCAGGTTTAGAGTTTTAGAGAATTAGATCATGAAACTTGCATTACATTCCACATTTAAACAAAGTGGATTACATAAAAGACAATATTCATTCTTCCCATCAACGAGAACATATTTAAAATAAAATATGGATTCTCTCTTAACACATCCTTGACTCTAACGTCTTATCATGTACCTTTCCTCTTGACCTGAAAAACATTTCAGAAACTTGGGATGAGCATAAAAAGCTCAGTAAGGGACATAAAAATATGGAAAGGAAACATGAGTTCATGTATACATAAAGATGAAATCATAATTTACCCATAAAACATAGGCACTTTAACCTAACTCCCCAAAACATGAATAAATCATAGAAATCATAAGACATAAAGGTAACTTGAGGCATTCATAACATTCTTACGTAGGGAGTAACCCTCTTGGTTACGTTTGGAATACCCATCACAGTATATTCCCTAAAATCTCTTCGGAGAAACCTTAACGTTTCACTCCTTCGCGTTACCCAATGCATTGGAGAGCTATAACGGGCTCACCCGCCCTTAGTTTATCACGGAACCACCCATTCTTCATAACAATGCCCAAGAACCATAACATACACGTATCACATAAAATATTCATAAAGGAAACAAAACATTTCCACATTTCAAACACAACATAACATTTTAGTATTTTGAAATAATGAATCCATATAAAAAGAAACCATTTCCAAAACCATTTAAAACATTTAATAAAGATATTTTTGAATCAAAGTGTCCCATACCACCTTGAAGCTTTTAAAATTTTAAACCATTAATATCCATATAAATAAATCCTTAAAACCACTTTGAAAACATGGATATTAATAAGAACGAATAATTAAAACATTTAAAATGATATTTTGGTTAAAGGGGTTTTACCAAAATTAGAGACACTTGAATACAATAATTGAGGAATAACGTTTAGTCAGAACTTTATAATATCATGAGAATAAATGGATTCATGATATAATACTCCAAAGGACAGTATATACACCATATAAGAGTGAATTGGTGCATAACAACAATGAACCCTCAATAGAAATGTCAAATGTGATGAAATCCCTTATAAAGAAGGTATCCTTAAATTAAGGACAAATCAATCTCAAAAATATGTGTGAAGAATATAAATACACCCAATATAAGTGGATATTAAGTGTAAAACAATAAAATGTCATTCACACATATTGAATGGATGACATATTCAATGACTACATGTCGAACCCAAAGAAATCGAAATTGGGTTAAGAAGTTCCCTTGACAGCCTAACGGCGTCACATCAAAATGAGTTGATGAGAGATAAAAAGAGTATCTCATCACTTGGACACAAAATTTACATCATTAAGGATACATGAGAACATATCCCAATGTAACAATATGTAAATTAAAAGACCCAATAAAAGAAGTCTTTTAAAAAGAGGGGGGTGAAAGGTTCCCTTACCGACTTGGGTATCTTTCAGAAAATACACCCCATGAAAGAAAGACAATAGGTCATTGATGTAAATACTCATAAACGAAAGTATATTACACAAATAGTAGAATAATGGGTAGTACATACACCACTCAATGGAATTTGTGGAAAATGTAGCATAAATCTCACGAGAATAAAAGTGAGATGAAAAATCCCTTACGAAAATTCGGCAGCCTAACGGTGCCACTCAAAACTTCCAAAATGGATTGATGAGAGAGAATAGGGTCTCTCATCACATGAACATAAAAATTACAGTAGGAGTAATATAAAAGAACATCCCAATCATAAGAAAGTTGAGCTTAAAAGAAATGACATAAAAGAGTGTACTTGAAAAGAAAGAGAGTTGTAGGATCCCTTACCTCGGGTCCGACTTGACTCGATCGTTCTTTAACGTCCTGAATAATAAACTTGAGTTAATTTCTATTTTCTTAAGAACCTTTTCCAAGTTCATTATTCCTTTTATATCAATTATTGACATGTTGTGAACATTATGTAATCATTTAAGTTAATAATGTTCATTTTGTCGGTATTTGGTTCTTAAGTCGAAAGTGGACTTCTTACAATTACATGTTGTTCATGTGGCCAAATGTTTATTATATCCAGAATTGTATTCATGTTGTAGTTATAATATATGTCATATATATCCAGTACATTCATGCATTTATAACATTACATAATCATTTAGAGGTAAGAAATGAAATGCACCGTTCATGGAGACGGTAAGCCGTACGTACGCATGAACGCTACTTTCATTTCTATTCGTATTTTATAGAATGGAATAATAATGATATAAAGGTATATTATAATTCCAGTATAATATCATATTTAATATCATAGTTCCATCCTTTATATGTCCCACATATGGTATTTAACGAATCAAATCACTTTGAGGGGGCGGTAGTCCGCGCTTCCTTAAATGAAGATATCGTGTTTACCCATAATGGGAACCATAAAGGTTTGACCAAAATGTAAAAAAACAGAATCTTAAGGAAAACATAAACATACTATATATCATATATAAAAATAGTGACATCATAATGGCCACCTTTGAAGGTGTTAAATGAGTATTGAACAATCATCGTTTCGGGAGGCAGAATTTCACCATCCACGGAAACCGTATGTTCTTTAACCATTTGATGTAGTTGTGTGAGAGTGTAGCTCAAATAAATATTATAACAACATCCTAGTATATTTAAGATACTGTTGTTGTTACAAAAGAAGTAAATAAAAAGAGATTAGGGGGTTGGAGAAGCAAAATAAAACAAATGAATATGAGAGAAACAATTACCTTTAAAAGTGTAACTCTTTTTGATTTGAGCCTAAAGTCTTCCTTTGAAAGGATTCTGCCCAAGGTAAATCCTCTAGGATGAGGAGAGGGATGTGGAGAGAGCAAATGGGCAGGGGTTGGCCGAGCCAAAGGCTTTTGAAGTGTGTGAAATAAGGTGGAGGTGGGGGCCTTTTATAAGAGAAGAGGAGGGGCACTTTTGGAAACCAAAGAAATATTACTTTATTTGAAAATGCTTTTCGGTTTTAAAGGGTCCCACATTGGTAGAATTCGTGGATAAGGTGATAAGGCATCGAAATCCACTCATCCAATTGGTTTTGTCCATGTGTATATTGTAGATTTTTCATTATCTTTCCATTTTAATTAAATTGTCAAATAATGATGTCATCGCTGCATCATTATTATGTCATAAATAATATAATTTCTTTAATGTCTAAAAATTATAAAAAAAATACTATGATATAGGAAATCTTTTTATCTTTCCAATGACTATTTATAATCAAAATTTGGACTTGTATAACCCCACTTAAAAAATTGTTTTAGTAAAACATACTATGTTAGTGTCATTTTCACTTTAACATTAAATAAAAAGTATTTTATGTTATTTCCCAACAAAAGTGGATCCATGGGGTCCCCAAGTTAGGCCATGGCTTGTCTTGGTCGGCCATGACACAACCAATAGGGTTGTGACATGTGTCTAGGTCATTTCATTTTTTTTAAAGTATTATTTATACCTTAAACTACACTAATTATCACTAATCGCGATTAAAAACTTAATAAGTTACTATTCACCAAAAAATTATTATAATCTCATTGAACCACATTTTACTTCTTAATGACAACCATGTATGTCGGATTTTCAAAATTCAATACACATTAGTGGTAAACTTTCATTTAACTGAAAAATCAGTTTGCTTGATTATCACTTAGTGGTTTCACTAATCATCAAAAATTGAAGTTTTTCAGAAAATTACCAAAAATTCACCCTAAGCTATATTTGATATTCTGAATTCAAAAATGAAGTCCGTTTTACAAAATTCAAAACATATTAGTCACATTAATTAATTTAATAATTAATTCCCGCTGTCAGAGCAAATAGCGTGTTTTTATAAAACAATAAGTATCAAAAGATTGACACCAGTTTAAGTCTGATTTCAAAGTGAAATTAATTCCAACCACCACTATTGGATTAAATGGTAAAAATATTTCCTAATTTCACTTTAAAACCAATTCAAAAGATAATCTAATCATATAAATAAATTAGATTAAAAAAGTGGTTTTGAATTAAAATACAACATTTTACACTATTCCTTAAAAAAAATGAACTTTATCGGAAAGATACCAAAAATTTACACAAAGTAAATTTTGATGTCCCGATTCTTAATAAGAGTTTTATTTGGTCCAAAAGAATGTTTAAGAGTGAACAAAACTATATTAATGATGGTTCAACATCAAAAGGTGATAAGTGAACCTTTAGTGAAAACTAGGGCATATACGCCTAAAATTGAATTCTTTCCGTATTTTAAGCCTCTATTCTTTATTGGATAAATGTAAAAACAATTAAAAACATATGAAATCATATTTTAGTTATTTCTATCCATTCCCGCCAATACAACGGCTACATGTTAACTATCATATAAAATAATATTATTTTATTATTAGAGTGCAACGTAAGATTCCCAAGAAACTCGTTGTTGCGTGTTGGGTACGCCATCGAGCATAGCGTCCCCTTTAAAGTCATATTAATATTTTATTCACAAATATGGATAAATACAAAAATGTCCTATTCTTTATTTACCTGGGGTGTTACACCTAGAGCTGGTAAAAGATTCACGATTGGCCAATTATGAATAATTTAACATGGGATATTTACAAATATGTGAGGGATGGTCAATGTTATTCCCCCTCTCAATCATTCAAATTTATTCCATTCACATAGAAAAATATGGATCTGATCCTCATAAAACGTGGAATTTATATTTAATGAATCTAATTCAACCAACATATCCTTGATTGTCATATTGAATCTTAAACAGAAAACATCCAAAAATTATAGGTTTTCTAAAAAATCTATTTTTTTAACATTATTTCTTTTTAAATTATTAATGATAATATTTGTTCATTTTTGTTAAATGTAATTTATAAGTGCATTAGTTTAATTCATAAGATAAAAATACTGTAGGTCCCATTATTCATAATTATCATTTATTATTCAATTATTTATAAAATTTGTGTTATTTTTCAGGAAACATATTTTCTACTTTTTACTCTATTAAATTTCTAGTAATTATTAGAAGTGTTTTTGACAATAATAAGTAATATGATAATAATATTATATGTAAATTATTATAGAAGGACAATGAGTTAAACAGGTTTATAATTTTATTTCAAGAAGTAACCATAATGATTTAGGTTTCTCTTATGATCTATTTACACTATGTTCCAATTAAAATATATATATTTCCTCAAGGTATATTTTATATATTCTATTAAGGATCTATTAGAGAATAAATAATTTAAATAATTTTTATGTAAATTAATGGTAATGATTTTTATACTATCATTCATCATTTAATCAAATATTATGGGATTTTATATATAGTTGTTTAACTTTTTATTTTTCACATTTTTAGTATCAGAAAAAATAAATATATCCTTTATTTTTCTTTTCGATGGGTTATTTTAATTTATTTCACTCATTTGGTGATCTGTCTAGGTAAACAAATGCTTGTTAAATTATTTCTCCCTGAATGGGGGATGATTCATAGTGTTTCCACTTGAACTTTTTGTGATCCCATTAATAAAATTAAAGACATTGGATAATAAATAAAATAAAAGTTTGATTGCCCTATTTTTTAGAAATTTCTAAAAAAATCCAAACATTACAGTAACAGAGGATATAATGGTACATGTATTGTGAAATGAAATTTTCTTAATGATAGATACTAGATCAGATCCTATTCTCATAGATGATTTAAGGATCTAAGAGATATAGAAATTACAACATGTATTATAAACATGAAACCTAAACTAATAGTATCAATTGTCCCAAACCAATATAATTCATTAATTTATCATGTCTTATAATAGTTTCTATATAAGGCCCCAGCCTTAAAACTTACTTAATCTTGAGTTATTACAAGATTACACATTGAGGATCTTTTCAGGTTTAGAGTTTTAGAGAATTAGATCATGAAACTTGCATTACATTCCACATTTAAACAAAATGGATTACATAAAAGACAATATTCATTCTTCCCATCAACGAGAACATATTTAAAATAAAAAAAGGATTCTCTCTTAACACATCCTTGACTCTAACGTCTTATCATGTACCTTTCCTCTTGACCTGAAAAACATTTCAGAAACTTGGGATGAGCATAAAAAGCTCAGTAAGGGACATAAAAATATGGAAAGGAAACATGAGTTCATGTATACATAAAGATGAAATCATAATTTACCCATAAAACATAGGCACTTTAACCTAACTCATCAAAACATGAATAAATCATAGAAATCATAAGACATAAAGGTAACTTGAGGCATTCATAACATTCTTACGTAGGGAGTAACCCTCTTGGTTACGTTTGGAATACCCATCACAGTATATTCCCTAAATCTCTTCGGAGAAACCTTAACGTTTCACTCCTTCGCGTTACCCAATGCATTGGAGAGCTATAACGGGCTCACCCGCCCTTAGTTTATCACGGAACCACCCGTTCTTCATAACAATGCCCAAGAACCATAACATACACGTATCACATAAAATATTCATAAGGAAACAAAACATTTCCACATTTCAAACACAACATAACATTTTAGTATTTTGAAATAATGAATCCATATAAAAAGAAACCATTTCCAAAACCATTTAAAACATTTAATAAAGATATTTTTGAATCAAAGTGTCCCATACCACCTTGAAGCTTTTAAAATTTTAAACCATTAATATCCATATAAATAAATTCTTAAAACCACTTTGAAAACATGGATATTAATAAGAACGAATAATTAAAACATTTAAAATGATATTTTGGTTAAAGGGGTTTTACCAAAATTAGAGACACTTGAATACAATAATTGAGGAATAACGTTTAGTCAGAACTTTATAATATCATGAGAATAAATGGATTCATGATATAATACTCCAAAGGACAGTATATACACCATATAAGAGTGAATTGGTGCATAACAACAATGAACCCTCAATAGAAATGTCAAATGTGATGAAATCCCTTATAAAGAAGGTATCCTTAAATTAAGGACAAATCAATCTCAAAAATATGTGTGAAGAATATAAATACACCCAATATAAGTGGATATTAAGTGTAAAACAATAAAATGTCATTCACACATATTGAATGGATGACATATTCAATGACTACATGTCGAACCCAAAGAAATCGAAATTGGGTTAAGAAGTTCCCTTGACAGCCTAACGGCGTCACATCAAAATGAGTTGATGAGAGATAAAAAGAGTATCTCATCACTTGGACACAAAATTTACATCATTAAGGATACATGAGAACATATCCCAATGTAACAATATGTAAATTAAAAGACCCAATAAAAGAAGTCTTTTAAAAAGAGGGGGGTGAAAGGTTCCCTTACCGACTTGGGTATCTTTCAAAAAATACACCCCATGAAAGAGGGACAATAGATCATTTATGTAAATACTCATAAACGAAAGTATTTTACACAAAGTGTAGAATAATGGGCAGTACATACACCACTCAATGAAATTTGTGGCAAAAGTAGCGTAAATCTCACGAGAATAAAAGTGAGATGAAAAATCCCTTACGAGAACTCGGCAGCCTAACGGCGCCACATAAAACTTCCAAAATGGATTGATGAGAGAGAATAGGGTCCCTCATCACACGAACATAAAAATTACAGTAGGATTAATATAAAATAACATCCCAATCATCAGAAAGATGAGCTTAAAAGAAATGACATAAAAGAGTGTACTTAAAGAGAAAGAGAGTTGCAGGATCCCTTACCTCGGGTCCGACTTGACTCGATCGTTCTTTAACGTCCTGAATAATAAACTTGAGTTAATTTCTATTTGCTTAAGAACCTTTTCCAAGTTCATTATTCATTTTATATCAATTATTGACATGTTGTGAACATTATGTAATCATTTAAGTTAATAATGTTCATTTTGTCGGTATTTGGTTCTTAAGTCGAAAGTGGACTTCTTACAATTACATGTTGTTCATGTGGCCAAATGTTTATTATATCCAGAATTGTATTCATGTTGTAGTTATAATATATGTCATATATATCCAGTACATTCATGCATTTATAACATTACATAATCATTTAGAGGTAAGAAATGAAATGCACCGTTCATGGAGACGGTAAGCCGTACGTACGCATGAACGCTACTTTCATTTTTATTCGTATTTTATAGAATGGAATAATAATGATATAAAGGTATATTATAATTCCAGTATAATATCATATTTAATATCATAGTTCCATCCTTTATATGTCCCACATATGGTATTTAACGAATCAAATCACTTTGAGGGGGCGGTAGTCCGCACTTCCTTAAATGAAGATATCGTGTTTACCCATAATGGGAACCATAAAGGTTTGACCAAAATGTAATAAACAGAAACTTAAGGAAAACATAAACATACTATATATCATATATAAAAATAGTGACATCATAATGGCCACCTTTGAAGGTGTTAAATGAGTATTGAACAATCATCGTTTCGGGAGGCAGAATTTCACCATCCACGGAAACCGTATGTTCTTTAACCATTTGATGTAGTTGTGTGAGAGTGTAGCTCAAATAAATATTATAAAAACATCCTAGTATATTGAAGATACTGTTGTTGTTACAAAAGAAGTAAATAAAAAGAGATTAGGGGGTTGGAGAAGCAAAATAAAACAAATGAATATGAGACAAACAATCACCTTTAAAAGTGTAACTCTTTTTGATTTGAGCCTAAAGTCTTCCTTTGAAAGGATTCTGCCCAAGGTAAATCCTCTAGGATGAGGAGAGGGATGTGGAGAGAGCAAATGGGCATGGGTTGGCCGAGACAAAGGCTTTTGAAGTGTGTGAAATAAGGTGGAGGTGGGGGCCTTTTATAAGAGAAGAGGAGGGGCACTTTTGGAAAGCAAAGAAATATTACTTTATTTGAAAATGCTTTTCGGTTTTAAAGGGTCCCACATTGGTAGAATTCGTGGATAAGGTGATAAGGCATCGAAATCCACTCATCCAATTGGTTTTGTCCATGTGTATATTGTAGATTTTTCATTATCTTTCCATTTTAATTAAATTGTCAAATAATGATGTCATCGCTGCATCATTATTATGTCATAAATAATTTAATTTCTTTAATGTCGAAAAATTATAAAAAAAATACTATGATATAGGAAATCTTTTTATCTTTCCAATGACTATTTATAATCAAAATTTGGACTTGTATAACCCCACTTAAAAATTGTTTTAGTAAAACATACTATGTTAGTGTCATTTTCACTTTAACATTAAATTAAAAGTATTTTATGTTATTTCCCAACAAAAGTGGATCCATGGGGTCCCCAAGTTAGGCCATGGCTTGTCTTGGTCGGCCATGACACAACCAATAGGGTTGTGACATGTGTCTAGGTCATTTCATATTTTTAAAGTATTATTTATACCTTAAACTACACTAATTATCACTAATCGCGATTAAAAACTTAATAAGTTACTATTCACCAAAAAATTATTATAATCTCATTGAACCACATTTTACTTCTTAATGACAACCATGTATGTCGGATTTTCAAAATTCAATACACATTAGTGGTAAACTTTCATTTAACTGAAAAATCAGTTTGCTTGATTATCACTTAGTGGTTTCACTATTCATCAAAAATTGAAGTTTTTCAGAAAATTACCAAAAATTCACCCTAAGCTATATTTGATATTCTGAATTCAAAAATGAAGTCCGTTTTAAAAAATTAAAAACATATTAGTCACATTAATTAATTTAATAATTAATTCCCGCTGTCAGAGCAAATAGCGTGTTTTTATAAAACAATAAGTATCAAAAGATTGACACCAGTTTAAGTCCGATTTCAAAGTGAAATTAATTCCAACCACCACTATTGGATTAAATGGTAAAAATATTTCCCAATTTCACTTTAAAACCAATTCAAAAGATAATCTAATCATATAAATAAATTAGATTAAAAAGTGGTTTTGAATTAAAATACAACATTTACACTATTCCTTAAAAAAAATGAACTTTATCGGAAAGATACCAAAAATTTACACAAAGTAAATTTTGATGTCCCGATTCTTAATAAGAGTTTTATTTGGTCCAAAAGAATGTTTAAGAGTGAACAAAACTATATTTAATGATGGTTCAACATCAAAAGGTGATAAGTGAACCTTTAGTGAAAACTAGGGCATATACGCCTAAAATTGAATTCTTTCCGTATTTTAAGCCTCTATTCTTTATTGGATAAATGTAAAAACAATTAAAAACATATGAAATCATATTTTAGTTATTTCTATCCATTCCCGCCAATACAACGGCTACATGTTAACTATCATTTAAAATAATATTATTTTATTATTAGAGTGCAACGTAAGATTCCCAAGAAACTCGTTGTTGCGTGTTGGGTACGCCATCGAGCATAGCGTCCCCTTTAAAGTCATATTAATATTTTATTCACAAATATGGATAAATACAAAAATGTCGTATTCTTTATTTACCTGGGGTGTTACATCCTTCCCCCCTTTTGGGAATTGCGTCCGCGCAATTTTAAAATTGGACTTGGAAACATCCTTGAAAGTCCCACATCGGAACAAGAGTTGGTAAAACAATCACTTTAAAATAAAGAAAGATAAGTACAAAGGTCACCCGAGTTAACCCATACTAGGACTCCAAGTATGAAAATATGGACATGGAGGAAAAAACAAAGGGTCATGTCCTGATGGAGAGTGTTAGAAAACATGTTTAGGAGAAAGTTAACCACGAGAAAATCACAAACTTGTGATGGGTTAAACGGTATTCGATTCCCTAGTAGAAAAAGTTAATAGACAACATTTTTGTTTTAAGTTACATTTTATTGAGGAATTTTATTCATAAGGAAACATAATCACTTATCATGTTGACCTTCAACTTTTACTAGATTCCTTAATCAAACTCATATTTTTTTCAAAAGACGAGTATTTAGGGAGACTTGTTCGCATTCAGAGTACCATAATCAACTTCTAGAGAATCACCTAATCCACAAAAGAGAGCTATATACTTCCCATGTCTTTAGACATTATCCAAAAACAAAACCAAAAAGGCTAGTACAAGATCGGATAATCCAGAAAAGGATAACCCTTTATAAAAATAAAATCTATTCTTAACATCCAAAATTTGTCAAACAAAACCCAATGTTCAACAAGGATCATTCGATAAACAATTTGTCCATAAAATTCTTCAAAGTAAACCAATATAAGATCGAAACCCAAATATTTGAAAGATTTAGTCACATAGTCTTCCAAGTTAAATCGTAACATTTATCTCCAAACAACATCAGTTGCTCCTAAAGTCACGCATTGAAAAGTAATTATCCCAATCACATATCCTCCATGATAGGGTAATCATTTTAATAAATAACCCAAAATCAACTTACTCTTAATTCATAAAATCATATAACCAAAAGAATCAGTCAAACTAACCAGGGACTTCACGTAGTCCAGTGGTAGGCGATAAATACCAGTCGCACTTTGGTTGTGGGTTCGATTCCCGCAGCTTTGTCCGACGCGACGGGATGTCACACGGTCTGCGTGTTGTCCTTTTTCCAAAACTATATAATTCTTAAAACATTCCCCAAAACGAGATAAAATCTTCAAAATAATCATAACACATTTTAACCTCAATTTCATCTCATGCCCTCCACTTCAATCATAACCTTTAGTAACCCATAATTACCTCAAAAGTAAGGATCATATAAACCCAAGTGGTTCTTTATAACTATGTCCACAAAAGAAAAGGTAACTATTCCTTGGATAAAATTTGCCTATATTAATCATCAGGGTTACACATAATATAAAAAGTCTTCTAATGTAACCCCATCATCAAAAGAGACATAATACTCTTAAGAATTTCACCATAACTCTTGAAGCCCTTATATGTTGACATCTTACTCATTCAACATTCTTCATGATCCATTATCCATTCCTTTCCAACCTATTCCGAAATACCTCTTTCCTACAAACAAAATCATGAATCATATCCTAAGATTTCAAAATAGGAAAACAACAGTCATGAAATAGTACATACCTTTGATTGGTCATTGTCAGTTTCTTCATCCTCAATAGGAATGGCATTAGGTATTGGTAAACGAACATTTGTACGCTCTTGGTGACCCCATTCACGATACTTCTTCATAGAACATGTGTTTTCATAATGACCATGCACACCACATTTAAAACATTCAATTGATCCCTCAGAAAGAACTTCTTTCTCTTTCCTCGAGTCAACGGGATGCTTCCTTTTTCCATTACAGGTTCTTGCTTTATGACCTTCATTTCCACATCTATAGCATATTTCTGTCCCTTTGAAACATTTCCCTAGGTGTTTCTTTCCACATCTCTGACACATAGGTTTTTGAACACTCATACCTTTATGATTATTACCCGCACTTCCGTAGGGATTTGTTTCTTGCATATTTGATGCCTTAGAGAAAACTCCAAGGTTTAGGTGGTCAATCATGACTCCAGATAGTTGGTTGAGGATAATCAGAAGAGTTCTCATTGCAGCTCCCATATCATTCAGTTGCTTGCTCAAAAGACTATCACAATTTCCTTCACATCCACTGTTACTTTGGTGCCTGCTAGATCCAGCCATTTACTAAAACCAAAAAGGTCAGTGTGAGTATATCAACAAAACCATCATGTACTAATGAGGAAGATAAACACTAATATACACTTACTCATTCACTTTATCTAAAACTAGGACTCTTTCTGAAATCCTAACCATTATGGTAATGTCACTTATGCTTAAGGAATACCCTAACCTCTAAAGTTATCTAAACCTCCCTTTGATACCAACTATAAGGCCCCAGCCTTAAAACTTACTTAATCTTGAGTTATTACAAGATTACACATTGAGGATCTTTTCAGGTTTAGAGTTTTAGAGAATTAGATCATGAAACTTGCATTACATTCCACATTTAAACAAAATGGATTACATAAAAGACAATATTCATTCTTCCCATCAACGAGAACATATTTAAAATAAAAAAAGGATTCTCTCTTAACACATCCTTGACTCTAACGTCTTATCATGTACCTTTCCTCTTGACCTGAAAAACATTTCAGAAACTTGGGATGAGCATAAAAAGCTCAGTAAGGGACATAAAAATATGGAAAGGAAACATGAGTTCATGTATACATAAAGATGAAATCATAATTTACCCATAAAACATAGGCACTTTAACCTAACTCATCAAAACATGAATAAATCATAGAAATCATAAGACATAAAGGTAACTTGAGGCATTCATAACATTCTTACGTAGGGAGTAACCCTCTTGGTTACGTTTGGAATACCCATCACAGTATATTCCCTAAATCTCTTCGGAGAAACCTTAACGTTTCACTCCTTCGCGTTACCCAATGCATTGGAGAGCTATAACGGGCTCACCCGCCCTTAGTTTATCACGGAACCACCCGTTCTTCATAACAATGCCCAAGAACCATAACATACACGTATCACATAAAATATTCATAAGGAAACAAAACATTTCCACATTTCAAACACAACATAACATTTTAGTATTTTGAAATAATGAATCCATATAAAAAGAAACCATTTCCAAAACCATTTAAAACATTTAATAAAGATATTTTTGAATCAAAGTGTCCCATACCACCTTGAAGCTTTTAAAATTTTAAACCATTAATATCCATATAAATAAATTCTTAAAACCACTTTGAAAACATGGATATTAATAAGAACGAATAATTAAAACATTTAAAATGATATTTTGGTTAAAGGGGTTTTACCAAAATTAGAGACACTTGAATACAATAATTGAGGAATAACGTTTAGTCAGAACTTTATAATATCATGAGAATAAATGGATTCATGATATAATACTCCAAAGGACAGTATATACACCATATAAGAGTGAATTGGTGCATAACAACAATGAACCCTCAATAGAAATGTCAAATGTGATGAAATCCCTTATAAAGAAGGTATCCTTAAATTAAGGACAAATCAATCTCAAAAATATGTGTGAAGAATATAAATACACCCAATATAAGTGGATATTAAGTGTAAAACAATAAAATGTCATTCACACATATTGAATGGATGACATATTCAATGACTACATGTCGAACCCAAAGAAATCGAAATTGGGTTAAGAAGTTCCCTTGACAGCCTAACGGCGTCACATCAAAATGAGTTGATGAGAGATAAAAAGAGTATCTCATCACTTGGACACAAAATTTACATCATTAAGGATACATGAGAACATATCCCAATGTAACAATATGTAAATTAAAAGACCCAATAAAAGAAGTCTTTTAAAAAGAGGGGGGTGAAAGGTTCCCTTACCGACTTGGGTATCTTTCAAAAAATACACCCCATGAAAGAGGGACAATAGATCATTTATGTAAATACTCATAAACGAAAGTATTTTACACAAAGTGTAGAATAATGGGCAGTACATACACCACTCAATGAAATTTGTGGCAAAAGTAGCGTAAATCTCACGAGAATAAAAGTGAGATGAAAAATCCCTTACGAGAACTCGGCAGCCTAACGGCGCCACATAAAACTTCCAAAATGGATTGATGAGAGAGAATAGGGTCCCTCATCACACGAACATAAAAATTACAGTAGGATTAATATAAAATAACATCCCAATCATCAGAAAGATGAGCTTAAAAGAAATGACATAAAAGAGTGTACTTAAAGAGAAAGAGAGTTGCAGGATCCCTTACCTCGGGTCCGACTTGACTCGATCGTTCTTTAACGTCCTGAATAATAAACTTGAGTTAATTTCTATTTGCTTAAGAACCTTTTCCAAGTTCATTATTCCTTTTATATCAATTATTGACATGTTGTGAACATTATGTAATCATTTAAGTTAATAATGTTCATTTTGTCGGTATTTGGTTCTTAAGTCGAAAGTGGACTTCTTACAATTACATGTTGTTCATGTGGCCAAATGTTTATTATATCCAGAATTGTATTCATGTTGTAGTTATAATATATGTCATATATATCCAGTACATTCATGCATTTATAACATTACATAATCATTTAGAGGTAAGAAATGAAATGCACCGTTCATGGAGACGGTAAGCCGTACGTACGCATGAACGCTACTTTCATTTTTATTCGTATTTTATAGAATGGAATAATAATGATATAAAGGTATATTATAATTCCAGTATAATATCATATTTAATATCATAGTTCCATCCTTTATATGTCCCACATATGGTATTTAACGAATCAAATCACTTTGAGGGGGCGGTAGTCCGCACTTCCTTAAATGAAGATATCGTGTTTACCCATAATGGGAACCATAAAGGTTTGACCAAAATGTAAAAAACAGAAACTTAAGGAAAACATAAACATACTATATATCATATATAAAAATAGTGACATCATAATGGCCACCTTTGAAGGTGTTAAATGAGTATTGAACAATCATCGTTTCGGGAGGCAGAATTTCACCATCCACGGAAACCGTATGTTCTTTAACCATTTGATGTAGTTGTGTGAGAGTGTAGCTCAAATAAATATTATAAAAACATCCTAGTATATTGAAGATACTGTTGTTGTTACAAAAGAAGTAAATAAAAAGAGATTAGGGGGTTGGAGAAGCAAAATAAAACAAATGAATATGAGACAAACAATTACCTTTAAAAGTGTAACTCTTTTTGATTTGAGCCTAAAGTCTTCCTTTGAAAGGATTCTGCCCAAGGTAAATCCTCTAGGATGAGGAGAGGGATGTGGAGAGAGCAAATGGGCAGGGGTTGGCCGAGACAAAGGCTTTTGAAGTGTGTGAAATAAGGTGGAGGTGGGGGCCTTTTATAAGAGAAGAGGAGGGGCACTTTTGGAAAGCAAAGAAATATTACTTTATTTGAAAATGCTTTTCGGTTTTAAAGGGTCCCACATTGGTAGAATTCGTGGATAAGGTGATAAGGCATCGAAATCCACTCATCCAATTGGTTTTGTCCATGTGTATATTGTAGATTTTTCATTATCTTTCCATTTTAATTAAATTGTCAAATAATGATGTCATCGCTGCATCATTATTATGTCATAAATAATTTAATTTCTTTAATGTCGAAAAATTATAAAAAAAATACTATGATATAGGAAATCTTTTTATCTTTCCAATGACTATTTATAATCAAAATTTGGACTTGTATAACCCCACTTAAAAATTGTTTTAGTAAAACATACTATGTTAGTGTCATTTTCACTTTAACATTAAATTAAAAGTATTTTATGTTATTTCCCAACAAAAGTGGATCCATGGGGTCCCCAAGTTAGGCCATGGCTTGTCTTGGTCGGCCATGACACAACCAATAGGGTTGTGACATGTGTCTAGGTCATTTCATATTTTTAAATTATTATTTATACCTTAAACTACACTAATTATCACTAATCGCGATTAAAAACTTAATAAGTTACTATTCACCAAAAAATTATTATAATCTCATTGAACCACATTTTACTTCTTAATGACAACCATGTATGTCGGATTTTCAAAATTCAATACACATTAGTGGTAAACTTTCATTTAACTGAAAAATCAGTTTGCTTGATTATCACTTAGTGGTTTCACTATTCATCAAAAATTGAAGTTTTTCAGAAAATTACCAAAAATTCACCCTAAGCTATATTTGATATTCTGAATTCAAAAATGAAGTCCGTTTTACAAAATTCAAAACATATTAGTCACATTAATTAATTTAATAATTAATTCCCGCTGTCAGAGCAAATAGCGTGTTTTTATAAAACAATAAGTATCAAAAGATTGACACCAGTTTAAGTCTGATTTCAAAGTGAAATTAATTCCAACCACCACTATTGGATTAAATGGTAAAAATATTTCCCAATTTCACTTTAAAACCAATTCAAAAGATAATCTAATCATATAAATAAATTAGATTAAAAAGTGGTTTTGAATTAAAATACAACATTTACACTATTCCTTAAAAAAAATGAACTTTATCGGAAAGATACCAAAAATTTACACAAAGTAAATTTTGATGTCCCGATTCTTAATAAGAGTTTTATTTGGTCCAAAAGAATGTTTAAGAGTGAACAAAACTATATTTAATGATGGTTCAACATCAAAAGGTGATAAGTGAACCTTTAGTGAAAACTAGGGCATATACGCCTAAAATTGAATTCTTTCCGTATTTTAAGCCTCTATTCTTTATTGGATAAATGTAAAAACAATTAAAAACATATGAAATCATATTTTAGTTATTTCTATCCATTCCCGCCAATACAACGGCTACATGTTAACTATCATTTAAAATAATATTATTTTATTATTAGAGTGCAACGTAAGATTCCCAAGAAACTCGTTGTTGCGTGTTGGGTACGCCATCGAGCATAGCGTCCCCTTTAAAGTCATATTAATATTTTATTCACAAATATGGATAAATACAAAAATGTCGTATTCTTTATTTACCTGGGGTGTTACATTCTATATGGAAACATCACATTAATTATTACTAATGTGATGATTATATGAATCACTGATTTATATAATCCATCAACTCTATCATTTATCCATAACAAAAATTAACATTTTATTAATTTCTAATGGAGAAAAAGTATTTAAATCAACTATGATATTCCTCATATATAGTAAACTGAGGAAATAATATTTTCTATGATTTCTCATCTAAAATGAATATATAATTAATAATTACTAATCTACCCATGAAACCAAGGAGGGGTAGATATATCCCAATTTGTTTCTAACCCATATTTAGAATTGATAAAAATATAATATTCAATGTATCATATTTAGGTGATTTATAAAAGAAATTTAACTCTTGTTATTTTATAGTATTTTTATTAATTATCTATTGATTATATACATGACTACATTACATTTATATCACTCCCTTATTATGATTATTCTATTTATTCCAATATAATGATCATTTGATTAATATGTGTGATTTTTTCCATACACACATGGGGGTTTATTTTTGATATTAATGCTACTATCACATGTGATATAATTAATATTAAATGAGTTATTATAATTCATATATTATATTGTTTTATTTTGATGAGATACTCTGTTTAATTTTTGGTGAGCCCAGTATTCCCAGACATTAGTTTCTAGTTTCCCCTAGAATGGGATATTTATTTTCTATTTATTATTAATTATTTTTAAATATATCATATTTTTTCTTTCATATCCCATATGATTTACTCTAATTTTATGCTAGATATTTACCTTTTATATAAAATATAATATTTTCTTGTGTCCCACATACACTAACTAATTAATTTATTGTTTCACGTGTCTCTCATAGATCCAATTTGGATACATGATGTTATATCCCAAATGATCTGGTATTCCACTTATTGCTGATCTATTACGTCGAATCATTTGTTCCAAAACCACAAAAATACCTTGGGATATGATATTAAATTTTTGTTTATATTCATAAATTTTTTATTCCACTATTTTAGATTATACATAAATAATAGTTGAAAATATATCATTTTTATATTCACATATTATTTTACCCATGACCAACACCTCCCTATAGGATAATATTATACCAAGTCCTTCATTAATTTATCATGTGTTATTTATTCTATGATGGTGCCTATATAAAGATCATTTAATTATTACAATGGTGATTTATTGACCATTACTCTACTATATTGAATATTTTTGACTTATTTTATAAAATGGGAATAATAAAAAGTATTTGAAACTCGATAACAAGTCGCTTTTTTTACTATTAAATCTTACCATTTTATATTATTATGAATTTGGGTTGGTCTTATGCTTCATTTTTCACATCTTCCCTCTCACATTATTGTAACTAAGTGTTCAAGCGTTAAATAAATATATCAATATGGTTTTGTAATTTCTATTGAATGGGATAAATGTGTTGTATCATAAATAATATTTTTTCATTATTTTATTCATACTTATTTAATTTCTTTTAAACTAATATTTAATTAATATCATTTCGTTCACTTCATGTTTTTATATCATCTTTTTAATTTTAAATAATGAACATATTGAAAGCTAGAAACATATATAATGTTCTTGGTCATTTAATAACGGTGAACGATTATGGGTGTCGTAAAATTTTTTAATAGTAGAAAAATATATAATATAATGGAATAAAACATGTATAAATTGAAATATATGATGTCGAAATTGGATTGAATCTATAATGAATTAGTAAAAGAGGTTTTTTTGACAAACATGGATTGTTTAAGGGGATTCAAGCATCAAAGAATCCACATATTAGTGATTAATCCTACAGAATTCCCAATACATATTTCCAATATAGATGGGATTATTCAAAGAACATGGGTATCGATGTAGGAAATTAAAGGAATGATTTATCATAATGAATTAACAAATATATTTCACGTATAAAAAAAGAAATATATGTAAATCAAAATCCCAAAAAATGTACAAGGAATGATTATAAAAATTAGTCATGATACATAATAAGAAAAAATACTATTTCTCTATAACACATATCAAACAATGACTATAGTTCCTATCTTCATATAACCATTTCTCCCCACCACTCTACAATAATTTATGTTTAATTCAACTAAATGAATCTTTGAAGCTATTTGATTCCCTTTCCTTTAACTAAGTCATGAAAAATATTCTATATACTCTAAAACACATATGTAATGAGTTATAAAATTCTCAGGGGGATACAACAAGAATATATATAATTTATTTCACTACTAAAACAGTATTTTTTGGATTAAAAAAAACCAGTTTTATAATACAATATTTATAAAAAAATATTTGATATAATTTTTTTTTCATTTCATAAAAATACATGACCTATGTTTTATGAACATGGAATTATAATTTTTTGTTTATTTAAATTTAAAATTTCATAAAATAAATATATAAGAAATCAAGGGGAAATGAAAATAATAATCAACTTAATTTCTACCTATAATTATAAAAATTGGGCATAAGGAATAGTTCATGATTTTATAAAATTCATTAAACTATATAAATAATTATATATTGTAGGTCCCTACAAAGAAACATATACCATGTTATTTTATATTTTCTAAAATCTTTCGTTATGTGCAAGAGAATCCAAGACCAATAATTATAAACATATCTTTATTTTATTTCATAAATCTTATAATTCATACAATGTTTTTATATAAAAACCATGTTAAATAATTTTCTATTACTATAAATGATAAATTAATAAGAATGGATTGAAAATTTATTTGTAAAAACATAAAACCAAATTTTTTTCCTGAACATCAAAAAATTAAATGTGAATGAATTCATTTTATTAATACATAATCCTCATCGTTGAAGGAAACAATAGAGTATTCAAATATTGTGGTAGGAAATGAAGAGGTGTCATGATAAAAATTCTAGATATATAATGATCATTTTAAATTATATACTCGTAACCCTATGTTTTACTATCATTGACCATTAGGGTTCTAATGGAAAATGGTGTTCAGATAACAAGAATATACCTAGAGATAAAATGGAGAAACATAGAGAAAATTAGAACATACATTGAATGGATCCAGCTATATTAATTTATAATCACCATGTAATTTATCCGGGGGGAACCGTTAGAGAATCTTGGTGTATTTTAGTTGAGATTATTAAATTTTATTGTGTGATTCGAGTTAAAATAACTAAGGGAATCATGGTAATTTTCTAATTTTAAAAATCCTTCACATGTATAGTTGTTTGTTTGTAGGGTTGGAAATTTTACGTTGTAATCATGATAACTTAACTACCCATTAATAAATAAAAATAATATTTTACTAGTGATAATTTATATTATTTGATAAACTGTGATCAATCCATGAAACAACAATTGCAAAAATACATAAACCAATAGTGTATTCTTAGAGAATGTGTTAGATAAAAAAACAATTCTATGCCATTTATACTTTCTACTAGAACCATCATATCCATTGAAAATGGATTACACAGGGTTACTATAAACCATGTATTAAATGTGTTCTGGATCAATTTCTACCAAAACTATAATTTGAAATATAAAAGTAATAGAATCATTTATAACATAAAAATAGATTAAAATGGATCATCGTTTAACATACTTTAGACAAAGTTTAAATTATAATTCTCCCATCCATGTAACTTTATACACCTTGAAATGATTAATGATTTTGGAATAAAAATTGTATCTTCACTTATGCAACATCAATTATTATCTATCCTAAATAAAGTTGAAATATTAACTGAACATCAACCATAGATAAAATAATGGAATAGCTTTCCAACAAAACACTATTTCATGGAAATCCATAATATTAAATATTTTTTCAAACAATAGGTGTAATTATTAATAAAAAAATCCCCTAATTAGATCACAAGGGAAGGGTTTTTCTAATACATATTTATTATAAAACCTCATACATATCTTGGATAAACCTAATAAGTGATTATGATTCAATATAATAATTCAACATTAAAATATGTTAAAATGAATTAGAAATGGAATATAATATTTGGCTCTTACATACCCCTCTTTCCCTACCAATGATGTCCAAAATAATGTGAAACTTTTAGTACATATAACCACCAAAATCATTCCTCAAAAGGCGATGATGATGATTATCAGAGATTTTATAATAAATATGATCATTCAACAACTTTTAAAATATCAAATGAACAATTTTTATCACTTTTGTGACCTCTCAATATTTTGATTAATTGTTTTTTAAAAAATTTATCTGATAGTGTATGTTACCTGAAATATCATGATATAATAATCGATAATTGGGTATACAGTTATAAACTAGGAATTAAATTCGTAGGAATGAATTGGAATAAATAAATTAGGAAACTGGTATGCTTATTTTATGTAAAATAAATATTTATTAGCTAAAATTTATTCATAATAGAAAAAATAATAATTTTGACAGAAAAATAAATATGTTTTTTTGAAAATAAAATTATTTCTATATTGCATTTTTTTCCTAAAAAATAAAATTAATAATTTTTTTATTATTATAATATAATATTTGTATTATATATTTATTAAAATTATTTATCAATAATATAATATTATTTTATTTGAAAATGATATGAATAATCTCGTTTTACATTAAATAATAGGTTTTTTTTCTAAAAATATGTTTTATTGTGATTTGAAAAATTATTTTATAAATTTAACTTCCTAAGATTTCAAAATTTTATGCAAATGATATTCTTTTATGAAATCAACATGTAAAAATAATCTTATGCTAAATTTATGATAATATTATAAAAATATTAATTTTCTGATTAATAGTGAAATGTACTTACTTTTATTAATATTATGTTATATTTTAATGATTTATGATGTTTTATATTATTTTAATATTTTTTTAAATATATATTTGTTAATTTAAATAGTTATGATATTTTTATCATTGTCAGAATAGAATGAGGCTCTATATTCATGCATTTTCGTAGTCACATTATGATATAAGCGACATGCATCATAATAGGCACACACAGTATGGGAGAAAGAGACTTGAAAGGTGGAATTCATAATACAGTTTAAAAAAATTATGAATATGGATTCTGACAAGGATGATAAAAATGGTGTCTAAATTTTAAGGAAATAGTATTGAAAAAAGAATATTAAATTGTTGTTAGAATAATTGGCTTAATGTATGTGAGTAAATTTGATAAAAGGATGTCTATAATGAGTTGTGAATAGGTTAAAAACATTATTTTTAATGACTGTTTGGGATCCAATTGTTATTTAAGAATAATATTTTTCATTTTAGATGAAATAATTGTTTTAAAATAATTATTAATAATTTTTTTGGGTCTATGTATATTTTTTTTATAATTTTTATCCCTGAATAATGGTGGAAATGATAGAGGGTAGTGTTGTAGGTGTGAAAATGTTTGTTGGATTAATATGTATATGATGATTTTTCCTTGATAATAAATCAAATTTTTATGTAAATTTATGATTATTTATTTAAATATGTTCCCACACATGTTCCTATAATTATAGGAATATAACACTACATCGATGTGTGTTGGTTGGGTCAGATGATGAAGTCTCTAAGCATGATCCTCCAAAAGTAGATAAGGATGTTCTAGTAGCTTAAGGTATTTGTCGAGAGGAAAAATTATGTGATATCATTTATCGTTTAATGGAGATTATAGAAATGGACCATGTGTTGGTCATTCCAATAATACATTATCTAGCTATATTTTTTTTAGTTACAACACCCTCTAACATGCCATGAAGATGGTGGACTTGAAGCCATAGTTTTTTAAATATATTTCATCATGAAACTATTATACCACATAGAGACTCCATCTAAGAAGATGCTTATGTTGGATGTGTACATGTTGTTGGGATCAATGAATCACTAGTGGGAAATAATGGTTCCAATCTTGCAAGAAGATTGGATTTTATTTGTTTAATTCTTGGAAATGTTAATAGAAAACTTATCTCTAGAGGCTTTTAGAAAATGGATGGTCCAATGTTCCCTATATTGATCTAGAGATTTATTTCCATCATGTATTATAAATTTTATTTCACACACATCATATTCTTTTTCCATGAATTGGAATGAGATGATCATGTTATGAAAAGACGTTTCCAGTATGGGCTTAGACATGAAATTATGTATCAGGTAAACATATTCATTTTAATGAGGATTATGATGCTAGCGGATCATGAACTAATTTATTATTAGAATATAATGTTGGATTCATGTAGTGGGTCTGTGGATCATATTTCATATACTAGTTGTCTTATATTTATATTATGGATACATTTTTTCTAATATTCTTATCAGGGTGTTAGTGCATAGAGTGGTCCGATGAGTGGAATAGATATCTTAGTGGTGACCATGTGTCCGGATTTTAGTGAGTTATGTTTGGGAATATGGGATATCATTTTCCCTGACCACTAGTTGAGTAATAATCATGTGGAAATATGTGGAATGTGTAGAGGATATGTATTAACCGTTGTAGGTAGAGAATAATTGGATGAACAAAGACTATTCTGAGGGGTGGTATTCAATCAATGACCCCTTATTCGGTTGGATTTTTTAGTTCAACTGTTCATATTAGTAGAAGTATTAAAATTGGTTCTCTAGAGTGAGGTAATCCATACGAGAAAGAAAGATAATCTCCATGAACATAGAACTGGTCCCAGAGATGAGGGGTAGGTTAGCATAATGTAGTTTTTCTTACACATAGAGGTGGAAAGGCTAGGAAATTTATTTTTCAAGGATTAAACCTTGCATCTTTCATGATTTAATAAAATGTTCATAAAAGGTGACTCACATTCGATAATTTATTCTCATGTTGTTGTAATCTTTTTTCTTGTGGTTGAACGTTCTTTTTAGATCATATATATTGAAACAACTTTAGGGGTGTGTTTATAATATAACAGGCAGTGTACAGGGTGTACGCTTGGGGTTGGTGGGTACCATTTAAAATGGGACTTTTTCATGCTTCATATGTTGGGTATATATCTAATATTGGGTATGAACAATTGAATGTTATAATCTAACCATATTGAGTACTACCACTATATGTAAATATCCACATCCCTCCCTGGAGACACATATATCCATCTTGTCTAATGGGATGTTTGAGAAGGCCATAAATGGCCAGTTTTTCAGATGTTGGGTGAACTCATAGCCCATATGGTTTTTATTTTTCATTATGATGTGGTGAAAGATATTATTATATTCCCACCAATGATGAAACAGTTCCAAGATGTGTTTCATGTGGATTTTTTGGGTGGAAACTGAATATGAATGTTTTGGTTATGATGCAATTTATTTTGGGTGCATAATAATATTCAATAATTCATTACTAAATGGAACTAGTGGATATCTAATAATATAAGGACTAATTGTAGGAACTATAAAATAAGTGGTCTATATGATCTAGTACATCGCCAAGGAGATATTTAGTGTTATTTCTCAAGAATGATGATGGGACATTGTAGTTATGTGTCAAATACAGGAAGATGAATCAGATAATAGATATAAAATAATGTCGTCTACCTAAAATTGACGATATGTTCGACAATTTGGGTAGTGATTGTGTGTTTTCATTGATTTACTTAAGACCGGGGTTTCATCTGATGAGTGTGAGACCTTTTGAGATATCACGAACTACTATTAGGATCATGTATATGTTTTATGAGTTTTTGGTGATGTTGTTTGGGTGTACCAATCTACCTACAGTGTTTATAGAACAAATTAACCAAAACATTCATCCTTACCTAGATCAATTTGTTGGAGTATTTTTTGATGACATCTTATTACACTCCAAGATTCATGATGATCATTCCAAACATCGTGAAATAATTCTTATAAAACTAATAAATCATATTATATATTCCATACTATCGAAATGTAACATTAATATTGATATAGTGAATTTCATAGGGCACATAATCCTGGATGTAGGTGTATTTGTGGATCTATAGAAGGTACGTGTCATTGTGGCTATAGAGAATCCATACAATAATATTTATGTCCAATGCTTTTTGAGATTGATTGGTTATTACCCAAGGTTAATTTCTTACTTTTATCAATATAATGGTCAAAACATGGGTTTTAACAAGAAGGGTATCTAGATTTAGTGGTCTAATGATTGTGATAATTCTTTTTAGGAACTGAATAAGTGGTTAAAAAGAACATGAATTCTGGTCTTACCCGATCCATGACTAAAGTAGACATTGTTATGTGATGAGTTTGATGTTGGTCTGGGAGAATTGTTATTGATAGATTATTAAGATATGTATTTTGGGCCATAGAATTTGAGGCCTCATAAATTAAATTATCTTATGAGTGCGATCTTGAGTTCATTTTGGTGGTTCATTCCTTGAAATGTTCGAAACATTAATTTATTGGAGAAATTTTTAATGTGTATACCTACTATAAATGCTTGAAGTACATCTTATTTTTTCATTGTTTGAATATTAATCAGGGATGATTGGTTTAATATATGCAGTCCATTGAATTTGAGATGGTTTATACATAGGGAATGTAAAATAGTGTTGAAGGTTCATTGAGTTATAAGACATATAATAGTGTGGTTCATGAATGGATTTTAGAGTGTAAGACGATGCCACTGATTGTTGAGATGCTTGTGGAGGCACAACATGGAAATATGAAGTTGAACCATGCATTATTGGAGTTTTATTACACATATTTGAGCTAGATTAATGTGAAAAAACTACACTATTTAATGTGAATGGTTTTGGAGGAAAATATTAAATGTGAGGTGTCACCTTCTGGTGGATCATTGGTGATGAGTGGATTTTTATGTTCAAGGTCATGTTGTTGTGACAATGTGTATGAGAGAATAGTTAATACATGAGTATTATGCAACAATGTGGGATATGCATCTTTTTTTAAAAAAAAGTATAGGGACCTTCGTAGGTAGTATTGTCTTTCATCGTGGAGGGAAGATGACACATGATTCATGGAATGATGCAATAAATTCCAGAAAGTTAAGGATTTTCATTTTGGACCATGTGGTTCATTGAAACTATTTCACAATATAGAATGGAAATGGGATGATGTAAAAATGGATTTCATTGTGGGTATTCTAATGTTTCATCAAATGAATGTTGTGATCTCGATAGTTTTGGATCAGTTAACTAATGTAGAATTTTTATTAATGATTCATGAAACATTCACCGTGGATCAGTTAGATGAGTTATATGTTCAAGAGATAGTGTTGTTTCATGGGGTTCCAATAATGATAGTTCTAGAGTCATATATCGGTTTTACATCTTACTAATTTTTAGGATTTTAGAGTGCGATTGGTAATCAGGTGTTTTTGAGTCCTTATTTTGATCTGCATAAAATTGGGAAGTCAGAAAATATCTTTTAAGAACTAAAGTCTATGATGAGATCCTTTGAACTAGATTTTGTGGGATCATGGTAAGTTCATATATCACTTATTATGTTTTCTTTCAACAATAGAAACCAGTAAATGACTCAAATAGATCTATTTGAGGTGGTCTATGTTATGAAATGTAGATATCTATTCTGTTTGGTGGAAACATTGATGATTGGAAACATTTATCTCATGAGTTTTGGATGGGTGACTATTTTTTTCATCAAGTGTCACCAATGATATGTCACTATTTAATTCCAAAATAGGGTAAGTTGGTGCCCATTTATATGGTACCATTCGGAATCATATAGAGGATAAAACTAAACACGTACTGATTGGGTATTTCAAAATAGAATCATGGAATACATAATGTTTTTCCTGCAACTCATCATCAACGGTATAACCCTAACCCATCTCATATGATTGAGGTTTATTAGGTAGATATTAATGACGATGTTTCCTTTGATAATCATCCAGATCCTATTGTTAATTTTAGAGATAACATATTACAAGGAAATACCATATCCTTGGATCAGGTCATTTAAAATAATGGAAATATCCATCAGGAATCTTGATAATGGGACTCTTATATATGGGACTTGTGGCCCAATCATTTTACATTGAATGCTCACTGTAGCTTGACAAGAGTATCATGAGGATGAGATGTTATTAATAGTGGATGTTGTATGATCCTAGGCTTTGGGGATGTAAGTATTTTCTTAAATACTGACAATAATCATATAATTGTTTCTCAAAAAATGTGTACTGGGTGTGGGAGATGTTTAATGTGTGTTCTTGGGGATAAAGACATAAAATAAAAGGGAATCAGTCAATTTCATGCTAGTCGCATAGTTTGTGCTCAGTTACTACCAAGCATTAGAGGGGGGAACAAAACTATTTGTTCTGAGGCATGCTAATTCTTCAGGGTTGGATCAAAATATTTCAATCCTAGTGGGACTTCCTAGGTTACTATATGACCCCAAAACCTTGGGTATTTTGTCTGGTGAATGTTTTTCATATAGTTTTGAAAACCATGTGGCCGAACCATGCACCCATTTAAAAGTGAAAATGTATTAGGGTTCCCCCCTTAGGATTTTTAGTCCTACATAGAATTTCCCACTCATTTATACCCTCACAAATTTATATATGAACCGACTCTACCCAATCCTTCCAAGGGTGGATCTCCTTCAATTATTGTTAGTGTTGATTACTATTAGTTGTACATTGATTCTCCTGGTGACTCCAATCTTCCTCTTGATTCTTATTTCCTTCATTTTCCTCTAGATTTTCTTTTATGTTTATGAATCCATAAAACCCCATTTTCCAGTGGATTATATATGGGGTGCTTGAATACATATCTAATGAAAATAATAAGGGTATTTCCATTATAGGATTTTGGGTATGCGGTTTATAATTTATACCACATGGTTTTGTTGTAGAGTTTTGCATGGTCGGTGGTGTTCTTGGTTTTCCTCTTAATTGTTTTGGTTATTTTGATATGATTTGATTTTTTTGGATAAATGAATAAATGGAACACTAATTATTTCATTGGGATGTTTTGGAGATGACATGACTGGTGTACGGACACCCATGGGGTGATCCATCATTCCCAAATATAAAAAATGGTAGTGCTAAGCACATAATTTACTTATTTTGAAATACATCAATGATATAAGTGATGAAATATATTTTTGGATTATGATTTTAACTAATAGTGGTTTTTTTAGTGGTTAATGTTGGTATAATGTATTTATTGTCTTCAGATGAATTTAGTTTGACTAAATAATGAAATTTTTATATGATTTTGATGAAATTTATATAAAATGATAGAGTGGGTTACTGCTTATGAAATGGTAAATCTGATAAATGGTTACATTAACTTGAGTTGATGGATGTGTTGAATGGTATAACATGACTTAATTTATTAATACGATAATGGAAAAGATGTATAGGACACATTAACCATTCAAAATGAGTTACTGTGTGGAAATTGTTAAACATGACAAGTGGGTCAATGTACAGAAATTGATGAATATGTTATGTGAGATTACATATGGAATGTGTTGAATATGCTAAATGGATTGTGTCAAGAGATGTGAAATGTGTTAAATGAGTTATTCTATTTATGTGGTAAATGTGTTAATGCGTTAAATCATAAGAATGATTTATGTGAAAAATGGTATATGAAATTTCTATGTATTTTCATTGATTGTGTAAGGATTATGTCATGGTATATTTGGTAAATTTTATAAATAAGAATGTAAATATGGACTCGTTGTTTATTAGTATTGGATGTGTGGATCTATTCCCATGGGTCGAGTTAGGATAAGGTTATAAATTCTACACTATAATTCATGGATTAGGGAAGGGGATCAATGATCTGTACCTCTAATAGATTCATTTGATGATGCAAACTGGGCCGATGCTCTATGTTATTTGTGATGTGAATTATATGAAATGGTCATCCCTATATATATAGGTATCATTATTTATACCCTTATTTTTTTAATTTATTTTAATATTCCATTTTTAAAATAATATATATTGCACACCGATGGAATATTTTATCGAAATGAATAAAGTGTTGAATACGAAATAAATGAGAAAAATGTATATAATGAGAAAAATGGGAAAAGTAAACATTGTTACCAAATGGAATCTAACCAATCATGTTTACCTTATTATTAATTTAATTAGTTCACTCATTAAATATCTATTTAGACTTGATATTTTTATAGAATCAATTGGGGGTGGCCCACTGAGTTTTCTTAACACCCTGCTCGAGCTTTGGGTTTGTAACATAGAAAATTACAATGTTTTAGGTTATGAAAAGTTAATAGGTACTATGATTGAGAGTTTAGTTGGGCATAAGAATATCTTAGATGAGTATTCAGACATGGTGTCAGGTCCTATTTTGGGGATTAATCTATCAGTATTTATTTTGGTAATCCCATCACTTTTATTGCTATTTTTATGATATTTTGTACTTACTCATTTGGTTATGATATTCACCATTCTGGGATACTAGTTGGAATGAATGTCTTGGGTTTGGATAATTATTTAATTATTTTAAATATAATATATTTTGGATTACTCTGGAAATGAGTGTATATTCTCCATTTGATACTTATCAAACCCTAAATAATAGTCAAACCCCTAAGGTGTATGGGGAGGTATTCTTGAGATCACATGGTGACCTACCTCAGAGCACTAGTTCAATCACTTCAAGTTCTGGGATGTTACATATTTTCATTTTTCATTCATAATGTGAAATTTTTAATATATTTTGTCATTTATTAGGATCTTAAGTACACCTCTCAAGTTGTATTCATGATCTTCATTTCTCTGTTAATATGTATGAATATAATCTATAGAGAATAACAATAATTGATAAATTTAATATAAAAATATTCTATTAATGAAAACCTTGAAAATAATAGGGAAATTAGTAAGACAAAATTGAATACATATATATTCATGGTATCCATTACTTGTATATAATTTCATCTTGAGATTATCATCCTTCTTGACCTAGAATTAACGATACCTAGAATGAAGTTAAATTAGGGAATAGTATTGTGATCCATATATTTGATAAATCAAATAATCAATACGGGGAATATTATAACACGCCAATATTTCATAGTATGTTATTTCTTAAAAATAAATTCAATAACTTTCACTACACGGAACACCGAGTTCAAGCGCACCACAGCTTACCAAACTAGCCGTTCAAAAGTGGACGTGAATTTTATTAACTAAATTTTGAACTTTATATAATCCATATAATTTTAGAATCTATATTATGAGTTTCATAGACATAATGAAAAAACAAATTCATTTTATTCAGATAATAGAAGTAATTTTTAACAATTTAAAATTTACCACCTGTTAATGGAGAACCCTTTTTAAATCCAATATTTGAAACTTTTATGAACTCAATTTGAAAAAATAAACTTCTTCTTTAGAATCGGTACACATGATTTTAGTTTCAATAAATATTTGATGTTTTTCTAATAACTTTCATTTTTGGGTGAATGTTGAAAAATACTATATTTTAACTGAAAACATGTTATTAAATAAAAATAATTTATAGTGTAAAATTATACATTTTAATGGTTTTAAAGTATAAATATATTATATTTTTAACATTTAATCTAATTTTATTCATTTTAAATAATTTCACTTTGAAATTGAACATAAACAAGTATTAATCTTTTGTTAGTTATTATTACTTAAAAACATGCTTTTTGGTTTTGACGATGGGAACTAATTTTAGATCAATAAATGAAACTTATATGTTTTGAAATTGGTAAAATAGACTTAACTTTTGATTTCAGAATATCAAAATTAACTTAGAGTAAAATATTTGTATATTTCTGAAAACATTCAATTTTTTATTAATATTGATAAACATAGAGTTATTGGTTAAAACTAACTTTTTATTTAAATAATTATTTATTTTCTCTAAATTGATTTTATTTGAAAATAGAAACATAATACCTATATATGTTAAATATAATTCATTGGAGTCATTTTATAATAATTTTAGATATAAAAAAATTTATTGAACTTTTTACCGTCTTTTACCCACCTCTACGAAAAATTAGAAAATTTTCATAAAACATAATTTTTCCCCTTATGTGAGTTGAATTTCAAAAATCCGGGAGACACGGTTAACCTCAGTATGTAAAATGATTTTCAATAAGATGAAAATAAATTATAGTGAATAGTAACTATTGACTTTTATTTACCATGGTTAATGGTAAATATAGAAATTCAAGGTAAAAAGAATATTATAATAATACAATATTTCCTTACCAGTTTTCCTAACCTTTTTGGATGAGTGATGGCCAACAATGGGAAAATATTGGTCGATCTTTTGACCCCGTGGAGACACTTATGAATGATAGCGTAAATTTATTTTAATTAACATAATGTAAAGGGAAAAATGAAAAAAAATATCTTTTAGTAAAAAATTTACATGAGGATATATAAGCCATCATTTCGACTATAAATATTCATTGGAAATTTAAAAAGATTTTCTACAATATCGTATATTTTTTTAATTTTTAGGCTTCATTTAAATTAAATTATTTATAACACAATAAATATTTTTTATTACCTCATTAATAAATGATATAAATAAATAAGATTATTAATATTAAAAAAATCTTCAAAACCTATCCAATTATTATTTTATGATTTTATTTTGACCATGAGTCAATTTATCTTTGAAAATAATTTGTTTTGGACCAATAGAATCTAAATACCACTATATAAAAAAATAATATTTTCAAACTTACTTAGAGAGCCCCTCCTCACCCATATAAAAGGAAAACACTTCTATCCCATTCCACACACCACTAAAGCCCCTTGGATCATCCAAACCCTTCATTAAAATTCCCAAAAGAACCCTATATTACACCTAAAATCCTTACCTTAGGTATAAGTCACATTAAAATGTCCTTTTGTTTCAAACCAATGGAAGTTACCCAAAACAAAGGTAATAGTTTCTCTTAAATTTTTTTATTTTGTTTTGTATTTTTACTTATCAATCCCCCTAAATTAATCTTTATATTTTTATTTTATGAAAAAACCATAATCTTCAATATACTGAGATGCTTTCATGAGAAGGATTCGAACTACTCATACACACACCTCCACTTAATGGGTGAAGAACATACTGTTTTTGTGGTTTGAAAACTAACGCCTCACGAAACGATGATTGTTCGATTATCTCCAACTGCATGTCATGGTGTCCATTAATATGGAACTTTATTTATATATGATATATATATATATATTATGTTTATATTTTATTTTTTTTCCTTTATTTTTCATTTATATCAAATCTTTATGGTTTCTATTATGGAAAAATTCAATAATTTCATTTGAGGAAGTGTGGACTACCACCCCCTAAAAGTGATATGACTCGTTAATGAATTATGTGGGATGTATAAAGTATGACGCTAATTATATTATATATGATATTATTCTATAATTATAATATACCTATGTATCATTATGGTTTAATTCCATTTAAATACATAAAACAAATAATATTAGCATTCCTGTGTACGTACGACTTACCGTCTCTATTAACGATGCATTTCATTTCTTATCACCAAATGTTATGTACTGTTCTAAATACAGTTATATACTAGACATATATTATATATATTAAATCTAAATTAGTAATATAATTCTATAGATAATTTAATTTTGACCACATGAGCAATTTTAAATTAAAACAAGTTCATTTATTACACAAGTTTCGAACATCGAAAAAATGTCCGATATGAACTAAAAAATTAATTGATTATTATAAAAAGGTAACAAATGATATAAAAGAAATAATAAAATTCAAAATACTTTTAATAAAGTATAAATTAACTTAATTTTTTTATTCAGGAAAAACAAGGAACATACGAGCGGGTCAAGTCGGACACATGGTATGGGGTTTCTTATCTCAGTTTTTATTTGGTTAGATTTCCATTGTTCTCTATTTATTTATGGGATGTGGTGTAATGTGTACATACATTTGATTTATATTCTCTTTATATTCATGGTATTATATGAATTATTTGTTGGTTATTAACTTTTGGTCATACAACTCAATTGATTATAACGTGGTAAGGGGATTTCATCTCACTTCGTATTCCCGTTATATTCACACTGTATTTCCCCTTTTTCCTTTTGTGTGGTGTATGTAATGGCCATTATTTTATTCCTTGAGTAATATAATTAAATATACTATTGTTTAAAACTTCATTGAATAATACTAATTTCATGGGGTGTATGTTTCATGAGTTACAGAATCGATAAGGGTTAATTTCACAATCTATTTATTATCCGCGGTTGTATTTACATAAGTATCTACTGGGACATATATATTATCCATTTCCATGTTTCTTGAAAGAGCTTAAAAGGGATTTTTTTAAGTATATTTTCCAACAAAAACATCATTGTAAAATGTTTTAAATATTTATTCCTCTAAATCATTCCCATTAATGTCCATGTTTTCAAAATGGGTTTTAAGGATTTATCTATATGGACATGAATGTTTTTAAAATTTTAATTAATTTTAAAAGCTTCAAAGTGGTATAAGACTATTTTTTTCAAAAATCTCTTTAAATTTCTTCCTTTCTAAATTGTTTGACTTTAAAAAAAATTTTATGAAAATGAGATATTTCACTCATAGAGTTTTACAAATCATTTTCATCTATGTCAACATGAATTGATAGATTTTAAACGTGTTTAATGTTGATTTATTATGACACAAATAATCCATATTTTATTGAAGGTTTTTGAGATATGGTAGAATGTCGATGTGTTATTTTTATACCATTTATGGTTTGTGGATAATGTATTGACATTTCATATGCTAATTTTAATAAGAATGTTTTTGTTATATTTCATCCTTTTATTATAATGATTGTATTAGACTAGTATGTTATGGTTTGGGGACTGGTAAATGTAAGCCCTCCGGGTTGGGATCCGGTTACAGTAGACCCTAAGGTTTGGATTCTGGTAATAGAGGCTCTCCGGGTTGGAGTCTGGTTATAGAGGCTCTTCGGGATGTAGTCCGGTTACAGAGGCTCTTTAGGTTTGGGTCCGGTTACAGTTATCCCATAGGTCATAGCAAGAGGCCTTGACAATGGAACTACTGGTTGGTACTATTAATTCTTTCATTATGAATTTAGTTATTACATGTGATTATTCAACTAGTAGAATATCCATGTTCATGATTATATGGTAATGTATGATTTATTTTTTCCATATTATGTTCATGTTTATGTTTAAAAGGTGTTGTTTCTTTACATCTATTTCCTTATATGTTTACAGCTTCTGCTAAATTATTTACCCTTTCCGAGCATCTTAGCTCAACCCTTACTTATGTTTAACTTTCACAGGATATGAAGAAGTTAGTTATGATTGAAATTCAGACATAATCTAGGAGGCCTGGATGTTTCTAATGGAATAAATTACTGTTGTTTTTCTTTTCAAGTTTAAATGTTTAACTTCATGTATGTAATCTATTTCCAAGACTGATAAAATGATTGGCCCTTAGGGACATGATTCCTTGAAATCATGACAATTTTACGTAATAATGCACCGACTCTGGGTAACTGGGTTCAGTGTGTTACAAGTATAATGTGTGTTCTTCAGGGATATATAGTTCAACTCATTAAAATCAATTCAGTGTCACGTTGATCCGTCTTTGTTTTTCACATAAAGGGCAGGTTCACAAACTGTGTGATACATGGATGAATAAATACCATATCAATTTTTATGGGGTAACTTATTAAAATCATTTAACTCAATTGGATACAATATATAGGAAATCATTGAAATTTTTGCGTATTCAAGAAAGATTTCTTTCAAGATCTCAACATAAATTTGTTGTGGAAGTCTAGGAAACCCTTCTAAGAGTAAATAAAACATCTCATGAACATAAGGAATATTTATTATGTTTATTTTCTCCATATAAATTTCAGATAAACAACCATTATGAATGGGAATTAATACACATACACAATAATTAATCCCCATTGGATGTTGATACTTATCATCCAATTAAAAAATTATCCTAGGTTAGTCTGAGATATCAAAATTAACTTTACTTTATTGAACTATGAATTTTTATTTATGAATATAAATATAATTTGTGTCTATGATGATATAAAAATCGACTATATGAATAATGAATAGTTTTTCAAAAAGAACACTCCCAAAAACATCAATCTAAGATGAATCATACATGTGAGATGCAATCATAAAACCTCATGTATTTTCAAATGATAATTCCACATTTAACTATTTCATGGAATATTAAATCCCTTAGAATATTATTTAGATAAAATATAATGGGTAGTTCCAAAATAAATTAAGAAAATAGACGTTCCATATTGGACGGTAAGTGTACCTTTCACCACGTCATTGTTGCACCCCTCAATATTAATAGTGAATCCATGAGATTTCCCATTCATCCTCTGCAAAAGCGGTTTCTATCATTACTCATTATCACCAGGCTAAAGGTTTGGTACGTAGATATCATAATTCCCATTATCCTATAACTTATATCACTAAATTGGGGGAGGTTAATTATGTCCAATTTTCTCTTCATTCACATTGTTAGATGACCTCTTCATATCACATTGAATATTAAATGATTGGTGTACATCCATTACTCAGATATAAAATTTATTAGACCCATTAAGATGGTATATTTCTATTATTAATCTCTCACTTAGTTCATAAATGACTGATCAACTTCCTCACTATATGGTTTTAAATTTTCATTTGACCTCTAATATCATTTTTTAAAAAAGAATGAAAATTTTATATAAATCAAACTACCATCTCAACTTGATTATAAAATTAACAATCTCTTAATATATAATATTGTATTATATGTCCATATCCATTTAGATAGTCAATTTTATTCCACTGAATAACCTATCAACCATATGATTAGGTTGGATGATAACACCAAACAAATACCTCCCATGTCTTGTGAAATTTTCTTTAATAGTGCCCCCAAATTCATCATCCATTTACATTAACAAAATGAATTATTTCTAAAAAATTATATGATGAAACAGAAGTAAATAATAAATAAATAATTAGTCCTTGAACTCATAACAATCCATAGAATAAATTTATTCTTTCTTTCATGTATTATTGATTATAGTCTACCACTGGTCTGCTTCACCATCTAGTTTATAAAAAGACAGAATGACTCTCTCATGCTTCAACATATATAGAATAGATAATTTAATATATTTGATACAGATACATTATTAAGAAACAATTGGACCATAATATACTTCTAATGATGGTTAGATTTTCCTCGTGAAAACTCTATAGAATATTATTTTTTTCTTTTCTCATTTCCAAGTCTAGGAAGACTGATAGATATAGAATTTTATGTGAGTTAGAAATGAGGGTTTTCATTACATATCTGATAGGATTCATATTCCCATGATAATAATAATTTATTTATCCATTTTATAATCCATTAATATAGTTACTTTGGGTTCCATCTATTGGCTAAAACCAAAAAACAAATAGTAAGAAACATTTACCGTACTGAGGAACTCTTTGTCATGGAAACCCACATGTAGAATATCAAAATTATGAAACAATTGTTAATATATTAAACCATAGGTTTATCCAATGTTAATCCTTACCAACATATATTTATATTCATCATGATGGTTCTTGAATATATTGGGAATTTATAAATAATATCCCAAAGTAATGTCAATCTAGGTGTAGAGAAATGACTATTGTCATTCTCCATTTCTCGATTAAGTCAAGATCAATAGAGTGATTTATAGGTTGCTGCACCCATGTTAATATGTTACATTGATACATTAACATTAAATATATATATATATATATATATATTATTTCTAGTAAATAACTCACTATCTCCATTAACAAAATTATAGTTCAATTTTATATACATTCCCCAATCTATATACTTATCAATAGACCTATACATATGGTTATAACTAAGGATTTATCATCTTTTATTTAAAATGATAAAATAATATTATTCTATCTTACAAAATATAAAGACTATCATTTTTCATAAATCAAAATTATATATTTATTTTTGGGAATACATAATTAATTACACAACAGACGCACAAAACCTATATTAGTCTGGTGGCTTTGGAAACTGGGAATCATAAAGAAATTTTCATTAGTGATCTATGTTATATCCCACTCGGTTCGTATTGAATATGAACCCTATTAGAAAAATTATACATAATGCATATATTTATAACTTGTTGAACGGAAACACAAAAATTGGGTGAACTCAAATGATCTGTAAGGGTAAAAAAGGATAAATGTATGAATTGAAACATGAATAAGGGTATGAGAATGTAATAATAAAATTATAATATCACAACATAGATAGAAGAGGATAATAGACCAAAATCATTGAATCAAAATTTTTATTTCATAAGACATGAATCATAATGTAATCAAGATCATATGTCCTGAAAGCATAACATATGAATAACATATGGAATTTTTTTAGGAAAAAAATAATATAAACTTATTTTCATAGTAGTCATGGAATATCATACAAGGACATATTATATGTTTGGGTTAACTCTTCATATCATCATGGTAGTCACGAATCACTACCATGATGATCTTAGTAGTCATGGTTTACTGTTAATACAATCTTAGCGAAAAAATTCCTTTTCAGAATCACGTTCACTACCCATTCAAGCGATGAATTTTTCTAAAGATATAAATCGTTAACATTTTAATTATAGTGTGATATGGGTTTCACCAATACCATAATGAAGTAATAAATACATGTCATAAAATTTAATAAATAATCATACCATCAACCATGAAATAAATTATTTGTCATAATAACAATATAATCTCATATAATGTGGAAAAATATACATGATAATAGTCATTTATTTAAATCATAACCCATAATAAAATCATGTTTAACAACAACAGAACCCATATATGAGAATTAAAATTTATTAAAATAGATATTCCGAAAGTGATGGTGGTTTTATAAACCGAATTTCATCAAAACATAAAAAATTTAATAAAATAATAGGAATGAAACCATGGGATCAATTACTGGAATGGTATTTGAACACATACAAATATCATGTTAGGGAGAATTTAATATAGAATGATATATTTAAAAAAATTTCA
This sequence comes from Viscum album, assembly GCA_963277665.1. Taxonomy (NCBI): domain Eukaryota; kingdom Viridiplantae; phylum Streptophyta; class Magnoliopsida; order Santalales; family Viscaceae; genus Viscum; species Viscum album. The sequence continues at coordinate 652,173,065 of OY728164.1, read as the reverse complement.
TAAGGAAAATATCCATTCTTATATAATAAATGAATTAAAAAAATAAATTCTTTTGAAAATATTTTTCCTTGAGAATATAAATTGGGAGATTGAAATTTTTTTGAAAAACATTTCTTTAATAAATGAATCATGAAATTTTTTGGAAATACATTTCATAATAAAATATTCTTGAATTTATGTCGAAACCCATTCCTTTGAAAAAATATGAATAAATAGAAATCAATATTTTCAAACTATAAAATATTTTTAAAATAATTTTATCATAAAATGAGCTGTAAAATAATTTATTAATACTTTTTTTGTAATCATAGGTTTTAAATTAAATAGATTCTTGAATGAAAATAGAAATGTGGAAAAATTTTCTAAAAACAATTTCATAGTTATCATGACAGAATAAAAGTGAAAAATGTTCTAATACATAAATACATCATTAATGACCATAGTATAATAAAATACATGAGTTTTCACGAGATATTTATCATAATATTTCATTGATGAATGCATAATCATAAACAATGATGATAAATGATGAGACAGTTTCAAATAATTCTTATGACATTGTAACATTTAATAATACTACCAATAAAAGAAAACGATATTATATAAAGCCTAAAATATCATAAAATGAGTCAAATTCATTATATGACACTTATTTGGTATGTATATACACCATGTAAAACAATATAGCTACATAGAAAAACATGTTTCTTGATGAATGAAAATTGAGACAAAGTTACCTAAATAATTTCGAGAAATTTGAAAAATAATCCCCTAAAAAGTGAGATGATAAAATTGATATGTAACTAAATATTAATGTCACGACCCACCTTCACCAAAAGGAGGGAAGGGTCAGTAGATTGCCAGGCCCTTCCTTCTTTAAGTTGAAGGAGAGATAATGACCCCCAAGACTCGCCTTCAATAGGTCCCGGAGTGGCGACTAGCACAAAGGGTATAGAAATTTCTCACAAATGGAAGGCATTAACCCTTTTTGTTTTATAAGATTGAGAGATGAGATGATGAAACTCAGCAACACCAAGGTAAATGGAAAGTAAAACCTAAAGAAATAAACCATTCCCACATGCATATTCTAAAAGTAATGCCACAAGGTACAAGGACAGCTACAAAGGTAAGTACCAAAGAAGAAAAACAGCAACTACAACTGCCCAAAGGTCCAAGCTAGTAAGGTCCTACATGATCCAAGAAGTCTTCCTGGAAACCTGAAAGTAGTTTTATATACGTAGGGTGAGCATACAAGTACACTCAGTAAGGAAAACCAAAGACTCTCGTGCACAAGTGGGGGAACGTACTAAAGTTCCGTGAGAAAAGAGAAAACCAAACACCTATCGAGGTAAACTATCCACCCCAGGCCCCACCAAGGCACACTCCCCAAATAACACAAGTCAAGTAATATATGTATTAAGAGCACATCGATGTTTAGGTACACCGTGCCACTTTCCCACTGGTTATTCAGACATCTTACACATTAGACCAATCCCGCCATTCTCACCGTAGTGAAACTGCCACACCCACCCGAACACACCTGGGCCACAACTATCACATGTAACCACTACTGCAAACACCTAGTCCAGAACAACCACCCTCACGCCCGAAGACACCTGGGCCAGAAAAATCCACTGCCACGCCCGAAGACACCTTTGCCTCGTCCAGAAGACACTTGGGAAACCACCTACCGCACACACCTGGTCAACCACCATACCACCCCACCCGAAGGTTCTTGGGATAATAATGGACCTCAGGCCATCACAGCCTGCCCGAAGATACTTGGGCTATCCGGGAAAGGGTGCAGAAAAGGAGCTAATAACCAGCCACTAAGAATAGTGTTGGGAAAAACACCCTCCCCATGAAATGGGGATGTTCGGCACTAAGTGCTCAACTTGGGAGGGGCGCGAATAAGAAACACAAAGCTACAAGTATATGTATAGGTAACAAGCACTCACCCAAGCAAGGTTCTTCTTCAGATAGAGTAAAGATTACAACAACACTCAAGTCCGAGTCACGACTCATGCTAACAACCCATTTGTCCCCTTTCTTATTTCACGTTCAGTAATAATGTTTATGTCAAGCACCACTGGGCAACTAGTAGGCATATTCATAAGTCCAGGAAGGTAAACAATCAAGCAACAACCATGACTCCAATACCTGGTTCTCAGCAACAGAGGATTCCACCCCAATTCGTGATATAAACAAGTAACCACCGGGTCTTAAAACTCACAACCACCGAATCCACATCAACATGGAATCCCATTCCCAAATTTCACACAACTATCGAGGGTATAAAAGAACACGGGATCCCATCCCCTCCCTCATCTCCAGCAATCGACTCGTAAGATAAAACCACCAAAACACTACCACCAACACTAAGCCAGGCCAAGTCTGTATCATCACATTTAAAAGATTTTACATGTTCCATGATTTAAATTCCAATTAACCAGGGTTAGCACAGAATGGATTGATACTGGTTGTTTCAATTTATTCATCTGGGTATGCGTAATTAACCAATTTTCTCTTTCACAGCAGGAGTTTACAACCACAATAAGCCATTTAAAACATCAGTCGGGGTTCATTAGTGCACAAACAAAGACCACCAATGGCCTCGATTTTCAGAAGGCATAATCCAGCACAACTCAACAATATGGACATAAAGGAAACAACATCAAAATATAAGACAACATCAACGATCACAGCCCCCCCCCCCCTTCTTTCTTTATAGAATTCGTTCATTATCTTTAATTAGGTCTGGTTTATCCAATTCTACGGAAACAAAAGCACGAACACCTCGCATGATACACAAAATAGAGAGGCAGAGGAGAAAAATTCCCTACTTGTTGGATCAATGATCTATGCTGAGGCTGGGGGAGGAAGTTCACGGATTGCGATTCGGCTCGCCTGAACGAAAATTGCTTCGGTCTATCAGTGCTTAGGCTGGGTGCCGAACATTACGGATAACGATGCGCCTGATGCACCAGAAGCTGTTTGTGAAAATCCACGATAGAGGAAAGGTGAAACCATGGCTAACCCTTAGTTTATAAGAGCCGCAGACAGTTGAGGTGAGAACGTGTAACCGCGTAAGGCGCGGGGGTCGTGGGTTGACCACGTGGCTCCACTCGACATTAAAGGGGGTCGGGTGGTTTAAACTGACGCACGAATTAATTAAGTATTTAATTACAAAGGTTTTGCGCATTACGTGTCTTTAAAACACGCTTAAACGAGTCAGAATAGGGTTTAAAACCCTATTTGCGCAAAAGGGATCGTTATTTGAAATAACCTGTGGGGTAGGCCAGAGCCACCGGTAGGCCGAGCTACCAGTAGGCAGCAGCTACCGGTAGGCCGAACTAATGGTTGGATGAAGCTACAGGTATGCCGCGATACCCGTAGGCTACAGCTATCGGTAGGCAGCAGCTACCGGTAGGCCGAGCTACCGGTAGGCCGCAGCTACCGGTAGCCAGAGCTATCGGTAGGCTGTGGCCACCGGTAGACCGAGCTACCGGTAGGCCTACACCACCGTGATTCCCAGACCATAAAACCCAAAATGAGATTTTCACAAAGTAATGGACCCCAAAAACCCGGGCCATTACATCAGATACCTCTTAAACGATTCTCATCCTCGAGAATCAAAACAAACCAGAAGGGAAGAGAGGGTACGAACAACCCCCTCAAAAGACACCTCATAGGAGCGAACCCATGCTAACTAAAACATTTCCCAGCCAAGAACCAAGCAACATACCATGCCAAACATCCCGGGCATGTGGGTTGGGGAGTCTCCTTCCCCATGTCAAGATATTATCCGCTTTGGGCGGCACTGACTCGCCCGCACGGGTTTAATCGCATCAACCTTAATGCGTCTTGATTAGGGGTCGGGTTCTATCCTCCTCCATAGCTAGGGCTTTTCACACACAATCAAAGGAATGAAACTAGTACATGTCATAGCCAAAGGAAAAAACTTTCAACCACAACAGGTACAATAAGGAGTAAAACTCAAAACATCTCTTGGTACTGGGAACGCATCTATTCTTCCCTCTCCCACGTACTCTCCTCAAGCCCACCATGTCTCCACAACACGTGAACCAAGGGAATGGTTCTCCCACGAAGCACCTTCTCCTTGCGATCCTCGATCATCACTGGTCTCTCCACAAAGGTCATGTCGTCCTCGATGTCCAGCTCACCCCAATCGAGGACGTGTGAATCGTCGTGCAGATACCGTCAGAGCTGGGACACATGGAAGACACCATGTATCCTCAGTAGCGGTGGTGGCAACGCTAGCTGGTAAGCCACCTCGCCGACCCTCCCCAAAACTTCGAAAGGTCCGATGAACTTAGGGGAAATCTTACTCCCCTTGTCGAACCTCCACTGCCCACGCCGAGGGGAGACCTTCATGAACACGTGGTCCCCAACCTCAAACTCCATGGGCCTCCTCCTGATATCAGCATACGACTTCTGTCGGTCCTCGACCGCCTTCATCCTTTCCCGTATGAGCTGAACCTTCTCTGTTGTGTTCTGCACCACTTTCGGGCCAAGGATGCCTACCTCTCCTACTTTGGCCCAACACATAGGTGAAGGGCATGGCCTCCCAGGCACGGCTTCAAACGGGGCCATGCCAATGGTAGAGTGATAGCTATTATTGTAAGCAAACTCTACTAGGAACAGGTGTCGCACCCATGATCCTCCTGAGTCCAGAACACATGCCCGTAGCATATCCTCCAATGTCTGGATGGTGCGCTCTGTTTTTCCATCTGTCAGGGGATGGAAAGCAGTGCTATGGCATAACTGGGTGCCAAACGCATGCTGCAATCTTCTCCAGACTCGCGAGGTAATCCGTGTATCACTATCCAAGACTATAGACCTCGGAACTCCATGCAACCTCACCACCTCATCCACATACTTTCGTGCCAATGTGTCCACAGTACTCGACTCCTTGATCGCCAGAAAGTGAGCCAATTTCGTCAACCTGTCCACTACCACCCCGATGGTGTCGTACCCTCCTTGGACCATGGGTATTCCCGTGAAAAAATCCATCGAGATGTCATCCCACTTCCACTCAGGGACATGTAGAGGCTGCAGTAGGCCGCCTGGAACTCGGTGTTCAGCCTTCACATGCTGACACACTAAGCACTTGGCCACAAACTCTGCCACCGCTCTCTTTACTCCGGGCCACCAAAACTACCTCTTCAAACCCTGGTACATCTTGGAAACTCTTGGGTGTACCGCTAGGGGTGAGTTGTGGAACTCACTGAGAACATTTTCGCGCATCACCACTGGAACAAACAACCTTTTCTGGAAATGCATCCAGTTCTGACCATCCTCTGTCCATCCTTTTAGAGCATTGCCCTGGTCGACCCGGTCACACATCACTTCGCACTCCAGGTCTCCCCACTGAGACTCCTCCACCTGTCGAAACAGAGATGACTGCACTATCATATGATATAGGCAGCCTCTGCCACTATCCATCTTCACATCCAGGTGTAATGCGGCCAACTCCTCCATTTCCTTCCAGGCGTCTACCGACTCTCGGACCACATCCTTCTGCGTCCTCCTGCTCAAGGCATCGGCCACCACATTGCCCTTTCCCTCAGTATAAGAGATCTCAAAGTCGTAATCCTGGAGGTACTCCACCCATCTCCGTTGTCGCACGTTTAAGTCCCGCTGGGAGAAGATATACCTCAAGCTTTTGTGATCAATGAAGACCACAAAGCGTTCCACGATGAGGTAGAGCCGCCATAACTTTAGTGCAAAAACGACCGCTGCAAGATCCAGGTCGTGGGTGGTGTAATTACGCTCATGGGAACACAGCTGCCTGGACCCATAAGAGATCACCCCTTGCCGCAACATCAACACGCATCCCAGGCCCTATCCTAAAGCTTTACAAAATACCTCATAGGCCACCCCTTCTTCTGGTAATCTCAGCACTGGGGCACTGACCAACTTCCCCTTCAGATAGCTGAAGGCTGACTAGCACTGCTCACTCCATACGAAAGCCTGGTCCTTCTTGGTTAGAGCCGTCAAAGGGGCCGCAACTCGGGAGAAGTTAGGTACGAATCTCCAGTAGTAACCTGCCAGCCCAAGGAAACTACGGACCTCTGCCACATTCTTGGGTGCTTCCCACGAAACGACTGCCTCAACCTTTGATGGGTCCACCGCTACCCCCTGATTGGACACCATGTGCCCGAGGAAGTTCACTTCTCGTGTCCAGAACTTTCATTTTGACAAATTCTCATAGAGTTGGTGCTGTCAAAGGACCTCCAAGACTGTCCTCAGGTGCTCTACGTGGTCCTCCACTGATCTAGAGTAGACCAGGATGTCGTCGATGAACACAACCACGAACCGATCCTGGTACTCCTAGAAGATGGAGTTTATAAGCCCCATGAACACAGCCGGGGCGTTCGTAACACCGAAGGGCACGCCAATGAACTCGAAGTGTCCATACCTTCACCTGAACACTGTCTTCGGGATGTCACTCTCTTTCACCCTCAACTTGTGGTACCAAGACCACAGGTCGATCTTGGAGAACCATCCTGCCCCTTTCAGCTGGTCGAAAAGATCATCTATCCTTGGAAGAGGGTAGCGATTCTTGATCGTCACCTGATTCAGCCTCCTGTAGTCTATGCACAACCTAAGACCACCATCTTCCTTCCTTGCAAACAAGACCAGAGCACCCCAAGGTGACGCACTCGGACGAACATAACCCCTCTTCATCAGATCGTCAATCTGTATCTGCAACTCCCGTAGCTCCGAAGGTTCCATCCGGTAAGGAGCCATTGAGATTGGACGAGCGCCGGGATGCAGGTCTATCCTGAACTCGATATCACGTCGAGGGGGAAGAGTCGTCACCTCCTCAAGAAAGATGTCCATAAACTCACGGACGAACTCCGGCACTTACACCATTTCAGCATCTACTGATTCCACTGTCATCTCAATCAACAAGGAGAGGAGAGTTTCCTCTCTCCTGTTTCCCTTCAGACTGCTCCGCTCGCCAGTGAAGGTAACACGCCGGCTGTCCAAGTATGAGAAAACCACCCTTCTTTGAAAACAGTCGATGACGGTGCACATAGAAAATAGCCAGTCGATTCCTAGGATGACATCGTATGGCTGAATCTATAGCAGAAGAAGATCCCTAAGCGACTAATGTGGCCCTAACATCAGTCTACATCCCCGAAAAACGAACAACAAGTCAGTCTGACCTCCGACTGGTGTGATCAACACCAGGGGCACTGGAAGTCTCTCGGCATCTAGACCCAAGGCACAGGCTAGACTGGGTTCAAAAAAGGAGTGTGAAGCTCCGGTATCGAAAAAAGCATAATCAAGAGTGCTAAACAGACTGATCATACCTCGAACAACCTCTGGCCCTGCTGGAACTGCTACCTCTGTGGCGTGCAACTGTCTACGCCCAACTCCCCTACCCCTCGGTTGTCGGCCACCTCCTCGACCACGCCCTGGTCGAGGTTCCTGTGGAGCGCCCTGAGGTCGGCCTCCTCCTCCTACGTCTGCCCTCGGAGGAGTGGGAGCTCGCTGTCCTTGCTGCTGCTACTGGAAAGGTCTGGCTGGAAGCTGCTGCTGGGGCGGGTGCTGAGGATGACTGCCACTACAGTCCTGCACCCGGTCGGGGCACTGACTCCGGAGATGCCCAGGGCTCCCACAGGTGAAGCACCGCAGTCCCGGGCCCGTAGGAAAAGGGCGAGGGCCTGGGGATCAAAACTGAAACTGCTGCGGCCTGCTCCCTGCTGGTCGGAACCTAGAGGGTCCTGACGTTGGAGGCCTGGTGCTGACGGCTTTCCCCTGCAATGGTCCCAGCTGGATCCCCTCTCGCGACACTCCTCCTAGAGCATGCATCCTCTCCAACACTTCGGCCTTCTTCTGGACCTCCAAGTACGTCGGTAGGGTAAAGGGGGTAACAGCATACTGGATGGAGGGTCGGAGTGCCTCCTCTAAACGTCTTGCCCAAGACTCCTCGTCGGGAAAAAGGTCTGGAGCAAAACGTAGGAGGTCCTTGAACTTGATCCCTAGCTCCCTCACAGAAATACTCCCATGCTGGAGGGGGAGTAGTTCCTGCCTCTTTTTTCCTTCATCGTCGAGGAGAGGAATTCCACCTGGAACTCCCTCTCGATATCCGCCCAAGCCACCTCAGACTCTCTCCTCTCCCCCAGGTAAAGAGTCCACCACTGACGCGCCGCTCCCCACATCTGGCTGATGGCCAGAGGAACCCAGTACTCGGTCGGGGCCCGAATCAGGACGAAGGCTATAAGTAGCTCCTCCAACCAGCCTTCCATCTTCATATTCGAGGTGCTTCCCTCATATTTCTTGAGGGCCTGTTTCTGGAAGTCTCGAAGAGTCTTCTGCCACTGGTCGTCCCCTTCCTCTTGATCAGCACTCTGCCGATCGGCAAAATTAGCCTCCGGGGAATCGATCGCCTGTACCACACGTGGTCGCCTTCCAAGTGCCATAGCTGCAAGGTAAACAAGGAATGCCTAAGCCCATGTAGTGCAGAATATTGTTATTAAAACATCTTAAAATTTAATTCATTCTTAATCCCCAAGAAATCCCAGAAACACAAGAACACTAGTCATTTATGATGCATGTACCTTTCCTAGTGTCTCTACCCTACAATCAGTGTGGCTTCACTTGGTCTTTTGGTAGGTCCAGAGTCCTTGCATCGGATCACGGGGGGCCCTAAAATCCCATGTCCTAGCTGGTCTTCCCTGGCCTAATTCACGCGCCAAGGTCACCCAACATTGTTGCCTTACCATCCCATGCAATCCTCACCGTGCCTAACTCCAGACTCCATCCTATCATTCAACCATACCTCTGATACCATTCTGTCATGACCCACCATCACCAAAATGAGGGAAGGGTCAGCAGATTGCCATGCCCTTCCTTCTTTAAGTTGAAGGAGAGATAATGACCCCCGAGACCCACCTTCAATAGGTACCAGAGTGGCAACTAGAACCAAGGGTATAGAAATTTCTCACAAATGGAAGGCATTAACCCTTTTTGTTTTATAAGATCTTGAGATGAGATGATGAAACTCAACAACACCACGATAAAAGAAAAGTAAAACCAAAAGAAATAAACCATTCCCACATGCATGTTCTAAAAGTAAAGCCACAAGGTACATATAACGACCCATACATTACATACATTGTTAATACTTCAAAATTGAAGCAAAATTATTACAACATATGACAAAACCACAAAGGACCGTATAGGTATAGTGTCTTTAGAAACTGGGAAACATAAACAACTGGTTCATAAATCTTCTACAGTGTCTCCCATTTATTTCATCATATCTAGGGTTCCTTTTATCATATTATACTTAATATCCATCTTCCTGACCTGGGGAAAAGAAAACAAAAAAGGGTGAGCTCAAATGCTCAGCAAGGGCAAATAAAGGAAATAAAATCATATCATATCTTTTTGAAAATCATAACCTGCAAAAGAGATCATAATATCTTAACATGGAATAAAATCATAGAAGTAAAAATGAGATCCCCATAATCATAACATAAAACTTGAAACCTTGTGGCATGTACACATAATCATGGAAAATCATTTCTTGTTAGTCATGACTCATTGCCAAGACTATCTTAGCGGACAAAGTCCATTTCTGAACCGAGTTCACTCCTCGTTTCAGTCCTGTATCACTGAAACGAAATAACCTTCTGTTCCAGCCATGTCTATCTCATGAGATATAAATCTTTACCCAATTCCTTGGAGGGAGATATAGGTCCCACCCATATTATAATGAATCCTTTCTTATGTGTTCCACATAATTATAAATCATAAATCATCGCATTACACATGTAACAGAAATGGGATTCTTGATACATCATGACATCATAAAACAAACCATATGAGGTAAATGACTTCATAAAAATAATTCCCTCACAACATAATCAAATCAATGTAATAATAGGGATAAAAACAGAACTCTATATTATCTTAGATAGAAAATAATTTTGATAAAACATTTGAACTCCATTCTTGAGGAAAATATCCTTTCTACTTCAAAAACACTTTTCCTTTCTTAAAATGTCATAAAATTCTAAACTAAAATAAGTTGATTAAAAATAAACATGAAAACTTGTAAAGGAAGCTTCTTGGAAATAATGTTTTAAAAATCCATTCATGCCGTATAAGTTAAAAAAAATTCTTCATACTTTTGTCGGAAAAGTCAAAAAGTACCTCATACGAAAAAATGACAAAAGATTCCATTCATATTCTTTACTAAAAAATCACCGAAGGGTAAAATTGGATTTAAACTATTGTAAGTGGATGGAAACAATATTACATATTGAGGAAACATGGGTGTGGATGATAAAATACACCCCAGTAGATACCAAAGTATAAACAATCTCAGATAAAAATGAGATTGTGATATTTCCCTTACCTTAGGTCTAATTTGCTTTGTACGTGTCCTAATCTCTTGTATAATGGTTTAAATAATGTTATTGACATATTCTAGAATCATACATATTTATATGATATCATATATGGTCATATTCTTAGTTTTTTGTTAGTAATATTTCATTGTTACTTGTTACTTGGGTCTTTATTGCCTTTTGTTCTTATGTGTGTTTTTCCGAATAAATTCTTATTCTTCTCTTAAGGTTATATATACCTTATATCCAGAATGGTATTAGTGTAAAATATATCATATTTATTCATTCAATTTGTTTATATAATTACTATGTAATGATGATCATGTAGAACGAGTCGCATCACATCGTGGAGATGGTATTCCGTACGTACGCACGAGTGATGATATCGTTCCTATGATCGTGGAATTGTATTGGAGTATATATATATTATTTCAGTATCAATATTAATTTATAATAATCATAAATAGTTACTCATTACACCATTATACCCATCCTTGTAAGGTGATGGTGGAAAATAGATTACACCACGGCGTGGAGACGGTATTCCGTACGTACGCACGCGCGGTGATTTCATTTTATCGTAGGATGGATAAAAGGTGAATTAGGGTTGTTTCATATTTATAATAACATATCAGTATGTAATTAATACTGATGTTATTACTTTATCATGAAACAACTAAAAAGAAGAAGTTGAAGAAGAAAGAAATTGAAAAGATCGGTAATGGATATTACCTCTTCTTTGGAACGCTTCTTTGAATCCTCCACTTAGGGAACTAAGATTGGTCTTTGAAGAAGACAAGGACCTCTAGGATTATTATAGGGAAGTGGAGAGGAGAAAATGGCAGGGGTTGGCCGAGCTTGAGAGCTCAAATTGTTGTGAGGAGGAGGGGGAGGAGGTGCCCTTTTATAAGGGAGGAGAGGGGCACCTTAGGAATATCTCAAAATATTATTTTATATTAAAGTCAAAATCGGTTTATAATGGTTCCAAAGGGTCTTATTTCGAAGATAAAGTGGGGAAGGGTCGAAATCCTATCAACCAATAGGATTTAGGCAAGTTTAGGGTATTATTTTAACCTTATCAATTAGATTTATCTCTAAGTTAAATAATTTAACTTTTACCGTGTCTTTTTGTTTTCTTTCACTATATGGTTAATACACTTACTATAACATGCCAAACGAACCCCAAATTATTTATTATTAATATATATATCCTTATCTAAGCCATTTAGCCGAACCTTATATTTTTAGGAATAAAATAACAATTAATAATATAATATTTGATTTAAAAACTATTTTGTGTCAATTTTGACACTATTTGATATATGATTTTTGTGAAAGTCATAACAGAATTATATGTTCGATCCAAGTTGATTAAATCAACACTAATATATCATCGTAACCTAGAAATTAGTGGAATTCATAAAAAGTCTAAAATTACATTTATTTTGGTGTTGATAACATCAATTATGTCAATATTTCATAAATAAGATAATTACTGCATCATAATTGTGTCATAAATAAATTAATTTATATAATGTCTAAAAATTATAAATAAAATACCATTATGTAGGAAATATTTTTAGCTTTATAATAAATATTTATAGTCGAAAATATCTTATGTATAACCCCATATTAAAAATGATTTACTTATTAAACTTTGATTTTAACTATTTTAACCCTTCTTTAAATAAATTAATAATAAATGTCCTAATCTAACCCAAGTGGTCCTAAATGGTCATATTTTATTCATAAGGTTGTTTTTGGTCTAATTACACTTATACAATAGAATTAGGACATGTGTTAGGGTAATAGTAATATTATATTTACCCCTATTTACTATTAACCGCGGTAAAAAAAGTAAAAAGTTACTATTCACCAAAAAATTATTTTTATCTCATTAAACCACATTTTACTTACTGATATCAACCGTGTCTGTCAGATTTTCGAAATTCCATTCACAGAAGCGGTAAAATTAAGTTTTATGCAAAATTCAGTTTTTAACCTACCACTTAGTGGTTTCACTATTCATCAAAAATTGAAAGTTTTCAGAAAAATACCAAAATTTCACCCTAGGCTAATTTCGGTATTTCGAATCCAAAAATGAAGTCCATTTTGAAAAAAAAAATTTATAAAATTTCAAAAGGTGGTTATTACTATTCATAACGACTAGTTTTAATGATATTTTAATAGCATATCGTTGTTTAGTGAAACTCGGTATTGCGTACGACGCAAGCTATCGAGGAAGGTTGCGATTGCATGTAAAGTATGACAAGATAGTATGTAGTGAAAGATTCCTTTGATGATATATAAAAACAAAGTATTACTCATAAAAATCTCTGGTGTTACATTCTACCCCCCTTAAAAAGAATTTCGCCCTCGAAATTCTTCACTTTGTAACAAACAGATGAGGATACTTCTCCCTCATCATATCCTCAAGCTCCCATGAAGCTTCTTCAAGTTGGTGGTTCCTCCATAAAACTTTCACCAATCGAGTGGTCTTGTTTCGTAGGAATTTTTCGCTACGATCCAGAATCTCTATCTGTTGTTCTTCATAAGAAAGATCTTGCTCCAGCAGTACAACTTCTGAGCTGAGTACATGTGAAGGATCAGGTATGTACTTTCTCAGGAGAGATACATGGAACATATTGTGAACTTGAGAGAGATTCGGTGGAAGCGCCAATCGGTAAGCTACCTTTCCAACACAATCCAGTATTTCGAAAGGACCGATATATCTAGGGCTCAACTTCCCCTTCTTTCCAAATCTCATAACCCTCTTCCAGGGAGATATTCGTAAGAACACTTTATCACCCACTTCAAACTCTAGGTCTTTTCTTCGGTTGTCGGCATAACTTTTCTTCGACACTGAGCTGCTCTTATGTGTTGTTGAATAGATCTGACATTTTCTGCCATTTCATCAACGAGATCAGGTCCTAATAGCTTTCTTTCCCCAACTTCATCCCAGCAAGTTGGAGTCCTGCATTTCTTTCCATAGAGAGCTTCATAAGGAGCCATCTGAATACTGGAGTGAAAGCTATTATTATAAGAAAATTCCACCAAAGGTAGGTGTTGATCCCAACCTCCTTTGGCATCCATAGAGCCAGCTCTCAACATATCTTCTAGGGTTTGAATTGTTCTCTCATACTGACCATCTGTCTAGGGATGATAAGTAGTGCTGAAACTCAACTCTGTATCCAGAGTATGCTAAAAACTTCGCCAGAACTTCGAGGTAAATCTCGGATCCCGATCAGATATAATAGAAAGTGGTACTCCATGCAATCTTAACACTTCCTTTACATATATCCTGGCAAGCTGATCTAGAGAGAAATCCTCTCTAATAGCAATGAAGTGTGCAGACTTTGTAAGACGATCAACTATGACCCAGATAGCATTATTGCCTTTGGATGTTTTAGGAATTCCTGTGACAAAGTCCATAGTGATGTTTTCCCATTTCCATTCGGGTATGGGTAATGGTTGTAACATCCCCTTAGACTTCTGTCTCACAGCTTTAACTTGTTGACAAACCAAGCATCGAGAGGCATATTCAGCAACATCTCTTTTCATGCCATCCCACCAGAAGTACTCTTTCAGGTCCCTATACATCTCCGTGCTTCCAGGATGAATAGAGAATGAATAACTATGAGCCTCATCCAGCAACTCCTTCTTTAAATCGGGGATGGGAGGAACACAAACTCGATTCCTGAACATTATTATCCCGTCACAATCAAGGTTGAACTCAGGAACATTTATCACCTTCTTTTGTAACTCGACATCTTCTTTCTGTGCATCTTTAATCTTCATATGTATAGATGGTTGAACATTCATTTGAGAAAGATAAGAATTTTCCCCTTCCATTATAATTCCAAGATCCATCCTTTGTAAATCCATAAATATTGGATCTTTTGTGATCCTCATCATGGATAAACTAGCATGGTCTTGTCGACTTAATGCATCTGCCACCTTGTTTGCTTTCCCATGGTGGTAATGGATTGAGCATTCATAATCCTTAATCATCTCCAACCATCTTATTTGACGCGTATTCAACTCCTTTTGTGTGAAAATATACTTTAAACTTTTATGATCAGTATAAATATCACACCTTTCACCATAAAGGTAATGCCTCCAAATCTTTAATGCAAAGATTACCGCAGCCAACTCAAAATCATGTGTTGGGTAATTTTGGTCATGGATTTTCAACTGTCTTGAGGCATAAGCTATCACCATATCATTTTGCATAAGAACACACCCCCAATCCCTTCATGGATGCATCACTGTAGATCACAAACCTTTCTCCAGTACAAGGCAGTGTGAGCACAGGTGCACTGGATAACCTTCTTTTAAACTCCTTGAAATTCTCTTCACATTCCTCTGTCCAAACAAACTTAACTCCTTTCCGAGTCAACTTGGTAGTGGATTAGATAATCGTGAAAAAGCTTTTACAAAACGTCGATAATATCCATCCAAACCAAGAAATCATCGGATCTCCATAACTGTTGTTGGTCTTGACCATCTTTCGATAACCTTTGTTTTTGCTGGATATACAGATATCCCCTCTTTTGAGATTATGTGACCCAAAAATGCAACTTTTTTAAGCCAAAATTCACACTTGGTAAATTTGGCATAAAGCTTCTCCATTCTCAGGTTCTTAAATATAATTCTCAAGTGATCTTCATGCTCTTCCTTTCTCTTTGAATAGACATGCATATATTCTATAAAGACTACCACAAATTGATCAAGATAGTCTCTAAAGACTCTATTCATTAGATCCATGAAGATAGAAGGGGCATTAGTAAGACCAAACGGCATCACTATAAATTCATAGTGTCCATACCTTGTACAGTAAGCCGTATTTGATATATCCTCCCTTTTGACCCTTAATTGATGTTACCCTAAACGAAGATCAATCTTGAAAAAGTATTGAGCTCCGCGTAGTTGGTCAAATAAGTCATCAATGCGTGGGAGAGGATATTTGTTCTTGATAGTGATCTTGTTAAGTTCTCGATAATCAATGCAGTGTCTCATTGATCCATCTTTCTTCTTAACAAATAGAACATGTGCTCCCCAAGGTGATGCACTAGGGCGTATGAATCCCTTATCAAGATTCCTTGGAGTTGCTTCTTCAATTCCTACAACTCAATTGGGTCCATTCTATAAGGTGTCTTTGAAATAGGAAAAACACACGGTACGAGTTCTATTGGAAACTCAACTTCACGATTTGGTGGAAGACCCGGTAATTCCTCTGGAAAGACATCATCAAACTCCCGTACGATGGGAATATTCTTAATCGTAAGTTTCTCACCAACCATTTGAGATAAATAACCTTCATTTAGTGGAATCAAGACCCATAAGATGGAAGGAATTTCCACTGGAAGGTTATATTCATCCTTGCATCGATAGACGATCGTAGATTGATCTGGAATATGAAATGTGACTTCCCTTCTTTGGAAATTGATATGAGCTCCATGTAGAGAAAGACAATCCATGCAAAGAATCACATCAAATTCCACTAAAGGAAGGATCACAATATTTGCAAGATTCACTTTCCCACAAACTTCGATCGGAGAAGAATTATAAACTTTTGATGCGACTGTTGTGCCATTAGGTGTTGTCACAGCTAACTCAACATCTAATTGTTGAGGTAATACAATGATACCCTTAGAAAATTCTTTAGAAATAAAAGATTGGGTGGATACAGAATCAAATTAAACATTTGCTACTTTAGAGTGGATGGGATGTGTACCTTTCACCAGTTCGTTATCATAATCCACATCGCTGATAGAAATTGCATGTGACTTTCCTTTGTCTTTAGACTTAAGATTTTGTTGACGTCGACCATCATCATCAACCCATGGATTTGGGCATTGATTGGCATAATACCCCATCTCCTTGCACTTGAAACATTGAAGTGTAGTAGGTTCATTCTGTGTATCCCTTCCTTTGTTTGCATCATTAGACATCTTCTTCCCATTATCGCGGCATTCAAATGCCCGATGACTTTCCTTTCCACATTTTAAACATTTAATTGTCCCTTTAAGACAACTCCCTCCATGTTTCTTTCCACACTTTGAGCATAAGGGAAAGCTCATCTTCTTTTTAGTGTGCTCTTTAGATTTTCCTTTGAATTCCATCTTCCTCTTCTTATCAAACCCATATGACTGATGGGTTACTCCAATCTCTATCTAGGCTTTGAGAGCACATCGAACGATTTCCTCGTAGCTATTGAAGTCCCTTATGGCTAACGCCCTTCGAAGACTTGGTTTTAAGCCACTAAAGAATTGATCGATCTTACTCTTAGGTTGGATAATAATACCAGAAGTGTACCGTGCAAGTCTTGTAAAATTATCTTCATAGGTACTAACAGATTCATCATCCCTTTGCTTCAGTTCAAGAAACTCTTTCTCCATATTTGTTCGGAGAATATGAGGGAAGTACTTATTGAAAAATATGTTCTTGAACTCGTCCCATTCCATGGACTCAATTTCATCCCTTTGCCTCGTATTCTTAATAAGATTCAACCATTGATCAACATCTCCTTTCAAACGATACACTGCTAGGATGACTTTATCATGTTCAGAACATTGAAGAACTGAAAATATCTTTTCAGTAGTACTAATCCATTGTTCAGCAACTAATGGATCAGTAGTTCCGCTGAAAGAAGGTGGACGATGCCTCATGAAGGATTCAACAGAATGTTGCTCCTTCCTTTGCTCGTTTGGAAGTCCTGCGTGATTCATAGCTTGAGAAAGTTGTGTGAGCATGGCTACAAGATTTTTCATTCCAGCTCCCATATCGTTTGGTTTCTCAGGGGGACAATCATTGCATTGCCCATCCCATTCCGCATTAACACCGTTCCTTCGGGTTCCAGCCATTGACTAAAACCAAGAAGAATAGTGTGAGCAACACTAATTATAATAGGAAAACCACATAATCAAGGATAAAATTTCACACTTAAGGTCTTATCCTAGGGTATTCATGGCCATTTCTAAAACACTAAGATTGTGTTCTATGCTTAGACTTATCCTTAGGGTTCGTACTAAGACTTTCACATCCTAGTTTCGAAAGGTTGACTATACCTTTCCTCTGATACCATCTATAATGACCCATACTTTACATACATTTTTAATACTTCAAAATTGAAGCACACTTATTAAAACATATGACAAAACCACAAAAGACCGTATAGGTATAGTGTGTTTAGAAACTGGGAAACATAAACAACTGGTTCATAAATCTTCTACAGTGTATCCCATTTATTTCATCATATCTGGGGTCCCTTTTAGCATATTCTACTTAATATCCATCTTCCTGACCTGGGGAAAAGAAAACATAAAAGGGTGAGCTCAAATTCTCAGCAAGGGAAAATAAAGGAAATAAAAATCATATCATATCTTTTTGAAAATCATAACCTGCAAAAGAGATCATAATATCTTAACATGGAATAAATCATAGAAGTGAAAATAAGATCCCCATAATCATAACATAAAACTTGAAACCTTGTGGCATGTACACATAATCATGGAAAATCTTTTCTTGTTAGTCATGACTCATTTCCAAGACTATCTTAGTGGACAAAGTCCATTTCTGAACCGATTTCACTCCTCATTTCAGTCCTGTATCACTGAACCGAAATAACCTTCCGTTCCAGCCATGTCTATCTCATGAGATATAAATATTTACCCAATTCATTGGAGGGAGATATAGGTCACACCCATCTTATAATGAATCCTTTCTTATGTGTGCCACATAATCATAAATCATACATCATTGCATAACACATGTAACAAAAATGGGATTCTTGAAACATAATGACATCATAAAAAAACCATATAAGGTAAATGAATTCAAAAAAATAATTCCCTCACAACATAATCAAATCAATGTAATAATAGGGATAAAACAGAACTCTATATTATCTTAGATGGAAAATAATTTTGATAAAACATTTGAACTCCATTCTTGAGGAAAATATCCTTTCTACATCAAAAACACTTTTCCTTTCTTAAAATGTCATAAAATTCTAAACTAAAAGAAGTTGATTAAAAATAAACTTGAAAACTTCTTAAGGAAGCTTTGTGGAAATAATGTTTTAAAAATCCATTCATGCCGTATAAGTTAAGAAAACATTCTTCGTACTTTTGTCGGAAAAGTCAAAAAGTACCTCATACGAAAAAACGACAAAAGATTCATTTCATATTCTTTACTAAAAACTCACCGAAGGGTAAAATTGGATTTAAAATATTGTAAGTGGATGGAAACAATATTACATATTGAGGAAACATGGATGTGGATGATAAAATACACCCCAATAGATACCAAAGTATAAACAATCTCGGATAAAAATGAGATTGTGATATTTCCCTTACCTTAGGTCTGATTTGCTTTGTACGTGTCCGAAGCTCCTGTATAATGGTTTAAATAATTTTATTGACTTATTCCAGAATCATACATATTGATATGATATCATATATGGTCATATTCTTAGCTTTTTATTAGTAATATTTCATTGTTACTTGTTACTCGGGTCTTTATTGCCTTTTGTTCTTATGCGTGTTTTGCCAAATAAATTCTTATTCTTCTTTTAAGGTTATAGATAACATATATCCAGAATGGTATTAGTGTAACATATATCATATTTATTCATTCAATTCATTTATATAATTACTATGTAATGATGATCATGTAGAACGAGTCGCATCACATCGTGGAGACGGTATTCCGTACGTATGCACGAGTGATGATATCGTTCCTATGATCGTGGAATTGTATTGGAGTATATATATATATTATTTCAGTATCAATATTAATTTATAATAATCATAAATAGTTACTCATTACACCATTATACCCATCCTTGTAAGGTGATGGTGGAAAATAGATTACACCACGGCGTGGAGACGGTATTCCGTACGTACGCACACGCAGTGATTTCATTTTTCCGTAGGATGGATAGAAGGTGAATTAGGATTGTTTCATATTTATAATAACATATCAGTATGTAAGTAATACTGATGTTATTACTTTATCATGAAACAAATAAAGAAGAAGAAGTTGAAGAAGAAAGAAATTGAAAATATCGGTAATGGATATTTCCTCTTCTTTGGAACACTTCTTTGAATCCTCCACTTAGGGAACTAAGATTGGTCTTTGAAGAAGACCAGGACCTCCAGGATTATTCTAGGGAAGTGGAGAGGAGAACACGGTAGGGGTTGGCTGAGCTTGAGTGCTCAAATTGGTGTGAGGAGGAGGGGGAGGAGGTGCCCTTTTATAAGGGAGGAGAGGGGCACCTTAGGAATATCTCAAAATATTATTTTATATTAAAGTAAAAAATCGGTTTATAATGGTTCCAAAGGGTCTTATTTCGAAGCTAAAGTGGGGAAGGGTCGAAATCCTATCAACCAATAGGATTTATACAAGTTTAGGGTATTATGTTAACCTTATCAATTAGATTTAACTCTAAGTTAAATAATTTAACTTTTACCGTGTCTTTTTGTTTTCTTTCACTATATGGTTAATACACTTACTATAACATTCCAAACGAACCCCAAATTATTTATTATTAATATATATATCCTTATCTAAGTCATTTTTCCGAACCTTAGATTTTTAGGAATAAAATACCAATTAATAATATAATATTTGATTTAAAAACTATTTTGTGTCAATTTTGACACTATTTGATATATGATTTTTCTAAAAGTCATAACAGAATTATATGTTCGCAACAAGTTGATTAAATCAACAATAATATATCATAGTAACCTATAAAATTAGTGTAATTCATAAAAAGTATCAAATTACATTTATTTTGGTGTTTATAACATCAATTATGTCAATATTTCATAAATAAGATAATTACTGCATCATAATTGTGTCATAAATAAATTAATTTATTTAATGTCTAAAAATTATAAATAAAATACCATTATGTAGGAAATAGTTTTATCTTTCTAATGAATATTTATAGTCTAATTTATCTTATGTATAACCCCATATTAAAAATTATTTACTTATTAAACTTTGATTTTAACTATTTTAACCCTTCTTTAAATAAATTAATAATAAATGTCCTAATCTAACCCAAGTGGGCCTAAATGGTCATATTTTATTCATAGGGTTGTTTTTGGTCTAATTACACTTATCCAATAGAATTAGGACATGTGTTAGGGTAATAGTAATATCATATTTACCCCTATTTACTATTAACCGCAGTAAAAAAAGTAAAAAGTTACTATTCGCCAAAAACTTATTTTTATCTCATTGAACCAAATTTTACTTACTGATATCAACCGTGTCTGTAGGATTTTCGAAATATCATTCACAGAAGCGGTAAAATTAAGTTTTATGCAAAATTCAGTTTTTAACCTACCACTTAGTGGTTTCACTATTCATCAAAAATTGAAAGTTTTCAGAAAAATACCAAAATTTCACCCTAGGATAATTTTGGTATTCCGAATCCAAAAATGAAGTCCATTTTGAAAAATAAAATTTATAAAATTTCAAAAAGTGGTTATTACTACTCATAACGGCTAGTTTTAATAATATTTTAATAGCATATCGTTGTTTAGTGAAACTCGGTATTGCGTACGACGCAAGCTATCGAGGAAGGTCGCAATTGCATGTAAAGTAAGCCAAGCTAGTATTTAGTGAATGATTCCTTTGATGATATATAAAAACAAAATATTACTCATAAAAATCTCGGGTGTTACAGTACAAGGGTGGCTACAAAGGTAAGTACCAAAGAAGAAAAAAAGCAACTGCAACTGCCCCAAAGGTCCGAGCTAGTAAGGTCCCACGTGATCCCCGAAGTCCTCCTGGAAACCTGAAAGCAGTTTTATATATATAGGGTGAGCATAAAAGTACACTCAGTAGGGAAAACCAAAGACTCTCGTGCACAAGTGGTGGAACGTACTAATGTTCTGTGAGAAAAGAGTAAAACAAACACCTATCAAGGTAATCTATCCACCCCATGCCCCACCAAGGCTCACTCCCAAAATAACACAAGTCAAGTAATATATGTATTAAGAGCACATCGATGTTTTGGTACCTCGCGCCACTTTCCCACTGGTTATTGAGACATCCTATGCATCGGACCAATCCCGCCATTCTCACCGCAGCCCAACTGCCACACCCGCCCGCAGACACCTAGGCCACAACTATCACACGTAACCACGCCTGCAAACACCTAGGCCAGAACAACCACCCCCACACCCAAAGACACCTGGTCCAGAAAAATCCACTGCCACGCCCGAAGACACATCGGCCTCATACCGAAGACACTTGGGAAACCACCTACCGCACACACATGGTCAACCACCATACCACCCCACCCGAAGGTTCTTGGGATAATAATGGACCTCAGGCCATCACAGTCTGCGCGAAGATACTTGGGATATCCGGGAAAGGGAGCAGAAAAGGAGCTAATAACCAGCCACTACGAATAGTGTTGGGAAAAACACCCTGCCCATGAAATTGGGGTGTTTGGAACTAAGTGCTCAACTTGTGTGGGTCACGAATAAGAAACACAATGCTATAAGTATATATATAGGTAACAAGCACTCGCCCAAGCTAGGTTCTTCTTCAGACAGCCTACAGATTACAACAACACTGAAGTCCGAGTCACGACTCACGCTAACAACCCAATTTTCCCCTTTCTTATTTCACGTTCAGTAATAATGTTTATGTTAAGCACTAATGGGAAACTAGAAGGCATAGGCATAAGTCCAGGAATGTAGACAATCAAGCAACAACCATGACTCCCATACCCAGTTTTCAACAACAGAGGATTCCACCCCAATTCGTGATATAAACAAGTAAACACTGAGTCTTAAAACTCACAACCACCGAATCCACATCAACAGGGAATCCCATCCTCAAATTTCACATAACCATGGAGGGTATAAAAGAACTGGGATCCCATCCCCTCCCACATATCCATCAATCGACTTGTAAGAGAAAACCACCAAAACACTGCCACCAACACTAAGCTAGGCCATGTCTGTATCTTCATATTTAAAATATTTTACACATTCCATGATTTCAATTCTATTTAACCAGGGCTAGCACAGAAGGGATTGATCCTGGGGCTTTCAATTTATTCATCGGGGTATGCGTAATTAACCAATTTAAGTTTTCACAGTAGGAGTTTATAACCACAACAATCCATTTAAAACATTAGCAGAGGTTCATTAGTGAACAAACAATGACCACCAACAACCTCGATTTTCAAAAGGCATAAGCTATCACAACTCAACAATATGGTCATAAAAGAAACAGCATCAAAATATAAGACATCATCAATGATCACAACCCCCCCTTCTTTCTTTATAGAATTCGTTCATTATCTTTTATTAGGTCTGGTTTATCCAATTCTACAGAAATGAAAGAACGACCACCCCGCATGATACACAAAACAGAGAGGAAGAGGAGAAAAATTCCCTACTTGTTGGATCAACGATCTATGCTGAGGCCAGTGGAGGAAGTTCACGGATAGCGATTCGGCTCGCCTGAACGAAAATTGCTTCGGTCTATCAGTGCTTAGGCCGGGCACAGAACTTTCCGGATAACGATGCGCTAGATGCACCAAAAGCTGTTTGTGAAAAGCCACGATCGAGGAAAGGAGAAACCATGGATAACCCTTAGTTTATAAGAGCCGACGACGGTTGATGTGAGAACACGTAACGGCGTAAGGCGTGGGGGTCGTGGGTTGACCACGCTGCTCCACTCGACAATAAAGGGGGTCGGGTGGTTTAAACCGACTCAAGAATTGATTAAGTATTTAATTACAAATGTTATGCGCGTTACGGGTCTTTAAAACAAGCTTAAACGAGTCAGAATAGGGTTTAAATCCCTATTTGCACAAAAGTGAGCGCTACTGGAAATAACCCGCGGGGTTGGCCAGAGCCACCGGTAGGCCGAGCTACCGGTAGGCTGCAGCTACCGGTAGGCCGATCTACGGGTAGGCTGGAGCTACCGGTAGGCTGAGCTACCAGTAGGCTATAGCTACCGGTAGGCCGAGCTACCGGTAGGCCGCCGCTACCGGTATGCTGAGCTACCGGTAGGCTGTCGCTACTGATAGGCTGCACCTACCGCTAGGCGCCGGCTACCGGTAGGCCGAGCTACCCGTAGGCCGCCGCTACTGGTAGCCAGAGCTACCGGTAGGCTGTGGCCACCGGTATACCGAGCTACCGGTAGGCCTACACCACCATGATTCCCAGACCAAAAAACCCAAAACGAGATTTTCATAAAGTAATGGACCCCAAAAACCCGGGCCATTACAATTAATTTCATTACTAAAACATTTAATATATTCATGAGTAGTATATATACAATATAAGATAAAATATTTTTGAATTAGGCATAAATCTCCTAAAAATAAATGTTAGATGAGATAACCATTACCTTATGAATTGATTATCATTGTACTAAAAACAATTTCCTATATAATAGACATTTTTTCATTATAAACATATAAAAAACCATATTCTAATATACAACACTGAAAATTATTTATTTATGAATTTATATTATCCTTTTATTAACAAATTCATGTTAATTTTAGGTAATTGGTAAAATCTTTTTTGTTTTTTAGATGTTTTGACGTTTAATTATTCTCCATATAAAATATCACATGATTTAAATATAAAATCTAAAATAAAGTTATAAATAAAATATATATTAATTTTATATGTATTTATAAATATATATGAAATATATAAATATGAAATGGAATACACTTTTAATGGATTAGTAGGATGTACATAAGCATGTATGTTATTTACCTTATATTTTCATATTATAAAAAAATTAAATGAAATATAAGTTTATATATAATATAAATAAATTTAAATAATTATTTAATATATATATTATAAGTTCACAAAAAAACATAATTAATACATTCAATGTAATGTGTGATTGAATCAAATCAATTTGAGGAGACGATAGTCAACACGCACCCAATTGACGTTATCATATTTAAAAAATAGAAATCATGGAAAAATATTTAATATTATAATAGCATAAGTTCAAATAAATCATATATAACATTTAATACATATAAAAATATAATTTTTATCATAATTCCAAACCATGATATGATGTGGAGTAAAAATGAATAATATAATTCTGTGATGCATTCGTTATCTGTACACAAGATTGTTTTGTTAGTTACCCATTATATAGATGTGTATGAGTGTATATGTGTAACCTTTAAAATAAAACATATCAGTATATTTTGGATTAAATGTTTATTATACAAGCTTTTTATAAGAATATATTATGTGTTGTTGAGTGATAATAAAACAAAGATGCATGAGGAAGGTTGTTACTACTTCTTTAGGTAATTCTTATTCGTTTGTACCAAAGGTCTTCTAAGGATAGTCTTTATTAAAAAGGGAGGATTATAGGTCTATGGGAGGATTTTTAGTAGAATATTTTCATATTTTTAGTGAAGCCAATGTGGGAGACTAGATTGAGGATGTGAGTGGTTGGGATCCCTTTTACAAAGGAGGAGAAGTGAAATTATTGAAAATATAATATGATTACACTATTGAAAGGTATCACATAAATAATGGGAATAAAATAAATTATAAAATTAAAAACAATAAGAAAATTGGATTAAATGTGGAATTCCATTGTATTTTGGATATGTTTCTTTGGTATTTTTCCTCTTAATATTAGTGTTTGGTCATTATGTAAAATAATTTTTACCTCAATCACTATTACTTTTTTTAATTAAAGTCATTATTTTGATTGGTAAAAAAAGTTTAAATTTTAAAAAATTATAGATTATGATGATTATAAATATCGAATAAATTAATAAAATCTCGAATTGAATAAGCGTAAATAATTATTTTATTAATAATCTTGCGGAAATGTCACAACATTGGGTTTTTATAAAAAAAGGCTTACAAGATTAAAATGTTTTTTATATTGTATTCCAATGTGAAATGGGTTACAATTTTTTGAATATGATGAATTTATGTAATTTTTAGCTATTTAAATTTTATAACAAAATAAAAATATAATTTATCTATATAAATAAATTAGATGAAAAATTTGTTTTGAATTAGAATTCACAATTTTCCACAATTCATTCTAAAACAATGTTTTTGTGAAAATTTTCATAAATTAAATCTAAGATAATGATTATATTCTAAAATAAAAAGTGGAGATTATTTTAAACTATTAAATTTCTATATTTTATTAAATTTAATTTTATTATTATTCAATGTGTATCATAAAAATAATTATATTTTAGGAAAATAATATTTTTAAACTGAAAAATACATTACAAAAAATTACCCTTTTTAATATTAATATGTATTAGTTTTATACAACCATAATATCTAAATGGATGTTATTAATATTCATATTATCAATTTTTTTAGGTTATAACTATCTTGATTAAATAATTATAATAATAAAATGATGTTTTGTAGAAAATTAATGTTTCATATATCTCAAGGCAAGGCGATGTTGCATGATGTGAAATGTTTTCATTGAATGGAATATAAAAAATAAAAAATAAATTAGTTTATTATTATTTTTAAGACATTATATGAATATTAAATTATTCAAAAATAATTTACTTCAAATATTTGGGAATACCTGTACTTTTCGTAATGATATTTGTCTATAAAAATAGTGATTCACATTGCATGAGGCCAAACTGGATCATCATTCAGAGTACTTTCATTAGTATGAACGAGTTGGTCATAATTATTCCTAGTCTATAAGTCTATTCTCTATACTAATATTGGTCATTTTTTGGTCATATGATTATTTATTTCATTTAAATTATTTTTCATCACTTTACTATTATATTTTTGTACATTAAATTTTGGGAGTAAAAAAATATTTAACTGGGGTGTGTTCTACTAATGAGTAGTTATAATGTATTTCTAACCATGTAATATTATTTAGTTATTTATTTATTAATTAATTATATTTTTTTACAAATGTGAATCTCCATCACTATTTATTCATCTATTTATTTATATCAACACTCATATTTCATAGAATATATATATTAGAAACCATTATGATATAAAATGTTCATTGCAGTTGCATGATATAATAAACATAGGGTTTTACTTAAAAAACATACATTATTAATAAAAAAATTACAATTTGAGAATATATAACTTGTTATAAAAACATTTCCTATTATCAACAAATATTTACTACAGTTGAATCATCCTCAGATTATTTAAAACTAATTAAATGGTTTTGATTCTAGAAGGTGTTTCATGTGGGTGATGATTCCAGAACCAAAAAATATTATATTCATTAATGAAATATTTTTTAGGATAATATGATGATTAATGTAAATATTGATGTGGAATATGATTATTTAGAGTAGGGGTATACTAATAGAGTTGTAAAAAATATTAACTTATTAAAAAATATATATTCTCATTCTTAAGTTCATTTGAAAAGGTAGGATCCCACTACATTCATGAGGGACCACATTAGAATCATTAATTCTGATTTTTGACTCTTATAGGAAGATATAATCTCACATAGTATTTTCCTAATCAATAATGAGTCTTTATATAGATATGTCAACATTATTGTCGATTAAGGTTCACTAGAAATATGTAAAATAATCTGTTGGAACCCTATATTCTCCCATATACACATCCCTATTATCATGATCATAATATTCAATGAAAAACAATAGATGTATAATAACCATTTAGTAACTCAAATTTTAAACTAAATACTGAAGTGGTATGTATTTTAATACATATATGATATTAATATATGTTTCTATACTAAAGTTTCAATGTAGTAATGTTATCATTGAATAACTATATAGTTTTTATTTATATAGTTAATCCACTTATCCACTAATTAGTATAGCTATTTGACATTTATTTTCAAGTTGAATTTTTTTTATCCCATTTACAACTATAAAATTATATTACTCTTATTTATAATGGAATGCCAATTGATTTAAAAACATATCATTGTCTCTGCTAGCCATATTATTTCCATGAATTAGTTCATGGAGTATATTCATATCTATATAAAAAATATCATTAGGATTATATGTTGGCAAAAAAATTTCAATGATTTTGATAGAAATGGATACATAGAATTGTTGGTCGGGGAGGCCTTATTTTTCATTACCACATAGAGAATGTAAGAAAAGTTATTGGAATTATTTCATAAGAATTTTTTCATTGATTACTATTATAGTCTCAAAACATAAAATTCATACAAGGAGATCCTTTTGATTTAGTACAATTGTTAGAATCTCCTTGAACATCATTAATTTTGTGACATTTTCTTCTATCCCTAATATGGATTGTTTATTTTCTTGAATTTTATTGTTTATAATAAAATTATATTTTAAGATTATAATTGATGGTAGTCTACCTTATTCTTACAGGGGTGGTCACACTATGATATGGATCTCAACTTCTTTGGCGAACACTAATATCCTACCAATATAGTTCTTGAAATTCATATAAATGTTTTAGGTAATTGAATTTTCGTTTTAGCCAATTCTAATATTATAGTTTTTAAAATTATATTATTGGATAATTATGCCCTATATTTTTACATAATTATTTAACTCCTATAAAAAACCATTGTCTTATTTTTTTAATTTAAAAGAATGTGATGACAATTGATCAACATATATAATGTTTTTCTATCTCATCCATCGAAATATATATATATATATATATTGATGAATTATATACATATTTTTAAATAAAGAACATGATAATGGAGACCAAGACTGCCTCTACATTGTGGGTTCACTATTATAAACTTATTGACATTCACAAAAACCATTAACACATTGATGTCACTTAGATTACATTTTTATTGTAATAATGTGATTTTAAATGATAGGGTGGATCAATTATATCACCATCATAATAATATTTCTAGAAATATGGAAGGATCATGATGAAAACATTTAAGAAATCATAAATCCCATCAATCTCCTTGTCTGGTTTAGGTTATTAGGATATTTAGGGAAATCATTTTCTCCTCACAAAAGATGAAAAAAATAATATTTTTAAAATCTACTATATAGAGAGAAATGTTGTTTTCAATGTAAAATAATGAGTATACAAGTAGTTTATTGAATAAATTTTCTCATATTTAAAATATTTAGATTATATTGGATAATATATCATTCTAAAATGAGGTTATTGAAAGTCAATTAATTTTTTTTAAGATTCGAGTGAAATTATATTTATCAATTAAGAACCCCTTGGTTGGGTCTCATGATTTCAAGTTGTAGTGATATTAAGAGAAATTGTAAATTCTATTTTATTATCAAGATCTCTACAAATTTCTTTTAATGAAAATTTTATTGTTGAAATTCTATCAGATGATTAATTACGACATCTTTTATTTTCCAAATTATTTTAATATTGTTTTTCAATTATTAAAACTGGATATTAATTTGAAATAATGATTTTTTTTTAAAAATGAATAATAAATTTTTTATTTTTGTACAAATATTCATTTATTATTTGAGAAAGAAACAATTGATAAATTTTTATTCTATTGATAAATCTCTATGATTTTTTTAAAATAATTCAAATAATAAGTTACTCGATATATTCTTGATGAATGAAATGAATGATGTATTATATATCCGATTAATTTTTACAATAAAAATTTTAATTTGAAAAAGTAAATATATTTATTTTTGTTCTTATACATACTACATTAATCCTACCCAAAGTCATCGTATGTTCCCCAAAACTTATTTTAAGATATTGGAAAAACGAACAAGAAAAAAATATAATCTAATTCATAGTAACACACAGATGATATAAGATATTTTATCAAAGAAGTGGATAATTTAGAACTCATAACAATATAGAGGGGAAATATTTTCAAATATAAGTTATCATTATTTCATGATTCATTCAATAATAATTTACATATGAATTCCAATATCCTATACTTTTATATTTTTTCAATAATGGTTTAATGAATTTTCTTGGATCATTATTTATTTATTAAATTTATTTTATTGGTAATGTTAGATTAATTTTACACTAATATTCATTCACGTGTGTATTGAATTTTATATTTTCATGAATAATAAATTTTTCAATTAATCTATCCTAACCTATTAAAATCAAAATTAATTTTTTTTATTCTGGTTGTTTTTAAATATGATATGACCAAAGTTCCTAAAAAATCTTGGTTATGGCTATATGAAATTTCTGTTTAGGATTAGTAATATTTCTTTGTGGATGGTTTGAAAATATAATAGTTTATGAAACCAAATTTATGTATTGTGAGAATCTATGTAACTCTTGATTTTATATTAAAACATGATTTAGTTTTTAATGAATTAGTATCACAATAGACATATTTTTATTCAAGAATATCATTGAACATAAATTCAAAAATTTAATAAAATATTTTCTTAAATTATTATAAAATTTTAATTATGAAAGTCAAAATTTAAATAGAGTGAGTTCTTGTGACTTTACTAAAAATTATTTTCTTTGGAATAGTATGGAAATAGAGTTTTTTTAAAAGTTTTTTCTATTTCATGAAAAAAAAATATAATTTTAAATTTGTTTAAAAATAATGTTATTTTTTATTATATTTTAAATGATAAATTTATATTCGTTACAATATATTTTATGGTTATTTTTTTATAAAAACCTTTCCAAACATAAATTTTTATTTTTGGGAATTAATATTTTTCTTTTCATTTTTACTTTATATCATGAGTTAAATTTTGTCACCTCTAGAAATTCAATAATGGAAAATTTATTCAATAATTGAAATTATTAGTTTGGAATTCGATAAATAGGTTCCATTTTTTTATGAATAGTATTTATGGTAAAATTTATCACATTTGTAATGGGTATAATAAGTAATTCATTTTATGAATAATGTGATAATGAATTGAAAACCAATATCAAGTAGCACAAAATAATTGGTTTGGTTGAAATGTTCCATAGGCATCCAAAATTGTACTATAGTGATGTTTTGTTCGATTTTACAATGGTAATGACATATATATTATTCTATGTAGTGAAAATTCCTAAATGAGACACTTGATTTTAAATTACATCATTTAATCACATAATGATAACAATATGATATAAATGAATTAAAATATTATATTGATAGTATTAAATATATATTTTGCATGTAAATTTATTCATAATTTTTATTGATTGAATAATTTTCATTAATAATTATGAAGCACCAACAAAATATTTTTTAAATTCATGGAATAATATTATTAATGATTTTGAAAATATTAGTTTTAATAAAATTGGTGTAATTATTTATTTCATTTAATTTTATAGATAAATAAATAATATTAATGATATTTAGAAAATTATATTTTAATTCTACATTTTTCAGGATGTTTTTAATGAAATGTTTAATGAATTGTAACAAAATTTACAGTAAAAATATTTTATGGAAATATTATTAAAATAAATTAATGATTCATAATTAAAATATTGAAATATTATATGGGGGAATATATATATTCAATTAATTCACCGCCTTTCCATTTATGGTAAAAAAATTCTTTTTGGGTATAATTCATGACCCTTAAAAATATAAAACATTTTTATCGGTAAATGTTAAAACAATGAACACCAAGATAAACCAAATAGATATGGGTGAAAACACAAATTCATCATGTACGATCTTTATATTATGATATCATTTCTTCTCACATTCATATTATCATCAAATTATATAAACATGCATCAATTTATACCAGTAAAATATTTTTTATTAATTTAATAGATTATTTAATTTCATGAGTGGCCATCCACTAACGTTTATAGGAAAACTGATTCTATATTCCTTTTCAACCAGATTGAAAAATGTAGCATGAGAAAATCCCAAAACTATCTCTCTTAAAAATAATTATCCATGATGTAATGGTGAATTTAATTCAAAAAACAATTATGATTTAATCATCTTTACCAACCTTTTAAAATTTCATTCTTTATGTACACCCTCTAATTAATTCATGCACATTATAAACTTGTTATTATATTATCATCAATACAAATAGAGTAAGAAACTATCCTTATTACATTACATAATCTTGAATTTAGTCAAGAATTAACTTCATTTCAAATTGTGGATCTTTTCATGTTTATATAATTATAGAATTAAGACATAATACATTCCTAAGATTACACATTGTTATGGAGTGGATACCATAATAACAATGTCCATTTTTTCCAAATTATAAAACATCAAAGATAAAAACATGATTTCTTTGAAAATTCTTCCAACACTTAACCAGGATTCCTTATTTTTCTTACACATCTTTATAACTTGTGAAATTCATTTAAAAACTTCGGATGAGCACAAATTCTCAATAAGGGATAAGAACAAGGGATGAACACATTAGTCCATGATTACTTATAATAAATGAAATCACCTTCAAAACAAATACTTATCAACCAAATATAATTAAATTATAAAACATGATTTTTCCACAAGATTCCCACATAACATAAGAACATAAATATGACCTAAAAGGTATCTGGGGGTATTACTAACATAATCTTATAACCCTCACGGCTACCTTATCTTGTGTAACCATCACAAATACCTTAATATTTGTTTACCATTGTAGTTACAGTTGCGGTATCTATACAACCGACTTCCAACATACACATACCCAATGAATTGGAGGGAAATATAGGTCCCAACCATCATCATACACAATTCTCAAGAACTAAAACATAATCATACAATATTAATAATTGCATAAAATTATTTCCTTTGAAATTCGTTAAACTTATTTTTAAAAGATGATTTTAAAAGAAAAGTCCATAATAAATATCATATAATTGAAGTGATACATTATATAGTGGATATAATGTGTATACACATTTAAAATACAAATAATTAAACATAATATATACAAAACCCATCACACAATATATTTTAATACCACATAAATAATTAATAGGAATGTTAACCCAAAGAATGGAAATCAGTTTAAACATTCCCCTACATCAAGTATGTATTACCTACAATTCATTTAATCCTCTTTTGTAATTTTTAAAAGAGTGTTATTTTTATCTTAAAAAACATATCCATATTTATAATATCTTATATGATCATTTTATTATATCATTTTATCCTTTAATTGTTTGTATTTTGTTCTTTACATTGCTTCGGGGTGAGTTATTTACTTGATTTTCATGATTGGATCATGATGGATGTTCTTGTCGATTGGAAGTGAAACTCTAGAATTTTAAGGGAATGGTATTTAAATATTTCCATAAACATAAATAATTTATTTTATCAATTTTAATTCTTACATGAGGATGATTCATAAGTTAAATTGTTAATGATGTCTACTTAGATCATTTTAGTTGTTCTTTCGTAATAACAACCTCATATTGTTTTATAAATTAAAACCATGTGTACATATGAATTAAATAATGATGTATGATAAATAATACAAATATTATAACCTAGTTCAACCATAAATATGGTTTAATGTACATAATTTTAAGAATTAAAAAAATCATTCGTCCCAGATGTAGGTATTTGGACACATCACAGATAATGTTTCTAATTCCTTGTACAAGTGGGGGAAAAGAAGAATATTGATGATGAATTTCCAAATGAAATTATAAAAAATAGAATATTCTAGATTTTGGAACTTTCATGCCACTTGGATAAGATGGGGTGAGTAAATAAAGAGAAAATATACGAATCTTGAAATAAATGAAAACTAGAGAAATCACATACAAATATTTAGCAGACAAATGCCATATCAAAAAATATCATAAAAATAGATTCATGAGATAAAGGGTATATATCGTCAATCATAAATAATAATAATATTATTTGGAGATATGGAATAAAATATCTTCACATAAGACAAAGTTAAATGAATGGAATAACATAAAATGATAAAAAAGAATGAAAATAAAAGAGGATGTTTACCTCTTTTTCTCTTCTCGTTGAGATCCTTCTTAAGGGCAGTGGATTTGATATTTTGGAGATTGCAGAAGCTATAGGACGTGGGTAAGAGACTTGGGAGGATAATCAAGCAGATAATAGGTATGGCTCAATGATTTATAGGTGTGGGAAGAAGAGGGGAGTGAGGGTGGTATTTATTGTGGAGGATAAGGGGTATTTTTCATTATTTTAATCATTATTATAATATTATTGACCATGATTATGAATTTTCTTTGTTAATGTGACTTACAATAGTAAAAATGCTTGTGAGTTAGATCTATGTGTTATTACATCACTTATGATGTCATAAATAGTGTATTTTACTGATAATTTGATTATACGATATTTTATCGTATTTCACTATTCATCGAAAATTCTTGAATTTTAAAAAAATCCCAAAAATTCCCTCTAACAATTTCTTCACATAAAAACATTCAAAAATGAATTCCATTTTTTAAAAATTATTTTTTAAATATTACTAATATAATTTTTAAATAAAACCATAGTTAATTTGAAAATTATCAATTCTAATTCTACAAATACTTCTATATCACTATGAAAAATTATCCAAGATGTTATTATGTTATATCCTTAAGAAAATAAAATATTAATAAAATTTATTATTCATTATGGTCATGTTACTATGCATATTACTATTCATAAGTGTATGTTACTATTCACAAAAATAACATATTTGATTCATCAGACTCAAAATAACATACTGAACAGACAGTTTCTTGAAATTCAAATAATAGAAGTGGAAAAAATATGTTTAAAGGTAACTTATAAATAAAAACATAAAACAATTAAATGTAGTTAAATTTATTTTTAAAAAAACTTGGGGTGTTGCATTATCCCCACCTTCTAAAAATTACATCCTGGAAATTTTATTTAATTATTAAATAGGTGTGGTTATTTTTCACTCATAGAATTTTCAGACACCCATGTTTCTTCTTCATCAATGTGGTTTACCCAAAAAACCATTACCTGGTGGAAAACCTTATTCTGTAATAACTGTTCTTATCTATCAAAAATCAGAACGGGATTAACGTCATACGAAAGGTTCTTTTCCAGGTGAACTGCTTCTGGGGTCAAGACTTGTAATGAATCTGGCACATACTTCCTCAACATCGAATTAAGAAAATCATTGTGTACTTGAGAAAAACTCATAGGCAAAGCTACTCGGTATGCAATTATTCCAACTTTCTCATGAATTACAAAAGGAATGATGAAATAAGACTTAACATTCATTTCCTACTGAAATGCATCACACTTTTCGAAGGATATAAGACTTAACATTCATTTCCTACCGAAATGCATCACACTTTTCGAAGAAGAGATTTTAAGGAAAACATAGTCACCTACCTCAGAAGAGAATTATTTCCTTCTATTATCTGTATAACTTTTCTGCCTACTCTGAGTTAGCCTCATGTGATACTGGATCATCTTCGTTTTCTCATCCACATCCTCTACTAATTCTGGACCCATCAACTTCCTTTCACTAAATTCTTCCAAAAACGCATGAGTCTAACACCGCTTCCCATACAAGGCCTCAAAATGTTCCATCAGTATAGTGAAAGGAAATCGGTTATTATAAGAAAACTAAACTAAAGAAACATGTTAATCCCAACATCCCTGGTAATCTATTGATCAATCCCGAAGCATATCCTCCAATTTCTGAATCGGACATTCTGATTATCCATTTGATTGAGGATGAAAAGTTGTACTAAAATTTAATTCTGTTCCAAATGACTTCTGAGGTCCCTTCCCAAATATTGAAGTGAACCTGGAATCTCAATCAAATACAACGGAAAGAGGAAATCCATGTAACCATACAATCTATTTGAGACACAATCAAAAAATCTAATCTAAAGACATTATATCATGAATATAATGAAAATGATCTTATTTTCCCAGCTGCTCCACAATATCCAAAAATTGTATTGTTACCTCGAGAAGCATTTGGTAGTCCCACCACAATGTATATGGATACATTCTCTTATTCTCTCTTTGGCACTGGAAAAAGATAAAACATCCCCTTCAGTAACTGCCACTCTTCATTAACCTATTGACATGTCAAACATCTCATGGTAAAATCAGCAGTACCTGTTTTCCTTCAATCCCACCAATAATACCCCTGATGGTCTCAATACATCATAGTAAGGCAAATATGGAATGAAAATGGAGAACTATGAGCTTCACAAAACAAATAATTCATCAATTGATAATCACTAGGCACACACAACCCTTTTCCAAATTGTAGAACACACTCTTTATCAAGGTTAAATTCAAGAATCTATCCCATTTTAACCAATTCTACCTTGTTCTGTAGCTCACGGTCTTCCTTCTCCGCTTGCATAATTTTGTCTGACAACTAAGACTGCACTGAAAACTAAATCCAAATAGATGTATTCCCTGCACCAAAAACTTCTAATCCAAAATTCATCATATCATTAATCAATAGATCATGTTCCAAAAATAACATGGTCAATGATGCATGATGTTTTTTACTTAAATATTAGACCACTTTGTTTTATTTTCCCGGATGGTAAATGATTATGAAATCATAATGATTTAAATTTTCAATCCATCTTCTCTACCTCATGTTAAATTTTTTCAACGTGAATATATTCTTCAGACGTTTATGGTCAGTATATATTTGACATTTGGATTCATATAAATGATGCCTCCAAATTTTCAAAGAAAAACACCACAGCTACCAATTCCAAATCATGCGTGGGATAATTTAAATCATGTTGTTTTCTTTGTCATGATTTATAAGCAATTACCTAATCATTCTACATTAAAACACAATCAATTACCTTCAACGAAGCATCACTGTAGATGAAAAAATCACCATTACTGGAAGACAAGGCCAAAACTGGAGAATTCACCAATCAATTCTTCAGTTCCTGAAAAAGAGCATCATATTCCTCTGTCAAAACATGTTTAAACCCTTTATGTGTTAACTTAGTTATTGAGATAGATAATGGAGTAATTTTCTTAACAAAATTTCATCAATAAGCTACTAATCCAATAAAATTACGAATCTCTGTATCATTTGTGGGCCTTGGCCATTCATCAACCACTTTTTTTGGAAGGATCAACTATTATTCCATCATTATTTACAATGTTCTCATGAAAAAAAATATGTTGCATCTAAAATTCAAAATTTCTGTATTTTCTATATAGTTGTATTTATTTTATGGTTTGTAAAACAACACTCTGATGTTTTTTATGCTCCTAGTTATTATTAAGAAAAACCAAAATGACATCAATAAACACAACCAAAAAATTATCCAAGAACTCAAGAGATACTCTATATATAAGATTCATGAATACAGCAGGTGCATTAGTTAATCCAATCACCATAACAAAAATTCATAGTGTTCATATCTAGTAATAAATGATGTTTTCGGGATGTCATCTTTCTTCACCTTTAGTTGATGGTATCCAGATCAAAATTCAATCTTGGAAAAGTACTGAGCTCCCTGGAGCCGATCAATCAAGTCATCGTTATAAGGGAAATGATACTTATTTTAATAGAGATTTTATTCAATTCTATGTAATCAATGAAAATTCTCATGGAACTATCTTTTTTTTAACAAAACAGGAGCACCCCATGGTGAAGTTCTTGGACGAATGAAGCCTTTATCAAGCTAATAATTCAACTGATTTTTTAATTCAAGAAGTATTATTTGATAGATATGATATGGGGTTTTGAAATTGGATTATCATTAGGAACTAAGTCAATTATGAATTTTACCTCTCAATCAGGTATGGCGCCAAGTATCTCATCCATAAAAACATAAAGGTATTCATTCACCACTGGCACATCCTTAATCTGAATTGTTCCATTTATAAAAAAAATATGAGAAAGATAACATTCATTTCCAGTCTTCATAAATTTATTAGTTTTCTGATATGTTATCAATTGTATGGTTTAGTTCATATATACAAACTGAAACACATTCTGAAAAAAAAAACATCTATAACTCTATATTCAATCTTATCAGGATAAATAGAAATCCAATCCATTACCATAATCACACCAAACCCAACTAATGGTATAACAACAATGTGTTTAGGTAAATAATTTCCACATACCACAATAGAATGAATTTTATAATTCCTTTTTTCTATAATATTTCCCCCTTGTGTTTTAACAATAAGTTTTGATTTCTTTTTTGAGGTAATATTTCAAAATTAAAAAAAGTAAAATTCAGGGATGAAAGAATGTATAGACCCCATATAATTTTTTTTTTGAAAAATACAAGAAAAAAATGTACCTAATACTACTTCATTGGATGGTCTGATGTCTACTGACGTGGACGTAAAGGATCTCACTACACCTTTCTGCTTGTTGTCTATATTCTTTGCATCATTCAAATCTCTCTTTGGGAAGGCATTTGTATAATGACCCATTTCACCACATTTAATGAAATTTATAGTTTTATTATCAAGATTAGTATTAGGATCATTTTCATTACAATCTCAGGTCATATGTTCAAACATACCACATTTAAAACACTTTCCAGTTTTGCTAAGGCATTCCTGTAGGTGCTACATGTCACACTTTCCACAAACTGGAAACTAGATTTTTTTTACTATTAGATTTATTATATTGATTCTTACCCATATCTTGCCATCTGGACCTATTCATCTTCTTGTTTTCAAAATGCTCTTGATCATCTGAAAACTACATCTATACCCTATCCAAACATCTGATATGTTTCTCATTACTTTTGAATTCACTAGAGGCCAACACCCTTCGATAAGTTTGATTATATCCTGATTAAATGCGATTGATTTTACTATCATGATTCAAATTAATATTTGTGGAAACCACACCAATCGAGTGAAGTTCTATTCATATACTTCCACTGAATCTTCCTCCTTCTATTTCAATTCATGTAATTTCTTCTCCATTCAAATCGCACAACCATAGAAAAATATTTTTCATGGAAAAGACTTTTAAATTCATCCCACTCTAAGGAATCAATATCCACTCCATCCCTAATATTCTTTACCACTAACGACTACTGATCAGATTCACCTTCAAAACAATAAATGA
Organism: Viscum album; assembly: GCA_963277665.1. Taxonomy (NCBI): domain Eukaryota; kingdom Viridiplantae; phylum Streptophyta; class Magnoliopsida; order Santalales; family Viscaceae; genus Viscum; species Viscum album. The sequence continues at coordinate 652,134,647 of OY728164.1, read as the reverse complement.
AAAGACTTACCTTTTGATAGTCTTAATATCCCATTACATCTAATAACATTTCATGGGATTTAATCCATCCTTCATCCAAAATGGGTTCATAAGATCCATTGAAAGAAAGAGGGTTTTGTCTGATAAAATTGTCCACTTTTCTCATGTTCCATTGCTGCACCTCTGGTTGTTATCTTGCATTGATGATGCCATAATTAATTACCTATATTAGGTGAGCCATTACTGTCACAAACTTATCAGTTTTAATCCCTACCATTCCAGGCAACAGATTCAGAAGGATGTAGTTCTATCAGTGCGTCTCCTCTTTAGATTCCCTATTTCTTCCACAGAAAACCATTCTGAACAGAAATATATTAGACAAAGAAACATGAAATCTTTAAGTGATTCAAAATTTCAATTTAATAATAGAGTAAAATGATTTAATGGTATTCTTTTAACATCATTTTAACCCCTAATGTTTTATAAACAATCCTCAGATATCGATTATAAGGATCAGACCTTATTACATTACATAATTTATAATTTAGTCAAGAATTAACATCCTTTAACATTTAGTATCTTTTCACGTTTAGATCGTTAGAGAATTGGGACATAATACGTTCATAAGATTACACATTGTTACATAGTGGACACCATAAAAACAATTTCCATTTTTTCAAAATATAAAACATCAAATCTAAAAACACAATTTCATGAACAATTCATCAAACATTTATCATTGTTTCCTTCTTTGTATTACACATCCTTATAACCTGTGAAAATTATTTAAAAACATGGGATGAACACAAAATCTTAGTAAGGGATATAAAAATAAGAGAATAACACATTAGTCCATGATTACTTGTAACATATGAAATCACATTCCAATGACATACATGTCACCCAAATATAATTAATTTTTAAAACATTTTATTTCCACATGATTCCCACAAAACAGAAGAACATAAATATAACCATAATATTTTCTTGTGGCATTACATACATAATCATGTAACCCTCACAACTACCTTATAATTTGTAACCCTCAATGCTAACTTACAAGCTTTGCAACCATCACACTTACACTTGGAGTAACCATATGGATGACCTCCGACATACAAAAACCCAATGAATTGGAGGGACATATAATTCCTACCCTTCATCATAAAGAATTTCAAAGAACCAGAATATAATTATACAACATGAATAATTTCAAAAAATCATTGTCTTTGAAATTTGTAAAATAGAATTTTAAAAGAAGATTTTAAAAGAAAAATCCCATATAAATATTATATAATTGATGTGAGACTTTATATAGTGGATATAATATGTATAAAAACTATTAATACATATAATTAAAATTTATATATACCAAACCCATCACACATAAAATTTTAAGACCACATAAATAATGAATTAGAATGTTTAACCAAAGAATGGAAATTGGGTTATGAATTCCCTTACCTCGGGTATATATTACCTCCAACTCATTTATACTTCCTATATAATGGCTAAAAGGGTCTTATAAATATCTTAATGAAACATATACATATTTATAATATCTTATATATTCATTTTATTAGATCCTTTTACCCTTTAATTATAATTATTTTGTTTCTTGCATTGTTTCTGGGTGAGTTTTTTAGTTTATTTTAATGATTGGTTCATGATGCATGTTATTGTCGATTGGAAGTGAAAATATTGAAATGGAATGGAATGATATTTACATATTTGCATATCCATAAATAATATGATTTGTAATTTTAAATTCTTATATGAGGATGATTCATAAGATAAAACACTATTGATGTCTCTTTAGATCATTTTAGTTGTTCTTTAATAATAACGATCTCATTTTGGTTTATAAATAAAAACAATGAGATAAAATGAATTATAGAACCAAGTATGAGAAATATTACATATAATATAACATACATAGAACATAAAAATGATTTTATGATAATACATTATGTAATTAATGAAAATTTAAATCACATCATCTGCGATGTAGGTAATTCGACACATCACAGACAACATTTTTAATTTCATGGAAATGTGGGGGAAGAGAAAAAGATTGATGATGAATTTTCCATGAACATGAGAACATATATAATATACAAGATTCTGTAGCTTTCATATCTCATAGATATGATTAGGGGAGGATAAAGGAGAAAAGAAAGGAATCTTGAAATTTATGAAAACTGGAGAAATCTCTTACAGAAATTTGACAACCTAATGACATGTCTTAAAATTTCATAAAAATAGTTTGATAAGAGATAGGGGATATCTAATAACTATTAAAAAATATGTATAGTAAAAGGAGATATGGAATTAAATATCCCAACATATAAAAAATTTAATGGAATAGAATAACATATAATGAATGAAAAGAATGAAAATAAAAGAGGATTTATACTTATTGATCTCTTCTCATTGAGATCATTCATAAGGGTTTTTTCATCATTGGGAGATACCAAAAGCTCTAGGATGTGAGGAATATCCTCGGGAGGAGTTTTAGGAATGACATAGGTATGAATGAAGGTTTCAGAGGTGTAGGAATAAGAGGGGAGTGAGGGCAGTATTTACAGTGGAGGAGAGATGGTATTTTTCAATATTTTAATCATTATTATAATATTTTTTCCTAATATTATGAATAGTATTAGTTCATTGGATTTAAAATAGTTATCAGGGAATTTGAGTTTGAACCAAGTGTCCATACATCACTTATGATGTCATAAATAGTGTATTTTACTGATAATTTGATTATACGATATTTTATCATATTTCACTATTCATTGAAAATTCATGAATTTGAGAAAAATCAAATAAAATTAACCCTAACCATTTTTCAATGTATAGAACTAAAAACTTAATTCCATTATTTGAAAATAATTTTCTAAATATTATTAATTTAATTTTTAAATAGAGGAATATTTAATTCGAAAATTAACAATTCTAGTTCTAAAACTACTTCTATATCACTTTGAAAAATTAACCAAGATGTTAATATCTTAAAGCCTTATGAAAATAAAATAATAATAAAATTTACGATTCTTTAGGGTAATATTACTATTCATATTACTATTCATACAGGTATGTTACTATTCACAGAAAAATAACTTCGATTATATAGACTCCAAATAACATACTAAACTCAATTGTAGATGACAGTTTCTTGAAATTCAAAACATAGAAGTAGAAAATTTATGTTTAATGTATCATTATAAATATCTACTTAGAAAAAAGATCTATTCATTTCCATTTATTTTTAGAAAAACTTGTGGTGTTACACATAGTGGTTCTTTTGATTATGGGACCAATATTTTCATCCTATTTTTGGTTCTATAGAAATATAAAATATCCCTTCGGTGTACATATATGTTACAATATTCACAATGAAGTGTGATTATTTTTAAATCATATTTTTACATGGATGGTTATAAAGAAGAAAAATATTATATATGGTATTTATAATGTCATTTTTATTATAAAATTACCATATCATGTATTTCTTATTACATAAAAATCAATTTCAGAACTATGATGTTGCTTGGGTGTACATGTGGACTACCTGCTCTATGAAGTGGTGTGACCAGTTTTTCATTATTTCTTTACAGGAATGGAAATAAGTATAGATTTATGAGTATATAATATATATTTTACATAAATAAAATTATTGAAATAATTTAACAATAATTAATCTACAATTACAATAACCTCCATGAAAAATCGCTGATAAGAAAATAATGGGTTTACAGATGAAACAATGATAATAATGAATGGTTTTCATTGAATGGGTGATAATATGTTATAATGGTATCAAATATGATATTATTAATAACAAATTTTTTCTAACATAACACCATTATATATTTATAATATTATTATATTGTAGGGACTCGGGTTTTTGGTCCTCTAAGACTTTGGAATATTTCTGCGAATCATTCCAGAGCTAGGCACGAAGACGGCGTGCGATTCCGAGGCGCAGTGTGCCCGGAATTAATTTTATAAGAATATTAAGTATTTTTATACTATGCACGTGGAAGAGGTGTGATATCTCCTAAACGGTAGCTCAGAATGGAAATCTGATGGCACGGTTGCGTCCGGAACGTACCGTTTACCCTAGGCGGGGTGTAAACATTGCGGGCGCGGGCCTGCGGTGAGAAACGCCACCAGGGGCGTTTCCGTAAATAAGTAGTAATGTTAGTGTGCGAGCGTCAGCTCGAATAACTTCTGAACGGAGTCTCAGATGGAAAATCTGATTCTGCTGTTGCGTTCAGAACGGCACGTTTACCTTAGGGGCGACCTTACTTTTGTTCGCATCAGGCATCGGGTCCGAGGCAGGTTTGGTGCCGGCGGGCAGCTGATATAAATATCAGCGCCCCCCCCCCCTTATCGTTCTTCTCGACGTTTTCGCCGTTCTTCACCGCCACTCCGCCGAATCGAGAAAACGAAGCGCCCACGAGCTCGGAATTCAACAGTGGACATTCCAGGAGCGTGCAATGGAAGCTCAGGAGCGCGGATCTGAAGCAGAGCGTCGGTGCTTCGCCCGCGAGGTAGACTGATTCGAGTTTTAACCCTCGATCCCATTTTTGCTGTGTTTTTCTGCAAATTGAAGCCGTAGGAGTATAGATTGGGTCCCGAGGGTCGTGTAGACGCCTCCGGATCGTAAAACGGACCTCCGGTGTGCCCCCGCCAGTTCGCGGAAGATCTGTCGGCGCGACATCAGCGCCGGCCGAGTCCGGCGGCCCGCGGCTGATCTGCGGCGGAGCAGCGGCGCACGGCGGAGCGCCAACGGCACGCGGTGGTCGGTCCGTCCTTTTTTACCATATGGGGGTCTTTAAACGCCCGTATTTTGCAATCCGGGAGCCGGATTCATGCGCTGTTTGCGGCGACGCGACCCTGACGACGAGCCGAACCCTCTGGTTTGGGTTCGAGGGATTAAAGATTCGGGATCGTGGCCCGGGAATTAGAACTGTCGTATAAAATAATATTATTTTAGTATTTTACAACATCAGGCCGTTGTAACTTCTACCCGGAGCGTCCGATTGACGTGCCGTCAGTGGCGTTGAGACCTTGATGGTACGACAAACTTTTTGAGATGGTTTCCAGGTGTTGGGTCTGAGAGCGGGGTGCGGGCCCCACGAGGCCGGGTTTTGGTGTTTGCGAATAAACACAACTTTTGCACCAGTTGTCTGATTTTGGCGGATGAATAGTCGATCCTGTGTATTTTTTCGAGAGGATCGCAATGGTGAGATCCATTCAATGATTTTTGGAATCCATGCGTGGGCCCCACCCGAGCTGGCCTTCGGTGAATAGTACCTTTTCCACCGGGTGTCCGTTTTGGACGAGCGAGTAGTCGATTTCGCTTGTTTTTCCGCGGGGATCACAGTGGTGTGATCCGCTTGATGGGTTTCGGGATCGTTTTGTGGGACCCGTATGAGCTAGCTACGGTGAATAGTTCTTTTTTCACCGGTGCTCCGTTTCGGGCGAGTAAACAACCTATACTGTGTGTTTTTCCGCGTGGAACGCGATGGTGGCCTCGGTTTTGGCTTAGGAGGTGCACAATGTGGCGTTGTGGTGGGTCGCTCGGGTTAGCAACGTTTGGACCATCATTAGTTGAGGGTTCTCCCATGGTTCGTTTCTACGAGGGTTCGTGTTGTATCACAACCTTCGTATGGGTTTGTGATCCTCTCGATGGGATGTTTAAACTATTAGAGTTGTGGTATCCCTCCGGTGGGCCCGAAGTGGATCCTCTAGCATCTTTACCCAAGATCGGGTTCTTGGTATCGTTGTGACCGCTTATTCACGGGCGGCGATCCCCTATCTAGCAGGTTAACCCCGTAGGGTTTCTGGCATCATCGGGAATATGATCCCCTACGCGGTGGGTCGTCCATAGTAGGGTTGTGGCATTGTCGGGTTTACGATCCCCTACTCAGTATGATGTTTATAGTAGGTTTGCGGTATCGTTGGTTATATGATCCCCTACTCAGTGCTTGGTGTCGGTATGGTTGCGGTATCGTAGGTTATGCGATCCCCTACTCAGCGCGTGGTTTTGGTAGGGTTGCAGCATCGTCGATTCGATCCCCTACATCGTGAGTTATACCAGATAGGGTTCTGGTATCGTCGTGTCCATCTTTATATGGACGATGATCCTCTATCTGAGTGTGAAGCTTCTGTCGAGTGCCAGATCGGGTTGTGTTATCCCCCAGCGGATCCTGGGTGTGATCCCCTATCTGTGAGAACTACGTATGCCAGATCGGGTCGTGGTATCCCCCAGAGGACCCTGTGAGTGATCCCATATCTGTGAGCTATATATACCGGAGTGGGTCTTGGTATCCCCTAGCGGACCCTAGTGGCGATCCCCTATCTGAGGAGTTTGGTGGTTATGTTGTTTCGGCGATGTTTCCTCAGTGATGTTATCCGACAAGCGTGGTCTCTCGGGTGAGCGTCTGAGATGTTTGTTTGGGACCCGATGGAGTGTATCTCTCGGATGAGTGTCATCTGGTATGACAGTGATCATGGGGTGTACTTTCCTTATTGGGACAGTTGGTGGTGATGTGGTTGGTACCTCTTATGGCTTTGTGGCGTGAGCTGAGTATATCTGGTTTGCTCAAGGTGTATGTATGAGCATACACCTGAGCTGAGCTGACTAGTTGTGTTTAGCCGAGGATGGTCACGAGATGGATTTTCTCTCTCGTACGGGTTCCCTCTGGATGGGTTGAGCGGACTGTTGCCTTCAGTTACTCCCTTTGGTTTTGGGTTTTTGGGGTGCCTACTGAGTATGTATATACTCACCCCTGCACGGGCTTTGCCCGCACATGTTTGTGTCTTGTACAGACCGCAGGCCTTTCAACGGAGTCCCAGGAGGACCCGGAGCAGGCGGAGCTTAGTGAGCGAGTTGACCGAGGTGTTTACTGGAGCTGTGCCGAGGGATCTTTCTGGCGGGTGATTGTGGCAGCGTTCCCCTCGTCAGAGCAGGTTGGACGCGCTTTTAGTATTCTTTTGGTGGGACATGTTTTTTACTTTTGTACTTCTACTGTACTCTGGTTTGGGATAGATGTATGCATGCATTTTACTTTTCAGTTTCTATATCTCTGCACTGTTTCATGGAGGTTTTTGTGGGTGCGTGTGTATAGGTACCTTAGGATAATGCCTCCCATGTGTGTGATAGCCTACTCGGCACTGGTCGCCAGCCCCTGGCCTATTGGAGATGGGCTTGGGGTTTCGCGACTCGAACACCGTTGGGTCGGGTCGTGACAGAGTGGTATCAGAGGAGGTTCCACCTTTGAGATCTCAGAGCGTAGCTGGTCTAGCTGTGAGTTTGGTTTGGGTTGCACAACGATAGTGTTAGTGTGTTTCAAGTTCGGCTTTCAGGCCAGGGACTCCTGTGTTGGTGCGGCGGCTGACCTATCCATACACCTGGACTCTGATAACCTGCCTTTCGACTCGGAACATCCGTACAATGGATGCGGAGATATAATGATACATGCATCATATAGGACTGGGTTTTTGGTTTTTCCTTATCCTTCTTGAGTCAGATCTCCAGATATACTCTTTGACCGTGGTGCGCCTTGAATGTATTTCAGGATCCCTCCACGACGACAGCCAGCGAGGGTTCCGCAGAAGGATTGTGCTGATGACTCGCCCCATGTAGAGGCTGTGGAGCAGGGTGCAGGTTCTGAGGTTACACCTCCAGGTGGTCTGCCAATTGAGCCGCCACCTATCGAGCAACTGGTTGTGCCGGCAGTGTAGGACGAGGTTGCGCGCAGGCTGAGTGTGCTTCACGGGTTCCAGAGGCAGCAAACTCTGAGGTTCCTGGGTGATCCAGACCCCCAGGCAGCTGATGACTGGCATGAGGCAGTCACCCAGGTATTCCGCCTTGTGAGGACACCTCCAAATCAGATGGTGGTCCTAGCGGCGAGCCATCTTCATGGTTCTTCCGGGCGATGGTGGAGGTTGGTGACGCATTCCCATGACGAGGAGATGCTCACATGGGCAGAGTTTGAGGGGCTCTTCCGGGAGGAGTTCTATCCAGTGACACTGAGGTCAGTGAGGATCCAGGAGCTTCTGCAGCTTCGTCAGGAGAGTATGACTGTGTCAGAGTACTCAGCGAGGTTTACAGACCTGTCGCGCTACTCCCTGGATATGGTTCGAGACTCATTCTTTAGGGCTCGGACCTTCGAGCAGGACTTACGAAAATACATCCGAGTAGGTGTGGTTTCCATGTGCCTGCCCACCTATGCTGGGGTGATGGAGCGAGCGCAGTTCGTGGAGAGCTTTCTGGCCGAGCAGATCTCGCCTGTTAGTGTTGGGCACGTGAGAGCTGAGACTTTGTCAGTCAGATCGACATCTGGTAGCCGACGACAGACTCAGGGGCTAGGACGTGGTCGGCATTTCAGGAGGCGACCCCAGAATGGAGGATTTGAGGCTCAGGGCTCGCAGGCTAGTTTTGGTCAGCCGCAAGAGAGGCGGTGTTACACTTGCGGTGGTCAGGGACATCTTCCTAGTTATTTTCCGGCCAGACGTGCTGCTGAGAGGGAGCCGGTCGATGGACTGCCTTGGCAGAGGCAGCGTCTCGAGCAAGGAGGTCCGCAGGGCAGCGGACGTGGCGGCGGAGCTGGTGCAGCAGGAGGCGGTGGTAGGTAGTACCAGTTTCCACCACCCCCACCCCCAGGTGGTCCACGCCAAGCTCAAGGAGCTGGTGGTCGAGGGCGAGGACAGATTCATTCCCTAGAGGCAGTCAACCTAGAGGCACCATAGATGGATAGAGGTACGCCTTGAGTCTTTTCTACTTACTGCAGTATAGGTACGCCTTGTTTCCTTTGGTTGCTTGCTCGATTTTCGTTCAGGGCGTTGGTAAGACCCTTTGTGGGAATTGTTCCGTAGGCTTCGAATGTGTGAGGTAGATGGATCATTCCCCCACCGAGACGTGTTATTGTGACACGATTAAAACCATGTGGGCGAGTCAGTGCCGCCCAAAGCGGATAGTATTGAGGTGTGGTGGATGAGTCTCTCTGACTTATGCGTTCAGGCATGGGTGTTAGGTGGTGAGCTCGCTGGTGTATGAGACCTAGTTGAGAGTCCAGTCGCTTTCCTTGTGCTTAGGGATTTTTGGGGATGAAAAGTTCTAAGAGGGTGGAGGATGTAGCGACTCGGGCTTCTGGTCCTTCCAGACTTTGGAATATTTCTGTGAATCATTCCAGAGCTAGGAGCGAAGACAGCGTGCGATTCCAAGGCACGGTGTGCCCGGAATTAATTTTATAAGAATATTAAGTATTTTTATACTATGCACATGGAGGAGGTGTGATATCTCCTAAACGGTAGCTCAGAATAGAAATATGATGGCACGTTTGCGTCCGGAACGTGTCGTTTACCCTAGGCGGGGTGTAAACGTTGGGGGAACGGGCCTGCGGTGGGAAACGCCACAGGGGCGTTTCCGTAAATAAGTAGCAATGATAATGTGCGAGCGTCGTCTCGAATAACATCTGAACGGAGTCTCGGATAAAAAATCTGAGTCTGTCGTTCAGTTTAGAACGGCGCGTTTACCCTAGGGGTGACCTTACTTTTGTTCGCATCGGGAGTCGGGTCCGAGGCGAGTTTGGCGCCGGCGGGCAGCTGATATAAATATCACCCCCCCTTATCGTTCTTCTCGACGTTTTTTTGCTTTTCTTCGCCACCACTCCACCGAATCGAGCAAACGAAGCACCCACGAGCTCGGAATTCGACGGTGGACATTCTAGGAGCACGCAGTGGATGCTCTGGAGCGCAGATCTGAGGCAGAACGTTAGCGTTTCACCCGCGAGGTAGGAGGATTTGAGTTTTAACCCCCGATCCTGTTTTTGCTGCGTTTTTCTGCAAATTGAAGTCGTAGCAGTATAGATCGGGTCTCGAGGGTCTTGTAGACCCCTCCAGATCGTAAAACGGACCCCCGGGGTGCCCCCGACAGTCCGCGAAAGATCCGCCGGCGCGACACCAGCCCCGGCAGAGCCGCGGCAAAGCGGCGGTGGAGGGCCGCCGGCCAGGGCGGGCCGGTGACGGCGGCTGGTCCGGCCTTTTTTACCATACGGGGGTCTTTAAACCCCAGTATTTTGCAATCCGGGAGCCGGATTCACACGCCATTTGCGGCGACGCGACCCTGACGACGAGTCTACCTCTCCGGTGTGGGTTCGAGCGATTAAAGGTTCGGGATCGTGGCCCGGGAGCTAGAACCGTCGTATAAAATAATATTATTTTATTATTTTACGACTTCGGGCTGTTGTAACTTCTACCCGGAGCGTCTGATTGACATGCCATCAGTGGTGTTGAGACCCTGATGGTACGACAAAATTTTTAAGATAGTTTGCAGGTGTTGGGTCTGAGAACGGGGTGCGGGCCCCACGAGGCCGGTTTTTGGCGTTTGCGGAGAAACGCAGCTTTTGCACCAGGAGTTCAATTTTGGCGGATGAATAGTCGATCCTCTGTGTTTTTTCGAGAGGATTGCAATGGTGTGATCCTTTCGATGCGTTTCGGAATCCAGGCGTGGGCCCCACCCGAGCCGGCCTTTGGTGAATAATACCTTTTCACCGGGTGTCCATTTTGGACGAGCGAGTAGTCGATTCCGCTCGTTTTTCCGAGGGGATCGCAGTGGTGTGATCCGCTCGATGGGTTTCAGGATCGTTGTGTGGACCCCGCACGAGCTAGCTACGGTGAATAGTGTCTTTTTCACCGGTGCTCCGTTTCGGGCAAGTAAACAACCTATACTGCGTGTTTTTCCTCGTGGAACGTGATGGAGGCCTCGGTTTTGTCTTAGGAGGTGCACAGTGTGGCATTGTGGTGGGTCGCTCGGGTTAGCGACGTTTGGACCAGCAGTGGTTGAGGGTTCTCCCTTGGTTCGTTTCTACGAGGGTTCGTGTGGTATCACAACCTTCATATGGGTTTTGATCCTCTCGATGGGATGTTTAAACTATTAGAGTTGTGGTATCCCTCCGGTGGGCCCAGAGTGGATCCCCTAGCATCTTTACCCAAGATCGGGTTCTTGGTATCGCTGTGACTGGTTATTCACAGGCGGCGATCCCCTATCTAGCAGGTTAACCCCGTATGGTTTCTAGCATCATCAGGAATATAATCCCCTATGCGGTGGGTCGTGCACAGTAGGGTTGTGGCATCTTCGGGTTTACGATCCCTTAGTTAGCATTATGTTTATAGTAGGGTTGTGGTATCGTTGGTTATACGATCCCCTACTCAGTGCTTGTTGTTGGTAGGGTTGCAGTATCGTTGGTTATGCGATCCCCTACTCAGCGCGTGGTTTCGGTAGGGTTGCAGCATCGTCGGTTTGATCCCCTACATCTTGAGTTATACCAGATAGGGTTCCGGTATCGTCGTGTCCATCTTTGTATGGACGATGATCCTCTATCTGAGTGTGAAGCTTCTGTCGAGTGCCAGATCGGGTTGTGGTATCCCCCAGCAGATCCTGGGTGTGATCCCCTATCTGTGAGAACTACGTATGCCAGATCGGGTCGTGGTATCCCCCAGCGGACCCTTGGAGTGATCACCTATCTGTGAGCTACGTATACCGGAGTGGGTCTTGGTATCCCCTAGAGGACCCTAGCAGCGATCCCCTATCCGAGGAGTTTGGTGGTTATGTTGTTTCAGTGATGTTTCCTCAGTGATGTTATCCGACGAGTGTGGTCACTCAGGTGAGCGTCTGAGATGTTTGTTTGGGACACGATGGAGTGTATCTCTCGGATGAGTGTCATCTGGTATGACAGTGATCATGGGGTGTACTCTCCTTTTGGGACAATTTCTGGTGATGAGGTCGGTACCTCTTGTGGCTTTGTGCCGTGAGCTGAGTATATCTAGTTTGTTCAAGGTGTGTGTATGGGCATACCCCTGAGCTGAGCTGACTAGTTGTGTTTAGACGAGGATGGTCACGAGATGGAGTTTCTCTCTCGTACGGGTTCCCTCTTGCTGGGTTGAGCGGACTGTTGCCTTCAGTTGCTCCCTTTGGTTTTGGGTTTTTGGGGTGCCTACTGAGTATGTTTATACACACCCCTGCACGAGATTTGCTCGCACATGTTTGTGTCTTGTGCAGACCACATGCCTTTCGACGGAGTCCCAGGAGGACCCGGAGAAGGCAGAGCCTAGTGAGCGAGTTGACCGGGGTGTTTACCGGAGCTGTGCTGAGGGAGCTTTCCGGCGGGTGTTTGTGGCAGCGTTCCCCTCGTCAGAGCAGGTTGGACGCGATTGTAGTTTTTTTGGTGGCCCTGTTTTTCCCTTTTGTACTTCTGATGTAGTCTGTTTTGGGATAGATGTATGCGTGCATTTTACTTTTCAGTTTCTATATCTCTGCACTGTTGCATGGAGGTGTTTGTGGGTGCATGTGTACAGGTACCTTAGGCTAATGCCTCCCATGTGTGTGATAGCCTACTCGGCGCTGGTCTCCTACCCCTGGCCTATTGGAGGCGGGCTGGGGGAGTCACGACTCGAGCCCCGTTGGGTTGGGTCGTGACATATATGTGGATTAATCACGATCAACTATGTAGAAACATGAGGTAAGTGATTTTGTCTCAATGTCCACTCTATTGATTCAATCATGGTATTTTGCATCTGTATAATTTAATGGGGTGTATATTTTTTGACTTTGAAGAAATTTAATAGAGTATATCTCTATTAATTTGGAAGAGTAATTCAATTCATGTTTATTATCTAATGTTTTTATAATGTGAATATTTTTAAAGAGATAATAATTTAGTTTTCAATCTCAGTTGTTTGGGATTTAATTTAATTTCATCAAAGGAGTAGTAAAATATATCCTTCATATACTGGATTAATTTTATTATATTTTGGGTTTATAAGGAATTTTTATTCTATTCCATATTTTCCATTCATTATATATAAAATAAATCACAGAAACTTTTAAAATAAAATAGTATCTTATTTCACATTTGGATTAGGTACAATTGTAATCCATGTCAATATTTTTAAAAAATGAGTTATTAAAGGATTTTTTATTAATTCAATAGAGATTTTTTATTATAAATTAATTTTATTAGGTATTTAAATGAATTTTTATATTATTTTAACAATTTATATTTTGAATTTTGATAAAACAATTAAAAAGTTATGTTTTTATAATATTTGTTATTATCATATTTATAATCCACTGTAAACATTTTACACTCATAGGTTCTGTAATTTATAAACAGTTGTAAAAATATAATTATATAATAAAATAAAAATTTAATATTTCATTTCATTTTTACTTATTTATACAGAGTGTATGGTTTTTTTACAAAAACAATTTTTTTATGAATTGATGGTCCCCTCATATATATTAATATTTATAGTTTCATTAACATTCTATTTAATAATTAATTTTCTTATGATCATTGGTTGTCATATTTTAGTTAAACATCCATATTAGTAGTATGATGGATATGATTATGTTCTTAACTATTTTACATCTCCAGAAATGGTGTTTTACATTGATTGTTATTTCTTTGAGATGGGAAATAGTGATTTTTTGTAGTAATTATACGAAGGTATTTTTATTATATACCTATTCATAGTTTAATATGTATTAGAAAAAATATCTTGAATATCGATCTATCCAAATGCCTATGATAATGAAGTCCAAATTTATGAATTTAATTCATGTAAAATTCATATGTTATATTAAATTTAAATATTTCAGATTGTATTATACATGGATGCATTTTAAACTCCTTTTATTTATAAAATGGCATGCGTTTTTTGATATTCAATCTATCATTTTGAGTATTGATTTTTTATTTTTAATAAATTGAACTGTAAAACAATCTCATTTATTATTTCAGAAAAAAAATCTATTTCCATTCCCCATGATATGATGATGAATTACTTGATTGAGATTCGGGGATGAAAAACATAATATTATGTTATTTATTATATTATATTTCATATTTAAAATTTTAATAATGAGTGAATGTGTGCCATAATTACTGAAAAACTATTAACCCCATTAGGATTATATCCCATATATATTATGACAATGTAATATTGTAAACACCAAAATAGTTTTTTGTTCCTTCAAAATAAAGAAGTAATTTTATAGAACATGTAGAATCATGTGATGTTAAGAGAATAAGTGGTATAATGAGGGTAATGAAAATTCAAAATAACTAATAAAAAAATATAATAAAGATATTTTTATTATGTGATAATTATGGAAGGAATAATCATGGAAAATATTTCGAGGCCATGAGAGTTTCATAAAAGTGTAATGATAGGAATCATATTGAAAATTATTGGTAGGGGAAGAAATAGTCCAATCTATTACACTATATAAATGTTAATATGTGTGGAATTATTTGAACCAATTTCCCAAGAATCATGCAATCATACCTTATAATAGGTTGAGGGATGAAAGACATGCTTATGTGATCCCCATAGATGATATTTAAGTTCCTAATGATGTTTTGGAGGAAAAAGTAAGAATAGATTCATTTTTTTTCAATTATTTATTTGAGTCTAAATTTTTTTTTCTTTTATATCATACATATTTTATAAGATGATTTCTTATTTTCCAATAAACAATAAATGGGCGTCATCAGTAAAAAATCATTCTGAAAATCTCAACGCAACATGATGTGTTAGTTAGTTTATTCTATTAAACATAATAAATCATTCTTTTTATATATTTTTATATCTATGGTTGATTTTAATATAATCATTTATATTTATTGTCTTTAAAAATAAAGTGAAATAGATTTTTTTGAATAAAATGAAATTATGATTCCTAATAATGATGTAGAAATCCTAATATTTATAGTGGGAAATTAATCATATGAATCTTATCAAGAACATAATATAGCTTCTATTCAATATGTTATTCTTGGTAATGATGTGAATAAAAAATATATATATGGAAATTTTTTCATCAATGTTATTATTTACGTATTTTAATGGATTAAATTTATGTTCCTAATGATGTGTGGGAGGGTAATTTGATCTAATACTATTTTTATCTAATTATTTATATGATACATGATCATTTTACTATTTTATAAAATATAAAATTTCAATGATGATTATCTATTTCTAATGAAACATAAAAATTGGCTTATAAGTTAAATAACCTTGTGGAAATCTCACCAAAACATGATGTGTTAGTCACTTTAGACTATGAAACATAAATATTCAGTAATTTAATAGTTTTATATACCTAGGGTTGATTTTTATATAATATTTTATATGGATTTTCTCTTAAAATATAATGTAATATTTTTTTTGAATAAGAGGAAAATAAATTTCCTTATGATGATATAGATATCCTTATCTTAAGAGTGATAAATTCATCATATGAGTCATATCAACATAATCATATAGTTTCTATTCTAAATGTGATTCTTTTGAATTTTGCGATTAAAAAATCTATAATGGGAAATTTTTACTTCACAGTTATAATTTACATAATTTATTGGAATACATAGACAAATTATCTAAGAAATTAGGTAGACATACACCAAAACCTGAATTTGAGAGTCTATTAATTTAATTCCAAATAAAATGCCTATATTTTTGAATCCATTAGAATATCCATTTTTGAATTAGGTATGTTGATAAAAAATTTACATTAGTTTTCTGATTAGGTATTTATATTCAATAGTTTTTCATCTTGGGAAGCCCTTGTTTATATGTTAATAGAAATTAAACATCATTGAGGTTATGCAATGATTATAGGATAATAATTTCTATAAATTAAATGTAAAATAATTTTATTCCTCAAATTTATTACTTATTCAGTCCAATTATTAGACCTCACTAATTTTTAAGGACTTACCATTATTATGGGTACAATCAATTACTTGTTTATAAGGAATGTATTCCAAATACATCATTTCACAGGATGTATAGACATTATGAGTATACAATAATTCAATTTTGATTGACTAATATAATCTTTGTTTTTATGAATATAATTAACATATTATTTATGGAAGGCCATGATATTTTTTTTGGGTATTTATTAATGGTATGTTTCTTTACTCTAATACTAGTGACAATAATGTGAATCATAAAGTAATAATTCATGGGACTCAACGAGAAAATGAGTTATATGGGTATCTTAGAAAATTTGAATTATGTATTTAGAAATTTTTTCCCCTAACCATATTTTCTATATGGGTGGAATATTAGTTTATCCTACAATATTAATGGAAGACAATGAAAGGTCAGTAGAAACGAACTCAAATGACATATATAGTTTTCTGGGATTATGGTGTCACTATTAATGATTTTACTTAAAAATATCTATAAAATAACTTATTAACACTGATTTAATGTAATTGATTGATGTTACCATGGAGAAAAAGAATTGGAATAAAATTTTGAATTATTGAATAGAAAAATAGTTAATGACACAATTTTTACTCATCAATCAGGACATTATGGGTTTGTGATAATAATTTTTTCTTCTAATAAGGAACTTGGTTATTTCTATATATAAAAGGATATTCTAATTTCATATGTATAAATTTATTCAAATACACTTGAACATAACTATACAACTATTGATATTGGGTTTAAATCCATATTATTTATATTGATATTATAGAGGTATAATCTATATGATTAAATATGCATTATATTCAATGTATATAATATTACAATATGTATCTCTTCATAGAAATATCACAATATATGTAAATTTTGATGGGTTGACCAACATAATGATTTAGATTACTCAATAAACCACCACATTAGTAAAGATAATATATTAGAAAATGCATATAGAATAAAAGATCATGGATTTCTAAATTAATGGTGGATTAATAGAGATCTTGTATTTTTGGATTTAGTCAAAATAGATTTAGAAATTATTATAGATTGGTAAAAATAACCCATATTTCATAATGGGTTCTTGAACATATTTATTATATTATATAACATATTTATAAAATGATGGTGATAATTTTCAAAATGATTTCAAAGCTCTGAGTGATGGGAAATTATAAGACATCATATATTTATATTGAATAAAAATATTTTGAATGAGACTATGTGATATCAATATAACAATTCTGAAATGAAAATTATAAATATGATATCATATATCTAATTTAACAATAAAACATGGTAACTAAAATATTTATAGATAATTTATGGAAACTCTATGCTGGGTTAATATGAAGTGTGAAATTTCATATTATTTATCGAGATGTTTCATTTTTCAATTGGTGTATAATGAGAGGATTTATTCTATATAATTTTGAAATATAAACATATTCCTATTTGAAAATACGATTACAATAATATAGACATATCCACTAGATTGCCTAAGAACACTATAAATGATGATTCATTGTGGCTTAATTTTATAATATTACCATGTTTTCACATGTATTTCTTATAATATAATATTTATCCTTATAGTGATTTTAATAAATCCATATAAATAAGTAATAAGACATTATAGTTAACATCTTTTACTTTTTGGGGGATCATGATCCAAAATTTACATCAATATTATGAGAATTTCATCATGAGGCTATTAATAATTATCATTATTTGAGCAATTCATATCACCCTCAAAATGATGGACAAACGAAAATAACATTCCAAACATTGTATAATAATTTTAGGTCAACTCACATGGCTTTAGGTTTGGGAGACCATTAATTATTTGTGGTGTAATTTTTATAAATCAATAACATCCATTTAATTATTAAAAGAATTAAATATGAATAAATATTTTCAAAATAATGTCATATCCCATCATAATGGGTTGGAGTTTGTGAATAAAATCATGTTGTTCTATAAAGTTTTTAGGATAATAAATATAATGTAATCAATATTCATACCCATATTAATGCAGTTCAATGAAGGAAAAAAGGGACTTGTTGATAAAAAAATGATGTTTTTTCATTTCATGTTGGACATCAGGCTTTTAAAAAACTATCACAACATAATGGTGTTCTATGGATTGGTATGAAATGAAAGAGGGAATTAGGTATATGTAACCATATAAATGTCTAGAATCAATTGGATTAGTGAATTAATATATGGAAATTCATCATAACATATCTAATATAAATGTTGTATTTAATATACCTTTATCGAGGAGGTACATACCATATCTAATGAATGTTATAATAACTTTTTAAAAATTATTGGATCTATATTTTTCAAACCATGATGAGCCTATTCAAATTAGAGACAATAGAGATCAATTATCAAGGAATCGAACAACATGAATGATATATTTAATTTTGAGAAATCATAATATATACGAGGAGAAGATGGAAACTAAATATATTATTATTAATAAATACGCAAATATTTTTATAGTCTGATATTCTGTAAATTTCGGGGTTGATAATGTTTGAA
The DNA here is from genome assembly GCA_963277665.1 of Viscum album. Taxonomy (NCBI): domain Eukaryota; kingdom Viridiplantae; phylum Streptophyta; class Magnoliopsida; order Santalales; family Viscaceae; genus Viscum; species Viscum album. Next base: position 652,116,320 of record OY728164.1, on the reverse strand, counting down.
GTAGAAATGAAGGAATCAATTGAGATTCAATTATGAAAACATTTTATTGTAAAAAAAATAACAGAATAAAAATCGTATTAATCAAGAAAGTGATTAAATAATATTACTACATATTTTATATATTGAATTATAATAAATTAATATTAATTTTCTAATTATCATTATAAATTATCCTATATTTAATGTTTAGGATTTATCTATTAAAAATATTTTCAAATGAATAATGAAAATATAATATTTTATAACAATTTCAAATTAGAATAAATAATTCATTATGATCCCTTATAAAAATAGTTTAGATGTAAAATTAGATGTAATATATTATTTACAATTCAACTATGTTTACTATAATCAATTTTATTTTTGATTCTAACATAAAAATGTATACATAAAAATCATTTTTTTAAACTGCTTTTCTATTCCCTTTTTAATTGCATCGTAAAGTATTTTCTTCCACCTATATAAATTTAATATATAATGTTGATTCCATATTTTGAATAATGAGGTCCGAAATTTATAGTTAGTCATTTTTTATTTTTAGGAATTTTTTATTGTTATTAAAATAAAATTTATCACATATATAAAAGAAAAATTAGGTAATTATTGTTACAAATAAAATGATAAGGAATTATAAATCAATCGAGAACATTCCATTGATTCATTGAATGGGATAAATTAATAAATATCCATCCCAAATTATAATATATTTAATTATTATGAAATTTATCTTTAGTAATGACATATATAATATTTTAAGTATTGAAAATTCCAAAATACCACTCCCATAAATTTATCATATTTTATATGATAAAATATGTATAATTATATGTTATGAATGAATATAAAAAATTATATTGAACATAATTAATTTAATTATATCCTTGTAAATTATAATTGATTGTTATTTTATTGTTTGATTATGTTCAGTCATAGGGCCAACATAATATATATTCAATAAATAAAATAAAAAAATACATTATTTTATACGTAATAAAAGTCAAAAAAATGTGTAATTATAATATAAAAATGATTTTATTAAATAATATAATTTTTTGATGTTTTAATTAATTATATTGAAATTATTTATTTCACTTGCTGATTTTAATTTTAAAATAATGAAATAATTTCAAAAATTAAATAAATGATATATTATGAAATGAATATATTATTAATTTATTGGAAAATCGTTAAAACATGAAATATGTTTAGGGAAAAAATAAGTGGTCATAAATTTATTTTTATTTCCATTTATCATAAAATTCTCTTATTAAGGTACCATTAATTACAATAAAATTTTATAAATTTTTATATTAGTGTAATTTCTAAAAAAGATAACATGGTTTAAAACAATGAGATTTGGGTGAAACCATCACCTACAAATATCCTAATTTCATTATTTGAGTGGGCTTTGACTCATCCACATAATTTATCATTATTTAATCAATTTGGATCCATTTTTGAATGAAAATAATTAATATTAATTTAATACTTTATCTAATTTCATGAGTACCCCTACCATCACTTATTAAAGAACCTCTATTACTTAATTTATATACACCTCATTGAGAAATATATGTCAACCAAATACTACACATTTGAAATATAAAAAATTATAATCAAGTTATATATGAATTTTTATTTTCAAATAAACAACCCTAGGTCCCTTAATATGAGATCTAACATAAGTCTACTGAAGAAGTGGTAAGTGTCTTTAAGGAATCATTCAAATATCTATCTTCTTTTACTTTATAAAACCGGTTATAAAAAATAAAACAAAATGAGTAAAAAATCATCAATAACAAAATATATTTTTTTATTATGGTGAATCCTTTTTCCAACTATTTTCCATCCTAAAGAAACTAATAACATCACTAATGGTTTTCACATCTTACAATATCAATATTTTAGGGAAATTAATTTACCATCACTGTTTATCTTTTGTTTATATAAATAATGTACTAATATATATATATATATAAGACTCATTTCATTAATATTCTTATAAAAATGTAATATCATATCTACCTTTTTACATTCCAATTTATTTTGATTCGATAATTTCACTTTTTCACACAAGTGGAAATGGATAAAGACTTCTCACATAACCAATGAACTAATGAAAAGTGTTTATAGTATTAAAAAATAACAATAACTAATTTTCTCATTATGAATAAATTCAAGACCTATCTATTTCCCATAAAAGTATTTTTTGTGCTTCCATTTTTTTTATTTATGGATATGAATGACTGGGGAGAACATGTTGAAGGGATTGAAAAATTTTGAGTTATAAGAGATTCTCCACATAAATGATTTTTATGGAATAATTTTGTCTCCATTTTACATTTCATGTTTTCTCTACGGATGTCAGAATTCATTTTAATGTTTACCAACCATGATGAATAAGCATATGTGATTATACCTTGCGGGGGAATATATATGTGCATATTCCTAAAAGTTTTAATTTTTAATAAATCCATAAATTTCTTTATAGCTTTTAGAGGATGACCAACATTTATTATTACAAACACTTTCTCGTATTTATTTTAACAGAATAATATATAACAATTACGTGAAGGATCTAATTATGTTATAAAAATAATTAATATATGAAAATGTGATTTCTCATGAATATTTTATATTCAATGGATGAGATTTTTTTATTTTATTAATTTCATAAAAATAATCATGAATAAAACCAATAATGTTATTAATGAGTTGGAATCACTTGGAAAATTGTTTCATTGTTGGACTTGGTGTCTAATTTAGCCACTATTGTTTTGACCTATGAGCTTAATCACATTGACTTATTTTATATTTCTTTATGTATGAAATATTATATAAATGATATTCAATTATTTTATCATGTGTATTTAGTTTCACTATGGTGAAGAAGATGAAATTTACATTTATGGTTGAAGCATAATTGGGTAATGATTTCCCTTACTATTGGAAATTTTTATTTATTATCAAAATGGCGGATGATAATATAATTATGTTTAAATAAAATATGTAAAATAAATAAATTGGTAGATCCAAGTACCTAGGAAAATATAGTTATGAATAGTAATATATTTGTTTTATTTTTTTCAGTATGTTTGTGATATGTTATGTACATATTTTATGTTTCTGGGTAAATATGAATATCCACACAAACTAGTAGAAAAAATCCATGATATTTGACTTATATTTTATATTGATATTTAATGAGTTTTAATCCCAATTATATGTATTTATTTAACCATTCATATAATATAAATTAATATATGCATTTACATGCTACCCGTGATGACATGAAGTGACTACTAGTTCAAGGAATTCTTCAATAATAAGATCTTAAGAAGTATGGGTATATAAATATGATGATTTATTTCTAATGATTTTTATTGAATCAACAAAAACTATAAATTTAATATGAAAAATTTATTTATAACATATTCATTATAAAGTATATCACTACAAGATAAATTGAGTGAATATCAATAAAACATTATGTCACTACTATCCATGTATTTTTATCATGATTATATGTTAAATTGCCAAATATTTTTTATGTTGGGGAACAGTGTGTTTGAATATATAATATGTTTTTCATTTACAATTAATTATTAATTCACTTCAAAATATGAAAATCTAATTAATTTTGATGATAGAATTGAGGAGGGTGTGATTCTTACACAAAAATACTGAAGAAGATAATTCATATGATTCAAGATAAATTGGGAATTATGATGATAAATTTTAATACTTTTGATAACATAAAAAAAATGATTTTATGTTTTTCATGATGATTTGGTATATTCTTGGATAACCAAATAATTATTTAAGGGATTTTGATCAAATAAAAGTATTTTATGGTTTTATAAATAAAAAATTAGTTTTTCCTTAAAATAAATCAATTAGAACAAGATTAATTATACATGGATATGAAGGATTATTTTTATGACTTATATTAATCCCTATGTGTTAATGATGTAGAATTGAACATGTTCCATTGATGTAAACTATGGCACCCAGATCATTAAAATTATTTTATTTCATGATTTTATGGATTTGGATTTTATTATTGTGGTTTTAGATGTCTCCAGGTTAAAAAATTTCAATGTTTGATAATTTTTTGTGTTTTGGGCTAGTGCATGGGAATCACAAGGTTATTTGTGAGGTTGGCCTATGTCATTTTGTGTATGCCCAATAATTAAAAAAATAAATTTTATATAAATAAATTAAATTAAATTGTTAAATAATATTATTATTAATATTATTGTTGGAGATAATAACAATATTATTACTAATTTTTTTATTAATTTTATGAGTAATTATTTATTAACACTAATATTATAGATTTTTTATTTTTATTTTTTTTACTTTTTTATATAATTATTATTAAAAAATAGAAATTAATATTAGTATGATGATAATGATGATGATGATGGTGATTATAAATTTATTTTTTTATTGTTTTTATAAAAAACAAAAAAAAACAAATCCTAATTCCCCACCACCTCATGCATCCCTCCTCCCCCCCCTACACGTCGCTGAGCACACACCCCCACCCCCCATTATGTGCCTTCCTATTCTCTGGCGTGCAACTCACCGACATCCTTTCACCACATAATTGTGTATCCCCCTCATGTCCCCTCCCAAATGTGTTCCTCTCCCAGGCAACCACTCCCCCATAAAACACTCGTTTCTCAAACAAGACCCATGTCATCCTAACTTCCTCTCAATGGTGGTCACCTCTCCAGCTACTCCTCCTTCGCCAGTGACCAGCTCCTCCGGTCGTGCCTCCTCGTTTTCCCCTATGGTAGGTTTTCTTCATTTTATTTGGGGTTCCCATTTAGGGTTTTCTTATTTTATTGAACCATAATTATAGGTTTTGTTCTTTGTTATTTTGGTCTATGATAGTGGTGACGATTGTTTCTCAAGGTGTACTCTTTCTCTTATGAGTGTTTTGTCTCATTTAGATTCCATTGAGGTAGGTGGATTCATGTTTTTCCACTTCAATTCATTACTTTGATTATAACATTTGTTGAATAAAATTTCAACATGAATCATGTGTTTGTGAGACCCTTCTGTAAAATAATAAATTGTCTTATTATTGTTATATTTTGTTAAAAATATGTATTATGGTGATTTTTTATACATATTTGATTATGCACACTTTTTGCTAATTTTATTAGTTATTTAAAATTGAAATGAATTCGTGTTATATAATTTAGACTTGATATGATATGGTAAATAGGATTTAATGTGTGATTTTTATATCATTTAAGGCATGAGGATTTGTGTTGTAATGTTTTTGAAATGATTCTGTTTGTATTGAATGTTATTTATATTGTTGGAATTAAATGGAGTCGTTAGGTTGCTTGATTGTAAATGGTTTTTTTTTTTTGAAAATGGTGTATTAGTGTTTTTATAGATTTTTGGAGAGTACCATTGGATGTTGGGACACTAATGGTGAATGGAGTGAACACATGAATGAGAATTAAAATTAATATGGTGCTTTAAAAATAAGATTTTACTTTAAAAAATATTTATTAAATTTTTTTCGGTTTTTGAATCGTATTGTGATTCCAATATTTGGAATAATTTTATTTTATGGATTTATGGTATTTTTTGTCCCCTAGATTTATTTTAGGAAATTTTGGTTGGTTATGATGGTACATGTAACACCCCAAGATTTTATAAGATATATTATTTTTAATTTCATTCATATATTCTGTTTTACGCTACACCAAGTTTATCTAGCGCTATACACAACACCGTATTAGCTTGCAGTATACACAACATTAATCTTGGATCGTGTTACACACATTTTCATGTTTGTTTGATAGTAGTTATTCTATGAAAAATTGAGTGTGTGTATATATATATATATTAAATTTATAAATGAAAAATGGTTGGATTTTGTTATACGAAACAACAAAGGAGTCTGGCACTACATGCAACCCTGACTTGACTTACATTACATGAAATCACGACCTTCCTCGATAGTGTGTGATGTACGCAATACTGGGTTTCACTAAACAATGATATATGGTTATAATATTGTTATAAACTAGCCGTTTGGAATAGTATTAACTACAATTTTAATTTTATCACATTATTATTCATCTTACACATTTTATAGAACATGGGATGAGAACAAAAAAAATTTTTTAGCTAAAATAAGTTTTTTTTTTAAAGTGTAGTTTCCCTCCTTTAAATTGCGCACCCATTTGAAAAATAATTTTTTAGAAGTATCTAAGGTAAATATAACAAAATAAATTCTTCTTTTTAATTAGGATATAAAAATTTACAATGGATAAAGTTTTGATATTTTTCTGACAACGTTATTATTTTGATGAATAGTAAAGACGCGCTAAATATTAATTAAAAAAACATCTTTCATTGTGATAATTTATATGGTTTATTTATAATATTAAATTCTTTTAAAATATAAATATAATATATTTTTACCATTTATTATAATTTATGCAATTATCTTTGATTTTACATTGAATTCATAGGTTAAATCAATTCAATCATTTGCAATGTTTTAAACTAAAATCCGTTTTTTCGACACAGTGATTATTTTTATATTAATTACTGGAAATTCTGTGTTTTGAATTTTGAAAAATGGAATCAATATTTAAATTAATTGGGTCCAAATTATGTTAATAGGTTACTTTTGTTTTTTTAATATTATGAATAGTAACTACGGTAATTTTTATTTACTGGAGTTAAAGGTAAATCAGGCAATTAAAGGAAAACATATGATTATAAAATTACCCTAACACCTACCAAAATTTTATTGGATAGATAAAAGTGGACTCATATCACCTAAGGTTTGGAATAGATTCATATTTTGGGATTTTTGAAAATGAAAATAATTTTATTATTATTAAAACCAAACAAAGTGACAACATGTCACTCTCTTAAATTTTATAAGTATAATAATTCTAATTTAGTGATAAACTTCAGGAAACTTTGAACATGAATAGTCCCCAAAAAGATAATATATTTATATACACCATGTGATTTTATTTACAATATTTAGGGATTAAATAATTATCAATAAAGGTGACACAATAATGATGTTGAAATAATTTTATTGATTGAAATTACAAATAAAGGGTTTTAAAAATATTAAAATAAATATTATATGAACTATTTAATATGCTCCATGATTTTATAAATAAATTTTACATGTTAGGAATATGTTAAATATTTTAGTTCGAACATATATTTTGTGTGTATTTTATTTAAATTCAAATAAAATCATAGTGTCAAAATTGACAGTATTTTTATTTTATAAAAATAACATAACATAAAATTGTTTAAAATCACAAAAATATTTAAAAATTAGAAATTAAAATTTATATGGTCTAGAATGTCATAAATTACCCAATTATGGACAATTCACAACACGTGAGTAATTATTTATAACAATTTAAAATTTAAATTCTTATAACCACAAATAAAATTAAATAGATTAAATAAGGATAAATCAAGATGAAAAGGTTTAAAATAAATTTCCAACATGTTTAAATTTTATTTGTTGATGATATAACTACCCTATATCATCTAATATTTGAATATGAGTCATTTTTTTAGGTTTTGAATTGGGGTTTGATTTATTATAAAATAATATTTTTGAGGGTTCCAAAGGTTCCCCTCTCCTCCCTTATAAAAGGGAACCTCCTCCCTCTCCTCTTCACAACACATTCAGCCTTCATGCTCGGCCATACCCTATACATTTCTCTTCTAAACTTCACTATCAACATTTTTTAGGTTCTGGTCTTCTCAAAAATCCAAGTCTAGTCCCTTAATAGGAATTTTAAATAAGGCGCATCGAAGAAGAGGTAATCTCTTCTACTGATTCTCTCAAGTTTGTTTTTTATTCAACTTCCTTTTATATAGTTGTTTAATTATAAAGTAATAAAATCAGTATAAATAATATAATGATATGATATTATAAATATGAATCAACCCCATTTCACATTCTATCCATCCTACGGTAAATGAAAACAGCATTCATGCTCACGTACAACCTACCGTCTCCATGAATGGTGTATTTCATTCCATTTATCGGTCTATCATATATATTTATATGATGAATATATATTATATCTAAATCATGTTTTACATTCTATAACTAAGTAAATTAGGATAAATGTATTAATAGCAAGAACAAAAAGTCGAATCACGTATGATAAATGAAACAATTTTACCCAAAACACTGCTTTAACATGGAATTTACCAATGAACCAGTAATTTAAAGTCATAAGTGAACTATATATGATATCATAACAACTAATTTGATTCTATAATAAGTCAATGACATTATTTAAATCATTATAAAATAGTTTTTGATACATACTAATCATATCAGATAGATGGTAAGGGATAATTATTCCAATCTCCTTATTTTTCGAGATTGTTTATTCGTATGTATTTACTGGGGTTATTGTTATAATCCATTACCAATTTTTCTAAAAGTGTTTTCATGTATTTATAAAGTCCTTTTTACCCATTTTTTAGTTTTACCACATGTTATGAATGTAATATATCTTTTTTTACCATAAGATGAACTTTTTGACTTTTCCAACAAAAGTACAAGGATAATATTTTTTTAACTTATACGACATTAACAGTATTTTACGGTTTCATACCAAAATATTTTCATGAATATTACTCTATAATATTTCATGACTATTTTAAATAAAATAATTTTCTTTTAAAATTATATTTCATTTTGAGAGAAGAAAATGATTTTGAAGAAGAAAGGATATTTCCCTCAATAATTCATTTCAAGTGTTTTATCAAAACCATTTTCCGTCTATGATGACATTATTTAGTATGTGTATGTTTTAAGTATAATGTCTTTATTATTTATATGGTTTTACATTTCTTATATTTAAATGATATCCATTTTTTATATGGATTATGTTATGATGGGATGATGTTAATGATACCCAATTTATTTTTTGGGTTATGATGAATGATTTATATTTATTTGGTGGAACATTTAAAAATGGTTATAATATGAGTTGGGTGTGACTTATTTGTCCCTCCAATGCATTGGGTAATGATTCATATATCATGATATAGACATGGTTGGAATAATAAGTTAATCGGGTTCCGTGATACAGGACTGGAATGAGGAGTGAACTCGATTCAGTAAGGGATTTGTCCACTATGATAGTCTTGGCAGCAATGCCATGGATACTATAGAAATCAAATCAAGTGATTAATGGTTCGCAATAATTACATGTTTTATTACCATGATATTATATCATTATTTATTTTCCATTATGATCTATGCCTTACGTACTTCCATGTTTTATGTCATTACTCAAGATTTTGATGTTTAAATAATATATTCATGTTTTATGCTCAAATGTATATGGTTTGTTTTATTTTCTCCATGCTTAGACTTAATGAGCATTTGAGCTCACCCTTTATATATTTTCTTTTCTTCAGGATTTAAAGAAATCTTTTAGGTAAGAAAACAAAAGGGGAAGATCTTTATGGGAGATGTTGAAGATATTTAACCATGATTAGAAGAATATATTCCGAGTTTCCAAAGACAGTAAACTATTATGATCCTTGTGTGTTGGTTTTTTTTATGTATGAAGTATTCCACAAAAGTAATGTAATGTCTATGTATGTCAAGCTTCGGGTCTCTACAGTTGGTATCAGAGGAATGTTTTATTTAACCTTTTAAAACTATGATGCGAAAAATTTAGTGAAAATCCTAGAGATATTTCTAGGGTATATCTAGGGATATCCCTAATGTTAAGTATAAGTATTGGTTATAGTCCTAGAATTACGGTAACGATATTATAATTAATCTTAAGATATTAGATATTGAAGGTACTCCCCTTGTATTATGTTGTTTTACCTAGCATGATTTTTGCCTCTCACACATTTCATTGTGGGTTTTAGATGATGGCCGGAACTCGAAGGAACCGTGTTGATCAATGTAATGGACAATGAAATGATTTTCCTTGTGAACAAAACAATTTTATGGGAGATGAAGTGCAAAATATTTTTTGTTATACTTACACAAGCAATGAATCATTATGGTCTTCCAAATGTAAAGTGAAAGGAACAATATTCAATTGAGTCCTTCATGAGGCAACATCCACCTTCTTTTCGTGGGTCTTCTAATCCACTTGTTGTTGAACAATGTATCAGTACCATTGAAATGATATTTTCCATACTTCACTATTCGAGAAATGAAAATTTCATTCTAGTTATTTACCATTTAGAAGGTGAAGCAGACTAGTGGTGGACTATAATTAAAAATACAAGGACCCAATATGAAATTGAATCCACAGAATGGGATGAGTTCAAGAAAATATTTTTCAATAAGTACTTCCCTCGTAATATTTGAAAAAATTGGGAAAAGGAGTTCCATGAGATTAAGCAAAACGATGATTTATATGTTGGTATATAAGAACCAAATTTAACAAGGCTTTCAAGGTAGGCATCTCGCTTTATCATCCAACAAGAAAGTAAAGGTGATCGATTATTTAGTGGCTTAAAATCAAGTCATTGAATGGTGTTAGCTATAAGAGACTTCGGTAGATATGAAGAAATTATGTGATGTGCTATCAAGTTAGATGTGGAATTTGGTATTACATATCCATTTCATGTTATTGACAAGAAACAAAAAATGGAGTTCATGGAAAAATCTCAGAACAATGGTGAAAAGATGAATGTTTCATTGTGATCAATGTGTGGAAAGAAGCATGGTGGAGATTGTCTTAATGAGAATAGAAAATGTTTTATGTGTGGAAAATAAGGTCATCGAGCAGCTGAGTGTTGAAGTAATTGAAAAAGGGTAGCTAGTTATGTGAATAATGAAAAGGCTGTAGTGAACTCACCACCAACACTTCAATGATACAAGTGCAAGGAAATGGGGTATTATGTTAATCAATTCTCTAATCCAAGGGTTAATGATGATCGATGTGTGCAACCTATTAATACAATTGATAAAGGGAAGTCACATGTGATCACTATTTGTGATGTTGAGTTTGAAAATGATGTTGTAGAATGATTAAGTGTTTATTTAATGGGATTTCAATATAGTGTCATGGAATCTCATTTATGGTATTGTGGAATTTTAGAATATCTATGTATTGGTTTTCAATACTTATATGGTACTGGTAACTATGAAAATTGATTGAAATATTTTTGGAAAGAAGAATATATGTTCATAATGAAGAGATAAAGAGAAAATTAAATTATCTCATGACTGATATAATGACAATTTTATATTATTGTTTCAGTATATAGAAATTTTGGGATTTTGGTATGTGGAAAGAGTTTACTTTTGACAAAATTCATGTTCTCACTAATGTTCTATGAGGATTAATTTTTAAAGTGAATAAATGATTAAGGTATCCATATGTTTTGAATGTGACCAACATGATATATTGTATGATATATGGGGGATAAATGTATGTATTCACATACTCGGTAAATGACATTTCTAGTAATTGTTTTCTAAATACTATGAGCTTAGACAGAAGTATTTCAGATAATCCTAAAGATTGGAATGTATTATGTTGGTCATGATTTTTTATTATTTTAGGATAGAACTTTATTCGATATTTTTGATGGGATGTTATAATAGTGTAGTTTTAGAAAAAGGACGACTTGCAGGATGGGTGACAACCCATCGCATCAGATAAGGCCGTGGGAATCAAACCCACAACCAAAGTGCAACAGGCCGTTATGACCTACCACTAGCCTACAGGAAGTCCCTCGTTAGAAGAAACTAGTTTTATTTTATAAATTGGTATGATAAATGAAGTATAAGTACATTTTTCGAATCATATACGATTAACCTCACCATAGATGGACTTATGTATATTCGATAACTTTTGCTAACCTTTTTTTTGAGACAGATGGAATGACCCATCATTTTATCACATGATCTGCTGACTCATCAAGAATCAAAAATTCAACTTCATTTCTTTACGAGACAAAGTGGAAATTGTTCAATCCCTGAAAAATGGTGATATTGTACCAAAATAAAGTATATATTTCTTTTAATTCAAATTATTCAACTTTACGGAAATGATCTTGAAAACAAAAAAATTGGTGTCCTAATTTCTTCATATCTGATGAATCAGATGGTAACATAGATCATCACAAATTTATGACTTTGTGATTGTTGGATTTCTCATTTTCATGTTCTCTTCCACTCTCCATTAGAACATGATGGTAGGTTTTTCATTCATATCCATATTTTCACCTATGTTCTCTTATATGGATACCAAGTGATTAGTTAATTTGGGATACCGTTAAATTTCATACTGTAGTTTTTAAAGATAAGTTTTGGTATTCCTTTTTACGATGTGGGATTCAACGAATGAAACTCTAATGTAATAAACCATTTATAACCCCGAAAAATTTCAAGGGAGAAATTCATTTTAAGGGGGGTAGAATTTAACACCCTAATATTGTATAAGTTATATTCATTTTAATTTATTTCATATCTTCTGTTGTACACTACACCATGATTATCTTGCGCTATACGCAACACCATATTAGATTGCAGTATACACAACACTAATCATGGATTGTGTTACACACAATTTCAAGTTTGTTTTATAGTAGTTATTCTACACAACATTGAGTGTATATATATATATATTCAATGTATAAATTAAATATTGTTGGATTTTTTTATATTAAACAACAAAGGAGTCTTTCACTACATTCAACCCTGACTTCGCTTGCATTACACTCAATCACAACCTTCCTCGATAGCGTGTGTTGTACGCAATACCGGGTTTTACTAAACAATCGTTTATGGTTATAATATTATTATAAACTAGACGTTATGAATAGTAATAACTGCCATTTGGTTTTTATAACATTATTATTCATCTTACACATTTTCTAGAACATGTTATGAGAACAAAATAAATTTTTTTGGGTGAAATAAGTATTTTTCAAAAAATTATGTTTTGCTGCCTTTTAATTGTGAACCCATTTTAAATATAATTTTTAACAATATTATAAGTTCAATATTACAAAATAAACTTTTTATTTTGAATCAGGATATAAAAATTTACATAGGATAATGTTTTGATATTTTTCTGACAACGTTCTTATTTTGATGAATATTAAAACATGCTAAATTCTACTTAAAAACAAATTTTTCCATCAAGATAATTTATATGGTTAAATTATAATAGTAAATTGGTTTAAATTATAATTAGAATATATTTTTATCATTTAATATATTGTATGTAATTAGCATTGATTTTACATTGAGTTCTTAGGTTAAATCAATTCAATCTTTTGAAATGTTTTAAACATAACCCTGTATTTTTCGACAATGAGATCAATTTTAATTAATTTTTGCAACCTATGTGTCTTGAACATTGAATAATGGATTCCATATTGGAATTCAGTGGGTCCAAATTATGTTAATTGGAATCTTTTATTTTTTGATATTATGAATAGTAACTATGATATTTTTATTTACTACAGTTAAAGGTAAATCAGGTAATTAAGGGTAAAAATAAGATTGTAAAATTACCCTAACACCTGCCATAATTCTATTAGATTACTAAAAGTCTCCCATATCACCTAAGGTCAGAATAGATTTATTATATCGACTTTTGACCATGAATATAATTTAATTATTATTAAAACCAAAGAAAGTGACAACATGTCACTCTCTTAAATATTAAAAGTATAATAATTTTAATTTAGTGATAAAAATCAGGAAACATCTAACATGAATAGTACCCATAAATATAATAAATTTATCTACATAATGATAATTTATTTAGAATTTTTAGGTATTAAATAATTATCATTAAGGGTTACACAATAGTGAGGGTGAAATAATTTTATTGATTTAAATATGAAATAAAGGGTTTTAAAAATATTAAAATAAATATTATATGAACTATTTAATATGATCCAAGAACTTTCATGATAAACATGACATTTTATGAATCTATTAAATATTTTAGTTCGAACATAACTTCTGTGTAGATTTTATATAAATTTAAATAAAGAATAGTTTCAAAATTCACTCTATTGTTATTTTATAAAAATAACATAATATAAAATTGTTTAAAAATCACAAAAATATTTACAAATTATAAATTAAAATTTATATGGTCTAAAATGTGATATATTATCCAATTTTTGACAATTAAAAATAGATAAATAATTATTTATAACAATTTAAAATTTAATATCTTATTACCACAAATAAAATTAAATAAATTAAATAAGGATAAATCAAGTTGTTATGGTTTTAAAAAAAATTACAACATATATAAATTTTATTTTTTGATTATATTACAACCCCATATCATCTGTTCTTCTAATATGAGTCATTTGTGGATTTATTTAAGTGGGTTTTGATTTATTATAAATTAATATTTTTGAGGTTTCTAATAGTGCCCCTCTCTTCCCATATAAAAGGGATCCTCCTCCCTCTCTTCTTCAAAACACATTGAGCTTTCAAGCATGGCCAAAACTTTTCATTTATGTTATCCACTTCCCAAGAAACATTCTACAGGTTCTGGTCTTCTCAAAAGTCAAACTCTAGTCTCTTAAGTGGAAGCTTAAATGAGCTGCGTTGAAAAAAAGGTAATATCATCTACCGATTCATTCATGGTTCTTTTTTCTTAAACATCATCTTATTTAGTTGTTTCATTGTAAATTAATAAAATCAGTATCACTAATATACTGATATGATATTATAAATATGAAATTACCCCATTTCATCTTCGATCCATCCTACAGTAAACGAAAACAACGTTCATGCGTACGTATGACCTACTGTATCCATGACCGGTGTATTCCATTACATTTGTCGATCTATAATATAGATTTATATGATGAATATATATTATATATAAATAATTATTTAAATTCTAGAATAATGTAAATAAGGACATAAGTAATAATATCAAGAACAACAAGTCGAAACACGTACGATAAATAAAACGATTTTACCCAAAATGCTGCTTTAACATGGAATTTAAACATGAAAGGGTAATATAATGTTATAAGTGAACCATATATGATATCATAACAATTAATATGATTCTATAATAATTCAATGACATTATTTAAATCATTACTTAGGAGTTTCAGATATATATGAAGCATATCAGACATAAGGGAAGGGATAATTATTACAATCTCATTCGGATCCGAGATTGTTTATTCGTATGTATTTACTGGGGTTATTGTTTCATCCACTTCCATGTTTTCTAAAAGTGTTTTCAAGCATGTTTAAAGTTCTTTTTACATATTTTTGACTTTTACCACATGTTATGAATGGAATATTTATTTTGTTTACCATACAAGGAACATTTTTACTATTCTGAAAAAAGTACGAGGAAAATGTTTTTTTAACTTATACGGCATGACCAGATTTTTACGGTTTCATAACACCTTATTTTAATGAATATTACTCTACAATATTTCATGAATATTTTCAAAAAAATCCTTTTCTTTTAAACTTTCATGTCATTTTTTGAAAAGAAAATGATTATGAAGAAGAAAGGATATTTCCCACAAGAAATCATTTCAAGTATTTTATCAAAACCATTTTCGATCTAAGATGACATTATTTAATACGTGTATGTTTCAAGTATAATAAATCTATGATTTAAATGATTTCACTTTTCTTATGATGAAATGATATCCATTTTTTTTATTTAGATTTTGTTTTGATGGGATTATGTTTATGAAACCCATTTTATTCTTTGGGTTATGATGAATGATTTATGTTTATTTTGTGGCACACATAAGAATAATTTCAATATAAGATGGGTGGGACCTATATCTATCTCAAATGAATTGGTTAAAGATTTATATATCATGAGATATACATAAATGGAACTTCAAGTTAATCTGGTTCAGTGATTCCAGACTGGAACGAGGAGTGAACTCGATTCAGTAAGGGACATTGTCCATTTTGATGGTCTTGGAAGCAATGCCTTGGATAATATGAAAATTACATCAACTACTTAATGGTTTTCCACAAGTACATGTATTATTACCTTGCTATTTTATCATTTTTTATGTTCCATTATGATCTAAGCCTTACACACTGCCATGTTTTATGTCATTGCTCAAGATTTTGATGTTTAAATATTATGTTCATGTTTTTAAGGTCAAATGTATATGGTTTGTTTTATGTTTTCCATGCATACCCATACTAAGAATTAGAGCTCACCCTTTATATGTTTTCTTTTTCCCTAGATATAAAGAATGGTTTTAGGTAAGAAGACAAAATGGGAAGATATTTTTGGGAGATGTTGAAGATCTTTCACCATGGTTAGAAGATTATGTTCCGAGTTTCAAAGAAAATAAACTGTCACAATCCTTTTGTGTTGGTTTTTGTTATGTTAAGTATTCCGCAAAAGTAATTTAATCACCATGTACGTCAAGATTCGTGTCTCTACAGTATACGTGCATATTCCTAGTTATTGATATATATATATATATTTAATGTTCTCTTATGGACTGGAGGAAAACATGCATCAATTTAATGATATATATATGTATATATATGGAAGTGTTTGCATGCAAGAGGGATGCAGATTGAGTTAGAAAAATTTGGCTTGACCATTCTTTTCTGTAGGATATCCCATGCACATTCATTATTAATTTAATATCCTCTAGTTTCATGCTATTTTAATCCTCATTGATTTATAAATATGAATATATTATCCTTTATTAATGTTAATTGGTGTGAAAATTGTCTTTTAATCGTTGTATTTTGAAAAATATAATTTCCAGGGTAAATAACGTACTCGATTTTCTTAGTTAAATGAAAGGATGGAATTATTATATGTATTTTAAATTTTTTTAATGGTTTTATGGGTTCCTATTATAGGTTTTATTAATGTTTTTGGTTTTTATAAGTATATTAACGTTGGATTTTATAGTGTTTTGGCACGTGATGTCAATAAATGGCCCGTTTTGGAACTTTTGTAAGAAATTGTATTGTCAAGGTGTAATTGAAATGGATTAAAGTGTTTTTTAATATTTTTAAAATGTTAATTGTTGTGTTAACACCTATTTTAATGAAATAATCTGATGTTTGAAAAAAATTATTTTTGTGAAATGCTTAATGGTCCGTTTAGAAACATGGTGAAATTTATAAAAAATGTGTTTTAGGAAAAATCTGTCACATGTTTCCCATGAATTGTCTATAAATAATGGATGGGATTTATATATTATGGAATTATCATGAACGATTACATGGGTTCCTCGTTTGGAACCATTTGTGTTCTATTTATTCTAGTAGATGAGATTAGTCCATGGGAGACTCGGGGCGAGACCTATTGTAAATTTGTATTATAAATAAATATATATATATATATATATATATATTGTCATTTGATTCCTGGTTGGAATCAGATGCATAGAACCTATTATATACCTGATACATAGTACCCTACCATATAGATAGAAATTTTGGAGAATAATTTCTTGCAATTATAGTGGATGAACTAACCAGTGGATTATAGTATGTTGATGGATTCGAGTTTATTGCAATGGAATTGGGACCCTCGGTCTGTTCAGAGTTAGGGTGGCTGAGAATTTAGAGAATTTTTTATTTCATCTTATGTGGAAATATAATGAGGATGTTGAATCATGTATTAATATGTTCTGAATTATTTTTTATCACATGGGATCACCTATTTTAATTTTAACTTAGTTATATACAATAATGAATTTTATACATGTATGTATATTTCGATTACAATTGTTATATAAATATTGTTTGTCTCGATTGTGTAGTGTTTACATAGAACTGATGTGTTGGTCTCTAAAATATTATGAAAGAGTTTGTAATGTCATGTTGTTTTATAATCATTCTTTTCATTAACACAGAATTCCTTCCATTATCATTTATTTAAATGTTCACAGCACACTGATAGTATTAACATGGTTTTTGAAATGAATATGGGTGATGAGTTTTAGTTTTTTTTGTGTAAAATGAGTTGAAAATCATAATTTTATATATTGTATTTTAATACTATAAATTGATATTATATTTATTTTAATGTACGTTCATTGGAAATATTTTATCTGGATATACTACTGATATTTAATACTAACACCTATAGTTTATATTTTTTAGAAATGGATATCTCTTCCTTTATATATTTTGTAGTTGTAGTGCTAAATTAGTTCGAGTAATGTGGTAACCCATAGGGTATCATGTATTTAGGTACTATTTTATATCCTCACTTCAACAAGATTACATTTTGATTTTCCTAATTTTATTTAATTCGATGTCTTTCATTTATTGTCAAAAGAATTTCAAATTTATTAATTTTGATTCCCAACACTAGTCACAAAGCTTTGCGATCAGGAATTCCCTTCGGACCTTGTCATGGGCCAACTCGGGTCACCGGTTCATGTTCGAACATGATTGATTTGTGATAAAATTTTATCAAAGGAAGACCTTATTTTTTGGGGTATTTGGTAGATATAGATTATGAATTTATGGTCTCCAGTAGTTGGTTTGAAGTAGAATAATGAAATATTTCATGACCTAATACTTGAGTTAATATGGGTAGTCTAGTATTCAAGCCTTATGTGGTAGTTTTTTTATTAAGGGATGAAAACAGAATAATGCTGATGATACATAATGATTTCACAAGGATTAGTGATCCATGTGGAGTTTGAGTTCATGGATCAAGTACCATATATTTATTTATGCAGTCTTAGGTCATGGATCACTACCATGTCATCATGTTAGGAATAACTAATATTTCCTCAATTTAGGATTTTGGTGTATATTGTGGTTCATTTTTTTCTAGTCAGTGTAATTGTTATTTTAAAAACGAAAAAGGATTTTGAATTGATGATTCTTTATTTTGAATAAATTTTCATTGAATAAATATGTTCAAAAATTGAAATTGTTTTTGTTTGAGTATTTGGTAACTATTAGAATTTGGTGCGAAAATGCCATGGATACGACCCTCAGTACTCTTTATGGACATTTTCATATTTGAGGTAATATGAGTTAAAGGATAATGATTATAATATCTTATGGAAACTGATGACCACATGTGCAGCGATTCATGGGGATCCAAGATAGGGTGTTTGAAATTGAAGCATTGACATAGTTATTAAATAATATATTTTGATAAGTAAATGATTTATGTAAATTTAGTTTGGTTTTAAAAAATATTTCTTCATATTTGTAAAAATGTCGTAGCAGAAGGTGGTTTTGATTTTTAAATGAAATTTGTGTCATTTTACATTATTTTTATAGACTATTTTTCTATTTTTTTTTCTTGTGAGATCGTTGTTTTTGATAAAAGTTTCCTTTTAGACTATTATTTGCATTGATATAGGTTTTTGATTTGGGTTTTCGTATTGATTGGAATGTACCACCCTAAATGGACTCCAATGTTTTGGATGTGTCAATCATAGTTTTATTCTTTCATGAATGCTTCATATCCTATATGGTGATTTAGGTATATTAGAGGTAATGGAGTGGATTGAGGAGGTTGATTCTCTCTTCAGGGTATTGGAACGTCTCGATGTTTTTAGAGTGCATTCCATTTCAGGTTAGTTTGAAGGCCCATGTATGGATGAAAGGGAGTTTATCGCCCACATCATCAATTAAACATGGGATAACATGGTATGTATTTATGTATGTTTTAATTTGATGGTTTATAAATGAGGATGTAAATATGAATAAGAGGGAATAGCTATTTTTATTTCAATATAGGCAGTGGTTGATGAACGTCTACGTTGACAAATTTTTGAGTGGGTTTCCATAGTGTATACGGTTGGAAATCGGGTGTTTCATGTTATTAATAATAGTTCCCAATTTATCGAGAAGTATAAGATGTAAGAACATGATTTTAAGGATTTCCCTTCAGTTATTTTGGTTTCAAGTTCATCAGATCATACTCATGTGTCCCACTAGTGTGGTTGGTTTGAGCACTCGAAGATGGCAGGTAACACCTGAATATTTTTTTGTGGTAGATTTTTTTAATTTCATTAAATTCATATGTTGTATGAACCCCATGATATTTTTGTGCTATAAATAAAACTTTCATAGCTTTCAAAATACATCACACTATTCTTGTTTTTTTTATAACACACAATTTCATGTTCTTTTGATAGAATAAATTTCACTCATGACCTCGTATATGTGAACACAAAAATATTATAACCTAGTCATTATAATTGCGAGTATGAATAGTATTAACATATTTATAGACACATATTTAAATAAAAATAGATGATTATATAAAATAATAAAACCACTCATGGTGGTTTCAATCAAATGTTTAAAATTCATCTTATGTGTTTTATAGGTTTGAAAAATAATATTAGCTAAAAAAGGTTTTTTTCAAAAAAATACAGCTTTTCCATGTTTTGATGGTGCAACCATTTTAATTATAGATTTTTAAAAAAATTTATATTCAATTTTAAAAATAAATCCTCTTTTAATATGGGATATAAAAATTTACTTTGTATTTATTTTGGTTATTTTTCTTATATGTTTCATTTTTAATGAATAGTTTAATTAATATATTTTATTGAAAACATTATTTTCATTTAAAGTATTTACATAATGAAATTATATTTTAGTTTAGTTTTAAATTTTAATTATATCATTCTTATTCAATTTTGTTTTTTAAAAACTATATTATAGATGAATTTATTATATTATCATTTTCCATTTTAAAAGAGAAATTTTCACAAAAGAAATATTTTTCTTGACATTTTACATTTTTTATATTGAATTTAATTCTAAAAATTTTGAGTTCTGAATAATGAAAATGAATTTAAAATTTGTATTATAGAGACCCAAATATGGTATTTAGTTCATTTCTATTTATTACAAATATTAATAGTTACCATGGAAAATATTTTAACCAAGGTAATGGTTAAATTAGGTAAAGTATGTTAAAAATAAAATATTAATAAATATAAAACGCCCAAAAATAAGTAAAAAAATTATTTTATGTTATTAATTATACCCATAACTCTTAAGGATTTAAATTATGTCATTTAATTGACACTTAGTCATGAAAGTGACTTAAAAAATATTTAAATCAACAAAAGACACAAAGTGTCATTTTTAAAAAAATATATATTATGTATCATCATTAGGATATATGGGTTTTATCAAGGAATATAAATGTCCCATTTAATCTCCAAAAAACTATTTACATAATATTAATTTATTTTTGGAATTTCAGCTTATTTGTGAGATATTATGGTGTTTATAATGTTTAATTTAATGAAATTTAAATATTGTGACCTTCTTGTTTGAAATAATATATCATTTTTTTTAAAATGCTTATATAGAATCTATATTCTACTATAATTAATCATGTGAAATAAAAAATATTTTTATTTATTATGGTAATTTTTATAGTTTTTTGGTAATAAAAAATTTCCTTACTGTCATATAAAGTGATGATGTAGAAATTAATTAATTGATCAAAAATAAAAAAAATAATTTAATTAAAATGATAATAAATATTAAAATACACAAAAATGTTACAATGTATTATTGGTCATTTATATATCAACCATAATCATCCAAGGGTCATTTTATTTTTTTATTTAGAGCATTATAGAATTGATTATGAAACATATATTATTTTATTTAAGGTGATGTTCATATTTTCTTAATCAAATTTTAACATGTACAACATTTTTAATGATTGATTTTCAAAAATATATATTCAAATAATGTATTATAAATAATTATATTATATTTATCTTCATTATTTAATTGCAACATTAATTTTTACAAAAACAATATGTATATTAAATAAATACACAATACTGATTTAGTTATTATTTTCATAATTGAAATATCATATAAATGTTATTTAAAATATTCAAATAACAATATTTTTAGATGATAAATTTGTCAAATGAAATTTATATTTTACTTATAATCATTAGAAATATAATAAATTTTTTTATCCTGGTTAAAATCTTGTCATTATATTTCAAAAAATATAGAAATTGAATAATGTCAATATTATCACTAATGTTGTTTTGTTAAAACAGTGTTTTATAAATTCATTTTAAAACCATAAAATATTTTTTTATAATATATAGTAATTACTATATGGTATTATATTATCTAAATTATTTATTTATGATTCAATTTACATCAAATAAGTTAATATTTCACAATTTTAATATTGATATAATTGTTACACTAGTTAAAATGAAATTAAATAACTATGTGTTACACTAAAATTATAAGGATTAAATTTAAATAAAAACATGTAATAAAAATACTTGTTGATGATATTCAAAAATAATATCATCTAAAAATAATTACTATAACATTTTTGGTTATGGATTTTTTTATTATAATTTAATATTTTGGGATATTCCCAATGCACTCCTCACCTCAATTATAAAAGGACACATCCTCCATCATAATTTAAATTATCATTGAGCCTTAATTGTCAACTATACCTTAACTATTTACCTTCTTAAATTCTTTAGTCCAATTCTAGTGGCTTTTATTTTCTCAAAACGCCAACTCTAGTGCCATTAAGTGGAGATCTAGAGGGATCTCGTCGAAGAAAAGGTAATCTCCTCTACTGATTTTTTCCAGATATTGATTTATTCGACCTCTTATTTATGGGTGGTTTCCATTATGAATTTATTAGTTCAGTAGAACCTATATAATGATATGTTATTAAGATTATAGAACAACCATATTTAACATTAAAACCATCATATGAAGATCTATATCACCAAAAGTGTGTACATATGTCTTACCATCTCTACACCATGGTATAATTTGTTTTCACCACAAAATATCATAGATGGTTATAATGATGGAAAGAAATAATTACATGTGAATAATTTTACAAGTTATTTATTCTATAAAAATATATATACCTTCAACTTTGATGCCATTTCAAATTTTTGGAATGATATAATCGCTCATGCGTACGTACAACCTACCATCTCCACAATGTGATGTGATTCATCCTATATGATATCCATTTAACATGGTTATATTAATTTAATGAATATTTAAATATGATATTTTTTTAGGTTAACATGATTTTTTAATGATTTTAATATTATTTAATAATGACGACATAAAATTATTCCTCCAAACATGCATAAAAAAATAAAGCACTTTATAAATGAATAAAGAGTAATAATAATATATTATTACAAAAAATGATAATATAATGATATATAATAACATAATAATTACCATTATTATATAAAAACTCGATTATCTCATTTAAATAATTATAGTGGGTGTTTTTATAAATAAAAACGAAAAATGTCCTATATTAAGAAATGATTTCTCCATCCCATTATTATCTGAGATTGATTATTCATATGTATTTACAAGGGTAAATTTATCATAAAAATCCATGTTTCTTAAATATCTAATATTATTTATATTGTTTAATGAAAATTAATGTAAATATTAAAAATTATTGTATTTATTTAAAATAGTATGAAAGGAACATTTTTTTTGTTATCTAATACAAGGTACTTTTTTAGTTTTATGGAAAAGTGCGAGGAGAATTTTTTTAACTCATATGACCTGAATAGATTATTAGGAATTCATAACACACTATTTCTATAAATAATACTCTACATTTTTTTCATTTTTATTTTCAAATAAATTATTTTCTTTTAAAATATCATAGAATTTTGAGTGAATACTGTTTTAAGAAGAATGAATATTTTTCTCATTAATGAATATGATGTCTTTTATTAAATTTATATTCCATCTGAGATGAAATTATATAAAATGGTTTATTATTCTATCCTAATTATTACTATGGGTTGATTTTTTATGATTCAATTATATTTGGGACATTATTTTTTATATGTATTATAATGGGATGATGTTTAAGAAACCAATTTTATTCCTTTGGTTATGTTATGATAAATGATTTAGTTATTTTTGGAACACATATGTATAGTTTTTATTATGTGAATGGTGGGGCCTATATGTCCCTCAAATTAATTGGGAAAACCATTATATCTCATTAATTAGACATGACTATAATGTAAAGTTAATCTATTTTAGTAATACATAGAAAGAACGACACATAAATCAGTTATGTAATATATGGCCGGATCATGTAGTGAACTCAGTTCAGTAATGAACTTGTTCTGCTATGATGGTTATAGAAATGATCCTTTGATAATATGAAAATTATTTTCTATAAATATATATTTTTCACATTATATATTTTATTATAATTCCATTTTATCAATTTTCATGTCCATTTATGATTTATGCCTAACGTACCGCCATGATGTATATTATGAATTGTGATTTTGATATTCAAAATATATGTTTCTGTTTTTTCATTTATATTTTTATGTTTTGTTTACCATTACTAAGCATTTGAGCTCACTAATTTTATTTTTTCTTTTCCTCAGGGAATAAATAAATGTTTGTTCTAGTAATAATAAAGAGAAAGACAATTATGGGATATGTTGAAGATCTCTCACAAAGAAAGAAGAAGATGTTTCATGTTTCAAAATACACTAAAATAATATGGTCTTTGGTCACCTATTTGTATAACATAATAAATAATCTGCAAAAGAAATGTAATGAACATGTACATAATTCATGGATCGTTAGTGTTGCTATTAGTGTAAAGGTTTGGTTATCCATTAGAATCTAGGATATTAAAACATTAGCGAGATCCCAATAGATATTTTAATAGATATATATTTAGTTTTCATAAGGATTAGTCTATGTAAATGTTACAATTAAATTGTTTTTTTATAATAATAAATAACAAAGGATCAAACCTAATATGTTAGAGAATGAATATACTCATAAATAATTATGTTCCTTACATTGAATGATTTTTTGATTATCACAAATTTCATTTTTGGTCCTTAGAAATAGCTGAAAACAAGATGATTCAAGTAAATGGAGAATATGATGGACAATGAAATGATATTACTCGAGAGAAACCAAATAAAATGGGATTTGGATGGTAAAACAACATTATTATTCACATTCATTAATATCTCAATATGTTCAATAATCTCCACTTTGGTGAGTTTCCTGACCCACCTAATAAGAGAAAGATATTGTTTCATGGTGGCCACAAAAATAATTAATGTTCAATTTAACTCATGTAAATCATGTAAGAATAGGCATCAAAGAAAATGTTTCAAAAAAAACTGGAAGATTTATTTGTTGAGGAAATGAATGACACAATTCCAGTAATTGAAAACGAAAAGGTTCAGTTAACACAATAGACATGGATAAGTGTATTTATAAGGCATCAAGGAAATGTAAATCTTTTAAATGTGAAATTTATTGGCATTTATTAAATCCATTACCTAGGATAAAATATCATGAATAGATTCATCATAGTCCTATGGGTTGATTTTTTGATGTTACAGATGAGGATATTACGATGGATATATGAGATGAAAGATGCATGAAGGAACAAAATGATAAATAATGGACAATGTTTTATGAATATAGTGATGTGATTTCATGTTTATCAAGAATAATGTTGTATAAGTAATTTTATGTTATTATTTAATAAGGAAACATCTATGTATTCTTAAACTATTTATTTTAATCAATTAATTGAAATTGTATGTTTAATCAAACTGGTGAATATGAAAAGTTATTCATATATTTATGGAAAACACATTAAGAGAATAATAAACAATAGAAGAATAATGATGATGTGATAATTGTATTTGGAAGAAGATATGTGTGATATTAATTAGTAAATTAGACGGTAATGATTTCCATAAAACCGATTAATGAATTGTCGAAAAGAACATTATACAATTATGGGTGATTTTTAAAGTTTTACCAACATATGAATAAGGAGGAATACATGTTTTAAAAAAGGAAATAAGTATCTGGGGATATTGACATGACATAATAGAATACATGATGATGGATTTCACATGTCTGGGATGTGACCAACAAGATATACCTTATGATATATGAAGGATAAATGTTAATCTGATTTAGTGAAGCTCTACCTAATGTTTTGTATTTTCATCTATCATAAGGATTGTATGATTATCAATTTATGGAATGTTTAAGTTAAAATCAAGATGATTTTTGTTAGATTAAAGTAATATATCATAATACGTAGAGTTGGGAATATTTTATTAAATATTATAACGTCTTTATTCTATTAAGGATAGATGGAATGACCAATAATTCAATTTATATATCATGTTATCATTTAAAATATCATGAAAATCCATTTCATAATCATTTCATTGAATAATTTCTGATGGGTAAATTCTATAAGGCATGACCATTAGTGATATTTTACCAAAATTATGTATGTATATATTCTCATTAAAATTATTAAACACTAGAAAAAGGGATCACTATATTAAAGATTGCCTTATTGTCATTATTTTTTTATATTAATGAACTATTTCATGCCACATTATTTTATATTTTTGTAGTTGATTACATTTTTTGAATCACACACTTCATTGTGATCTTTGATCCAGAAAAATATATATGATTATTTTTTCTCTTCCTCGATGGAAAAATCTTCACATATGTTATCCTACATTGAGAACTATTCTTTTATTATGGGTAAATATTAATTTCCAAATATTCCCATTCAAAAGGGTGTTTTAGAAATTATTTTTTTTGATTTGGATCTCCATGAAATTAACTCTCTTATATTAATTCATTTATAACCCTATCAAATTTCAAGGGAGAGAATCATTTTAAACGGTGTAGAATGTAATACCCTGATATTCTTATGAGATATATTTTTTTAATTTAATTAATGTATTATGTTGTATGAAACACCAATATAAGATTTATCTTTATGAAACACATTATTATGTTTCGGTATATGAACCACTATTCTTGGATTGTGTTACAAAAAATATCATGTTTTTTAAAGAATTCATTTCATGCATGATTGATATAGGTGAAAAAATTAATGTTTTAACATAGACATTGTAATGATTGGTATGAATTATAATTACATCCTTCTACAAAATTATTTAGATGAAAATAAGATAGTTTATAAAATAAAAAAATCACACATTATAGATTTAATATAATGTTTAAAATTCATCTTATATAATTTTTAGACGGGATATAAAATCAAATTCATTGTTTTTATGTAAAAGGTTTATTTTTTAAAAAAATATACCTTTAAAACCATTTAATGGGGAACCCTTTTAAAATATATAATTTTAGATAATTTTATTCTCAAATTTATATTATATACATCTTCTTTTAATGAAGAATACAAAATTTACTTTAGTTGAATTGTTGGTATTTTTCTGTTATGTTGTTTTAAGAAAGATGAAAATATTGATTTTTTAAAACATTATTTTCATCTAAATTCCTTACATAGTACAATTAGGTTTTGATTTAGTTTTAAATTTCATATAGTTAATTTTATCTTATTTGGGGTTTTAAATATTATTTTATACATGATTATTTATTAAAACATTTTCCATTTAAAATGGATCATTTTTCCAAAAAACATGATTCTTGAGATATTTTACCAGTTTTACATAAAATTTAATTTTACAACTTCTAGTTTTTGAATTTTATATAATTGATGTAAAATTTAGATATAGGAGGCCCAAATTTTGTTTGTAGGTTCCTTTTTTTTATTTTTTAGGAATAGTAACCAGGGTAAATTTTGTTACCATAGTTAATGGTAATTTAGGAAATTTAGGTTAAAAATAATATTATAAAGACTATAAAATTTACAAAACGACTAAAATAATTTTATTTGATGAATTAAATTCGAACCTTTACTACTAAGGATCTAAATTATGTCATTTAGTTGACACATGTCCTTGAAAATGCTTTAAATAATATTTAAATCAATGAAAGACACAATGTGTAATTTTAATTTCCTATAATATCTATTAGGTGTCAACATGGGGACAAATGTTTGGTATCAACGAATATATGTATATTTTTATACATAATAAAAATATTGCACTAATTTAAATTTATTTTTTACATTCTGGTTCTGTTTTGGATATATTATGTTACTTATAATATTTTATTTAATAAAAATAAAATGATGTCACATTAATGTTTTAAATAATCGATAATTTTTAAAATAATGTTTAAAAGAATCTATATTGGACTATAAATAATTATTTGAAATATATAATTTTTCATTATCATGGTAATTTATTTCAATTTTTCTAAATTAAATAATTACCCTGATGACTTATAAATTGATGATGTAGAAATTATTTAATTTCTGAGAAATCGATAAAATAATACTTTTAAAATTATAATAAATATTAAAAGACTAAAAAAACATTCTCAAATCTTATTGGCCAAGTATATCTCGACCATAAACATCCAAGGGTCCGGTTATTGATCATTTGGTGTCTTATAAAAGATATTTTGACACTATATTATATTATTTAATGTGATGTTAAACTAATGACATTCATATTTTAATATGTATAACCTTTTTAATGATTGATTTTATAGAATATATATTATAATTCAAGTAATATAATAAAATATAGTATATTTACCTTCATTATATATTTTTATTTTTAAATTTTACCCAACATATATGTATTTTAAATATGTACATAATCCGGATGTAGTAATTATTTTATTAATGGAGATATCAAATTGAGGTTAATAAAAATACAAAAATAAATAAAAATAGGAATAATTTTTAGTTTCAATTAAATTTATAGATTACATATACCCATTAGAGATATTATAAAATATTTCTTCTGGTGTAAACTGTTATCATTATATATTTCAAATTCTAGAAATTTAATAGTGTCAAATTGAAAATAATGGTGTTTTGTCAAAAAAAGTTTTTTTAAAGTTATTTAAAAATCCTTAAATATTTTAAAAATATATAATAATTAATATATTCCATATAATGATCTAATGTATTTATATTAGATATAATTTATATCTAATAATTAAAATTTTCACCCTTTTACTATTGAAGTTAATGTTACAGTATTTAAAATGAAATAGATTTGGTATGTGTTAAATTAAAATGTAGTGATTAAAATATCCAAAAAATGAAGAAAAAAATTTATTAGTTGATTTTATTATAACCTTATCTAATTTTAAGTATAAATCAATGACATTTTGGAGTTTTTTATGTGGTTTTATTCTAAATTCTTATTTTTGGAGATTCCAAATGTGCCACTCACCTCAAATATTAAAGGGAACATCATCCCTAACAATTTAAATTGACATTGATCTTATAAAATCAACCATATCCTAACAATTTACTATCTCAAGATATTTTTTCAATTAATTCGGCAACACATGAAAATGAAAATGTAGCGGTTTATTCCTAAATTACGTCTAATAATGAAATAATATTACCAAAAAATGATTATATTATCATATATGATATCATCAAAAAGAAATTGATTCTAGAATAAGTATATGAAGTTATTAAAATCATTATACAAGAGTTTTTATACACAATTGATATTTTACCAAATGTGAATGATAATTTTTCAATCTCATTATTATATGAAATTGTTTATTCCTAAGTATTTACTGTGGTATATTTATTACCCACATCTATTTTTCAAAAATAATTAATATTATTTCTATTATTTTACAATTTTTAAAGTAAAATTTACCAATTAGGGAATTTTTATTGACTAGTATGAATGAAATCTTTTATCTCTATTCGATATGAGGTAATTTTTACTTTTATAGAAAAAATTATGTGGAGAATGTTTTTCATCTTATAAAACATAAACAGACTGTTTCGTATTCAGAACGACCTTTTTCGATTGAAAATCTCTCTAAATTATTTCATGTTTAACTGTTCATAAATTATTTTCATTTAAAATTGAATGTAATTTTGAGAAAAAAAATTGTTTTTGAAGAAAAATGAATATTTACCTCAATAATTAATATCATGTTTTTATGAAAATTATTTTCCATCTATGATAAAATTTTATAAATAGGGTTAATTTTCATTCTCTATCGTTAATATGGTTTCAATATTTTATGATTTAATTATTTTTTTGAAATCCATTTTTCTTATATAGATTATGTTGGAATGATGTTTATGTAACCAATTTAATTCATTGGGTTCTGCATTGAGAATTTATTTATGTTTTTGTGTCACACGTATGTATGTTTTTTGATATGGGACAAGTGTAATATATATCTCACTCTAATAAATTTTGTAATGATTTATATATAACAAGATAGAAATTAATGTAATGTAAATAAATTTCTGATCAATAATATAGGGAATGAATGCAAATTAAATCTTGTTATGTAATACAATGCTGGAATGAGGAGTGAACTAAGTTTAATAATAGTGTTTTTCGTCTATGATAGTGTTTGTAATGAACCATTAGCTAAAATGGATATGAATTTTTATGCATATTTTTTTTCAACATTTCATGTTTTATAAAGATTCTATTTTATAATGGTTTATATTCCATTAGGATTTATGCCTCAACTACTGCTAACAATTGTTTTATGAAACATGATTTTTATATTGAATATATATGGTCATGTTTTTTAATTATAATGTTTATGTTTATTTACCCTTACTGATAATTAGACCATACCATCTTTATTTTTTATTTTTCTGTAGATATAAAAAAATGTTTTCGGTTAGAAAATTAATGGAATAACTTTACTAGAGATGATGATGATCCTTAACCAATTTTGATGAATGTGTTCCATCTTTCCAAAGACAATAAAATATTATAGTTTTAGGTGTCTATTTTTGTAAGGTATTTAGTATTATGAAAAATAAATTTTAATTTCCATGTATATCTATATTTGGTCCTTAGTATTGGTATAATAGTAAATATTTAGTCAAAAAATGGAAAATATGATGAAAAAACTTTAGTGGGTTCCCTAATTGAATTTCTAGAGATATTTCTTGGGATGTCCTCATGATATGTTTATGTTTAGGTTACAATACATGTTTATTTGGTATAATCATTAATAACATAGGATTAAACCTAAGATGTTATATATTAAAAGTACTCCCCCTTGATTATAATGTTTTCCTTGAATGATTTTTGAATCCACACATTTTATTTTTATGTTTTATAAAATGGATGGAATTATATGGATTAATTAAAAAGGGGAATATGATGAAGAATTTAATTATATTACTCCTAAGAAACCAAATCAAATGGGTGCTAGATGGTAATACATCGTTATTATTACTAATCCTCAATCTCATAATATGATCAATAATATCAACGTTGGTGATTTTCCTGACCCACGTAATAAGAGAAAGATTAATATTGATAGTGACCACAAAGTAATGAATGTTCAATTTTCCTAATGTAAATCATGTGGGAAGAGGAGTCAATGAGAACGTTTTAAAGGAATATGATAATGCTTTGAGTGTGGAAAAGGAGGACAGAAATACATTAGTTATAATATAAAATGTTTAGTTAATACAATGTACAAGGATAATGGTACTTCAAAGATAATAATGATGGTTAAATGTTGTAATTGTAAAATTTATTGTAATTATAAAAATTGATTCTCTAAAATATAATCTCAGATATAAAATATGCATCGTCGTATGGGTATTATTTATATTTTAAACGACAAAGAAATGATGAATGGTATATGAGATGAATGAAATGTTAAGGAATAAATCAATAAAGCATGATCAATGGTTTAAGAATATATCAGAATGATTATATGTTTAACAATAATAATGGTTTATAAATAATTTTATGGTATTATGGAGTAATGAAACTTGTAAGTTTTGATACAATGTTTTTTTCCTTATGTGTTTGAATGAACATGTCGAATGGTACAAATAACCATGAGAAGTTATTCATATATTTATGGAAAACACATTAAGGGAAGAATAAACCATAGTATAATCACGATGAGGTTGTAATGATATTTTGATAAAGATATGTTACATATGAATACGTAACCTATATGGTAATGATCTACTTAAAACATGAGTTGGATTTGATGAATATTTTTTAGGATATTATGTGTGTATAATATAGAATTTTTCACATAAGAATAAATAATCATGAATGTTTTCAATGACGATATATTGTAATTTAGGTTATTAATATTATTTAATTGAATACATTATTAAGGTGTTCAAATGTTCTGAAATGTGACCAATAAGAGATACCATATGATATATGAGTGGTAAATGTAAATCTGATTTAGTGAATGACATTCGAATGTTTTATATTTTCATCATTCAGAATGATTTTATGATTGAAAATTTATGGAATGTTTATGTTGAACTATATATGAAATTTGATGTCTTAAATTACTGTCTCAATATATGTGTAATTATGCATATTGTATTAATTTTTCTAACCTTTTTGTTTTTATGAAGACAACACTAAGGACATATAATTTTATTTTTATATCATATGATCTGTTAACACTTCAATAATGAAAAATTCAACATCATTTCATTGAAAAATATATAATGTTGAAATTGTTAAAGGCATGAATAATAGTGATATTGTACAGAAATCAATTAATTATATCTTATCATATAAATTATTCAACATATGGGAAATAGATCATGATGTAAAATCATGTCTTATTATCATCATTTTTATGATATCAATGAAATATTTCATGCCTCATTAGTATATTGTTTTATTTTGATAATATAATTTGGATCAAAAACATATTTATGAATAGTGATCCTAATCAATCGCTATTTTTATTAATTCTTTTCCTCTATTACCAAATCATCACCTATGTTCTCTTACGTAGAAATCTATATATGATTTTCTAGGCGTATCTATAATTTTCCAAATATTTCTTCATAAAAGAGTGTTTTAGAATTCTTCACTATGTAGAGGGTTTCTATGAAATAAACTCCCTTGTATTAATCCATATTTAAACCAGATGATTTTTAATGAGATATTCATTTAATGGGTGGTATAATGTAACACCCTAAAATTTTTATGAGAATAAATTTCTATTATTTCATTAATGTATTAATTTGCGTGCTATACCAAGATAATAATTTTCTATAAACAACAATGAGTTACTGGGTGGTATACACAAAAAAGTTTTTGATTTTTTTTGTAGAAAATTTTATATTCTTTTGATAGAATTCATTTTACGCATGACTGATAATAACTAAACAAAAATATAATATATCCTAGACATTATAATGGAAGGAATGAGTATTATTAACTACCGTATAAAAAATTTTAAATAAAAATATTTTATTCTATAAAATAATAAATTATCACTTTATATATTACCTCTATTGTTTAAAATTTATCTTATATTTTTGCCAGAGATGATATTAATAAAAATAATTTTTTATAAAGGATGTATTTTTAACAAATAAAGTTGTAGTTTTTACACCTTTTTACGAAGAACTCATTTTAAATCTAGTATTTGAAAAAAAATTATATTTATTTTTTAAAAACATACTTCTTATTTTATTATGGATTAAAAAAATTAATGTTGTTTAATTTTTTTATGATAAATTTTCTTTTTTATAAATGGTGAAAATTATGATTTATATTTAGAAAATTATTATCTTTTAATTCCATATCATAGTGAAATTATGTTTTTGTTTAGTTATAGATTTATATTAGGCCATTTTTATCCAATTATGGTTCTAAAAATGTTATTATACACTAATATATTGTTAAAATATTATACATTTTAAATAATGGTTTTTATCCAAAAAACAATTTTTTCATGACATTTTACATGTTTTATTTTAAATGTAATTCATCAACTTATGTTTTTTCTATTTTTAAAAATTTATTTCAAAATTGGATTCATGAGGCCAAAAATTGGTATGTAGGTCCGGTTTATCATTGACCTACATGAATAGTAATCGTGGTAAATTTTGGTTCTACAATAAAGGGATAATTTGGCAATTTAGTTTTAAACTAAAATTATAATGACTATATAACGACTATTATAACTGAACAATTTTTATTTTATGAGTGTAATTCGACCCTTAACAATTAAGTATCAACGTTATTTAATTTAATAGACACGTATCCATGAAAATGACTCAATAATATTGAATTCAAAGAAAGACATGAAGTGTCATTTTTGGTTTCAATAATATCTATTATGAGTACACATATTGACAAATGGGTTGTATCCGTCAATAAATTTTTTACTTTTTAACATATATATATATATATTTCCCTAATTTATATTTATTGACATTTTGGGGCCATTTGAGAGATATTATAGTATTTATAATATTTTATTCAATGAAAATATAAAGATGTCACATTTCTGTTTTAAATAGTATATTATTTTGAGAAAAGATGGAGAGTTTATCTCTCATCAAGGGAGAGGTTCTCTCTCTTAGGGATTTCTTGAGAGATCTCATTCCTAGACCAAGAGTTGAAGATGCAATTGTTGGTCATTTCGATATGTTTGCAGCATGTGGTGCTGGGAATAGCCGGTCTCAATCTACTGATAGATTGGTTCCTAAACCTGATATTGGTTCGATCGAACATTTTGGAACGGGTTTGTCCATCGAAGGGGACCTTGTTGGTGATGCGTGGAGGGGTGATGGTGTCCTGCCTCATCCAGTGATGGTTGTTTGCAGAAGTACTGGGGGTCGGCCTCGGATCGCCCGATGTCAGAGAATTAGGACAAGCAGCGCAGATCGATCTTCTAAGATCGAGCAGCGAGGCACTGCTCAGGCGGAGGATGTTTCTTTGCAGTGTTTGGAGTCAACAAAAGATTTACCAGTGGTAGTTGGTGACAACGAAGTTATGCAGCGGCGACGGTGGTGGTTAGTTGGTGTTGCAAGGCGGTTCTGGGTTCTCGCCGGAGCGCGGTCGTGGGGTTGCGGCCTTGTGTGGGATCCTGGTGGAGTCGAATATCTCGATGGGGAGACGGCTTGGCAGTGCCGTGCTGTGTGCTGACGAATGTGACGATCATAGATCGACTGATGCAGGTTCTTCACAAAGGGTGGGATCCCAGCGGCAGACTGTCTCAGGCGGCGAGATCGACATGGCGGCGCAGATCTATTGGAGACCTCAGGCGTCTCCAGCGATATTGGGATCTCGACGGCGGGTTCTGGGATATCGGACGGGGTGGGAGTGTCTCGTTCGGTGGAAGAGGGGTAGGGCGCTGGGGTTGTGGGATCCCAGAGGCCCGAGAGTGGGGTGGATCTTTGCGGCCGCTCAGGTGGTGGCGTGTGGTTTAATCCATGGAAAAGCTGGATCATCTTGACTTCGGGAGAGGTGAAAGTTTGTCTTGGCATGTGAAGTCTTCGGTGCAGGTGATGACTTTTTTGGCTGACTTCACGTGGGGTGCCGGCGTTATTAATTGGGAGGTGATGTGTGACCTCTGGTTGCGGTATAATTTGGGATGCAGATTTTTCTTCAAGGAATAAGGATCCACTAAGCAGGTTTTATGGCATATCTGATGACGTGGTGCGGTGGGATGAGGCTTGTCTTCGGGATGCAGGTGGGTCACTGCCTTGGATTATGATCTCGGGGGAGCAGGGTGGCTTTGGATTCGGTGCTTCACAGGCTGTAAGAGAATATGTTAGGTTTTGTGGGTTGGGCTTTTGGGTCTTTATTTAGGTCATCTGGACTTTGCAGCCAGTTGCATGACATGTAGTGTTTTGTTGTATTTGTGGGTCTACGGGCCATAAGGTGTGTTGTATATTTGTCTTTATCTTTTAATAAAACTTCTTGGGGTCATGGATTTGGGTTACCAATTACATGATCAGAAGTTATGGTAGTATATTATTTTTAAAATATGGTAATATAGAATATATTATCAACTATAAATTCTCATTTTAATTAAAATATGTTTTTATTTATCATGGTAGTATATTTTTAATTTTTTGGAAAAATATAATAATAATAATGGCTTATAATTTAATGATGTAGAAATAATTTAATTGGTGAAAATAAAATAAAATAATTTTATTAAATTTATAATATATTTTATCATATTTTAACACATTTTCTAATATTATTCGTTAAGAATATCTCAATTATATTCATTTTAGGGTTTAGTTATTGAAAATTCAGAGCCGTGTAGACGAGATTGTGACACTTATATTATTTTATTTTAGGTGATGTTAAACCTTTCATATTCATATTTATATAGATATATGATATTAAATGATTTATTTTAAAGAAGATATATTAATATATAAGTATTATATTGAAATATTCTATACTTGTCCTCATTATACAATTGTATTTTTAATATTTTCCCAAAAATAAGTATATTAAATAATTACACTATACTAATATAGTCACTATTTTATTAATAAAAATATCAATTTGATGATATAAATTATATTAAAATAAATATAATATAATATAATATAATAATTTTAATAAACATAATTTATGACCTTTTCCCAATATGGATATAATAATATATTATTAGTGGATAACATCATAACTTGATATTTTTAAAAATCCCAAAATTGAATACACTAAAATTGACTCTAATGTTGTCTTCTAAAAAAATTAATTTATTAAAATATTTAAAATTAAAAAAAACACTCTTAATAATATATAATAATATTTATATATATTAATATTATCTAAATAATTTATTTGTGATATAATTTTCATCTTATATGTAAATATTTTACCCTTTTGACATTTAGATAATTGTTACCCAAGTTAAATTGAACTATAATAAATAAGAGTTAAATTAAAATGATAAAGAATAAATTGACATAAAAACATGGCCAAAATTTATTTATCTAAGATATTAAAACTTTATCTCATGTCCTATTTAATAATATGAAATTTTGAAGGTATTTTATCCGGTTTTATTACAAAATAATTTTCTGGACATTCCAATTGTGCCTCTAACCTCAATTATAAAAGGGAACTTCCTTCCTCACAATTCTAATTAACAATGAACAATAATGCTTGAGAATACATTAATTATATACCTTTTAAAATTAATTATTCATATTTTATATTTTCATGACACTATAAAGAACTATGTTTAGTGCCTTTAATATGATATTTCGAGGGATCTCATCAAAAAAGTAGTAATATCCCCTAGAGATACATTTAAAGTAATTTTTCATATAGATCATCTTCGTGAGATGTTTAAATTATAAATTAATTAATCTAGTATAACCTATATACAAATATTTTATTATGATTATGGAACAACCATATTGCACTGGATAATCACCCTAAGAAAAAGTAATATGAAATGTGTTTGTACAGCTTACCATCTCTATGACATGGTGTAAAATGGTTGTCACCACCAATTGATTTGAAAGGGTAATATTATCTAAAAAATAACTATATGTAATTATATTAACATTTTATTAATTTTGGAACAATATATATATCATCCACTTCAATACCATTTCATAATTAATCGAATGATGTCATCACATGTCCGTACGTATGGCCTAACTTATCTGTGATGCGATTTAATTTGTTGTACATGATATCCATTAAAGTGTGAGTATATAAATGTAAAAAATTAAAAAAATGATAATTATTTTGTTAATTTCATTTGGGAATTATATTTCTATGGCCTAAGAAGTATAAAAAATCTTATTTGACAACCCATGGATTAGAAAATAAAGTAGTTTATACCCAAATAACGAGTAATAATTAAACAATATTAAAAATGAATTATAATATGATCATATATGACATCCTAAAAATTATTAGTATTCTTGTAATTATAAAAATTGTATCATTTAAATTTTTCTACTAGAGGATCGTATACATAAAAATGATAGGAGACCTAGGGTAAGAGATAACTTCACAATCTAATTATTATTCGATATTGTTTATTCATAAATATTTAATGGGGTTTATATTTATCATGAACACCCATAATTCCTAAATATGTAACATTATTTATATTCATTTAAATTTTTTTAATTTAAATTTTTCAATTCAGTGAATTTTTATGAAATAGTATGAATGATATCTTTTTTCATTATTCGATATAATTAACTTTTTGTCTTTTTTGGAAAAATTACATGGAGAATAGTATTTTTAACATAAACAGGATGAATAGGTTGTTACGTCATCATTATTCCCTATTACCATGAAGCTTCCTATACACAAATTAATGTTTAATTTTAATCAATTTATTTTCTTTCATAATATCACAAAACTTTTTTATAAATATATATATTTTTTTAACAAGAAGTGATAATTTACCAATAAATTAATATCAACTGTTTTATGAAAATATTTTCCTTCTAAGATGACATTTTTAAATAGTGTAATGTATATTTCCCTATTATTAATAATGTTTTATTTCTTATTATGGAATGCTATTTATGAAATCAATTTGATTTATATGGATTATGATGGAATGATAGTTAAGAAAAATATTTTACTCCCTAGGTTATGATATGATAATAAAATTATGTTCTTATGGAACACATTTGTTTGATTTTGCTTACGTGATAGTTTGGACCTATATCTGCCTCCAGTGAATTGGTTAAATTACTATATCTCTTGAGATAGACATGACTGGAAGAAAAAATATTCCAATTCAGTAATATAGGGATAGAATGATAAGAAAATATTGTTTAGAAATTGAAGGCTGGAAGGTGTAGTGAACATAGTTTTGTAATGGGAATTGTCCACTCTAATGGTTTTGTAAATAATCCATGGAAAATATGGAAATTATTTTCATTGACAATGTTTCATCGATATTATATGTTTAATTATAGTGGTATTTTATACCGGTTCCTGTTCCTTTATGATTTATCTCTTATGTACTGTTATGATTTATTTTATGACACAATTTTTTGATATTCAAAATATATGATCATGTTTTTATAATCATAGGTTTATATTTTTTCCCATTACTTATCTATTCAGCTCACCCTTTTTATTTATTTTTTCCCCTTGATATTATAATTTATTATATGTAGTAAAACTAAAGGTGATGATCTTTATTTTCTATGTTTAAAACCATTCACTTATTTAGAATAATGTGTTCCCTATTTCTAAATAATCCGAACATACAAAGTCTTTGGGGGTATATTTTTGTAATGAATTATGTATTCAGCAATAGAAATATAATTTCCACATATTTTATGTTTGGTTAGTAAAATGGAATGTCACATCCATCTGAATATATTGCATATTTGGTGTAGTATAGGTCACCTGGAGAAGTTTATCACAAAGCATCGCCAGAATAAGATGTTATGTAAAATGTATGTGGGTGAATAACTATGTGGAAGGAGATTATTTAACCAGAAGAGCCCCATCTACAGGTCTCAGGGTGAAGTTCATGCAATTTCAGGAGTTTCTGAGGGTGTGAAGCCTCAATCTGAGGTATTTGTTCCATATTGGGATTATACCATTTAAATACTTATTATTATAATTATTTTCTACTTTAAAGGTTTCACCACCATTGTATGTCCATTGATTCCTTGGGATATTAATATGAAAACGTTCTATTTTTATCCAAATAGTCATGTTTTTTATAAGAATAGTTTTATGAATACAATTGTTTTCTTCTAAAATGTGTTTGGGGATTTTATGGGTGTATGTATATTTAGTTATGATTTTTTGAGGACATATGTTCCTATGGAATAATCAATGTTTATAGTTGTGATCGAGTTTACTGTTTTGGTTATGTTCATCCTCTGGGGTTTTCCCATGTTCTGTGTATCTTTGGATTAAGTTGATATTTTCATGTATCAACAGAGGTGTTTTATTTGTTGTTATATTGATCATGGTTCAGATCTTTTAGGAATGTCCCATTTGACCCCTCCCTCCCTGTAATGGTATGGTTGGATATTAATTTCCATTCTAGTTGAATCCATTATGTGGGGATGAACTTCTAGTGGATACCATTTATTTGGGTGGTGGTTTTTTCTAGATTGGTCGGGTGTGACATAGGGAGTAAATTTCCACCCCAAAATACCTTGTTTTATTCATGTTGTTTTCTGGCATAGGATAAAATTTGTATATGCATTCGGCTTTGTGAATTTTTGGAGGAATAATATTTTTGAGCTTGGGTGAATTGTCACACCCAAACCCCTAAAATATATTATTTTATAGTTTCATGGAATTGTATTTTCTTATCATGTTTTAAGTAGTGTTATTAATTAAAATTAATGATGTTTGATAATTATGGTGGGTTTCAGGCCGGTGTGTGTGCACCACATGGTTAGCGGTAACTGTGTGGTCAACCTAGGTGACCATGGGACTACCCTATACTAAAAATAGATAAATTTTTTTGAAATTAAAAATCTAAATGTTTAAAACATAATAATAATAATAATATTGTTATAGTTCATAATAATATAATTACTAAATTTTTTATTAATAATATTATTATTAAATTGTTATTATTATTGTTATTATGTTTTTATTTACAATATTATTACTAAAAACTGAAATTAATATTGTTAATATGATGATGATGATGATGATGATGATTATTATTATCATCTTATTTTATTTTGGTTTTGAAAAAAATAATAATCCCTAATACCCCAACCACAAGCATTTCCTCCTCCACATCCTATTCATTGTCAACCCCATCCACTCCTTCCTCTTCACTAGAATGGGACTCATCGACTCAGTTCTTTCTGGCCATGATTTCGCCCTATGTAAGTCCCTATCCATGTGTGACTCCCTGAACCCATTGATCCCCCACCACAACATTATTATGAGCGAACCATATATTTATATTGTCCTCTCATCTTTGCTTTCTTCATCGACCTCTCCTCCCT
The DNA here is from genome assembly GCA_963277665.1 of Viscum album. Classification (NCBI taxonomy): domain Eukaryota; kingdom Viridiplantae; phylum Streptophyta; class Magnoliopsida; order Santalales; family Viscaceae; genus Viscum; species Viscum album. The sequence continues at coordinate 652,075,647 of OY728164.1, read as the reverse complement.
CACTGACACCCTTCTCCTATAGCCACACCTCCCAGATTTCCCACCCAGTAGGTTTTCATCATTATAATTTGTGTTACACTTTTGGGATTCAATATCTTGATGAACACTAATTATTAGTTTTGTTTTTGGAATATTTTCATTCATTACTAGGTTGTTATTATTGTTTCTTTGGGAGTAATCTTCTTCTTCTATGGGTTTTCATCACGTTTGGACACCATTTTGTTAGGTAAAATAATTTTTCCTTCAGATTCTTTCTTGTGGTTCATCAATTCTTTTGAATTATTTTTTAATATACAAAAAGTGTGTATGAGACCCTTTTCTTTCCTATCATTATGTATTATAATTCTTATAGTTTGAAACAAAATATGTTTTAAGAGATTATTTGTTTATTAATATGTGTTTATACACACATTTTATTTGGAAAAATAATTTTTTATATAAAAGTAATTTCATGCCATGTTACAGAATTGTAAAATTTTGTGTTTTGGTAAATTAGAATTAATGTGTTCATAATATATCATTGAAGGCTTGAGTATTGGGATAGAAATGCTTCTTAAAGGATACTCTTTGTTCTAAATGGGAATTTTTATTATTGTAATTAAATGGAGTTTTTAGGTTCATTTACTGTAAATTTCCTTTTTGTAAAAATGATTTTTGAGTGTTTTCATGTACCATTGGATTTTTACATTGGATGTTGACACATTCCTGGGTACATGAAGTGCACACATTGATGGACAGTAAAATGTAGATAGTGATTTTAAAAATATTGTTTTCCTCTAACAATGTTCTTCTTGAAGGTTTCTTTAGTTCTTGAGTCATATCATGATTCTTCTATTTAGATTCATTTTATTTTATTGATTTAATGTTTTTATCTCCAATATTTTATTGAAGTCAACTGAGGTCATTTTCGACATTGTGCACACATATTCCCATGAATTGATTGGTATAAATATATTTATTTTTAGTTTGAATATTCCCTATTGGTGTCGGTAACACATACATAATATTAAGAATATATATATATATGGATGTTTACGCAAGTGATAGGGCTCCGGGTTGTGTTAGAATGACTTTTCTTGACAATCTTTGTGGTAGGATATCCCATGCATTTTCCTATTTATTTTATGATATTTTTGTTTCTTGCATTTCACACCCTCTTTTATTTATAAATATTAATATATTATACTTGGATTATATTTCATGGTGTGAAAATAGTGTTTTAATAATTTTTTTGCTAATAACTAGAATTATCTTGGTAAATAGCGTACACCATGTTCTCGGTTAAATTCCCAATTGGATTATATGGGTAATTTAAAATGTTGAATACAAGGATAGGATTTTTATATTTATTATAAATATGATAATTTATTTTTAGGGTTACTAGTATGGGTTTCTCTTGTGGTTTTCCTTTTTATATAGAAATAAATGTTTGATTTAATGGTTTTTGGCATGTTTCATCAATAAATGGCTCTTTTAGCGCTTCTGGAAGAAATGGGTTCTTTTAGAGGTTTGAAGTTAAATTTTTTTTGGAGTTTTTTAAATGGTTTGAGTTGTTAATTGGTGTGTTTACAAATGTTTTTAATGATGGATTTAATGTTTTTTTAGAAGCTAGTTTTGTAAAATGCTTATTAGCCCATTTGGGAATGTGGTGTAATTGAAAAATGTTTTATTATGAAAACCATATCTAGATGTTTGTATATAAGTTTATATGAATAATGAATGGGATGTATTTGCTATGGAAGAATCATGATCCATTTTCATGTAGCCTTAGTTGGAACCCATTTTGTTCTATTTACCCGAATGGAAAACATGACATGGAATTGTAAACAAATGGGGAAAATTAAAAAGTAATAAAAATTATTTATGGTATGACATATACTGAAATGGTATTGAAAATGATTTTAAATAATCTTATATATATTTTAACATAATTTTTAATTAGTATGAAGATATTCAAGAAATTAGGTAAATTAATTTCATCTCACATATTATTTTTGTGAGTTTCATGCATTAGTCACCACTAATTTGTTTTTCGGGGTTTTAATACACCCCATATATGTATTTTATGAATTTAATACATAAACTAATGTGTATTTACATATAAATTTTATTATATTTCTTTCATGGGAATTGTGTTTCAAAAGTTACCAAATCGGTAAAGTAATTTTGTATCAGTTTTCGTTCTTTGAGAGACCTGACAATTTATGACCCTCTATTTTCCAATGACATGTATATACTACATTTAACAAGTTATATCATTTATATAAATAATTTTATGATATTATAATATAAATGAAATTATATTATTTCTATTATGTCATGATTCAATGTTTCCAAATTTGTAGTAGTTTATCTCAACCATATTAGTATTTACCAAGATTGATTATAACTATGATCCAATTTCTAAAATTTTATTATTAATATCTCAAAAAACCGCACAATATATATTAAAACTTTATTATTCATGTTATATCCACATAATGGTGAAATTTTACACTCTTTGGTACATAATATGTTCAAGAAAGTGGTAGTATGAAAGCTTTATTATACCTTAAACTTCAGTTGAAAATATGTGTCCCTTCGAATCCATGTTATATAAAATTATTAAAAATTAGTTTAACACACTCCTATTACATTTAAATTAATTTTTTCTTTCAATTTTCAATTTTAAAAATTATTTTTTAAAAAATAATATTCATATTTTTTTTAAATTGATGTTATTTTATGATTAAAAACGAATGTATGGCATCTACGAATTTACCTATTATCATGATTTATATTTCCTTGAATAATATTTAAGAATATTAAAATATAATCTTTTAGGGTAATATTTTACGAATGTTTATGAAATTGTCTATTTTAATGTGTTTTCAATGAAAATATTCTATAAAATATTTAATTAATAAAAAGTGTTTTGAATGATTTTCAAAATTAAATTTTTATGTTTTCAAAAGTTAGTTTTCAATGAAATTTATTTAATTGAATTTTAATCCTAATTATATGTTTTCAAATCATTTTTTATGAAAAAGTGATTCAATTTGTTTAATAATTTTTAAATGCATTCAATGGAGACAGTTTTTAAAAATTATTTCAATACACCATTCAATGATTTGAATGTTGAAATCAAGAAATCAGTTTCCAAAAGGATTAATGTTTTAAAGAAATAACATTACAAAGACGAAATGATAATCTCATTAATAAGTGTTTTAAATTACATTGCTAATATTTCCCTATAAGAGAAGTATTTTTTTTAAAGTGTAATGAAATGGATTTCCAAACAAAAGATATTTTCATTACAAAACATCTTAATTGATATTTCAAAATCCTTCTCCATATAATAGGTCATCCATTGTAAAAATTTAGGAATTATTGGGGAAATTATCTATCAATAAATTCATATTATTTCTTGACTGGGTTACATATAAATAGAATGATATATATGACACTTGTTCATATTACACATGTTATATTATTATGAAAAACATTTATCCTTGATGGGTTATACCATGATAAATAATTATGAAACCCACTTACATTCCATGGATATTCTAGGATGAAAGGAATTATAAACCTATATATCTTCAATATTTTTTATGTGATTTAATTTTTAAGATTTTCACATCATTGAATGAGTTATGATATGATGTTTATGAAATCCGTATGTTCTTATGGGTCAAGATATGATGGAGGTTTTATAATCTTGTGGATCATTAATGTATGATTATATTATGTGATAGGGGTACCAATATATACCTACAATAAATTAGGCTACACTAATAATTTTAAGAAAACAAGCACTTAAACCAAAGGGAATCCAATTCTTGAAACGAGTGGGAATATGTATGCCGAAAAAGTGGGTACATAAGAGGGCATCACAAGCATGGAACAAGACGTAATTTTATGCCTCATATAAGAGGGTTGACTGAAGAGAACCCAATTAATGAAACAATTTAACATCTTATGCCCAAAAAAAAGTTTACAAATGAAGTAATTCCAAGACTAATACAATATTACATCTTAATCCTAAAATAATCTACTAAACTGGAAAGAATAACAAGCTGAAAAAGAGAGGGTATATGGGTGGGAATCCAAATTTCGATGGATGAGGTTAAACATATGGGAATCCCACTCATAATGTTCGTAAACATGTTATTATCCCATAAATAACATGTTTTTATGTTATTGGAAGATATCATTCAAATTGGATTTCATATGTTTATTTGTATTTCCAATGTTCCATGTGATATTCTATCATGGATAATTATTTTATATCCATTATGATTCATTAATTATTAATTACTATTATTTATTCCATGATTAATATTTAATATATTTTAAATGATGGTTTTGATTAAATATTGTTATAATCACAGTTGCATAACCATATGATCATATTTATGATTACATGTCTCCCTTGTTTTCCCTTAGTAAGCCTATGATCTACCCCATTTTAATTTTTTTCCTTCCCTGTGTTATGATGATATATTTTGTATATGATATGTTTAAAAAGGGTTTTACTATTGGAGAACCTAGTTGGAGATAATGTCTCTCACTCATGTAAAATTATTTATTTTTCCATGTTTTTAGGGGAAATAAAGTAATACAGTCTTTGGGTGGTAGTCTGTGTAGTTATTTATGAATTGCAGAAAAATGAGGTAATCTCAATAAATAAAAACTCAGTTATCTTACACTCATTTTATTTTTATAATATTTAGTTTCACTGTGATTTAATTAGAAAAAATTTCATTATATAATTTTAATATTATATTAATCAATATTACATTTATAATTTTGTTTTTATTATATACATATGATTTTATAGCTATAAAATGAGATATATAAAATGATTTTGGAATAATTATGGATTCATGGGTTGATGAAACATATGAATGTTAATTTTTTAGACACGATTCATAGTTTTATATCATCTAATGGTTCAATTCAACATGATAGTCCTTCCACTAATTTTTGTGACTGACACTTAATCTTTCATCTCATGATTATGTTTTCCATCAGCATTAGAATTTTCACAAGATTCATGTTCTCATATTGGATTGTATACATATGTATTATCATTATATTAATTATTACACATATAATCATTAATATATTAATCAAAACCACCATTATCAATAAATGGTTGATTCGTTATACTTATAAATCTATATTTATGAAAGTATATAAACTGAATAATTCTTTTATCACATGTTTGTATAAGAGGATGGAAGAAACCATGAAATTCATAGTTCCCAAAATAGGTTCACATAAAAAACCCACCCTTCTGTCAGATTACCTTTGTTTTGGTCATTATTATATAAACATTACATGTATTCATGTTTTCTGAAATCATTATATTAATAGTAAGTGTATTTCAAACCAGTTACTATGCCATTTTGTTCCATTATAGGAGAAATTAAATTACTAAAACTCATATATTATAATCTATAATATAAAGAATTCTCAATTTGTATCACCAAAATCAACCATGTACTAGATGACAAGAAAATTGGGATGGAACATATTTATTTTATATCATCATTTCTTGGCTCACTAATCAAAAAATATCATGTTGAATGAATAGGTAGGGGATCACTAATAGGGTAGATGGAATAAGTCACCACTAAACCACAACTTATTGGTGATCAATCAACTACCCCAATAATTATTTAGAAGATTATCATTAGATTTTCATAATTGGTTCGAAGAGTGGGCTCTAGTTTTTTAAAATTTTTGGAATTAAGGGATATTTTGTTGAGATAACCATGGAATCATTAAATGATCCATCCAATATAGTAGAAATATTTGAATACAGAGTTGATAATTTATTTCCCTATATATTATGAATCAACTCACACATGAGTAGTAGGCGTGATTTCCATAAATTGATGGCGAACTTTCCCATGTATAAGGATTATTAAATTAAGGAATCCCTTTATGAAATAATAAATTGGTTGTAATATATCGTGTCAAAAGTCATTATGTTTTAACCATTATTTATTCTTACCCCAAATGTATGTATATAAAAAATAATCACATTCAATTATTCTATTAACTTTGTTAGAGTATTGCTATGTAATATTTGGTTCATCTTAATAATTTTTTTCTCTATGCACTTATTCCCTCTCTATCATTTAATAAAATATTCACATTAAAAAATTTAAATTAAAGAAATTAATAGGGATTGTTTTATTTTGAATGGAGGATCTCCTCACTATTCATGTCATAAATTCAATATGGTCATATAATAAGATCCTTATTTACATTTAGATTCCATGATTTTTAGGTATTCTTATTTTTTAATATACAGTGTTTTTATATAAACATATTTTTCTATGGTTTCTATTAATGTTTCTATGTTATGTCAATACATGGGGTGGAACATGTGTTAAATATGATACTGATGTAAATAATTTTGTCTATCCTTTACATTTCATAGAAAATTGCAATCTTAATAGTGATTTAGATTTTTTTCCTAAAATGATTTTTCTTTGTAGATTTTTTTGTTTTGTTGATATTTTATTCATTTTCATTTTTTTTTGGGTTTAGTTTTAATTTACCATGATTATTAAGTATGGTGCATTGTGGATTGGAACTCAGGTTGATGAAATATTTTTTCTTATAGTTGTTTCTTGTGTAGATTACGATGGAAGATATTTGTTCTCTAGGTCTATTTAATTATTTTTATCTATTTTCTTGTTGAATATTATAATCTCATTTGTGTCTGATATTTAAGGAATTAAGGATTGTATTTAAAAATAATAAATGGTTTACATTGTACCCTTTTAGATGATAAAGGAGAGTATTCAAACTATTTTATGAATTTAATTTGGAGATGATATATGATTTACTCTATTTTCTACATGGTATTTTTCAATTATTCTATTGTATTATTATGGTTCTTAGAGATATGGATATTAAGGCTCAATTTCACAACACTCACCTAGTAAGAACTGCATTATACTATTATGGAATATAATTTCTATTTTCCATTTAATGTTAACATAGTTTCCAATGAAATTACATAATATATTATGTTTATTCTGGTTATAATAAACCCATATCATTTTTTATATCATTTCAATAATGGAAACCATACTACCATATTTTTTGATACATTAAATTCATAATTTTTGAATTTTTTCTTTTAGGCTAGTTTTTGTACAAACCACATTAACATTACATGTTTTGTTATATTCTCTCAATTCCAGCCCATCTGAGGACAGCAAATTAAAATGATGATGGTTTCAGAATACATTTCCAATTTTTCATTGGTTATTAACAACATTTTGAAAAAAATCATTTTGGAAAACATTTGAATCTCTAAATAGATTAAAAATTATTGTTTAAAAATTATATAAATTTAAACCGCTTACAATCATTGAATAAATTAAATTCCTAGATTTGGTATTGAATTAGTTCATTATTATGATATTAGATCCCCAAGTTGGATGATGAATTTTTTACCAATGAAACACTTCACTAGTTTAAGAATTACAACATGTTCATTTATATTGATATGAATCATAATATTGTCATTCCTTATATTCACATCCTTAATTGTGTTTTTGTGTCCTTTTCAAATATTTATATACAAATGGTAGTTTGAATTATGTGATGTATGACCTTTTAAGATGGGATATTATCAATGATAACGTTATTCCATGATTCTTGTGTCTAATTGTCCCTAAGAGAAGATACATGTGTTTTCATAATTGGAGATGTAGAGTTCAAACGGTACTAATTCTATAAAAAAAATTTGTTGTTGTTATTCATTTTTCGAATTTAAACGTTATCAATTATTATCATTTTTAAAACACATAAATCATTAAATTATCCTTTATACAAATGAAAAAAATTTATTTTTGTAGAAGATGGTAATTTAGCAATATTTTAAATTGATGATTACTATGATATGGATTTATAGAGTGATTTATACATTCTAATGTCGGAATAATGTTTTGGATGTGGATAAGTGGAGTGATGGATTATTTTATTATTCCAATCATTGGTGATCTATCTTTTTTGTGGTGCATGGAAATTTAAAGACGCAGAAAAGATTTTAGGGACATGAACTTGATTGAAAATGAATTGTGCGTTGATTTGATAACTTTTCTTCTCTATGAAATTTTTTTATTTTGAATTTCATAAAATAATAGATACAATATTAAAATTATAGATTTTTCATGGGTGTGAATCTATGTATAAATTGTGAAAATTAATTAGTCTCATATCTATAGATGTCATTTCAATTGTTGGGGGTTTTATAACTCAGGTTAATCCTTATCAATTATAATTTCATACAAGTTCCATGTTAAAATTTAAAATATTGTAATTTTTTGACTAATTATTTTTTATTGATGTGTTGTTTATAGTAAATGACCATGAAATAGTATTAATAAATTTCTACATGTTTTGTATTAGTGGGTGAATGCAACTGTGTAACTTTCTACAGTGACAATAATTGACGTGTGAGATAAATAGATGGTGTATGATGTTTTTAGGGTCCCATTTAATGAGTCTTCGATTATGATAATATTTGTTACATGATTCATATAGCTTCATGTTTTGTTCTTCGAGTTTGATTATATTTATAAAATGTGTTTCAACAATTTTTTTCAATAATTTTTTTATAGTTTTGTATAACCTAATTTTTTAATTATTAAATAATAAATAAAATAAATAGAATATAATTAGTAATATAATTATATATATATATATAATTAAACATTATCAATAAATATTTCATTACCAAGAAATATTCATTTTTGTTAACAATAATTTATAAATAGATTTTAATTATTTGTAACTTCATAATATTATTAATAATAATATCGATGGAAATAAAAATGGTGGTGATATTTTTATCAATGGATAATTATATCATAAAAATCAATTGTATAACATTATTTCCAATTGATATATTAACAATTGGAATTATAAATACAATGTCAAAAAAATTCTTATCCCACTATCTTTTGGAAACAATGTTTTGACCCATAATTTTCGAGAAGAGATGTTTTTTGGAAAAATGATTTTCAAAGAGATAAATTCACTTTTACAAAAAAATGTTATAATGTTTAAAAATCTAATTATTTTTTAGTGATCCATTAAAAATGAATATGAATAATTATGAAAAATAGAATGTACAATAATAACAAGTAATTGAATGCTTAAAAATATGACATCATGAAAATAAATTTCCATTGGTGAATAATAAATGGTTGTTGTAATTGATTAATAAATTTATAATAAAAATATAATTATTTTTTTTGTGTAATATTCGATTCACACCATTTTTGAATATTTAAATAAAGAATAAAAATGAATATGAAAAATTTTAGGATAATATTCCAAATATATTTTGAAATACATGTTGTTAAAATTTATATGGAAGATAAATATTCCCTAGTGTCACATGAACATAAAAAAACTAGAATATTGAATAAAATGTTAAATAACCCCTTATCACATGAGTATATTATGAATCGTAAGACCCATGGGTGAAATAACATAAAATGAGAATATAAATACCATTACGTCGCAAATGTTAAGGATATAATATATCAAATGGGTTTTATATACACCACTAAAAACATGTATATGGTTAATATCACATATATATCACGTAATTAAATTTGAGACGAGAAACATGTATATAGAAATTCCTATTATTTGAATGTTATTTATCATACCATATAATGGTTTTTAAAAATGTTATTGATTTATACCAAATCAATATTCATATTAATAATATCTTATATGATCCTGTTATATTATATTAGGAACCTTTTATCATAATATTACATTATTACCCTTGTTTTAGATTTTAAATATTATATTTAACCTGAGTGGTTTCGATCAGGTGTGCTTAGATTATTGCTCATTAGATATAGTTACAAAATCTCCAAAATGATACTAATTTTTATGTATATTATGTATATTATTTAATTTGTTTTAGAAAAATTTTTAAATGGTGTATAATGAAAATAACTTTTATTTCCTCATAGAGATAGTATGTCATATGTTCATGTGAGAGATGGTATTATTCCTTTAATAATTAGTTGGTATGGGAATAAATGATATTTTATTGTTCAGGAACAAATTTTATTTCATAGGTAAAATAAATATCCATTCTTTTTTCTTGAGAACCAGTAATGTATGGTGTTGATGAAAAACAAATTAGACAACTATGTGGAGATGGTGAGTCGTACATACTCACACAACGTGCTTTTATTTTCATACGATAGATAAAATGTGGAATATAGTTATAAAATAACAGTATTAACATAGTAACATATATTTTATTCTAGATTTATCAATTTTGTATGATCAAAACATATATAAGATTTAGAAAAATAAATATTCACGGATGAAGTTGTCTAGACAAATTACACATATTCGAGGAACTTTAGTTAAATATCATCTTAATGGATCTAGTTTTTATCATTTGAAAGGGAAAAACCTTGTTTAACATGGATAATTATTTTTACATGATTAATTAATGAGTTTTTTCAAGGATGATGGCTCAATGTGGAGTAAAAAGTTGAAGTAATGTGTTTCCTTTTATAATTAATGATACATGATATTTTGAGTTTTCTCAATATGTAAAAAAATTTATGAGTATTTTGTATCCATATGAATTAAAATGTAATTTAAAGGATAATGGGGTCAAATTTTATAACATATATTATCCATTTAGTACTTATTTATGTTTTTCAATAATTTTATATAATTTAATTAAATAATAATCCTATAAATATCATTATTGTCAATTTTGAGACTATTCATCCCATTAACATTAAATATGTAATGAAAATAAGTAAAATTTAAAATATTTATTTTGGTATATCATATAAATTTGATGTTAAAATATAAAATTCTTGTATCACAATAAATATCTAATATTAATTTATATTAAATATTTTTTATATCATTTAATTAATTATTCCATTAATTAAATAATTAATATATTTATATTCTGTATGAATTTAAGTTAATTATTTTACCAAGAATAAATTCTAATAATATAACTTAATGAATATAAATAATTTAAAATTAGGAAGGCTATTTATAGTCAAATATAACCATTGTTTACCCACATATTAAAATTATTACACTTTTTAAAAATATAAGTGTGACCTGATTCACATTTCATTAAATAATGTAATTTGATGGTCATTATCATATATAAGTTGAAAAAAGTGCCTAAATTATGATCTTGTACTATATATATATATACTCATCCATTATGAATTACATATTATTTTTTTCATTTTATAGATCATATAAATTTCTTCCATACCTAAATTACCTGAATTACTCTATAGTGTGCAAATAAAATTACCATCATTACTAAATACATTAACCAAAATTATAAGAGAATATATAACATATTTTCATGCAATGATTCCAAATACCTAATTAATTTTTCCAAATTTCATACACAATATTTTTAGATTTAAATTTTAAAAAATTACACGAAACCACAATCGAAAAGATTTTTCATGAAAAAAATTTATTCAAACCCTAAATTGTACTTTTTATAAAACATAGAATAATGATAAAAAAATTAATTAATAAGATTATATCTAAATAATTATTAGTTAATTTATAATTAAATAAAATTAAAATCATTAATTTCATATAAATAAAATGAACTTTTTACAAAAATCTATATTTTTTTACTATTCATTGGAAAATCAATATTTTCAGAAAAAACTCAATGATAATTTTAATATAATGATTTAGAAATTTTTTATAAAAAAATACATGCCATATTTGTTAAATAATTTTATTATATAAATTACATAAAAAATAATGATAATTATAGTTCCTGAAATTAAAATATTGAAGTGTAATTTTTCTTCACAAATAATCAGGTTTTTATTTATACATCATTAATAAATAACATTACCATGTGTATGAAAAATATATTTTAAATAATTTTATTAATGATATTCATTAATACTGATATAATTGGTATGATATAATAATAATCACATAATAATATTTAATTGATCATTTAAGTTGGTCATAGTGTATCTTCTATGCTATTTAATATAATGGTCATTTAAAATATCAGGCTGTTAGATTATCCCATATTTTAATAAATTTTCTGCAAATAACTTGATCTTATGATAGCTATTAAATTATTTTAGAATTCAAAATTATATTCTGGAAATTCCTCTGTGTAAATTTTTTTATTAACATAACCTCTTCTATAGAGTGAATGTAAAATGAGAATGTAAACCAAAAACTACGTTTTAGAATTTAATAATAAATGTGGGATGTGAAAACATGGACATGGAAGAGAATAAAAAATCACAAGGACTATTAGATAGTGATTAAAAACATATTTACGGGAATTTTGAGAATAATTAAACCGTAAATATATTATGGATTAAAATTCTAATGATTTCATGTAAATAAAATTATAAAAATATCATTTTTGTATCAAATATCATTTTCTAGAGTTGTGGAATTATTTTAAAACATATAGTTACACAATAATTATATATTCTTAAATTACAAGTTTTGTTTCATCAATTAATCAATTTCCACCACAGACTCATATTTTCCAACAATAGATGAGGAAGAATAATTTTATTTCCTAAAGTACTACAAATATAATTTATATAAAACATAATCAATTAAAATATCCCTCCATTACCTTTACACTACCCAAAAACAAATGGTTAGTACATGATATGATATTTCTAAATATAATAGACCATCGCATGAATAAAACTATATTAATTATCTAAAAATCAACAGTAATACCCAAAATTTAAAAAATATCATTAAATATATAAGTATCGTAACTATTAATTTTATGTATATTCTAAACTACTGTTGAATCCAAAAAACCTGATGGATTTTATCATAGTGTGTTCAAATAAAAATTTACAATTCATCTAAAATGAACATTATGTGACAATTCAATTTCAATGATGCCCTAATCATTTCTATAAATATCAAAAACAACCATAAATCCCGAATAAATCATACATTCCATAATTTTAAAATTAAATTGTTTTTTCTCAACAAAGTTTACATAATATTATATTTATCATGGTTATATATGGTTCCCAATGTTATGAGCATCTTCTGAAATAAAATAAATTACATAAAAAATCAATTCACAATCCCTTAGATATCTAGATTTAAAAAAATATTTTTCCAAAATTCATATATCCTTTAATCCTAATGTATATTAAATAATGAATAACTATTTCAAACTCACTTGGACACCACATAGTCTAGTGGTGGGTGTTTAACACATGTTGAACATCATTTATGGTTTTAGCCTCATGGCCTTGCTAGACATGACAAGTCATCTTCCAATAGTTAAGTTGTAATTTTCATAAAACTATAATAATAAAATCACAAAAAAATTCCAAAAATGTGACAAACATCATCATAAATAACACCAAATAATTAAATGTTAGTTAGATGTTTTAACCTTAATAGGGTATTCTATAAATTTCTTTTTTCATTCCCCATCATATAATTATAAATAATTACCATTAATTAAGAGACCATATAGACCCTAAATGTTTTCCTGAAAAAAATATTTTTTCAAAATCTATAATTTAAATATTTATTAAATAAGTTTTTACTAAACAATATACTAATTAAATGGGTATTATTTCAAAAAAATTCTACCGAATATATTTTTATTAATGATTAATAATCTTAATATAAATACTCAAAATTATTTTTATTAATTTAAACATATGGTAAAAATTAAACTCCAAAACAAATGATGGATTCCATTAGTTTTATGTTAATTAAGACATGTATGGTTCAAATTCCACAAAACTCCATTGATGTTTCATTATTCTTATATTCTATTTTCCATGTCTAAATTACTTCTACAACATAATTCATAAATCCCAGTGAAAAATAGTTCCATCATTAAAATGTAATATTTGGATAAAAATAATATAGACACCTCATTAGTATAGAAGATAACCATTAGAAGAAATAATTTACTTGTATTATTACTTGTATCCCCACATTAATGATAATAATCTATAAATTAATACCTAGGACTATATCTATTTTTTATATAATACTATTAATGTATTATTTGAAATTTTTCTTTATATCCTTATTTCCCAAACATAGTACATTTTTCACTACATTGATATATCCATCGAGGTATATTTTTAACATTTTATACAGAAATGAAATTATTCCTTCATTCCCCCATGTCATACACTACATGCCCTCTTAAAAAACTACCCTTATGTACATGCATGATCATACGATTTGGTTATGGTGTAGGTTGTTATCATGGTATGTGATAAGACATATTCACAGGGTCTTTCACTACTGTTGTTATTCTATTTGATTTCTAATTATTAACACATTCTCTATTACATTAGATGTAAATACAATTCCTTCTGGTTTCTTAAATTGAGAAAAACAAAATATTTACATGTAAGAATCAATATATAATAATAACAGTGTGAAATATAATTATCGTGAAATAATTTTTAAATCATGTCTCATTATTCTAAATATATGAGTCCTTATATTTCAATTACACTATAAATTTTCATTATAAAATCTATAGGATGGTATCGTATATATAATTATCCTCAATGTTAGTAATATTATTAGATTCTCTAATAAATGTTTTCATAAATCAAGTTCCAATGATTTTTACTAATGTTTCGATGATTTTAACTATATCAATCCCAACTAAAATAACCTAGAATTCGTGTCTATTTTATAAAAATGGAATAAGATACACAGAAACACATCATTAAAAACGTAATTATTTATTTGTATTGTTTAACTAGATAAATATTTAATTCATTCCAGATAATTTAATGTATAAGATAACACATTGTGGGAGTAAAAATTTATTCATCCATAAAGTATTCTAGAATTATTTTCTACTATTTGGGGGAAATGATTGAAAATAAGGGTTAGATAATATTCAATTTATGGTTTAAATACCACGTAATCTACGATGGATGAATAATAAATGAAACATAAACAATATGAAAAATATAACCGAACCAACATTCAATATTATGAACAACTTGATCATAAATTGAATCTATTGATAATATTATACTAATAATATCATGTATTTAAAAAACTGATATTTTTATGAAGTAAATATTTAATTATTAGACATCATGTCCCCATGAACATGATACCTATATCTTTAAAACCTTATAAAATTTGGTTTAATAGTCATGGATAAAATCCTATTATTTTCAATAACATTAATTTCATTATGAAACATATTGATGCATCATGGGGATATATAATTATACACCCCACCCATCACAATAGGCCACAAGAATTACCCACATATAAAATGATATAACTAATTCCTGATTTTTTTGAATTATCATATAACAATTTTATTAAAACAATTTTACCTATTTTTCAATATTATCTTAGAATGTCATATAAAACTTCTTATAAACAAAATTTGTAAATATTGAATACGAGTTTCATAATAATAAACAGAATCAGAAAAGAATATTGATATTTAACAGACATAAAATTTCTAATGATCACATGTAAGTTAATTAGTAAATTAACAGTGAAATTTAATCATATAAAAAGTGGTTACTAATATTGGAATGTGATCCATTATGAATGAAATTTCATTAAAAATACAACGAATATTTTTTATAAGATATATGTTTGGCCTTTAAACTAACTTTTAAATATAAACTACAAAGATAAAAATGATAATATATTCCTTAAAAAATACCTTGTATACTTATAAATCATTAATTAAATAATTATAGAGTCTAGATTATGGAATCAAAAACTCATGTTTTATAGGTTAAATATATATTACTTTCACATTTTCATCAGAAAATATACAAAGTACATCATTTGGAAAAAATAGATAGGGAAGTGAAATATTCCCATGTGGGAACTTACGCATAAAGAATCAAGAATAATGAATTGACTGTGAAGTGAAATTATACAACATGGGTATATATTGAATCAATCCCCTCATTAAATAAATGAAAAAAACTAAAAATAAAATATAAATAAGAAAATTATATTCATGATATAATATATAAAATAGGATGTATATACATTACAGAAAAGATATAAGTTGTAAATATTCAATATGTCTCACACAATTAAAAGTCATAAGTGAAACATAATATCACACATAACTATTGAGTAAAATTATTTAACCTCTTTTATAATAGTTTTAACATAATACTTATTTATACTAGAACCACTTACATATTTTTGAAATCATATATTATAAACTTATATCATTTTAACACCAGTTTGTTAATTATATTTTCTTATTACCCATGTTTTGGTTGTTATATAATTCATTTTCCCATGAATGTTTTTCCATGTATGTTTATATTATTGAGGATGGGATATTTCTCAATAATATGAACTATTTTTTTAATTTTATAAGATATATATTTAATGATTTAAAAAAATTAAATAATTTATTGAATGTTGGGTATGTAAAATTCATCGTATTGAATTATAGAGATGATATTCCATATACACAAAGAATCAAAAATACCATTAACTCAATGGGGGATGTGTATGATAATGATATGATATATTAATTTTCAAGAAAAAATATCATTCCATATGGATCTTATATATCCATTATTAACATAATCATAGCCAATTTATTAGTACAGGGATGAGAAGAGAATTTCACCTCTATATGGTGGTGGTAAGCCGTATGTATGCATGTACAGGGAATTATTGTTTCATAACAAGGATAAAAGGTTCTACATGATTGTATAATTATAATATATGATTTTATTGATAATATACTATATATTAATTTAGTATTTAAAAAATGTTTGATGTGGAGTTAGAAGATGAAATAAACATGAAAGTGTTTGTAAATACTAGTACCACATTTTAGTGGACTTCCATTAAAACACATCTTAACAGATCTAGGGATTATTTATTGGAATTAAAAACCCACTCTAGAGCATTTATATAGATGTTAAAAAGAGTATTGGTTTGTTTTTTTATGATCTAGATGATGCAAAGTGTTATAATGAAGTAATAGTTGGGGTTCTCATTTATAATTGAGCCGAGGGGAATTTTTGATTTTCTAAAAATATTAAAATATAAAAAGACCATTCTATGTCCAAATCATCAAAAATGGATTATAAATGAATTGGTAATAAAATTTCTACCATATATTATCGCCTATTATCTTATTTATTATTTTTGGGGTTTTAAAATTATTTTATTTTATAGTAATCTCATAAAATATCATAATTGTAAATTTTATACTATTAATTATATTGACATTAAAAAAATCAAGAAATTAATTATTATTCGATCTATCTATTATTTAATATCATAAAAAATTCTTGGTTTTTATGATAATCTATTTATTACCATAAATATGTGAATGTATTCTACATTTAATATCTGTAATATCATTTATTTTATTTATTCATTAATTGAATAATTACTGAAACAACATTGTGTAAGAAGTTAAGTAAATTATATATTAACTAAAATAGAAAAATAAATTAGGATGATAAAATTAAATATTTTATATTTCCAAATTCTATTTATAGTTGAAAATATCCTTTTTTAAACTATAATATAATTATAACAAATATTAAGTAACAGAGCATTGCATGTTGGTCTTTCCATTAAATAAAATACTAAATATTACATAATAAAATTAAAGTGGAAATTAAATTTCATAAATTCTACTCTTGGATTAGTATGATCGGTATATACTCATCCAATAATTTTACGTATTCTTTGGTTAATTTTTTTTGGGACATAACATTTTATTTTTAACCTAAATGACATGATTTATCCTTTACTATGGTAGTACTATTAATATGATTACTACTAATAATTACCTTAAATAAAGAGGCAATTTTAACTAAATATGTATCCAATTATTAAAAATATTGAAATTATTTTTAATAATTAAAAAAATTAGGTTTCAATATTTAAATTAAAATTAATATCACAAAATGTAATGAAAAACATTTTTCATGTAAATGTGTTTCTACGCCTAAAAATGAAATTAATCCAAAATTATGGAAAATGATGAATTTAATTTTAATAATTATATTATAACTATATAAATATAAATTATTTTTCATTGAGAGGAAAATAAAATCAAAATTTTAATTTTTTTTATATAATGAATGTTAATATTTTATAAAAATCTATATTTTCACTATTTATTGGGAAATACATTTTTTAGAAAAGAACTCAAATATTCACCCATTGAAGAATATAATATTATTATTTAAATATTATTTCCATTTATTAAAAATAATTTATTTAATTTTAAAAAAATTATTATAATAATAAATCATAAAATGCATGAAAACCATGTTTGAGGACAATATAAATTTTTTTTGAAAAAAAATATTACTCTAAATATAATTTTGTTACTCATAAAGAATTAATTAATATATTAATATTCCATAGGAAATAAATTTATTTAACAATGTGGTTAATAATATTAATTATATCCAATTTTATGGCAATGTTATTATTATCCCAAAATTTTGTTAGGTTTTACCTATATTTACCTATCAAACATAATGTTATTTTAAAATCTAGGGATACTACATTTGAAATATTTTTCGCTAGGATCCATAAATAAATATTTATTACAAAAATAAAAAATAGATTCCCACATATTATATGGTATAGAACATTTAGATGATTATTTGAACTCATTTTTTCTTAATGCATAAAATATATTGTTTGTATCCTTTGAAATTGTATCATAAAAATCTTATTATCTACTAAAAGATAATTCAGTTTCACCCCAATGAATCTTGTAATGTTTAGACACATTTTTGAAAACAGTAAACCACATATTTTTAAAATATATAATTCTTATATATATATCTATATATTAACTATAGTTATCACGATTGAAATAATTATCTTTGAATATAAACATTATATCAATTAGATCATCCATTTAAATTCTTCATTTACATATTGGAAAATATTATTACATTATTTTATGAACAATAAGATTTAATATACCTGATTAAAAATCATTTATAAAAAGTTTTGTTCTAACACATCCATAAGGTTGTATGAAATTCTAGTCTTTTATGAATAATTCATATATTTTGAATATTTAAGTAGTCAATAATTTGTTTATTATTGTTTTATCATCCAAAAAATAAAACAATATATATATTTATAGAATAAAATTTTTACCCCGTAATACTTCCTTATGTAGTATTAATTATTAATAAAAAATTAAAATAAACCAATAATTTTCTCCTAATAATCCATAATTAATGAATTCTATATTTTATAGTATGAAATATAAAATAGCTATGGTAGTGTTTCATACTAAAACACAATTCCAAAATAAAAATACAATTTTATTTCATTAAATCCTACTATAGAATTTTATATTCAGTATATTTGTTTTAGAAACAATATAAAATAAAAATCAGATCAATATACCTAAATATTTATACGATCTAATAATAACCATTGAATAAATACACTTTTTCTAAAAATAGTGTCAAAATTAGTTCTATAACATAAGGAAAAAAATATTAATTTATATATGAATGGTAATACACCTATTTTAACATATAAATACAATACCCATTATACTGAGTATATTTATTCATTATATATTATTTTTACTCCTCGATCATCACCACCATATAATCATTGTATAATATTTTCATTCAAATTATATAATACCTATGATTGTTTAAATTTTTTAGGATATAGTATAATCAGTGTTTCACAAATTATATATCCTATACAATTACATATTACATATCATAATCAATTTATGATAATAAATCATGTGTAATTATAATATATCATATATTTTATCATTTATTATGATACTTATTAAATATAAAAAATTTATCATTTTAATGAGTAAAGTTCATTTGCTGTTCAAATGTAATTTTTTACACATTTTTAAATTTTCAGATATCAACATTAGTAAAATTAAACAATAAATTTACATTGATTATTATAGAGTCCCAATCATCTCAAAAAGTTATAGAACATATTTTTAGACCAATATTTGTAACATTACACAATCACATCCCGGAAGATCATAAATTTATAGTTCCAAGGGAAATGTGGAATTCTAAACAATTTATTCAAAGTAGTTATAAATCATTATTATCATCGTTCCACATCAATAAAAATATCCTTATAACTATCACATGTAATACCTATCATGATAACATGAATAAATGAAACATAAGAAATACGGAGATCAGATTTTTATTAAGTGTTATTAATGAAGATATTCATGTATAACATGAGAATCAGTGTGTAAGAACATGAGTATAACATTTGAAAACCGTCCCTCTATATCAAAGATAATAAAAATGAGTCATTTCATAAATCATTTTTGTAAAATTGAAAAAAAATAGTAAAGGAATATAAGAATATATTCAATGAGAGTGTAACATTATCATACAACAATGAGTGGTCAAAACCACATAAGAATTGGTACCCTTATGTCTTGGAAACCCACAAAGACATTCATAACATGTTTGTCCGGATCTAACTACTCATTTACCGACTTCATGCTTGGGATTACACACATCTTCCCTATGTTAGAGTTTTGGGTATCTATTTTCCTACCCTTTGATAGCATAAAACATTAATCATTAACCAATACATTTGAGAAAAATATATATCCGACCCATAATATAATGGTAATAATAATAATATATTCCAAAAGATCATATAAAATATGATTACAATAAATGGGTTTCATAAAAATGATCATATCCAAACCCCAAAAATAGAAATGTGATTCATATAAATTTCTTCATAGTATAACTCATATAAATGATTTTTTATTCAAAAACTTTTTTTAGTTATAAATATAAAACATACATAGAATCAATAAAGATGTTATTATTGGATCATGTCACATATATGACTTATTTTAAAGTAATATTAATTTAATTTCAATTCCTAAATTGTTTGGGGGGTTTACCACGCATTTTGGTGGAAATGGCGGGTTTTCAAAATTTGGGCAAACCTGTTATCCCAATTCCTGATTTAAAAATAATATTTTTCTTTTATACCTCCATTTTTTCAAAATTTATCACCATTGAACATCCCAAATGGAATCCCCTAGTATATTAAAATCATCAGAGCAATTGAGAATCTATAGGATTCCATATTAATGATGGATTTGGGTTTTTTATTAAGGTGTAGGGACAACCAAAAGCCCATTTCCTACATTAAATTTCATTGTACATCATTAATATCTCATTATGTTTTTATGTTTTTTTAGTGATTTTTACTCTCACCTGAGACCACTTACCCAATACACACTCTCATGCTCTCATACCCCTCTTTGGAGATCATTTTAATCCAGATTTTAGTCGATACTTCTATGGATTTATCAAATATCCCAGATTTGAGGAGGTAAATTGATTCATTGATAACTCCTTATTTTCTTACTATTATCCCCCATTGGAGTTCCTACATGACCTCTTCTTCCTTTTTATATCCTCACTTCAATTTTTGGCTATTTGAAAATTTTTATACTGGTGTATTTAAGAATATTTCTCCATCATTTCATCAAGTAAGTGTTCTTCCCTTATATTTCTTCCATTTCCTGATGGATTCATCCATCTTTATTGATGTTACAAAGTGTCCTGATGTTAGGGTTCGAACCTAGTGTTTTACATGGTGTATTTGTTCTATAATATTGATATTTTAGGTTTCTCTTCACTTCTTTGTGGTGCGGCGGTGGTGCGCTTGATGTTTCCCACTATGATATGAGTGTTTCGACTCAAAAGGTAGGTGACTCCATGGATAATCATTGATCAATGAGTGGGTTTTATTTTTTTACTAGTTTTTCATGGTCCCCATATGTGTTGTGTGGTGTGAAAACCTTTTTGAGGGATTTGGTAAAGAATTTATTATATAATTGAATTTCTATTGATATTGTGAACATTTCAAATGAAACACATGTGGTATCTTTTGTGGTTGTTTTAAAAAACATATGAAATTGATTTATTAGTTGTTTAAAGGGGATGAAAATTAGGTTTTCTAATACCTTAGTCTCATGTTACCTTGTCATGGAGGTTTTTGGAATAGTTTTTCTGTGTAAAACATTTTTATATTTTTTGAGAGAATTTTATCAAAATGGGTGATTTCATTTGTATCTTTTGTGGTGTTATTCAAGGTGATTTTATAAAACATGAAATTAATTTTATAATTTTCTATAGGGATTCCAATTATAATTTGGTAGCGTTTTATTGTGGTTTTGTCCTTGAAATATGGTTTTCAGATGTTTTTTATAAGCAATGTTCGGTTTTAATATTTATAATTGTTTTATGAATGATTTGCTTGATTTAATTATTTATGTAAGAGGTGAAAACTTATTGGAAAACTATTTTTTAGTGTTTATATTTTGAAATGGTACATTTTAAATGTTAAGGGGACTATTTTGTGATGTGTTCCATCCTGTAAATGTTTTATTATTTTTTTAAAGGATTTATATAAGTGTGTAAGAGATGTGAAAGTGTCATGGGATTTTTTGTGTGAGTGTGATATGAAAAATGGATATAGGTTATGAAAAGGGTATTATGTAACATGTGAGTGGTCTGTTATGTGAGTTTTAATAGCATGGAATGGTTTTATACAATTTTTAATGGATTTGAGGATGTTTTAATGAAATGTGAAATTTTCTGTGGGCTATTTTGGTGTGAGTCAGATTTCAAAATATATTTGAATGAAAAGTTGAATTATATAACTTATGTAGTACACATGTAGGAGTCTTGTGGAATTTTTTTATGTAGAAATGATATTTTCATGTGTAAAGAATATTTCATGACTTGTTGAACTTTTTTTATCAGAATAGGGAAACCTGAGTATTTAAATGGATGTACGTGTACTAATATGCTCGTGAATCGATGGGTTTTGGCCTCAATATTATGTAACAAGATTGACGCATGCAACACTAAATAAACTACAATGATAATTATTTGGGAACACTAGGTTATGGGTATGTTCCCTACTAATGGATCGTTCATCAGAACAAATATTGTTATGGTTACTCCCAACGAGATACGAGGTACATGGGACCCAGAGCGAGCTTGTGACTAAGGGATATTTCCTATTGCTTGTGACAATTAGTTACTTTGTTCTTACTATCGATATATGGTATTGTAGGATGTAAAATTCAGTAGTGTTGACATTTTTTTTAAAATTTGTGAAGATTAATAATAGACCACTTGAAAATTATTTTAATTTTTACATTTCATATTTTCGAAACTGTAACTAGAATTTCCTATTTATGAAACATTGCAAGCTTTTTATCATTGAATGTTTATTACATTGAATATCATAGTGGTGGTATCCTTCTTGGAAATGGCTCACACCCAACTTACACCCTCGGTTGTATGTAGACATGTTTATTTTTTTTCTCTTTTAACTCTCCTTTCCGTCACAGAGTCTAACTTTTGAAAAAGGTAAATAACGTAGTACAAAGTGATTCATCCTTTGAAGAAACATAAAAAATCGACAAAGGGATGAACAAGGAGAACATTTCCCATAGGTCATGCATGTTCCCTCATGCTCGCGCAAGTAAACTTGCGCTCCACCTATAATTCATGCAAGTACACTTGCACGCCGCCTAGTGGTCGTGCAAGTATTGTTGTGTGCCGCCTCATGGTTTCCCAAGTGACTTGCGCGACCTATGTGATAACCGCCCAGGGGATTCTCCTGCCTATAAATAGACCCTGTGGGTCCCCCATTCGAGGAGGATTTTTTCAAGAAACTCTGATTTATGCTCCTGGCACCCTAGTCTCTTCTCAAAGCTTCAGAAACACTTGTAAGGTAATTTCTTACCTAGAACGGAAGATCTAATGAGGGGGAGGAAGGAAAAAGTGTTGAAACTCATCAACACTTGCACGCCTGAGTGGACAACCCTTAAGGGAAAAGGGCCACACTTGCACGCCCTTCTTCTGGAAGAACCTCAAGGGGATTCTAAAGGCTTTAATGAAGAGTCGCTCAAGTATTACCATGTTGGTTGACCATCGTGCAAGTACAACATGTGTCGTGCAAGCATACCTGCGCGCCCAGGACTTGCGCACCCATGCATTACCTGCGCGCCTGTCAGTACATGCGCGCCCCTTCCTTTTTGGGTGCCTTTCATGCCCATTTCACCCCTCTTAAGCCATTACACCTTTCCTATTCAAGATTAAGTCTTCAAGATGCACTTCAAAGCCATTTATGGCATGATTTATTGATTTGACTTCCTTATATGAAAGGAATTCTGTGGAATATATCTCAAAACCTAGTGATTTACACATCTATATGTCACTAAAGATTGAGATTTCATTCATTCAACCTCATCCTTTACGATGAGAGAATATTTAACATGTGTCTTCTTTTTAGGAATAATCCCCACTCATGAGTCCTCTAATTTGGGCATCTTCTTAGGAGTATGCCCCAGATCCCCTAACCGGGGCTTCCTTTTCAGGAGCAAGCCCCAGTCATAAATATGGGCATCCTCCTTAGGAGTATGCCCCAGTCATAATTATTAACTTGGGAAACTTCTATAGGAGAAAGCCACAATTCTTAAAGCTCCCAAATCTGGGAATCCTCCTTAAGAGTAAGCCCCAGTCCCCTAATTTGGGCATCCTCCTCAGGAGTAAGCCCCAAACCTTAATCCTTGACCTGGTCCTCCTTTTCAGAAGTAATCCCCAGTATTAGTTTCTCTTAACGAGTCCTAATTTACCTTTGATCTGGGAATCCTTTTCAGGAGTAAAACCCAATAATAAGTCTTCTCCTAATTTGTTCCTCCTATTCATGAGTAATCCCCAAGTTAGAGTATTCAAAATCTCCATGAAGCACATAAAACTTTATGGACCATGTTCCTGGATTTCTTCCCTAAATTAAATCCTAACCTTCATTTATATGGGCAGTCATACATACATAAGCCCCACATTATTTCTTATGATTGCATCTTTCATGGAACAATTGTTTAATTTTCACCAATACCTATTGTTTCTCAAACCGAGCATGACTCACGTGAGCTAAGAGTGTAAAAGTAATTGTGACATCCTTCTTTGAGCCATCAATTATAAACATCATTCTCCCTTACTCGAACTATGTGGGTTCTGATTCCTTTTCAAAAGAAAGGATACGTAGGTAGACCATCCACGGGTTCGATCCCAACTCTTAAATATTCCATGTCCTTTCGAATGACAATAAACTTCAAGTGCCCCACTGAGTGGCTTTAAAACCAGTATGGTCATCATAATGACCAAGAGAATTCTGTATAAATGTGTCTAAGGGTACCATTGACCAAGAATATATAATAAATACAGATGATTATCTATCGATGAATAACCTCAAATACATACAAAAGATTCTCAAAATTTCCTACATATTTAATCATTGATTGTCAGATCTAAAGGAAAGCTCATTTTATACTTTGTAATGTAATAACGATTCACGAACATAACTTAAATCTATAAAGAGAGTCTCGGAGTAGACAATAATTCCCTTAAAAAAGTTGTGATGAGTCCGACCTCCCATCCTATCGACTAATACAAATTCCTAACCGTCATTAGTACAGAAACTAATGAGAACCTATCGTTGGAAAGTAGGTACGATTGTATGTGGAATCATTGGATTTTTCCGGTTCTACAAAGAAACCTGTTAGAAACCGATCGGAATGTTTGAACCTCCCATCAAGGCAGTCATCCCTGGATTCTGAGGGAAACAAAAATGGTGAACCCGACGTGAATCCTTAACAAAGTTAAAAATGATGTTTTACCTATTTGTTGGTCCCCTATATAATCCTCAATGAGAGGGCCAACAAAAACAATCATTCACATATGTGCTCATCCAAAATATGTAGTGGCTAAATTTATCTTGATTATGTCTGCTATATAAAACAAGCACTCTTTTCCCAAGATCTTCTACATTTCTAGAATGGCTGCTCTCAAGTTCACACCTATGAATACTACTGCTGCAAATGCCACTACTACTACTCCTACTGGATTGTCGTCCTCTCTTAGGACGATATCACCTACTCAGCATCTTCAACGCTGGGTTTCAAACGCGCTGGTTAAGGAGTACCATCAACACGGTACCATCCCAACTCTAGAGGCTTACCGATAAGCCCTCCATGTAAACAACTCACATCGGTCATTCGGACAACGATGACCAGTGATCAAGAAGCAGGCGGTACTGACTACCGTCTCCAACCGTTTCGAGTCGTTATCCTCGGAATGCAATCATCAATCGCTCCCTTATTCTGGGGAGGTGAATGATCAGGTCCCTAAGGACCTTAATTCAAACAGACATGAGTCCTTCATTAGGGCTCCCATCAATAATCGCTGCCAGAATAGTGCGGCAGTGCGCCCTCAACATGATGAGTGTACCGACTCCAGGCGTTCGACATAAGTTCCTCAAACCCGAGCAAGCAAGACGAACCACCAGAGGTGGAATCCTGTCAACAATGACCAGTTTCTCATCTCTGCCATCTCCGGAGAAGTCCACCAACCTAACATGGTGGGAAGAAACAAGCAGGCACATACACCTGCCCGTTTTAAACCCTCTGTCCAGGAGACTCGTCTGGCAGCATCATGCCAATCCCGCCTGGCAATTCCAGCGGAGTACTATAGGCAAGAACATACAACTATTTATACATCATCAGCTAGTCAGCAGGCTCGTCTGACTGCATATGATGGATCTTGTCAACCCCATTTGGCGAAGTGCAATTAGCAGGCACATACACCTGCTAGTATTAATCAATCCTACCAACAGTCTTGCTTGGTAGCATTCGTAGAAGTTAGTAAGAAAGCCCTGACAATAAATAAAAGGCAGACTCAACTCTATTCCCCCACACTTGAGTACTGTCAGGATTCACTGATTGAAATAGGAGGACAGGAGCAGGCACATACACCTGCTCTAAGCCCGTAAGGGACGTATATTCCCGTTTCGGCAGCTGAAGTCACCAAGCATATTCTATCAATGGTGAAAGAGCAGAAGAAAATCCTTGGTGATATTCTGGATGCCTGCCAGTATATTATAACAACTTCAGTGGCATCTTAGGGAAAGAAACATAAATCTATCCCTACCAGTGGAGTGACACATCAGCAATTCACTCCGGAACAGACACACACATCTGTTCCAGTAAAAGTGGGTTTTGGGGCATACTCCCTCATATCATACGGACGACCAAAGTTAGGCATATACACCTGATTTGATAGGAGATCGTCAGCCTAACCTGGCCATCTTTCCTAATCAAGAACATACACCTTCTCAGAGAATCCACTTTCGTCAACAAGTGGTTTCCAAGGCGTTTAAGAAGGTGTCTATGAAAAAGACCCGCCCAGCACAGTCAAGAGATCAAGAGCCAATCTGTAACAAGGCCTTTCTCGATGCTAGAGTTCCTGAATCCCTCAGACAATTATCTGTTGGAGTTCAAGATTCTACTCCCTCAGTTCCCAATAGTGGGAACATTAATTCCGAAGGTCTTCAATAGACACTTCCTCATGAGGGCTTGCTTCATGACAATTCAGTCGATCTCGATGTTTCATCTTCAGATGAGAGCCACAAGAACCCTCTGTGTGGTCAGAAGACCAAGGAGCGAGATATATCATCTTTTTCTGTAACCCATTATGTTGGTCCTCCCCATTATGATAAATTTTCTGCGAAAGTCCTCTCCATAGTAGTGATGCACATTTCTATGAAAATTCTCCAGTGGACAATGTATTGCTAAGAAATCTCTCTTATCTTGAGGCACTTGGAAATAAAAAACCAGACATTTCTGAATCTTCATCGCTAGAAGCTGAAATACTTTCTCAATCAGAAGATAGCCCAGGGTGTAGGGAATTCTATGAACTACCCCTAAGTCATGCATCTTCTAGTTTGATCAATTATTTCTCTACCAATCATGTTGAATCCAATGAAGCAAGAAGGAAACACCTAATCTGGTCAAATCAGGTAGAAGAATATTCATCAAATGATAAAGAGGAAATGCTGAATATGAGAAAAAACTGGCGAAATGTGAAGTTCCAGTCATGTTTTGGCCTCTGGCTGACTCTCAGTATAATATTCCAGAAATGTTGATGGAAGATGAAATTCATGATATTCGTCTCAACATATGGAAAACTCTTTGTCAGTTGAAAAAGAAAGTATTCTCTTATGATGAATATGAAAATCATATTAAGATAATAGAATGGTTACAACGTCAGATTGATTTGGCATATCTATCAGTCTCTCGATATCTGAATTCTGAAAAGCAGCAGAGAACCCTTCGACGTTCATGCTTTGGCGCACTATGAAGATTGCGTCAGTTAATTGCCAATTCCCCATCTGGTATTCGTGTCAGATAATGGGGTGTTCATTGAGAACTGCATTTCACGGTGCTATCCAGTCAGCAAAGCCCGCCAAAAATGGTCCCATGCAATGTTATTGCCCATGGCCGGCCACAGTCAATGGGCTTTTTTTGTAATCAAAAGCTTTCCCAAGAACAGGCTTCAACTATTTTCTCTCAAAATCAAGAATATAGAGAACAAGTTGTCTAATTAATCTTGCATCAAGCAAACGCTAATATTGAACAGGCCTCTCGTTTGGAGAAAGCACGTCACCAAGTGACAGAAGTGTCGGAAGTCATCAAACGGTCTTTTGAACCGGGTGATAACAGTAGATATAGATTAATGCATCCATCTAATTTCCAGACTAAGGTTATCTATATTAGGAGGACTTTCAAGAAAGTCTCAGACATAACATGTCAAGAACCACCCTAGCTCGCCAAATTGGGGACTATTTTAAACCAACCCTTGGAATCAACAAATAGGATTCGAGGAGTTGAGGGAGAACAGCAGGAGCAGCCCTAGTCCACTGGACTAGGGACTTTTTCAAATCATCAATCCATTCCTTAGAGAAAGTAGGTCTTTTCTTGATTGGGGAAAAAACCTCATGAGGAACGAAGAGCCATATTATCAGGAGATTCCCTCCAAATTACGGTTCATCAAGAAGTTCGTGAGGGATTGAATCAACAAACGAAAATGTCTCATCAAATACATGGAAGAAGATAATATCATAGAAATGCTGATAGAAGGGATGCGATGAGATATGCATCAATCAATTTCATCAATACTGTTGTTGCTGATCCACCAGATGAGGCTCACTCGGGAGAAATAGACGAAGAGGTTCTTCTTCAAGAAGATGTACGCACCGACACAAATGAAGAAGCTGTGCGTACTTGAAATCAAAGGATTACTCAGAACTTAGGCAATCTTTCGAGTTACCCACTTTCCCCTCTCCGGAAAGGTTCCAACAAAGGGAAGGTAAAGAACCAGGTTACATATCCTTCCTCTGGAGAAGGTCAATAGCTCTCACTAGAGCAGAGGATTTCTCAACAGGAAGAAGAAATGAAGGAATTAAGAAGGTTGAATACAGAACTACTTCAGAGTAGTCTTCTTCTTAAGCATGCTAGAGTCAGTCAGCCAAAGCAATTTTTTGCAGCTACTGAGATGGATCAAGAATATCCTCCTCTATCATTACACCCTCACAGGTCTAATCTTACGGGTCAAGTGCAACAACATTTGGCAGTGCTACCATCAGGTGCAGCGGCAATCCCCACATCTTTCCAAGCTCCAGTCATTGCACCTACCCAATTCCATGTTCAACCAGATGTTTCTCAAAATTTAATAACTACTATTGAGTCATTAATAGCTCGGTTAGAAACTATGGAAGGGAAGCGTGTGCAAGTTCAACCAGAAAATTATGTTTACCCCGAATGGGTAACTTCAATTTCTCCTCCATCCAGTTTTGGGAACCCAGTATTCCCTATTTTCAATGGAGCAGGCGATCCAGAAAAACATTTGACACATTATGTGTCTTATTTCGATCTTATGATAAGAAATCCGGAGTAGCAAGAAGTAGTGAAACTCATATGCTTCGTGCGAACCTTGAAAGGACCAGAATTTTTTTGGTATACAAGCTTGAAATCCCAGTCAATTACCGGATGGTAGAATCTTCTCCAAAACTTCATCCTTCAGTTCAGCTCAACTTTTCCAAAGACAACAGTTTTCGATCTTACAAACTGTAAGCAATGGGAGAATGAAAGGGTCTCTGATTTCATTTCTCGATGGAAGGGATTAACATATTCCTTGAATTTAGCACTCCCTCAAGAAGAATTGTTTCCAATCTGTGTGGAAAATCTGCATGACGAATTACGCATGCCGTTAATCCCTGTGAAATACATATTAGTGTTCTGAGACCATACTTCAATTGCTCAGAAGATTGAAGATTCCCTTATACAGGATAAGGCTAAATCTCGTGTAATTCCATCAGCTCCAGGAAGGAGAATGGGTAACGTAGAAACTGCTACAGTAATGCTTAAACAAGCACCTGTACCTATTTTTACATCATAAACTTCAACTTCTCGAAGGGTTCCACCTTCGGAGCTCCAACAAGAAAGGAATTTTCGTCCATATGATCAAAAAGATCAAAGAAGAAAACAATTTGAGGATCTGAAGAGAAAAAAATACTCTTTTCAAAATGAAGAAGTTCCTGGTTATTTAATTTCAACTCTGGAAAACAATTTGGTTCAATTTCAAATACCCAAGAGGCCAAACAAGAAAGGAGATGAAGACCGTCCTAATTGTTGCCCTTTTCATCAAATTTTAGGGCATCCCATCCATTTGTGTTTTGTCTTCAAAGTCCTCATGAAAAAGATGGTCGACTCGGGACAGGTCACATTGAATTGCTCCTCAGGCCACGTAGCATGTGTCACTGCTACAGTTCCAAAGGAGGAAGATGAATGGAAGGAAGTCAAAAGAAAAAATTCACAAATGTATGATGATTGGATGGTCATAAAGATAATAAATCAAACTCATGCTATTTTGAGAACACAATCAAGGAAACCAATTGTGTCTTTTGCCTTGAATGTTGTGGAAAACCCGTCTTTCTCTGAGGGAAAGTCCTCAAAGAAATGACATGATTCAAAGAAAGAAAAAGAATCAAAAGAAGATGAGTATGTGTCCAAGCCTAAGTTGTCTTGGACTTTGGCGGACTAAATGCCATATACTTCAAAGCCACGGGCACCACCCCACCAAATGGCATAGCCTAAACAGGCTAATCATGCAGAGTCATCATCAGATGAAGAGTTAATCTTTGGGTCTATTAATATGATTCAATTAATAGATCCATATGCCAGTCGAAGTTTCTATTTCAATGAGCCTAAATTCCCTGTATCGAACAGAGTAATCAGATGATGTTCCAGGGTCTTAGGATAGAGGGGGAAAACATGGATCTTTCAGAAGCCACTATTCCAATTCTACCCCTATTATAACTGTGTAAGCAGTAGAAACTCATGGTAGAGCCCTTCAACGAGCTCAGAAAGAATAAGCAAGTTCTTCTACCAGTATTAAATTCAGTCTTGGAAAAGTTTTTTTGGAAGACCGTTTGAAGGATCCATCTTCTTCCTCTCAGCAAGTAACTGGATCTAATCGGTCTAATCTTCCAAAACCAGGAATATTGCCAACTCATATCCCAATACAAGATGCATCAACGTCCAAAGAATTTTCTTCCAAGGTACCTTCTAAACCAAATATTCATATTGGGAAACACAGACCTATGGATCAAAAGTATGATATATTGAAACACTTGTTCCAAGTACTATCCAAGTTATCAATTCTGGATGCTCTGAATCTATCAAAAGATCTTCGGGAAGCACTCATCGAGTCTTTGTCAAGTCATGAGGAGTTTGAAACTGAAATTGTTGCAGCTGAAGTCTATCACATTGTGAATAATCCTGCAGAATTCCATGAAATAATATCCTTTACTGATGAAGATGAAAATGATGTTGTGCATGGACAATTTAGACCATTGTAATTTTCTGGCACCGTCAATGGCGGGGATGTCCGAAGAGCTTTCATTGACAATGGTTCATGAGTCAACCTCATGCCCATTCGTACAATTTGTCAATTGGGCCTCACGGAATCTGATTTATCTCTTTCTACCATGATGTTACAAGGATATGATAAAAATGAACAAGAACCACTGGGTGAAGTTACACTCAAAACTCAGTTTGGAGATCTTGTATCCAATTCATATTTCATGGTTGTTGATCAAGACTCAGCCTTCAACATCTTCCTTGGAAGACCCTGGCTACATCAACATGCGGTTATCCCTTCATCATACCATCAATGTCTCAAATATTGTTTCGATGGTCATGTCGGGACATTGTACGGTGATAAGGCCACGTTCAAGACATGTGAGTCTCAATACATTGAGGCAGAATTCTGTCACATGAAGCAAAGGGAGAAATCCATTACAAAGGAGATTACAAAAGTTAATGCTCCATATGGTTTGGAAAAAATTTCATTAAATTCATTTACACATGTGAGTATATATTATGTGTTTCCTATTAGTCAAATTGACAAGATAGACCCAAATCAAAATACTCTTATGGAATGATCCATAATGTCAATTACGACAATCGAGCCAGACAACATGGGTGAAATTGGAAATCTACCAAGCAGTGATGAAAGAAAAAATGGGGACGTCTTCAATTCATCTGCTGATATCCAACAAGTCTATGCATCTCCAATTAGGCTAGAAGAAGTTATAGCAACATCAGAGGTGAACAATGATGTCGATTCTCAATCCATCATCTCTTCTTTATTACCCAATGAAGTCCCTTCATCATCCATCAGGTTGGAAATGGAAGCTTCTTCTTCAAAATATGCAAATTTTGACATCTCTTCAGATCATGAGAATTTTAATTTATCATCTAATATGCAAGTAGAAATGGAAGAAATGACACCTGATGAAGAAGAAGAGGAAGATCTTAGATATGCTCCTCCATCATTTGAAGAGGGTATCTCTACCACTGTGGATGAACTCATAGAAATAAATCTGGGTACAAAAGGAGATCCACACCCCACTTTAATCAGTGCGGCCACGACACATGAAGAGCAAGAGTTGTAAATTTCATTTCTAAAGAAAAATAAAGATATATTTTCCTGGAACTATACAGAAATGCCCTGGCTTAATCCTGATGTTTCTAATCATCATTTGGGTTTACCAGAAGAACATAGAGGATTTAAGCAAGCCGTGAAAAGAACACACCCAACTTATGCATCCAAAATTGAAGATGATGTGGATAAACTTATCAAAGCTAACTTCATCAGAAAATTTCAATATCCCAAATGGTTGGATAATATTTTCCCTGTAATGAAAAAGAACAGACAAATTAGAGTTTGCATCGATTTCAGAGATCTCAATCGGCATTTTCCTAAGGATGATTTCCCAGTTCCGATTACAGAACTTCTATTTGATTCAACAGCTGGCTATGAAACACTTTCATTCATGTATGGATATTCTGGATATAATCAGATTCGAATGGACCTAGAAGACAATAAATCTACAGCCTAAAGACCCCTCAGGGTGTGTTTTGATATTTGGTAATGACCTTTGGCTTAAAGAATGGAGGTGAAACTTATCAGTATGCCATGCATCGTATCTTCAAACCCTTTGTAGGGATGTTTGTTGAATGCTATGTAGACGATTTGGAAGTTAAATCCAAACAATGTTCTAATCACTTGGCTGATTTGGAATTCATATTCTGCAAGCTTCGACAGCATAATTTGAAGATGAACCCCTTAAAATGTGCTTCTGTGGTAACCTTAGGAAAATTTATTGGCTTTGTTGTACGCCATCGTGGTTTTGAAGTCGATCCTGAGAAGACCATGTCAATCCTTGGTATGTCACCTCCTCAAAATTTTAAAGAATTAAGAGGACTTCAAAAAAACTTATCCTACATTCGGCGTTTCATCACCAATTTAGTAGGAAAACGTTTACCCTTCACCAAATTTATGAAGAAGGGAGTCACTTACCAGTGGATTGAAGAATTTCGGGAATCATTCAATATTCTCAAGAAATACCTATTGAGTCCACCGGTACACATGCCACATGTTGAAGGAAGACCACTTATCCTCTATGTGACAGCTCTAGAGCGATCATTGGGTGCCTTTCATGCTCAAAACAATGATGCTAGGAATGAAAACAGTCTCTACTATCTCAGTCGAACCATGCTTGAAGCAGAAACCCGGTATTAAAGTATTGAGAAGTGATGTCTGGCATTAATCATTGCAGTTCAAAAGTGGAGACACTACCCACAACATCACAATGTCCAATTGGTATCTCACAATAACCCGCTCAAATTTATCCTAAGTTGTCCAATGCTTACAAGATGTTTGGCAAGGTGGGTAGTTATTTTGTAGTAATTCGACATTCAGTATATGTCTCAAAAGGCGTTAAAGGGCTAAGATCTGGCTGATTTCCTAGCAGAACACCCTTCAATGGAAGACACATCTTCAGATATTGAACTCCCTGATGAGGAGGTCTTCTCTATTCAAGAAATTCCTCAGGCATGGGAAATGTATTTTGATGGTGCTTCCAGAAGTCCAAAATGGAGGAAAATGGAAAATCATAAATTCAACAAAGTTGGCATAGGAATTGTGCTCAATTCTGCAGAAAAGGCAGTGTTACCTTATTCCTTCTTATTGTGGGAAGGTGGTACCAATAATTAAGCAGAATACCAATCTATCATCGTAGGTTTGGAATTATCACTTCAAGCACAAGTGAATCACTTAAAGGTGAAAGGTGATTCAGACTTGGTAATCAAAAAATTCAATGGGGATTATGCCATCAAAAAAGAAGAACTAATCCCTTTGTATGGTTATGTTAGAGAGTTAATGTAGGAATTACCTTTGGAACCAACATTTTCATATGTCCCAAGATCAAAAAATGCTCAATTTGATGCATTGGTTAATATAGCCACAACTCTGGAAGATCCAAATCGGGACGAGGCAACCATCAGTATTTCCCACCGTCGTGCAATTTCACCTTATGTTCGAATCAGAACAGAGGAAATTAATGAACTTTGTCCCATTTCTGAACCGTATGGTCATAATACAGGATGGATGTCACCTATCAATGAATACCTTCAAAATGGAACACTTACACCTGTTAAAGCTGAGAAAGAAAAAATCCGACGACGTGTGGTTAATTTTACACTTTATGATATCCCAGATCACCTATAGAAAATTCTATACAAACGTGGTTTTGATGGAGTTCTCTTTAGATGAATTGATTGTGAAGAGACGATGGCTGTCACGGAAGAAGTGCATGCAGGAGTCTTTAGTGCCCACCATTCTGGACATAGACTGTCTGATCAGATTTGAAGGCTTGGATACTTTTGACCTTAAATGATACGAGATTGTGTCAATTTCACAAAGAAGTGTCATTTATTCCAAGTACATGACAACTTCATTCATCAGCCTCCAGAGTTGCTTCATACACCTAAATACTCATGGCCATTTGCCACATGGGGAATGTATGTGGTGGGACCTTACCATTCGGCTACGGCCAAGCAGTTTAAATATATTCTTACTGCTACTAACTTCTTTTACAAATGGGAAGAGGCCGTACCTATCAATGAATTCAGCTCTAAATGCATTGTTAGCTTCATCAAATCTAACATCATTACAAGATTTGGTGTCCCTCATACCATATTGACGGACAATGGCACCAATTTCTCTTCATCCGAGATGAAGAAGTTGTATCAAGAATACAACATCAAATCCAACCATTCATCTCGTTATCATGCAGCGGCCAACGGCCAGATAGAATCCATTAACAAGACTCTTTAAAATATAATGAAAAATTTGGTGGATACAGATAATAGGTCATGGCCCGATAAACTGTTTCATTCTTTATGGGCTTATCAGACTACCACCCGCACTGCAACTCGGTCAACTCCATATTCATTGGTATAGGGAACGAAAGCGGTCTTTCCCATTGAAGTTCAACTACCCTCACTCATAGTTTCCATTTGTGATCAATCATCTACAGATGAAAAATCTCAAAAGTGATTGAATGAATTTGAACAGTTAGATGAGAAAAGATTGTTCACTTTGCACCACTTGGAAGTCTATCAGAATCGAATAGCATGAGCTTTTAACAAAAAATTCTGTCTTCGTTCATTCACTCAGGGAGAATTGGTATTAGTTCTCAGAACTCCAATGATACCAGGAAAGAAACCTCCCAATCTTGAGCTAGAATGGGAAGGACCTTATTCAATACATAGGGTCTACTCCAATGGAGCTTATTCATTAATATCAATGGATGGAGAACTCATCACTACTCTAACCAATGCCAGATTTTTGAAGATGTATTTTGTATTAACTGAAAAATACTTTTTTTTATCGTCCTTGCTCTATGACGTTAAACTATACAGCAACAGTCTATACATAAGACCTTAAACAATTTGTACATTCGTCCCACACAACGTTATACTGTGAAAAAGTTCCCTAAATGGTCCTGTATGACCTTAAACTACATCAAAGGTCCAGTATGGCCTTAAACTACATCATCAAAGGTCCATGCATATGACCATAAACTATTTGCAAGTCCCTTACGTCTAGCAAGACGTTAAACAGTGACGCCGTAACTACATGATGCTAAACTGTATAAAAGTCCCTTACGTCCGGAAAGACGTTAAACTACATAATCATCAAAGGTCTTGTATGACCCTAAACTACACCACCGTCCATCATGAAATTAAACTTCACCATCCACTGTCCATGCATATGACCTTAAACTATTCACACTTTCGTACAACATGACGCTAAACTGTATCGTCCCTTTTTCGTCCAACATGACGTTAAAATGTGAAAAAGTCCCTAATGCGTCCAACATGACGTTAAATGGTGTACTCTTTTTTCCTCCCTGCATGACATTAAACTGCATAGTCCCCCTTTCGTCCAACATGACGTTAAACTCTATTGTCCCGATCGTCCTAACTACATGACGCTAATCTTTACAGAATGTCCATGATACGTCCTACATGACATTAAACTGTATTTTGTCCCTTCTACATGACACTAAACTGTGCAGCACCAATAGTCCTAACTGCAAGACTTTAAACTGGATAATCCCTTTATATGTCCTACATGACATTAAACTATGCATCGTTGAGGTTGTTGTTACCTCCTGTTTCTCACACCGAGTATGAATCACGTGATCTTAGAGATAACCTCAACCATAACACTCTCTCTGGTCCGCTAACCATGTGTAAGTCCTAACATCATTTTTTAGGACATTGTCCCCAAGAACAAAATGATCATTAATTCATTATTAAATTGATCTACATGGACTTTGATCCTTTTCTTCTACGCTGGGTATGTAGGCAACCTCCCATGGTTCAAGCCCAAAACCAATCTCTTCATGTCGGTTCATCTCCATCTCATATGATGATAATTCGTGAAACCACCCTTAGAATCAATATCATTACATTGGTTCACTTTCGTCCTTGTTATACTAAGTTAAACTATACAATAATTTTGTCCAGTAAGACAATAAACTAAAAATATCTTTGATACCCTCACCTGAGAGGGAACCATTATTTTCATTGATTTTTCAATAGTGTTTCATTTCAATGACTATGTGAATACATGGAAATGCCCGAACCTTTTATCTTGGGTTACACAAACATTGTACTAAAGTAACATTTCACCATTTACATGTACAAATCAAATTTGTATAGAGGGTATTTCTAGAACTACATTGTCTTGATTCCCATCCTTATGGGATACATAGGAATATTTTATTGTCCCTCGAATCTAGCCCCAAGTCTTTGGGCCTAGCCCCAAATTCCATTTTTCAGTCCCTTGGTTGAAAATTACCCATGAAAACACACACTGTGTATTTCTTACAATGGTCCAAGCTCTATGACCCTAAACTATGATCCCTAATCCTTTTGTCCCACACGACGTTAAACTATAGTTTAAAAACTACGTATGGCTTGATTCTCATTCTTATGGGATACGTAGTGAATTCCTACATTTCAATTCAGGACCCAGCCACAACCTGATTATGGTTAGCATTGATCTATGTATCTCTATATACATTGAACAATAACCATATTTATGTTTCAAAATCCTAACCTTAAATATTTTCAGATCCTCATAACCCTTTTCATGACTTCTAGTCACAAAAATTTCAACCTTCTGAGAGTTATTTTTCCTGACTATGCAGCACGTGCCCATAGGCGGCCTTGCATAAACAGTCTACAAAATAGACTTGTTAGCCAAAAGATACTATTATTTGACTATGCAGCCAATGCCCTTAGGTGGCCCTGCATAATTCAACCCCTTAACGGGTTTGTTGGACAGTGGTAACATCATTCTTGGGAAGAATACATCTTTTGTCCTTATTTGTCTTAAATGATAGTATGTAGGGATCTGAAAAAAATTTCCATCATTAACATATTTGTCCCATATCCTTTTTCATGATCTGAAAGTATTCAAGTCTATGGTTTATATTCTTCTTCCATACGTTTGGATCAGACCTTCTTATGAGTGATATTCATCCATTTCTTCGATAATCTTGTTTGTAAATATCTTCTCCATATTCAAGTACCTCCTTCTATTCAGAAAACTCTATAAATTGGAAGATTTGAATCTCCATTAACTTTCACTAGCTTTTAGCACTAGGAAAGTAAATTTCTGAGAGTTCTTTTTCCTGACTATGCAGCACGTGCCCATAGGAGGCCTTGCATAGACAGTCTACATAACAGACTTGTTAGCCCAATGATACTATTTTATTTAACTATGCAGCCAATGCCTTTAGGTGGCCCTGCATAATTCAACCCCCTAATGTGTTTGTTAAATAATGGTAACTTCATTCTTGAAAACAACTACTTCTAATTCCTTTTATATATTTTCATATCATTCCTAATATTCAAATATTCTTAAAGTCATAGCTTAAATATTTTCCCCCATACATGAGTATGGTAATATGTTTTCATCTTAATTTTCAAGGAATTGACTCAATTCTAATCCATTTCGGTCAAAGCTATTTCGACCATAAACATTATCCTCTGTATGTCTGACATGCATGACTTCAAACTGCCAGATTTCATGTTTTTTCTTTTTCACCTCAGA
This sequence comes from Viscum album, assembly GCA_963277665.1. NCBI lineage: Eukaryota > Viridiplantae > Streptophyta > Magnoliopsida > Santalales > Viscaceae > Viscum > Viscum album. The sequence goes on along the minus strand of OY728164.1, from coordinate 652,036,669 downwards.
GTCAAATCCTCTTTTTTCTCTGGATCCAACTCTGAGGGCGGACTTTTGTTGACGCTCCATTCCGTCATAGAGTCTAATGTCTGAAAAGGGAAATACCGTAGTCCAAAGTGATTCATCCTTTGAAGAAACATAAAAAATAGACAAAGGGGTGAACAAGGAGAACATTGCCCATAGGTCACCCATGTGCCCTCATGGTCGCGCAAGTACACTTGTGCGCCGCCAAGTAGTCGTGCATCTACACTTGCGTTCCGCCTAGTGGTCATGCATGTATACTTACACGCCGCCTCATGGTCACCCAACTGACTTGTGCGACTTATGTTATAACTGCCTGGGGCCTTCTCCTGCCTATAAATAGACCCTGTGGGCCCCCCATTCGAGGAGGATTTTTTCCAAAAACTCAGATTTGAGCTCCCGGTTCCCTAGTCACTTCTCAAGGATTCAAAAACACTTCTAAGTTTATTTCTTACCTAGAACGGAATATCTAAAGAGGGGGAGGAAGGCCTAAGTGTTGAAACTCATCAACACTTGCGCGCTTGAGTGGCCATCCCTTAATCGAAAACGGCCACACTTGCGCGCCACCTTACACTTTCAATAGATCTTGTGCTCCCTTCTTCTGCAAGAACCTCAAGGTGATTCTAAAGGATTTAATGAAGAGTATCTCAAGTATTACCCTACTGGTTAACCGTCTCTCAAGTACAACATGTGTCGCACATGCATACCTGTGCGACCAGGACTTGTGCGCCCACGCAGTACCTGCGCGCCTGCCAGGACATGCGTACCCCTGCCTTTTTGGGGGCCTTTCTTGACCATTTCACCCCTCTTAATCCATTACACATTTCCTATTCAAGATACAGTCTTCAAGACACTCTTCAAATCCATTTATGACATGATTTCTTGATTTGAATTCCTTATCTGAAAGGAATTCTGTGGAATATCTCTCAAAACCTACTGATTTACAGATCTTTATGTCACTAAATATTGAGATTTCATTCATTCAACCTCATCCTTTAAGATGAGAGAATCCTTAACCTGGGTCTCCTTTTCAGGAATAATCCCCAGTACTGAGTACTCTAATTTGGGAATCCTATTAGGAGTAAGCCCCAGATCCCCTAACCTGGGCTTCCTTTTTAGGAGTAAGCCCTAGTCTTAAATATGGGCATCCTTTTTAGGAGTGATCCCCTGTCATAATTCTTAACATGGGCATCATCCTTAGGAGTAAGCCCCAATTCTTAAAGCTCATAAATTTGGGAATCCTTTTTAGGAGTAATCCTCAGTCCCCTAATTTGGGCATCCTCCTCAGGAGTAATCCCCAAACCTTAATCCTTGACCTAGCCCTCCTTTTCCTGAGTAAGCCCCAGTCTTAATTTCTCTTAATCAGTCCTAATTTACCTTTGATCTAGGATTCCATTTCATGAGTAAAACCCAATCATAAGTCTTCTCCTAATTTGGGCCTCCTTTTCAGGAGTAATCCCCAAGTTAGAGTATTGAAAATCTCCATGAAGCACATATACCTTTATGGACCCTGTTAATGGATTTCATCCCTAACGTAAATCCTAACTTTCAATTATCTGGGGAGTCATACATACATAATTCCCACATTATTTCTTATAATTGCATCTATCATGGCACAATTTTCTAATTTTTAACAATAACTCTTGTTTCTCACACCGAGCATGACTCACGTGAGCTTATAGTTTAAAATTAATTGTGACATCCTTCTTTGAGCCATCAATCATAAACATCATACTCCCTTACTCGAACTATGTGGGTTATGATTCCTTTTCTAAACAAAGGATATGTAGGTATCCCGTCTACGGGTTCGATCCTAACTCTAAAATAACCTATATCCTTATGAATGACAATAAACTTCAAGTGCCCCACTAAGTGGTTCTAAAACCAGTATGGCCATCCTAATGACCAAGAGACTTCTGTATAAATGTGTCAAAGGGTACCATTGACCAAGAATCTCTAATAAATAGAGATGATTCTCTATCGATGAAGAACCTCGAATACATACAAAATATTCTCTAAATTTCCTACATATTTAATCATTGATTGTCAGGTCTGAAGGAAATATTATTTTATACTTGGTAATTTAATAAGGATTCAAGAACATAACTTAAATCTATAAAGAGAGTCCAGGAGTAGACAATAATTCCCCTAAAAAATGTGTGATGAGTCTGACCTCCCATCCTCTTGACCAATTGAAATTCTTAAGCCTCATCAGTCCACAAACTAATGAGCACCTAACTTTGGAAAGTATGTCTGAATGGATGTGGAATCATTGGATGTTTTCATTTTTACGAACAAACCCGTTAGAAACCAATCGTAATGTTTGAACCTCCCATCAAGGCGGTCATCCCCAGATTCTGAGGTAAACATTCTCATATGATGGGTACTGTTTTTAGTTCTAGTGGTTCATGTTTCTAGAAGTTCTTTATTGGTGAAGTCTTGTGGATAAGGATTGAGGAAGGTGCCCCATGACATGAAGGTTATTGGGTTGTTTCCTTTTATATTTTTAAATTTTTTATAGTCTTGGTTAATTTTTTATACTATGTAATTATGATCTGAATTTTGGTAAAAGAATATTTGGTTTGAAAAACCCAAATTCATTTTATTGGATTCATTTATTGTTTTATGTTTCTAACCTCTGGTAAATAATTCCCAATTTTTAGTTTTTGATACCCGAGAACTTGTTCAAGCCCATGGAAATTGGGAAATCCCATCAGGTTATGTTGTAGGATGGGTTTGGTGCTAATATTGGTGGCGACCATATTCATTTCACAACAAAATGGTTTCAAATAAGGTTTATGATAACTGTTTGGGTCATGTAATTTGGGGAACAGTTGGGATAATCTGGAGTAAGGATTTTCGGTACTTGGAATTCTGGTTATGGGTAGTTTTCCTAATAACAACACCATGTTATGGGATTCATGTCACCATGGAAGGTCGGGTCATATCCAATTCCTTTTTTTTTGTGGTTTGATGATGAATATGGTAAATTAAAAGAGAGTTGGGTAATGGTATCAGTGATCTCATAGGGCCTAGAAATCCATGTTGATCCGGTGATATTTCCCTATAAAACTCTCTGTAATTGTGATGTGATTTTCATATAGCCGCCAACTATATTTTGAAGTCACCCACCAATGCTAGTTCCCCCACGCATTGTCTTATGTCTGTTAGTTTTTAAATCTCAGAAGTTCAGTTTTAATGTAAAAATGGCATGGTTTTAACTAGTGTATGGTTTTTGTGAAATGAATTTAAAATAAATAGATAAGGGTTTGATTTTGGAAATGTTGGAACTAAAATTTCAAAATATTTTTTGGATTATGAAAATGGTGTGTTTGCTTCTCTATTGAAACAAAGAAGTAAGTTATTGTTGGTTTTGAAAAAGGGGTTTCAATAGAGTTTTCTAATATGTTGAAAGGTCTATTAATGGGATGAAATGTTATGAAATTAATGTTTATGACATGGAAGTGAGTTTTCATTGGAAGGATTGTGCCTTTTTGAATGGTTTTGTAAGTAGTAATTTGGGTTCGATTTCGTGGTTAGCGGTATTGAGAAAAAGGAAGTGTTGGTTTATTTTTTTGGTTTTGAAAAGTGGAAATATTTTTTGTTTTTCCCTTTGGTATTTTCATGAGCCACCATATAAATTTGATTATATGGGATGATGGATAGTTAATGAAATGACTGGGTGAGTTCCCGGATAGATATGAGGAGGGTTCCCGGTGTGGCATAGAAGCATGAATGTGTCGGGCACATTGGGTACCATTGGTGGATACGCTAACAGATGAACAGTTTGTTCTCAAAGAAACATTTTTACAGAAAATCAGGATGTCTTGACGCCTAGATCAATATGGTGTTTATAATGATTTTTGGAAAATTTGGATGTTGTGGGATGTTTTAAGTCTAATATCCCCTCTTGTTGAACCATTATTGGCGTTTTTGTTTGGTCTGTAAGATCGGTAGAAGGACCAATTATAATTCTCTTACAAGAATGGTTTGGGAAGCCTTTATAGTTGTTCCGTTCATGTGATTGGATCTATTTTGTGGCATGATTTGACAAATGGACCAGATTGGTTGGTTCATTGGGTTTTCATGTTGGATAATGTACGCCCCTGTTATGGGATAGTGAATGAATGAATTGAAACCCGAATTGTCTCTACATTGTAAAATAATCCAATTGATCTATATAAGGAATGTTTTTATCGAGATTTGGAAATTGGTTCTACATCATTTTCTTTCTTGGTTTTGTGGAGCCTCTTGAAGCGGGGGAGTGCTCATGGAAGGTTGAAGGATTCCATAGTTTCTTATGTTTTATGATTCGTCAAAGGTGGAAGTGGTGTGGGGTTGATAGTGTGGATGAGTGTCTAGATGGTATCTAAGAGGGCCTCTGGGTCCTTCATAGTCTCTTCGAAGTAGGATATCATTTTAAACCACCGGTGTGGAAAATATTTCCATGATAGGCTGTTATGGAAACATTCTTGAATTCTGTGATGCGGGGGGACTTTGTATAAGGTCCCTCTCTATGTATTGTTTATATCAGTAGCTTTTGATATGTTTGGTGATGTGTTGTGATGTTGGATGAAGGTCTGATTGTATCGGTGAAGTTGTGATATCCTTTGAGAGTCTCTATCATGTTGGTATTATGACTCTCATGGAGAAACATCTAAATCATTTTTCAGATGAAAGTGATAATATGTTCCCTTTTATTCTATTATTTCACACTAGAAGAAACATGGTGTGATGTATGTGAATCATCAATTCCCTTGTTTGAGTGAAATTTTCCGATCGAGTAAAGTGAGTTTTGGATTGTGTGTTGTCTTGGTAAACCCATCTGGGTTTGTGGCATGGTATTTTGTATCACTGGAAGAAGAAGTAATGTTTAGGTGTTTCCAAAGTCTAAATACGAGGACAGAAATTCTTCAATCCATTGAGCTCTGGCCATAGGTCCCAGAGAGAAGCCGGAACGTAGTTAAGGGGAAATCTGAAGGTCATTTAAAACCATTTACAAAGCCCTATCCTCATTATAAAATATGGGAATAGTTTAATCCTTTAAATTTGTCATGTTTGACCACAGTATATGTGCACGATTAGTAGTGATCATGTTATAGGAAGACATGAAGAAAGAATGAAACCAACAGATAGTGCACGGTTTCCCAAACCGTGGGGACTATCCATGCGACTATCCCACTAATTTAAATATTGTGGTGTTTATGTGCCGGCCCATGTTCATCCGTTAATATAGATGGTTATTATGTTGGGGAGACCTACCATGGGTGTCATGTATGTTCACTTTGAAATGGATAATGGAAGTATACCCCTTGTGCTAGGGAGTCTATTTGTCCCTACCCCTGTTAGTGTCCCAATTCTACCACAAGAAAAATTTCAGTTTTCGAAAATGGTGGGGAGCCCATTTGTGTCTCCTTATACTAGTAACTTAGTTTTATCATTATTCTTGGCTTGTAAGTGAGTAGTCTCGATTGGTGCACTATACCTACATACATATTTCACATGATGATGTTGGGATAGAATATTTCCCAATGGTTTAGTTATATCAATGCAAGTGTAACCTTGATCGATGTTCTTGCATATTTCGATAAATTGTGGAGACTTGTTCAGATAGTTTTTCAGGTTTTTTCTTCTGGGATAAATCATTAATGTTATTAATCGTTTTAGTGATGTGGTGTATGTTTTTGTTGTAATGTATTCCTTCCATAATTGGTCATTGGAGGTGTTTTTCCCTTTGGGGGAATGGCTTGCCAAAAAAGTCTATTTCAGCCTTTTAGTTGGGTTTGGTTGTTGCTTTTCTCCTTGTTGTGGCATTCGAAGGGAGGAAAGTTTTATGGTGGAGATAATTTTTACATAAATAATTTATTTTAATGTAATTTTATATTAATTTCAATTTTCTGATTTTTTATGGGGGTTTACAACGCATTTTGGTTGAAATGGTGGGTTTTCAAAATCTAATACAAACCGTAAGCCCATTTCTAGATTTAAAAAGAAATTTTGGTTTCATTTATAACTCCTTATTTTTTAATCATTTTACACCCACTCGACTTCCAAAATGGCATCCCCTGGTATATTAGAATTACATTATAAATTTGGAATCCATATGAATAGATAATAATTATGGATTTTGGTTTTTTATTAAGGTGTTGGGCTAGCCCAAAATACTATTTCATTCATTAAAAATATTATTTAATTAATAAATATCTCATTAATTTTTAAGCATTTTCGGTGATTCCAACTCAAAGCCGATCCCTAATAACTAAGGAGTCCTCCCATGATTTTATCCACCTATTTTTAGATCATTTAAATCAAGAATTTAGAAGAAACTTCCCGGAATTTCTAAAATCTCCCCGATTTAAAGAAGAAAATTGATTATTTCATAACTCTTTCATTTTTCTCTATTATCCACAATTCTAGTTCCTAAATGATCTATTCTTCCTTGTTTGAACCTCCCTTGAATTTTTATCTATTTTAAATTTCGGATAAAGATATATTTTAAGTGATTTCTCCATGCTTCAATCAAGTAAGTGTTCCTCCCTCCCATTTCATCCATTTTCTTTAGGGTTTCATCCCAAGTTCTTGATGTTACAATGTTTCCAAAAGATAGGGTTTAAACCTTGGGATTGATATGGTGTCTGTTTGGTGTAATCTTTAGATTTATGTCTCCCTTCACTTTTTTGTGGTGCGACGGTGGTGCTCTTGAGGTTTCACACCATGATTTGAGGGTTACAACTCAAAAGGTATGTGATTACATGGTTAACCATTATATAATGATATAGTTTTTGTTTTTTACTAGTTTTTCATGATCCCAATATGTAGTGTGTTGTGATAAAACCAATTTTGAGGGATTTGGTCATGAATTTAATTTTATAAATTCATTTTTATTGAACTTTCCAATTTTTCAAATGTAACACATGTGGTTTCTATTGTGGTCGTTTTATGAAATAATTAATTGATATATTAGTTGTTGAAAGGGGCTGAAAATTCTATTTTGTTAAATCCTTAGTGTCATATTATCCTTGTAATGGGTTTTTGGAATAGGTTTCATGTGTAAAACATCAATATAATTCTTGAGATCATATTATGAAAATGGGTGTATTAATTAGTATCTTTTGTGGTATTATTCAATGTGTCTCTATAACACTTGATAGTGTTTTTATAAATGTATATAGGGATTTTAATTCTTTTTTGGTAGTGTTTTTGTGTGGTTTTTCCTTTAAATATGGATTTTAAATGGGTTTTATGAGCTATGATTGGGTATACTATTTAGAATTGTTATATAAATGATTTTAATGATTTAATGATTTATGTAACAGATAAAACCATTTTGAAAAGCTATTTTGGAGTGTGTATATTTTGAAATGGAACATTTTCAATGTTAAATGGGATCTATTTTGATGTTTTACATCATAGAAATGTTTTATAATAATTTTTGAAGGATTTACTGATGTGTGTAAGAGATGTGAAAGTGATATGGGATGTTTTGTGTGAGTGTGATGTGAAAAATGGATTTTAGTTATGAAAAGGGTATTATGTAACCTGAGAGTGGTATTTCATGAGAGTTTTAATATATAGGAATTATTTTATAAATTGGTTTAAGGATATTTGGAAGTGTTAAAAAATGTGAAATGTGTTGTGGACTATTTTTCTTTGAGTCGGATTTCAAAATCAATTTGAATGAAAAGAAGAATTTTGTGACTTGTGTGGTATACATGTGTGATTTTTTGTGAAATTATGATTTGGAAATGATATATTCATATTTAAATTATATTTATCAACTTTTTGAACTTGTTTGAGAATAAGAGGGAAAACAAGGTATCATGGTGGGTGGACGTGTACTAGTTTTCAAGTGAATCTATGGGGTTTAGAATCAGTTTCATGTAGCATGATTGAAGCTTACAACACTAACTAAACTATGATAATGATGATTGGTGACTACTGGGTTATGGGTATATTCCCTACTAGTGAATTTTTCACAATAACATATATTTTTATGTTTAGTCTAACCAATATACGAGGTACCGAGCACCCACATCGAGGTAGTTCCTATGGGTTATTTACTATTACATGTGATCATTAGTTACATTGTGATTACCATTTTCATACGGTATGTTTTTCTAGAAAACACAGTAGTGTGGAAAATACATTTAAAATTGTTGATTCTTAATGATACCCCACTTGAAAACTGTTTTAATTTATAAGTTTCTCCTATTAGAAATTGTAACTAACATATCATATTTATGAAAAATTTCATTATTTTCATCTTTGAATGTTTATAAAATGGAATATCTTAGTGGTGTTATCCTACTGGGAATTTACTCACACCCTACATACACCCATGGAGGTAAGTAGACATGGTTATTTTTGTAGTTGTTGTATATGTAAATTTTTTAGTTCCATTGGTTTTGGTTTCTAGCAGGTCCTTGGTGATGAAGTCCTGTGGATATGGCGTGAGGGCGGTTCCCCTTTCCATGATGGTTATTTGATGTTTTCCTTTTGGTTTTGTACCTTTTTTATAGTCTAGGTGAGTTATTTAAACTATTTTATTCAGTTCAATATTTTCTTAAAAGATTGTTTCATTTGAAGGAAAAAGATTCTTTTTATTGGATTCATTTGTTGTTTTATATTTATAAACTTGGGTAAATCATTCCCAATTATCATTTTATGAAACCTGGGAACTTGTGGCAGCTCTTGGGGATCAGGAAGGCCCTTTAGGCCTTGTCAAGTGCTGGTTTTGATGCCGGTTTTGGTGGCGACCATCTTTGGTTCGTAATAGATCATATCCCCATTAAAACATATTTTCCATTAATGGATATCATCATATTTTGAAAATGATTTTGAAAGATCAGATTGAAAATTATTTGAGGATAATATCATATTTTTATTGAATTTTTCGAAAAATATAAAAAATAGTAATATTATTTTTCTTTGAATATAAACATGGAATCATATAATGGATGATTTATTGATATTTAATAACATTTCATTTAGAATATATATTTTCCTCCTTTAATTATATATTTAAGACAAAAAAACTATTATTAAAACTATTTTATTTTAAAAAATATTTTTAAAATATAATGGTATATTTAAATATGATATGAATAATTTCATGTAGAATAAAACTTTTTCCCATTAAAAATAAATTTTTATACCATAATAAATATAAAAAATATTTATTATTGAAAATAACCATTCGAAATTATAATGTATTCATAAAACTTTTATTTTCCATGATTGTGTGAAATGTCGTTTTTATTAAAAAACATATTCCCTTCAGGTTATTCGTAACTACAAAATTGGACATACATTGAAAATAAAAAGATGATTATTTTTAAAAGCATTGAAAAATATTAACAAAAAGTCCAAAAAAATATAATAAATATTTTAAATAATTTAAATAAAAATTGTTGAATATATTTTCAAAAATCATTGAAAAATAATAAATATAGTTTTAGACTAAAGAGATGAATATATTAGGTTTTCATAAAAAAAATATTTTTTGAATCTTTAGTGCATAAATAGTGTACGATGAAGGGTAATAACTTATTGTCAATAAATATTCTAAAAATAATAAATTTTTTAATTTTATATAGAAATTGATCATATGATTACACTATCAAATGTGTAATGATAAAAAATCCCAATAAATAATATGATTGTAATATCAAACAATAACCACAATGAAAATATTGGAATACTAACCCCCCTTAAAAAATACAAAATTATGAAAAAATATTTATCATTAATATAATGAGATTAATAATATTATATGACCAATATATTGTTTATACACCTCATAAAGGAATATGGCTGCATAACAAAACAAATGTCCCAAAGATGGTAAATTGAGACAAAATTCCCATATTGCGTAGGTAAATATTGAAATGTCAACCACATGAAAGAGATATACACTAATTTATTTTTAAATCACCTTAATATTCATAATAATATTCAATAAAATTAATATAAATTGTATACATTATATAAAAGTAACACATGGTGAATATGGAATGCTTATCAGTAAAAATAAATGTGAGATAGAAATCCATTACCATATGTCATGATTCCACTTGTGCATGTTAGAACCTCTTATATAAATACTATTGGTTTCTTTTTATATCCTAAATAACCATAAAAATATATATGATACAATATATGATTTACGTGTTTCATTTATTATCTATTTATTTAAAACACCCTTATAAAATTGTGTTTCATCCACTAAATGATTTATTTTTCATGTATGTTTTTATTTTTTCTATTAAATACACTTTAATTAAAAATGTTTTCATAATAAAAAATAACTTAAACAAGATATAATTGTCATATATAAACATGATATATGTATTTTTATAAATCCATAAATTTTATTTGTATGAAATGGAATACTCCGCTCGTGGAGATGGTGGGTCATACATACATATGAACTATACTTACATTTTCTCAATGGATGAAATGAAACACTGTTAAATAATATATTAACATAATATAAGTTGTATTGTTTAATATAAATAAATTATATAAAATCAATACAACCTTATCATCAACAATGTAAAAATAAATTAAAAAACAATTCATCTTATTATGGGAAGGCGGTTGTCCATACGTACATAGAAAAAAAAATTTATTTTTAGATATATTAGATGTTAAAAAGAGAGTTTTTATTTTTATATAAATATAAGTATGGTTTACTAAAAAAACAGAACATATATTTATTATATTTAACCATAATAAATTCAATTTTATGTGTATGAGAAAAACAAATCACATTGATTTATTATCCACTAGTCTGCAGTAGACACTAGCGAAATCATTGTTTTTCCATGGACAAGGTTACTATAAAGTATATGTGATATTATAATAATATAATTAAAATAAATTCATAAAAATATAATACTAAACATTAAATCCATCATTATATCCAACCGTGAGAGTTAGCGTATGAAAATGTGTAACATTGGTTCGTGAGGATGGAGCTCGTCGTACACATGTTTGACAATTTCATTTCCCATTAGATGGTGTATGAGAATAATTTGGGTTTTCACATAAATATAATATCTTGTCCGTATATTTTATATTAAATTATTATTATATTATCATTAATTAATAGTATCATAAGGAGTTATAGGTAAATGTAAAAACACATAGTTAAAATCATTACATATTCTTAAAAAAATGAATTTATGTTTAATGAAACATTTATATATTTGATTTATTATCTCACTATGGACTCTATTATATGGTGGTGAAAATGAGGATGGATTTTCATCAGTTATAGTCTATTCTAATGGGATTTGGATGTGTGAATATGGGAGTAGAGTTGGTTTTCTTTTTTAAGTGTGATGAGTGACATAATTGTTATTTTGGAAAAACAAATGGTGGCCTATGATTTTTAAACAAAAAAATACTATATAATTGGACATTAAAATACATTATAGGTTTTATAGAAAAATAATGACATCAAATTTCTCTATTAATATTTTCTAGGTCATTTTACTACTTTTATTTTTAGTTTGACCCATAGTAATCTACATTTATCATTTACATTCATATTTAATTTTAAATGTTTTCACTATTAATAATGGATAAAAACAAACATTAACTGATTATATAATAATTATTATTGTAAATAACTATATGAAATTAATTTTTTCAAATTCCATTAATGGATGTGGTATAATTTTATTCAAAATTAAACACATATATGTTACAATATGTCATTTGTCCAAACAAAAAATCATAAAATATTTGTAAAAAAATAATATCACAATTTAGTATGAAATTTATTACAAATAAATAAATTGGATAAATAAATATATAAATGAACTAATTTTACACATAATATATGTTATAAAAATTTGGGTATTTTTAAAATTTATTAATGAAAAGATAATTCTCAATAAAATCAATTATTTTTTATTATTCACTTAGAAATGTTTCTTTTCAGAGTATTCTGGAAATATCATCGTAAGATATGTTTGGAATGATAATATGAAATAATATATTAATATTTCAAAATTAATTTATTAAAAATCCTAAACAAATAATTTTATAATGGGTGCGTGAAATTCCGAAAAAAAGATTTATTTCAAAAATACACTTGTATGAGTTATAATTAAATTATTCTTATCTAATGTAAAAAAAGGAAAATATGTTTAAAATAAATTATATTATTAAATATAAAATATATAAATTTAAATATTGATTTTAAAAAATTATTACATTAAATTATTTAATTTAATGTATTTTGGTTCAATGAAGTGGTTTTTTAAAAAATGATTTCTATTGTTTTCATATGGGATATAATTTTAATTACTAACATATTGGAAAAAAATAAATAAATTTTTATACAAATTTCAATCATATATTTTGATACATTAATTAATCACATTCATACATTCCATTCCATTGAATATATGAATATTATTATATTACATAATTAAATTTTAATAATCCATCATATTTCTTTAAAACATTATGATGGAGGTAGGGAAAACTATTGATTAAATTATATATAGTTTACCAGTTTCATAATATATTTCATTTTTTATTTTACCCCCCTTAAATTGATTCTTTTAACCATGAGGTTTTATGAAATATTTGTTTCAAATTATTTATATCTTTAATATTGTTTTTTACCTAAAAAATGGAGTTTATCTTTCATTAAAAAAATTCCAATTTTAGAATGTGGTTCATGAAAAAATTTTCTAATCTTACGTTATGTGGAACACATCGTTTACCATTCATTATATTCACCAGTAATTTTAATAAAACTGTACCTTAATTTTAAAATATTATTATTTTATCTGATAGTTATTGGATAGTTGTTGGAATGGTATGTATAAAAATAATTAACTAAATTATAAAAATATACTTTTTATTCACATATATATAATGAAATATTTTGTGACAAATTGATTATAAATTAAAATTAAATAATTTTAAAGCAGTAGAAATATTTTTTTGATAAAATAATATTATGTAAAAAGGTTGTTTTACCTCACTAATTTAAATAAATTAAAATTTTTGAATGAATTTTTTTTAATTTTAGGAATTATATATAGAATATATTTTTTTACATTTATTTTATGTAATTTTTTGTAATGATATAACAATAAATTCAACTTTATGATTAATATAATATGTTTTCTTAAAAAAATATATATCATATTTTTTAATTTTATTTTTAAAATAACATTTTTAAACATTAAAAAATATATTTTCAGAAATTTGATTCATTTAAATTATAATAATTTAAATATTATATCAAGTTTATTTTCTTTTATTTTTCATAAAATACAACATTTTCATTTAACTATGAAAAATATTTGATTTTATTCAGAACTATCATTTCCATTAAACATATAAAAAATTTAGATTATTTTAAAAATGGATAAAATGAAAAATTAATAAAATTATATATCTATTAATCCCTTATATTATCGTGGAACCATTTTAAAATTTATTTTTGTCATGTATTTCATCTTCAAAGAAAATTCTCATAGAAAATTTTGTTACCAGCTTGTGCGCTTGATTAATTTTAAATTTAATTTTTATACTTCTAAGGATTGAAATTTGAAACATGGATTAAATAATTTCTTTAATAAAAATATATTTTATAAAATATGGTAAAAATAAAATTATACGAATATAAATAGTTAATACAAAAAATTATATTTATCATGCTTCTGTTTAAGAAACATTTATATGTGAATATACTAGAAATATATGGGGAAAATGATCTTGAAACCAAACAAAAAACCTATTTCTAGAGATATTTGGAAATATTATAATATATTATTCTATATTATCCAACTTTTGTTTTAATTTCATTTTTTAATAGATATGTTCAACTTTTTCTTTTAAAAAATTATTAGTATGGCACTTACTACAGTTAAAACGGTTACCAAACTCCTCTCATCGTCACAAAAAAACTTTTTTTAATATAAAATACCTACCAAAACCATTTAATTACCCACCTCCCCAAATAATTGAGTCATCAATTTTTTATTTAATCCTTATTATAGTTAATTTCAGTATAAATCGAAATATACTCTTTGAAAAATACATCAAATTCATAAACATGATTTTTTTTATTTCATTTTCCAACATAATTAATACATTCAAAATAAGATAAAATAATAAGAAATAAATATAAAATATATTTATCTATTATTATGTGAATTTAATAACCTAAATCAATCTCCACATCTATAAAATGGGAATCAAATTCATCATTCATGTGAATGGCCTATTACCACCACATGAACCGTTGTTATTTATTTTCCCTCAACACCTCTCATAAATGGATATAATGATGTATTTAAAGTATATTTTTGTGGTCTAAGAAACATTTATTTTTTTTAAATGTAATATCAAATTTTCCATCTAAAATTCTATTATTTCACAATAGTATAATGTCTATCTTGTGTGTGGGGAAATACATTCTCGTGAAGTGATATGATTTCTTAATGTGTTACGTGGATAGTAATAACGATTATTTTATTGATCATATGTTATATATATGAGATTAAATCATCACATAATAGAAATATATTATTTACTTATATATTATTAAATAATTCCAAAAAACAGAAACAACGTTCGTGGGTTTGTATGACCTACCCTCTCTATATATGATGTATTTCATCTTCTGTCTATAATCTTTATGGTTTATTATAAATACATATATATATATAATATTTAATATTTATATCATATTTAAAAATATTTATTATATTTAATAATGATAATATTAATAATAATGATTGTAATAAATAAAAAAACACTCAAAGCCAAACAATTATTTCCCAAGATAGGATATTGAGATAGAATAGTGATGAAAAGTGTAATGGAATTTCATAAGAAAATCATATTTGGTATGATAAATATAACTATCGTTTGTTAATAGATATATAATTTACTTATATTTTTAATATAAGTGGTTCAAATTATTATGATGGATTCCGAGACTTATGTTTATGGAGTTCTCACTCACATTTTAACTTATATGAGACACATGAAAATTAAACTAAATTTTTTTGGATTTGATAATACATATGAATGTATTTTATAAATATTTATATTAAATTTATTAATATTTTCATATAAATTGTAGGATTTCTATAAAATTTAATTTTTGGTTCAAAGGTTACCAATGTGTCATGGTATGGTTTCTCAATTTTTCTTATCACAGTGATACATAATGTCATGAATCAACCTTAATTTATTAGGTGTATATACATAATATTTGACAAATTTATTCTTATTATATTATACTTGTCAATTAATTTTATTCATTCATGTGTATTACAATTCAATGTTACCAATGGTGTAATGGTTTAATGAATAAATATCAGCGTTTATCATGATTTCTTATCATTATGCCTCTAATGATGAAATATTATGAAATATCCATCAAAAAATAATAAATACTTTTATTCTCTAGTTAATTCATGAAAATAATTTTTTCCCATCACTTTTTTATATTTATTTACTCAATAGATCCAGAGAATGTTTGTAAGAAAAATATTTATTACCACTCAATTTGGTTGAAGAAAATTTTTATTCAAAAAACCTATTTTTAAAAAATGTTTTTATCATTTTTTAACAACTTATCTAAATGAGTTATTAAATTCATTTTATCCAATTTTGATATTTTTTAAAAATTTAATGTAATATTCATCTCATCATGTAATTAATTTCAGTTTAGAAATTACCAAAATTTTTTAAGGGGAATTTGATTTAATGTGTATGAAATGTATTGTATTTTCGACCTCTATGATGTAATAATTATAATTAAAATATTCATTATAATTCCAAAAATTATATTTACTGTGAATATTTAATTTTTTTTTTGAAACATGTTATAATTTTATTAGAAATGAAATGATAGTTTACTAGCAGAATTTTTTATGTGATCTTTAAAGATTCATTTAAAATAACCCATTGTTATTTTTATTGAAAATAAATTTGAAAATTTAATATTTCATAAAATGTTTTATTCAATGTGGAATGTATTTTTTACTAAATAAATCATCAATCTGATGTTTCAATGATAATTTGCATATATTATGCAATCATTTGATGAAACTAATGATTTTATGGATATATTATTCTAGGATTTTATTTTTCATATTTTTCTAGAATGTTTGTCTTTATGATGCAAATATATTTATGATAACCATTTCCAAACCATAGGTAATACCATGATAAAATTATAATTAAACCATCAACCGTCCAAATTTAATTCTTTGAGAAAATAATGATATTTTCAAGAAACCATTTACATTTCCATATGTTATATTTTGATGAAATTTTTTGAAAACCCAATTATTTTAATTGTAACATATATAATGAATATTTTATGATGTTTAAGAACAAACATATATGAATTTTATTATGTGACATGTGGGATTGATATGTTTGTTAATTTAATTTTGATATGATTTATAACTCATTAGATAAACTTCATTTTCATAGGGAGTGAATTCAATTTATTAAACGATTCTTTCCAATGTCATTTTCATTAGATTTATCCTTGACTAGTATAATGGTTTTGAGAGTGAACCAATTCTACTATGATACATATTGAAATTAGTCATTAAATATTAATGTAATTATTTTATATTATTATTTTTCAGCCATAAATATATTTTTATGCCACTGTTTTGTTCTATTTTCCAATTTTATTTGATTATATTATGAATAATATATTATAAGTAACTATGATATATTTCATGATTAAAGTGTATGATTATTGATGTTAGTCTTATGGTATTATAATATTAATCTCATGTTCTCATTTCTATATTCTAAAAATATACTCATAACACCCTTTTAAATCTTTTTAACATCTTATTTCACATTTTTTTATGTAACCATTCCATAGGTAATTAGGAAATGTATTATGTACACTATGTCTAAAAAGGGTTCTAGTAATGAGGAAATTGGAAGGAGATAATGTGGATCACATATGGAATAGTCGTTTATGAGACATTGATTCCAAATACGCTACACATAAACAATTATTTATTGGAACAGATTGCTATGTATCGAATATTCATATATTAAGATATAATATTTATGTATGAGAAGATTATGTCAATATTTTTGGTATGAGAGAAATATTTCACTATCATTTGGAAAATGGGATAAAAAATTTAATGAGATCCCTAGGTATATTTATATGGATATATATAGGTGAAATTATATGAATAAGTATAAGGATGATCCTATTTATAGTCAAAATGCATTGGAATTTTATATTTTATAGATTGAGTGTTTTCTAAAAGATACATATATGAAATGATACTAAAAGTGGATGTGGTAAGAGAATATAGGTTCCCAGGCGTAATTAATCTAATAAGGTTTCATTGATATTGATTTGAACAACTCCTAGTGAATTAAATTCTTCCTAGATATGGAACACGTTTGACAATCATGGTGGATATTCTATGTGGACACACACACTATTAATCCATCAGGAATTATTTGAATAATTTCCTATGATAAAATAATGATAGCATGGATAAAAATGATTTTTTAATGAATTAGGCACACTATAAATTATTATTAATGATTATTTTTTTGACATCCTATCACAGGTGCCACGTTTCGGTGCCTTGAGTTGGTCGGTCACGTGACCTCAGGTGCACCTCCTCGTATACCTGAGGTTCTCGACTAGTTGTGAGGGTATGTTAATTTAGTCACAATGATTATATAACATATTTTTTCAAAGATAATCATTATTAGAAAAAGATAAAAATAGAACCATATATAACTAAAATAATAACAATGTCATAAGATAACTAAAAACAAATATAATATTCAACTGAAAGGGAAAACATGATATTCCATTATAAGTGATGTAGTGCCTAAAAATTAAAATGAAAAATAAAGGCACTATGAACTCCCAAGTTGGTCCTTAACCATGTATGGT
The DNA here is from genome assembly GCA_963277665.1 of Viscum album. Classification (NCBI taxonomy): domain Eukaryota; kingdom Viridiplantae; phylum Streptophyta; class Magnoliopsida; order Santalales; family Viscaceae; genus Viscum; species Viscum album. The sequence goes on along the minus strand of OY728164.1, from coordinate 652,018,713 downwards.
TTTCCCATCCAAGCCCCAACCCTATTCAGTAATCTAACATAGCTCCCATTCCCTTTACCAATATGATAATAGTAAAACCTATTCAGGTACCTATTACGGATCCTGAATATGGTGTGAGTATAAATCAGTAGGCCACCACCAATGGTGTTCAAAACATATAAATTCAATAAAGGTTTTATTAGTTGAATAATGAAATAGATACAATGCATAAATAAAAATTTATCAAATTATCATTTATTCTTCATATAATCATATTAACTATAGGGTTCCCAAGGATACCAATACAACTATACTAACTTCATCTTGTTTTGATGCCTGAAGTATTCCTTATGTAGTATAATATCTTAATGCATGATTTGATTCATAATAGAGCTCAATTTATTTAATGGTTATATGATATATATAAATACATTATTCGACATATGTTTGATTTCTAAGTATATTTATTTGAGGTGATATATTCGATTACCATTTAACTATTATTTATATTCACACATAAATTTCAAGGTTACAAATAAAAAATTCATAAATAAGGTGACCATATAAAAATTATTACTTATCAACCTAATGATCATGTTACCATTCATTGCCACATTGCTATAATTACCATGTTACCATTTTTACTTCACATTTGAATGACCATGTTACTATTATCATTCTCATATTTAGAATAACCAGGCCATCATTTATAATTAACTGTTTAGAATTAAGATGTACCCATTCATGCACTAATAAATAATTCATAATTAATTATCCACCTCAATACCATTACTAATTCATTAATTACATTAACACCTTGATATATTTACATAAATACCGTATTAATTATGAAGGCCAATATCATTAATTAATTCATCAAATAATTACTGAACAACAAAATTTATGTTTCTTAATTAATTTTCAATATTTAATTATATTTTTCTAAATATCAAATATTTTTAATTAATACCATATATAATTATCTAGATCATATTATTAGTACATATAAATAATTAATTATTAATTATATCAATCTAGACAATTCAATATCCCATAATCAATCGTCTGATTAATTTTCTAGATTACGACCTTTAACTCCCATAATCAATTTCTACCAAATTAATTATATAATATGATTGAACCTCAATATCATGATAAATTCATCCATTTATCATTTAATTCAATAATTATTTTATAAATAAATTTTCCATAATAATTAAACCAATCTATTAATTTACATTAAAAAATATTCATTAAATTATACAATTTTCAATACATGCATCAAATCCTCGATTATGGGAATTTTATTTTAGACCACCTACCTCAATTTGTGGATCGAAGATTGTTCAATGGAAATCCCAAAAATCAGAGACACACAATGAAATAAATATTATTTCTGAATCTAAATCTCTTAATAATTATCAAGGAATGTCAAGATCATAAGAATCTATATCTAAATCTAAAATTCTATATCAATATCTCACTAATTATGTTTATATATAAAGAATTAGAGGAAAAATTCCACCACATGAGGAAGGAAATACAAAAAAAAATAAATGGTATCGGCATCTTTATGAGATCCACATACCTGAAGAAGATAATTTATTTTATTGGAGCCATGAATCATGAAGAAAGCTGGTTTGATGGAATTATAACACCCGAAGAAATCTATGGATTTCCCGAAAGATGTTTAATCTTGAGACATGGTCAAAATATATAGTTTTTGGGGGTATAGGGGATTTGAAAATAATTTTTTGGGTAATTAAAAAATGTGTGCAGGGTTGTATGGCTATGGGTGCGCTGTTAGGCAAACCGTGCACCATCCGTGCGACCCTAAATATTAAAGCTCATACGGTTACCCATGTACGGGTGCACAATTTTATCTAACCGTGCACTATCTATAAAAAACCCATTTTTCATAAATGTTTCTCAAAATAGCACCCAAAAACACCCATTCTCATACCAATAATGAAAGATACAGAATAACGAAAAAAAGTATAAAAAATTGTTCCACATATTATTCTAGAAATGGTTGGGATCCCGAAATCCCCAAAAATTATAACATATCATCCTTGAAATGTACTTACATGATTTTATAACATTCAAATCCAAAAGGATTATTCCATTGAGATCGTATATCGTTATCCATTTCCCATTTTTACTATTTTATGAATCCATGTTTCCATGACACAAAAAAAATCGACACAATCATTTCGCCAAACACATTCCCAATATCATCCAAAACAAGTTTTAGGTACTCTTTAAAATACCCATTTATCTTCAGATGAACCTCATCCACATTGATCACATGAGAATATTTGGGGTGATCCCTCCATAGTTTTGATATATGGATGAAATCATGCATATTATTTTATTTCCTGGTATGATCCAATCTATTTGACATCATCCCAATTCTCGCCACTATGTGAAACTATCGAAAAAACATAGGAACCAAATTACCATCCCTCTATATCTTTTGTTGACCCAACCAATTTCAAACCCAAAGGAACACACAGTCACCCTCTACAAACTCTAGGGGTTGTATTATTTCATCTATGTATGACCTTTTCCTACTATGATCCTTATATATATAATTTATAATCAACTAAACCTCCTCTGATTTCTCTAACAAGAGACTTGTTACCATCAACGTTGACTCACCTACTTCTGTCCAGTATAGTAACGACAAGGATCACCTTCCATAAAGAGCCTCATATGTTTCTATGTGTACTATTTTCCGAAAAATATTATTTTCTGAAATATCTACTAAAATATTTCCCCCCAAGACACACTTATGTCAATAAAACGTTACCACAATATCGTTTTTATGACCTATATAGTACGCCCTGACTTCCCATACGTATGTGGGTGGAAATTTGTACACAAGAAAACTTGAGTACCATGTGATTTATGCAAGACCTTTCAGAATCATGATGTAAGTCATGAATCATAATATGACACTATAGTCTGTGGCACCAAATTTAGACAAACTATTTCCCAAATACACATTTATCCCAACTGCTCTAATATAAATTTTTATCTTATATTAAATAAATGATCTACCATTGTTAATCTATCCATAATGACTCAAATAAAGTTATTCATCCAAAGCATATTTGAATGACCAATCACAATGCCTTTTTTTGACATAGTACAACATTCATTTCGAAATAGTCAATCACTGTAGTACACCTCATGGACATTGATGCTATATCGTCACCAACTTACAAGTGAGTAATCATGTCACAAACCCTACTAACTCCTTTTTCATGCCTTACAACCAAAACAATCATTTTAGGTCATAGTAAATTTTGCCACACCTTGAAGCACATCCCACTTTTAGGCCTAAAATTATATATTTAACTCATCTTCTATACACATTATGTATAAAAAATATATTCATCACATAGATGATACCATCCTAATCTATCAACTAATATAATGTTATCCACCCACCTTAGAAGATGGACCTCAAGGATATGGTCCATATCATCATACTGTCATTACTTAATCCATCTCAAAAGAGTAGAACACACTGAAATTGAAACAATAGTCATCTACTCCTGAATCTCTATACCTGATACATGCATTTAATTCAACAATGTCAATATCTTCTACTGTAAAAATTACTATTGAACCATCTGTGTATCAGTTTTACAGATCCTGGTAGTATCCACACTTTTTTCTTTTCATAGATGTATATTCCAGTTCAAAATAAAAAGACTACTTAAACTCTACCCATATGTTGTTCAAATGATTCAAATAATTATGTGGAAAGATATACATTAGGATCTTGTGATATATATAGATATTAATCATGTATCCTAAAAAGTATTTTTGACAACACCTATGATCATAGATCATTTTTATAAACTCAAGGTCATGTGCATGATTTTTTTTACATAGTGCCTCAACTGCTGAGATCCATATACCACAACATTTTCTCATTGAATCATCAAACCTCCAAGACTGATCCCAAATGTGTCACAATAAACTCTGTATTACTCGCATATCATAGGGTAGACCGGAATTTGTGTTGACATCAAAACCTTTCTCAAAATTTTTAAATCATTCCCATATGCTTCCAAACACTTAATATTATTCCAATTCTTGGTCAAACCTGAATGTGGTACTAAAAAATGGGAAATGCCTCAAATGAATCTCTTGTAAAATATAGGTAATCATGTAGTAATTTTTTTATCGAAAACAATCAATGTGTAGCTGCAATGAAACCAATAATTGAACATTCCCTCATCCGACTTCCTCACCTTCCTATAAGTTGATTTATCCTTAGAAGTTTACCTGATCAATCAATAATTGAAATTTATTGTTTGGTGTATAGTTGATTCTATCTCAATGTGCATAATATTATGTAAATATGTTAGGAATGATCATCATGAGTGTTGGAGTACCCCTATTTTCCTTCCACAAAACCACCACTAAATAACCTAGGTACAAATGAGAGATCATGATCAGTAAATCCATAAACACTACTAGTTCACTTTACAACCAAATCAACATTATAAAAAAACTCATAAAGGCCATAAATATTATTGAAATTAGTCCTTATTATATCAAATGTAAAAACTCTCAATTGATGATACCTTGATCTGAACACAATCTTCAATAACATAGAATCTCCCTTCACATGATCCAAAAAACTATTGATTTGTGGATGAGGATATCTATTACTAATAGTCATTTAGATCATCATCTAGCAAACAAGACAATAACATAAAATCATGTCGACATTCTATGGTAACAATACATGTTATCCACAAGGAGATTTTTTTGGATAGAAAAATCAATTATCCTCCAACTCCCCTAACAGTGTCTTCATGTCTTGAAGCTCAGTACATTCCATTCTATACGGTGGAATAGAAACATGATTAGCACCACTATTTGAGATAAATATGAATTTAACATCAATAATAGGTTGTATCCCTGATAAATCGTCAGGAACGTGATCCTAAAATAGTTTTACTAATTATGGAATGAAATCATGTCTAACATCCCCCTCATCAAGCAATATATTAAAATCTGGGATTGTGGGCAGCCCTAATTGATGAGTGATTTTTCTCTGTTCATCCCGCCTAGATATCCCAGTAGCTCTTCATTGATGACAATAGAATATAAGCAGCCATCATGACCTTCCACGTAGTCATAATCTATAATTTATCATGTATTTTCTCTATAGAATCAACCAATAATTCACCTCCCTCAGGTCTAGCATCTCTAGGAAAAATCAGACTGTGTTTCAAGTAAAAATCCCTTTACAAGACAAATATGATTTTTCACATACCACCCTGGGACTCTTTTATTAAATCGTAAGATGTGAGAAATATTCTCTTAGACTGTTCCTCGTCATCTTCACAGGGAACCATTTGTGCCTCATGTTCCCTGACTGTAATAGCAATCTGAGTTATTCCCCTCAGTCAACCCCTCAATAGTCATCGTGAAGGACTACTCTCTAAACATCCGACCAAAAGATTAAGAGGTCATAACATAGGATTAAAACATATACATAAGAGGAATAATCACATTTGGTCACAAAATGTCCATTTTCCACCACTCAACAAATGGACAAAACTCAGGGGGTATCACTACCCTTAACCATCCTTTAACTACGATTTGGTTAAAAATGGTAAAAACATTATCATAATCAAGAATTTAATTTAGAAACCCAATTATTGTCATTAAACATCATTTTAAATTCATTATCAATTCGTTTTGAACACCATTTTTTATTCTTTTATCTCAAAAACAAGGAAAAAATGTTCATGTTAAACCACATACACATATCTCATTTTATCATGCGTGACAAAAATGGGGCATGTATGAATAACAATATGTGCCTAGAATGATTCATGTTGACTCCCCTCTAATTCCATTATGGGTAACAAATCAACAATGAAATATTCATAGAAACAATAATAACATAACATTACAACTGCTTTATCGAAGGTGATATAAAATTCAATTATAACATAAAATAGAAATAAAAAAATCACACCTTGAGTATTTAGATTATTCCTCAAAACATGGGTTTTCCACTCCTATGAATGAGCTCATTACCATGCACAAAACCTTCCCAGCCTAATGTATACATTTACTGAAACCATAATACAATATATGAAAAAAATAAATTATCCCTCTGACATAACATTGTAACATCCCGACCCAAGTTCCATGTGATGGTGCCAAGTGCTGGTTGGTCACATGTGCTCAAGAACACCTCCCCATATATTAGAGGCTACTTACTTATAGATAGGGTATTGTAAATATTTTAGTAAGAGATTATTACACCATCTATCAGAGTAAAACACTAGTATAATTTGGTAAAAAATGTGGAATAAAATATAACTGAAAAAATAACTATTTCTTAATATACCTAAAACAAGAAGGACAATATTCAACAGATAGATAAAATATTCTATTTCAGAATAAGTGTCAAAGTACCATCAAGTGAAAATATAAAATAAAGACATTTTCGACTGCCTAGTGGGTCCCAAACCATGTCCAGTTCCCTCATCCATGCTCCAACCCCAATGATTAATCTAACACAGGGCTCTATCCATTATCCTTTCAGGCACCAGTAATGTCTATTCGGTTAACAATTAGTATGTATGAAAAGGGTGGGAGTAAAACATAGTAGGACAACACCAATGGTATATAAAACAAGTCTATTCAATGTATGTTGTAGGTGTTCTACAATGAAAATTACAAAATAAATAAATAAAATGGTAACACATTACCATTTATTCATCATTTAATTATATGAACTCTAGGTTTCTTAAGGATAATTGTAATTCTATACTAGCATTGGATGATGTCGGATCCCAAAATAATCCATTGGTAATTCAATATATTAATACCAACATAGACTCATTCAAGATATTGTTGTATTGAAAGTTGATATGATATTCTAGTAACTAATTTTAATCATGCCAAGAATTTTATATATTATCATGTGAGTCCATATCTCAGAGTGAGTTTATTACCATTATTTAAATTCACATAAAATTACATCAATTCCAATAATAAAATCATATTTAAGATAACCATGTTACCATTATTTATCGTTAATAGTATAAAATGTTCATATTCTTTTACACATATGTACAATGACTATGATAACATTTATAATTAACATTGGAATGACCATGTTACATTTTATACCTCCTAATATAGAATTACCATGTACCCATTCTTTCACACATAATTAATTCATAATTAATTACCCACCTCAATCCAATTACTAAATAAACCATTACTTAAATACATAAATTTCTTTAATAAACTCCCAATTTAATTAAGTACACCAATACCATTTATTATTTCTAAAATTAATTATTCAATAACAAAATTTATACCTCATAATTAAATTTTCATAATTAATTATCTCATTAAAAATCTCAACCCTCCATATATAATTCCAAAATCTATTATCATGATCGTTATATCAAGGAAGATAATTAATTAACAATTAATTATCACAATATAGAAAATTCAATGCCCAAAAATTCATCCAATAATTAATTATATGGATTATACCATTAACGTGCATAATAAATTTACCCCAAAATTATTTTCTAAAAGCACTTCCCCATAATCTAGTGAAAAAATCGTTGATTAATCATGTAATTCAATAGTGCATCGATAAATAATTTGGTCAACATCGTTAAACATTTTTGGGAATTCAATTGCTATAGAATGATATAAATGGTACATTCTTGAATACACACATCAAATCCTAGACTATGAGAATTATATTTTTGACCACATAGTTGAATTCATGATGGAAATTCATTAAATGGAAATAGCCCAAATTAGAGTAGAATAATGACATAGATGTTATTTCCGAATTTAAATACCTAACTAAAAATCATGGGTATCATGGTAATATCAATCTACATCTTGATTTAAAATCATAGATATAAATGTCACCATGTTGGTTTAGATCAAAATAAGTAGAAGATAAATTTCTCTAAAATGATCAAGGAAAGGGAGACAAATGAATGTAAGAGTTTATATATGTGGAAAAGAAGTCCATAGAGAATTTTTTTTTCAAAGGGTTGATTATATTATATGGGTGGAACATGGTAATAATAAATTGTAATGCCCTAACAAAATAATTCACATATAGAAAAATGAATAAATAATTACATATCAATCGTTTAAGTCGAAGGATTCAAGTGTTTCTGTATTGGGATTCATGGATTATGGTTTTGAGGTATTTACTATAAAGGTTTTTGGTAGTAATAATAATGAAACACATCTGTAATCTGTTTATAATTTAATTGTATATGTCTCTATGTTATATAAAATATGATATATGGATACAATCATAGGGTATAGATTTTATGGTTGATCATATGTAAAAATACAATCAAACACCATTTGGGTATTTATGCGATAGTTTTTATCTATATTAATGATAATTTTTTGAGACATTTATGAAAATTCCACCCTTTATTTATCAATGGTATTTTAGTGGGAAAAAATATTTTATCGAAAATTCCATTACATTTTCTGGGCACATTTATTATAAGTTCAATATCCTTTATAGTTTATCATAACTATTATGTCAACATAATTATAAGGTATGAAAAATTAATATTTTTTTGGAACTATATTAATATAGATTTGAAAAATGTACAACCCACATATTTGAGGACATTATATTGCATCTGAAAATTCGATGGGTCCTGAACCCAAAAAATAGTTGAAAAAAAAGTATTTGGAATAACAAATTCCTAAGAGAAATATTATCTCTAAGGGTAAAATATGAATACGGTTATTGGTAAGTGAATATATTGATACATCAATTTAAATACATTACGGTCGAGAGAATAATTTATAAGGGAATGTTATGACCATTAAAAATACAATAATGAAATGGTATAAATAATTTTATTGTGTCAATGGAATCCTAGAATTTTATACATCCATAATGATAAAATGTTTAGAGTCAGGCCACATATAAATTTAGGAAAAACCATCACTCTCAGATAACATTTCCCTATTGAACATATTTCAAATATATACATTATTAAAGGGATAATATTTTAATGGAGAACCAAAATCTATATTAACCAAATGGGATTTGATGTTTACCTCAATGATTTGGAAAAAAAATCTGTGAGTTATGATTATAGAGTTTATTAGTTCAATTTATATAATGCTTAAATTTATTTTCTGTACGAGAGAATAATTCAAATAATATTGGATATTCTAAGAACATATTAAATGAAATGAAAAGGTGTTCGGGGACAACAAAATCCAATAGTTGAGTTTTACTTAAACCAAATCAGTCACTAAAAAATTTATCTGAATCCTGATAAATCCATTTATAGATATTATTATATAATTAAAACTTACTATAAGGATGTTTCAAATTTTATATTATTGTGTAAAAATATAACTAATAAAATGGGAGAGACATTTTAGTTTATTCAGGAACATGAACAGTCCTAGAAAAGTATACATAATGTTTTCGATGATAATAATTTATGAAATTTATAATTTTATGTTTGACAAAATGTTTTTATAAAAAATTATTTGTCGATGAATAAATTTTATATTAATTCCAAAGAATATTGGTCCATTAGAAATTCTTGATCATATCAGGACAATACCATATCATTTGGTCCCTACACAGAATCAATATAGGGATCATTAAGTGTTTCATTTATAAATAATGAAGAATTAAATACCTAATAAATAAAATTTACTAAAATCAGATGTCATATCTCTAGGGAATGATATTTTTTATGAAGATCAACAAGTGATTGTATGTGATCGTGCATATAAACTTCTATGAAAAAGAATTAATCACTTTGGTTAGTGTTTTGTTATAAAACCACCATCTTGAGGATGTTATATGGGATTTTAAGGATTCTATGTGGTGTAAATATCATAGTTTCTTGGCACCATTATTTTGAATTTTTACTATGAAATTCATTTTAACAGGTATTGAATATAACACCCAGATTGTTGTAAATTTTTTTTAAAAAATAAATTTTGATTTTTTGGAATTTTTTATTACATGGAACACTGAGAATAGATCTATTTTTATGATAATAAATTATTATCATATATTACACATATAATTGATTTTATTTTTTATTATATTGTCCCCAATGTTTACCCTGCCTTTCTTAAAACATTATGTTTAAATAAAATGCGACAAGTTATTAAATGATTATTATTTAACATGATAGTGATTTTACAATCAATATAATAGACAGTATATATAAGATGAACTAAATTATGATAATTTTAAACTTTTATATAAATATTAATATTTCATTAGTGACTAATTAATTATAGATTAAAATAAATGAAAAATTAAGAAAAATGAATAATTTTTCTAAAAAATAATTTATATGTCCCAAAACACATTTTCACATAACAAATTAAACAATTAACCTTTTATGAACCATTAATAATTAAATTTATATATTATATAATAAGTAAAATATTTCACATTCATATTACATTTTTTCCTGGCATGATATAATAATAAATCAAATTTTATGCTTAAAATGTAATTTTTCTAAAATGTAGTTTAATTTCTCCCTACACACATATTTTGGAAATTATTTTTTGAAACATTTTGAAATTTTATTTGAAATTATGAAATTAATTTTTTATATCATCATTTCAATGTTATCATCATTTTAATTATTTATAAATTTATGAGAAGACGAGTTTTTTAATAAATAGTGAAAATAATGATTTTTATTAACAGTTTTCATTTAATTTAAAACATTATAAAATTTTAAAAAAAATTATGGTTTTAAAAGTAAAATTAGATAAATTATATTTCTATTAATCTAAATTATCATACAATAATATATTTTTTAATATAATTTATTATAAAAAATTTGTAAATTTCTGAAGATTTTTTTAAAAAACAGATTTTTCATCTTCTATGTGGGAATAATTTTAAATTTCATTTTCAACCTATATTGGTGAAATTTGGAAAAATAAATTCTATATTTTTAATATTAATAATTTATATTATCAAATAAATAAAATATATTTTTTTCATAAATTTGAAATTCATTAAAAGTTTATTATTCTCGTTAAGGTAAAAACAATTTTATAATGTCTAAACAAAAAAAGGGGTAAAAAGGGATAAAAATTTTCCCAATATAATTTAATTGAAATATTACAGCCCAATAAGATATAAGGTTCATGAATGGACCTTTTTTCATTGTTATATTTACAAAAATGTGGGTATATCTCTTTATTTTAGAAAACAAAAGGGTACAACTAACCTAACTTATAAAAGTCCACCTAATCACATATCCTCATTAAAATTACAAAACCCTTTGGTTATTGTAATAAATAAAAAAATATTTTCCTTAATTACATACCCTCATTCTGTATTTTATGCTTTGATTAGAAATCTATCCTATTATTTATTTAAGAGTAGACAAAAAAATGATCCACGAAATTGAGGTAAAATTTCTGAACGTGTATTTTTCTTCTATTTATTCATACAACACCATTATATATTTAAAAATTACGAAAATAATAAAAATAAAAATATACCATAATATGAGGTGATACTATTTTGTTTAATAACCTAATTCTATAACTGATTACATTAATTGGGATTTGAAATCGTTAATTTTAATGCCCTGACAGCTATTACCCAGAGTCTGTTCTTTATTACAAAACATTGCCTTGATAAAAGGAATCATTCCCCCAAATACAAATCATTTTAGTAGCCTTGGAAGTACTAGAAACATTAATATGTTTTACTTTACATTATAAAATGAAAATCTACAAAAACATTGTTTTCATAGACCACACTCATATCCCCGCATACTCTCCTTACAGGTTAGTCATAAAATACTTTTTCGCATCCTGGGAAAAACAAAACATAGAAAGGGCTGAGCTCAGACGCTCAGTATGGATAACAATATAGTAGAAACTTTCATAAAGAAGCATAAACATTTATGTCAATGTATAGAATTAAAACACAACCCATTTAATCATAAACTTCATCATAATATGGAAAATATAAATCAAAATAATTCTATTTACTTACAAAACTAGATATTCTTCTAGTTGAATAATCACATGCAATATCAATAGCCACTTTCAAAATGATGGAATGCCTAATGCTAGACATCATAACCACATGGTCAAGGCCTTGTGCCAAGACTACAAATAAGATTTTGTCAAGGCCTTCTACCAAGGCACTAGATTCTATCATGAGACCTACCAATGCATCAAGGAGCTATAGAGGTCTCCAACTGTCACAAACTAAGTCCAATTCATTCCTTATATGAAATGGTTTAAACATTACATAAACATTCGTATTTAAAAAAACATAGGAAATCTCAACACATTATGCATAAAACATGAAGGGTATAAAAATAAAACATCCATAGTCATACATAACACATTAAATACAATATTGAATATTGTATTATAATAAATCAACATGAATCAAGAATAATGAAGGATATTGAAATAGATTAATTTAAACATCAAAACTATTTGATAGAAATATACCTATTTTTCAATAAAACATATTAAAGTATAACAATTTATCAAAAAGATGTTTAAAATAGATTATTGAATCAATGTTTCTCATAAAACTTTGAAACATTTGAAATTAATTTTAATTTTAAAACAATAATGTGCATTTCAATAAAACCTTAAAAACATTTTTAAAACATGGATATTAATGAGATTGATTGGGAAGAATAAATTTTTAAAACATTTAAAATGATATTTTATTTTGAGTTACTAACCAAATGAGAGATTCTTGAATACAGATAATTGAATTAATAAAAAAAATATCATGATAATAATGGGATTCATGACATACTATGTCAATAAACACTATATACACCAAATAAAAGTGGATTATTGCATAAAAACAAAAATGTCCCAATGGAATGTAAGATGGGATGAATTCTTTATAATGACCACATTTTTAGGTAATGGATAAATGAATGAAATAATTATGTGTGACATATATAAATAAACTCAATATGGTTTGATATTTTGTTTAAATCAATCAGAGGAAATTCACACATATTCTTGTAAAAACAACACCAATGACTTGATTTTTTAACTCAATGAATAGAAATTGATTTAAATTAATCATATCAAGTTTATACTGATTACTTGAGAATTTTCAATGGAGTGATGTTGTGAATCAAAAGTATATAAACCCAAATGTGAGTGTAAATTACTACATAAATAAATAAATAATTATTTCACTCATAATCATGGGGTATAGTAATCAATGAAGTTTGCGTAAAACTGAATGAGTGGAAATTGAAATTTTAAATTTCCTTATTGATTTGGTAACATAAAAAACATACTCCCCATGAATGAAGGATTATACATTGATGATGTAAATACCCATAAATTATTGTATAATACACAAACAATAAAATCATGGGTAGTACATACAACACACATAAGTTAGCATTGGCAAATATAGCATGAATCTCACGGGAATAAAAGTGAGATAAAAACCTCGTACTTTTTTGAAATAAATCTTGTAACATGAACAATAGTTAATTACCACAAAATTAATCACAAAATAATATGAATATTAATATAATCATGATAATATATATCCTATGGAAGTACACAATACACCACATGCAATAAAAAGGTGGCGAGCAATGGAAATCTCACTGAATTAAATGTGAGATAAGAAACCCCTTACCTTGTATATTTCATGGTAAGAGGGCACATTAATAACATGTATAATGGTTAAATAATTGTTATTAATTTATACAATAACCATATTTATTAATATGATATCATATATGATCTTTATATATTGATATTCTAGAATTATCGTCATTTCAGGTGTTAACTGATTCGTTCTCCTTTATATGATTGGGTACGTAAGCTATGTTTTTTATGGATGCGATGTTTCCTATTGATATTTTTAATTATATAAAGTCTTTAAACATTATTTTTAATAATAAAATTAAAATTAATGTTGAATGGATACGATGGGAAATGAATCTCATTGCATTCTTGGATATGGTAATCTGTACGTATGAATAAGCGACAATATCATTCTTTTGATATTAAAATAATATATAATTGGATGTTTTATCATATATACAGAATAATTATCTTGTTATATTTATTCTTTACACTATGATGTGGAGATGGTAAGTCTTACGTACGCACGTATGGTGACATGTTATTCAAATAATGGATAGAATAATGAATATGGTTGTACCATATTTATTATACCATCACAATATATAGAAGATATTGGAGTTATTATTTTATAATGGAAACAAAAATGATAGAGGAAGTGTACGAATAATGGAATATGAATGAGGTGATTAAATATTTACCTCTTATTTGGGTGTTTTTTTTGGATTTGTCAAAAGGGCTCCATAGTTTGATTTTCTGACTAATGTAAAGCCACTAGGATAAGTCAAGGAGAGTTGGGAGGATATTTGGGCCTGGTTTGGCCGATCCAAATATCATCGAAGATGTGAATTAGAGAGAAGTAGGAGAGCCTTTTTATAAGTGGGGTGAGGGGCACCTTAGAAAAAACTAGAAATATTATTTTGTAATAAAATAATTTTCGGTTTCTAATGGATCCAAAATAAATTATTTAAAATATGAGGTGTGTATGGGTAGAAAAAAACTCAACCATTAGGTTTTACATAGGTTTGGGTCACTATATTAAGTTTACTTTTAGATTTAACAGTTAGTTAAATAGTTTGACATTTACCATGTCTCTTTTTATTTTTATATTATATTGTTAACAAACATACTATAAACATCCATGAAAACCACATGTGGTTCATTAATGATAAACCTATAATTATATAGGTCATTTGTAAGAACATGTTATTTTTAGGAATAGAATATCAATTAATAATATTATATTTGTTTTAAAAACGCTTTTATGTCAATTTTGACACTATTTCGTATTTTGTTTTTCCTAAATTCATAACATAATTATAACTTCTAAAAAACATATCTATCCATACAAAACATATCATATTAACATATAAAATTATTGTAATTCATAAAAAGTATAAAATTAAATTTGTTTGGATATTTATAATATTAATTATTTTAATATTTCATTAATTAAGTTATTTCATGCATCATCATTTTGTAATAAGTAAATTTAATTATTTAAGATCTAAAAATTATAAATAAAATAACACTATGTAGGGAAAGTTTTTATATTTATAATGAATATTTATAGTCTAATTTTTCCTAGGTGTAACCCTATATTAAAAATTATTTACCTATTAAACACTGAATTTTACACTTTTAACTCTCATTTAATTTAAATAACAATACATGTCTTAATCTAATCGAAGTGGACCTAAAGGATCATATTTTATTCCTAAGGTTTTTTTTCATTGAGTAAAACTTATCCAATAGAACTAGGACATGCATTAGGATAATAATAATATCATGTTTACCCTTAATTACCGTATTTACTTTAAACCGTGGTAAATAAAAGTAAAAAAGTTACCATTTACCAAAAATTATTTTCATCTTACTAAACTATATTTTTTTTAATTATATCAACTTTTTCTCTCAAATTTTTTAAATTCATCTCACATAAGTGGTAAAATTATGTTTAACGTAAATTTGCAAATGCTCCTAGGTGGTGGGTAATAAACGGTAAAAAGTTCAATAACATTTTATACATCTAATTATATTATGAAATGACGCCAATGAATTAAATTGAACATATATAGGTATTATACATCTATGTTGACGGAAAATAAATTTAAATAAAATAAAAAAAAATTTAAATAAAAAGTTGGTTTTAATATATAACATAGTGTTTTTCATTATTCATCAATCATTGAATGTTTTCATAAAAATACCAAAAATTTACCCTAAGATAATTTTGATATTATGAATTCAAAAATAAATTCTATTTTACCATGTTAAAAACATATAAGTGGCATTAATTAATTTAAAATTAATTAGTATTGTTAAAACCAAAAAGATGGTTTTTTTAAAAAGTAAAAACTATCAAAAGATTGACATGTGTTGATCTCAAATTTAAATGTGGAATTACATATAATCATATAAATTATTTTAATTTATAAAAATATAATCTAATTATTCTTCCAAACCATTCAAATAAAAAATTAAACACTATAAATTATTTCGATTATAAATGTTGTTTTCAAATAAAATTTAGTATTTTTCAGTATTCATCAAAATATAAAGGTTATTAGAAAAGTATGAAAAATTTATACAAAATAAATTTTTATGTCCCTATTATAAAGAAGGATTTCATTTAATTATATTGAATATATAAATGTGTAAATATTGATTTCAAAAAGGGTTATTCAATAAAAGGTGCTAAAAAGTCAATTTTTTAAAAATAATTCTTTTATCAGGAAAAATTGAATATGTTCTTATATTATTTCTATGAAACACATAATGTGGATTCTAAAATTATATGGAGCATATAAAACTCAATATTCAGTTACTAATATTCATAACTACTTTTGAACATATAGTTTTGTAACTCGTGGTGCGCTCGAACTCAGTGTGGCATGTAGCACAACCTGTTTAATTAAATAAAATAACTTACTATGAAATATTAGGGTGTCACATTATTCCCCCTTTAGGAAATTGCATCCTCGAAATTTTAAAATGGGGCTTCAGAACATTAGTGAAAGTCCTAAATCGGAAAAAGATTCAATAAAACTATCTCTTTAAATGAATGAAAGATAAGTATAAAAGTCACCTAAGATAACCCACAATAGGATTACATGTAAAAAAACATGGATATGGAAGATAAAATAAATGTTAAGATATAGTGGAGAGTGATAGAGAACATGATTAGGAGAAATTTAACCACAAGAAAACCACAAACCTGTGATAAGATAAACGTTCATTAGTTTACTTGTAGAAAAAGTTAACAGATAATGTTTTTTGTTTTATGTTCCATTTCATAAAGTTGAGAAATTTGTTTCTGATATTGACTATGAACATAAATAGATATACTCAATTTTTAAGTAGAGTTTAATCCTTTAATAAATCTCTACCACTAACTAGGCTTTTTTTTAAACGATGAGTATTCAAGATGACTTGGTCACACATGAAGCACTAGAAACAACTTCTAGAGAATCAAATAATCCACAAAATATAAACTCTATATATTTATCTTGTATTTAGTTATTAAACAAAACCATAATGGTTAGTACAAGATCAGATGATTCCAACAAAGGATAATACTTTAGAGAAATAAATAATTATTTTAATTTCTAAAATTAAACCAACAATACACAAAGATCAATAAATACCATTCAATAAACAGTTTTTCTTAAAATCCATCAATATTATCCAAACTAATTTTGAAACCCAAAACATAGAAGAATTTTATTACGCAATATTCCAGGTTAAATTGTATTTCCATATAACATCGACTACTCATAAAGTCACACAATTAAATGTAATTAACCTAATCACATATTATCAATGTCATGTTTATCATATCCTTAAATAACCCAAATTGCCATAAATATACAATAAAAACATAGTTAAAAATTCACTATTACTCCTAAAATGAAATCCCATAGTAATCTATTTTCCATATCCATATAGTATTCCCAACAGAGTGAGTGTCTTCTAAAATAACATTTATCACTTAATTCCCAAACCATTTTCTTATACTAAGTATATCTATTTTATAAGACATAAGATCCCAAATCAACTTATTATTGATCAATAAAATCATTTAACTGAAAAAATTTGTCACACTTACAAGGGACTTCAAGTACTCTAGTGTTAGTTGATAAATCAAAATCGTACTACGGTTGTGTGTTCGATTCATGTAGCTTTGTCTGACGTGACATGTTTTCACACAGTCTGCGTGTTGTCCATTAAAAAAACTATATTTGTAAACATTCTTAAAATGAGATATTTTCCTTAGAATAACCATAAATTTTTTTTACCAAAAATGTTATCTAAGACCTCACATTTTCGTCGCAAAATTTAAGAACTTGTAATTCCCTCAAATTGAAGGATCATATAAACCTAACTGGTTATTTACAACTATATCAATAATTGAAAACACAATTCTTCTTAAAAAATATTTTTTTCCATAATAAATTGATGGGTTACACATAAGAGAAAAGTCTTCCAAAGTAATCCCATCAACAAAGAGCAATAATACTTTTAAACATTTCACCATCCATTTATTTTTACATAGTATCTTCCTTGACCAAGGGGTTATCCTATATAATAGGGAATTCACTCATGTAATTTCCAGGTCCCCTACGTTTATAAAAAATGACTGTAAATGTATTATTGGGATCATTTTTATATTATTCCATAATAATATTCACTTTTCCAAAATAATTCTTTAATTTATGTCCTTCTTTCCCACACATAAAGCATTTATTTTTTCCATTGATACGCTTCCCTAGTTGTCTCATTCTACATTTCTTTCATGATTGAAATTGAGTTTTCTTTTCTCCATGGTCTCCACTGCAGGAGCTCTTATCATTCACCACATTTAACTTCTTTATTTAGATCGGGAGTTGGTTAATACATATGTTGTTGATCAGATTTTTGGAAAACTGATTCATCATGAACACGATATCTTTTACACCTATAAATATTCCATTTTTTTCTCATTTCCTCTACCATTCCCACCTTGTACATCATGTTAAATGTTACTATGACTTCCTTGAAATCCAGCCAATAACTAACACACTAAATCATAGGGTGTGTCATAAAATAATTTAGAGAATACCATAACACCTTATTTAAAATATAAAACACCTTATGATTAAGGAAATTTATTTATTCTAATATTATATTAAAATACTTAAAATTGTTTTGTAAGGAAAAGGCGAATTTTCCATAGCATATCCCTCAGGAGTGTCATAACCAAGAGTGAAGCAAGGCCCATTGTCGAACACCAGTTCTCGTTTGAGTCTATCTCACAACGGTGTTTTCGGGTATTACCCCGAGTTATATATATTCTAGAGCAGCCTCTACATGCTCGTATGAAGACATCGATGTATTACAGATAGGACTCACAAAATTTCTACAAAACCAAAATTCTATGAAGTTCATCTATACTGATCCTCAAATTATATCTTATGACTATGTGTTATAATCAGAGATTATCTAAATCTAGTTCCAAGGTTTGTACTAAACTTACTTTGATACCAACTGTAACTCCCCGACCCTAATTACCAAGAGTTAGTGCATTATTTAATAACATTGTCATGATACAAGGAATCATGTCTCTAAATAACGAACAATTTAGTAGCCTTGGAATTAATAGATACATTCATAAGTTTAACATTACATTATAAAATGGAAAGCTACAACAATATTGTTTCCATATACCACACACATATCCCCTCAGAGTATCCCTGCAGGTTATTCATAAAATAATTCTTTGCATCCTGGGAAAAATAAAACATAGGAAGGGGTGATCTCAGATGCTCAGTAAAGAAAACAATATAGCATAATCTTTCATAAATAAGCATAAAAATTTACGACAAAGTATAAGAACTAAAACAACATCCTTTTCAACATAAAATTCATCATAATATGGGAAATATAAATCAAAATAATTCCATTTACTAACATTGATATTCAACTAGTTGAATAGTCACATGCAATATCAATAACCACTTTCATGATGATGGAATGCATAATGCTAGACTTCATAACCACAAATTCAAGGTCTTGTGGCAAGACGAAAAATAATATTTTGTCAAGGACTTGTGCAAAGAAACTAGTTTGCCACATGATACCTACCAATGCATCAAAGAGCTATAGCAGGCTCCACCCGTCACTTACTAAGTCCAATTCATTTCTCATATGAAAATGTTTAAACATAACATAAACATACGTATTAAAGTAGTATACGAAATGTCAATACATTATCCATAAACCATGAATGGTATAAAAATAACACTTACACAGTCAAACATAACTCATTAAATACAATATGGATGATTTTATTTTAATAAATCAACCTCATTCTAGAATAATGAAAGATATTGACATAGATGAAGTTAATCATCAAAACGATTTGAGACAAATATCACCATTTTTCTTTAAAACATTTAAACGTCTCATTATTTGTAAAAAATACATTTAAAATAGATTTTTTAATCAAGGTGTCCCATAAAACCATGAAAATTTTAAAAGGAATTTTAATTTCAAAACTTTAATGTCAATATAAAAAAACCTTAAAACCAATTTTAAAACATGGACATTAATGATAATGATTTAGAAGAATAAATTTTTTAAAAAAATTCAATAGTATTTTTGTTAGAATTCCTAACCAAATGATAGATTCTTGAATAAAAATAATTTTGGTAATCAAAACATTATAATATCATGAGAATAAAGATATTCATGATATACTATGTCAAAGTACAGTATATACACCAAATAAAAGTTGATTGGTGTATAACAACAAAAAAGTCTCAATGATATGTAAGATGGGATGAATTTATTTATAAAGACCATATACATAGGTTAAGGATAAGTTAATGAAATAATTATTATTGAAAAATATCCATACACTCAATATTATTGGATATTCAGTGGAAATAAATCAGAGGACATTCACACAAGTTCTTGTAAAAACAACATCAATGACATGGATGTTTAACTCAATGAATAGAAATTGAGTTAAAATTACTCTTATAAAGTTATATCGATGACATAAGAATTTTCAATGGAATGATTATGTTTATCAAAAGAGTATCCATGAAAATGGGAGGGGAAATTACTACATAAATAAATAATTAATGATTTCAAACATAATATTGGGGTAATGTAATCAATGAAGTCTATGTAATACTGAATGAGTGGAAATTGAAATTTGAAATTCCCTTTTTGATTTTGTAACATACAAAACAAACAGACCATGAAAGAAGGATACTCCAATGATGATTTAAATACCCCTAAATTAAAGTATATTACACAAATAATACAATCATGGGTAGTACATACACCACACAAAAGGTAGTAGTGGAAAATATAGCATGAATCTCACGGGAATAAAATTGAGCTGAAAACCCCTTTCATCATTGAAATTAATCGAGTAGTATTACCAAAAGTTAATAATAACCAAATTAATCACATAATACCATTAATTTAATGATAATCATGATAATATATATCAAGTGGTAGTACACAATACACCACATTAAATAAATAATTGTCAAGGAATGGAAATTTCACTGAATTAAATGTCAGATAAGAAACCCCTAAACTTGTACTTTTCCTTAGTATAGGGAAAATTATTCTCCTGTATAATGGGGAAATAATTGTTATTAATTTATAAAATAACCATATACATTAATATGATATCATATATGATCTTCTAATATTGATATTTTAGTAATATCATCGTTTCGGGTGTAAACTGATTCGTTCTCCTTTATATGCTTGGTTACGAAAGCCATGTTTTTTATGTATGGGATGTATCTTATTAATATTCCAAATGATATTATTTCTGTAAATATTATTTTTATTCATCAAATGAAAATTATTTTTGAATGGATACGATGGGGAATGAATCTCATCGCGTTCATGGAGATGGTAATTCGTACTTACACACGGGCGACAATATCCTTCTTTTGATATAAAAATCATATATAATTGGATGGTATATCATATATAATGAATAATTATAATGTTAAATTTATTATTTAAACCAATTATACATCATTATTATACCCATCCAAATAATAATTTATTGAATAACAACTACATAACGATGTGGAGACGGTAAACCGTACGTACGCACGTTTGGTGACATGTCATTAAATGGATGAATAGAATAATGAATATGATTTTATAATATTTATAATAAAATCACAGTATATAAAAGATACTTGAGTTATTATTTTAGAATGGAAACTAAAATGAAAGTGGAATTTGAAGAAGAGAGGAACATGAAAGAGGTGATGAAATATTTACCTCTTCTTCGGGTTCTTCTTATTGATTTGATCAAAAGGGCTTCATAGGTTGGACTTATGACAAAAGTAAGGCCACTAGGATAGAGGAAGGAGAGTTGGGAGGATATTTGGACAGGGGTTGGCCGATCCAAATGGATTTTAAGGTGTTAATTAGAGAGAAGGTGGAGTGCCATTTTATAAGATTGGTGAGGGGCACCATGTGAAAATCATGATATATTATTTTATAATAAAATCATTTTCAGTTTCTAATGGCTCCAAAATTAATTATTTAAATTTTATGTTGGGTATGGTTAGAAAAAAACATATCCAATAGGTTTTAGATAGGTTTGTGTCACTATATTAACTTTATCATTTAGATTTAACTCTTAGTTAAATATTTGACATTTACCATATCTCTTTGTATTTTTATATTATATAGCTAATAAACATACAATAAACTTCCATGAAATCTCCAAGTGGTTCATTAATGATACACCTATCATTATATAAGACTTTTGGATAAACCATGGATTTTTAAGAATATAATATCAATTAATAAAATAATATATTTTTAAAAGCACTTCTATGTCATTTTTGACACAATTTGGTATTTTGTTTTTGAAAAATTTAAAATAGCACTATTAATTAAAAAAAAATCATCTAACCAACCCTAAAATTTCATATTAACCTTAATATTAGTTTAATTCATTAAAATCATCAAATTACATTTATTTGGATATTTATAATATCAAATATTTTAATATTTCATTAATTATGTAATTACTGAATCATCATTATGTCATAAATAAATTTAAATATTATATATATATAAATTATAAATAAAATAATATTATGTAGGAAATATTATTATCTTTATAATGAATATTTATAGTCGAATATACATTATTTTTATACCTATATTAAAAATGGGTTAGTTATTAAACTTTGAATTTAACACTTTCAACTCTTCTTTGAATTACATAATAATAAATGTCCTAATCTAATCCAAGTGGACCTAACAGATCGTAAATTCTTACTAAGGTTGTTTTTGGTATAATTACACTTATCCAATATAATTAAGACATGTGTTATAGTAATAATAATATAATTTATACACATAATTACCCTATTTACTTTTAACCGTGGTAATTATAATTAAAAAGTTACTATTCACAAAAAATTACATTCATTTTATTGAACTAAATTTTACTTACTGATAGGAAAGGTTTCTATAGGATTTTTGAAATTGAACTCATAGAAGTGGATAGAAAAATTTTCCTTAAATATGCAAATTCTCCGAGGAAATGTGTAAAAGACGGTAAAATGTTCAGTAAATTTGTATACCTCTTGTTTTATTATTAAATTACACCAATAAATTACCATGAACGTATATAGGTATTATTCATATATTTTGACATAATATAAATTTAAATAAAATAAATAATTATTTAAATAAAAAGTCAGTTTTAAACTATAACGCAGTGTTTTTCACTATTTATCAAAAATTGAATGTTTTTCTAAAAATACCAATAATTTAATATAAGATAATTTTAATAATAAAAATTATAAAATTAAATCTATTATTCCAAATTCAATACATTTATGTTGAATTAATTATTTTAAAATTAATTCCCATTTTTAAAACCAAAAAGTGGGTTTTTTTAAAAAGTAAAAACTATCAAAAGATTGACATGTGTTTATGTAAAATTTAAATGTGGAATTACTTTTAATCACCTACATTGTATTAAATGATAAAATTATAATCTAATTATACATAAAAACCAGTCAAATAAATAATTTAACACTATATGTCAGTTCGATTAAAAAATTTGTTGTAAAAAAAGTATTTTTCAGTATTCATCAAAATATACAAGTTAACAAAAAAGTAGCAAAAATTTATCCAGAATAAATTTTTATGTCCTTATTCTGAAGAATAATTTAATTTCAATAAATTGAATATATAAAAGTGTAAAATATTTGTCTTAAATCTTGTTTTCCATTAAATGGTGGTAAAATTGATTTTTTTTTAAAATACATCATTTATCTGAAAAAAGTGTATTTGTTCTTATATTCTGTCTAAGAAATGCATAATATGGATTTTAAAATTATATGGACTATATAAAATAAAAAAATTAGTTAATAATATTCATGTCTACTTTTGAATGACTATTTTGGTAAGTCGTATTGAGCTCGAACTCGGTGTTGCGTGTAGTGAAAAATATTTAATTAAAGAAAATAACATACTATGAAATATTGTAGTGTTACATAAATCTTGTGTATGATGAATGAATTCCTCATGCACTGATGTTATTTGATTTAAATCAATAATGCTCACATCTATATAAAATAATTAATTTATTATTTCTATGTGATATATATGATATTATAATTTTTTATGATTTATTATATCATATACACCTTCTTACTTACTCTTATATAGGAATATGATAACTCCTCTAATGATTATGGAAGCAAAGCAGTGTGATTCATTCACTAGTTACATTGAAGGTAATAAGGATGGGTTCAATGAAAATATTTGGTATAATTGAGATAAAAATTATTATATAATAGCTATATAATATTATTACCTTTTTTTATTTCAATATGTCTAAATAATTGAAACATAGTTTATGTTTATGTATGACATAACTTCTCCATGAATAGTGTATTTCAATTTTTATGATGAAATTTTATTTATTTATTATTAATTCAGATATAATGAATTTATATTATGTTTTTATAATTTATAAAATTAATTCTATTATCTCACCATTACCTAATTTATAGGATAAAAATAAAAAATAATCGTACATGGAAAACAAAATGTTATTTCCTTAGACGTGATTTTACCATATAATTATTAATAACCATGTTATAAAAGGTCCAGAAAACATTTATGTTACAATATATATAATTATTTTTATGTAATATATTTATAAGAAATTAATATTAAATATATTTTATTTTCAAACATGTATAAATTATTTCAAGACATATGGTATGAAATATCAATATAAATTTTTAATTTTATGAGACACATTCCAAATTTAGTTATTATTTAATTTATATTGTATACCTGATTCCAATGAATATATCTATAAATTATTCTGATAAAAGTTATTTGGTTATTGATTTCCATTTGGTGATATCACTTTCATGGTGTTTACATTTCAAATATTCACATTATGGCATTTTATTTTTTTCCAAATTTGACTTTATTTGGAGAGATATTATGTTATCTACCAGTATTTGATTACAATATATATATATATATAATACCTTAGAAATATACTATCATGAATATATTATAATAATGATATTCTACATCTTAATTAAATTTATTCATTCATGGGGATTATTGTTTAATGTTACATATGTGGTTATGGTTTTATGATTCATTATCATCGTTTATAATTATTGATTAAAATTATTCCTCAAATGATGAAATATTATGATATTTTTCTCAATAAACTAATGAATTGTTTTATAAAATAGTTAATAAATTATAAAATATTTATTATATTCATTTTCCAATATGTTCTCATGAATTTAGAAGAATGTTTTTATGAAATTTAATTATTATTCCTCTATTTGGTAAAAAATAATCTTTTATCTAAACTAATGTTTTTTTATAGAGATGTATTTTTCTAAAATATTTATCTAATTTATTTGTGAAAAATTTAACTATTTATTTTTTTAATAAAATTAAATGAATAATAATATAATTTTCCATGAAATTCATATTTGGATTTTACCAAAACCGTGACAGGAATATTTGTTTTAATGTGTTGACACATATTTTATTTTCCTCCATCATGGTAAAATAATTTATAAATCATCCTTTATATGATACAATGATTGTTTTAAATGAAATGTTATTTCCAAAATGTTTCATGAATATCATTTTTATATTTTTTTATAAAATGCAAATTTTCATAAGATACATTTTAAATGATATTTAAATAATCATTTAATATAATGATATATAATTTTCAATTAAATGGATATTGAAAATGGTTCATGTCTTGAAAATTGGGTTCTAAATTTGGAAATATATTTTCCTCAAGTAATTCTCCTTGTTGTCATTAAAAATAATTTTATATATATGATTATATCCTTTTTGTTACTAATTATTTACTGGGGATATGATCCCAGGATATAAATCATACTCATTACATGGATAGTTTATTTTTATGATTAAAATATGTTCATGAAACTAATTTTTTCATCTATAGTCTATACCATTACGAAAAACCTTTGAAAAACTATACTTCCAATGGGATACACTTTAATGAAACAATGAAATGGTTGTGATTACAATTTCTATTCCACATATTATGTTATGATGAAATAGTTATTAAACCAATTTTTTCAAGGGTTATGTACTTTTGAATATTCATTATCTTGTGGAAAAAATGTTTGATTTTTATTATGTTATAAGTGAGACCTATATTTCCCCCTGATGAATTGGTTAATATTGATATCTCATGAGATAAACATGTATAAAATATTGAGTAAACCCATTTAGTAAGGAAATATTTCCAAGGTGATATAATGAGGGAAAACTATGACAATTATGATAGACTAGGTTGTTAACCCACTCCACTACGATAGTAATGGAAATGATCTCTAAACTATTAAGGAAATGATTTTATACTATAATGTGTATGGAAAAATCATTATCTAATGTTATCTAAATGTTCTCATGGATCTTTTTACTTGGTCATATTAAGATTAATATATTATAAACATCAAATATTTATTCCAAGAATCATGTTTATGATATATTATATTTGTTTTATATTTATAAAATTTTAATCTAAAATGTACATACACATTTACGAATGATATATTGATATCTCTTCTATTTACCTGTAATGAGATTCTCTACTCACCCTTTTTATATTTCTAATCCCATCAATATGATAAAAGGTATTATATTTAAAATTAATAAGATGGGATATAAATATGATCAAATTATAGGGTGACGATGTTGATCATTTATGGACTAATTGTTTGCATGTGCATATTTCCAAATTTATTTAAACTTACCAATTCATTCATGTATCATTGAGTTATATTATATATATTCATAAATTAATATTTAATATTTATATTAGATATATTAGTGTAATTAAATTAGTTATAAAATAACTATTTAGTAAAAAATTAGAAACTATGATGAGAAAACAATAATTAGATCCCTATAGATATTTATAAGGATATATATAGGGATACAATAAACGATAAGTAGAAATATGAGTCTATGTATTAGAAAATACCTTGTAATTTTGGTAAATGACTGAGCGAGTGTTTTTTAATAAATTACTTCCTCTCTGGGTATTACATGTTGATGTATATCTATTACATAGGAACCTGTGTTTAATTAATCTGAAAAGTGTGCTTTTAGCAAGACTTGATCATCACCTGGTGTATAATTATAAGCCTTAATGCACAGCCAGTTTGACAATTTTAGAGGGTATACTTTGGGAATTAAATAAAGACATTATGAACCACCATCATAGATTATAATAATAAAAATCGATAAAGATATGGTGTAATCGAATAAAGATATGGTGTAATTATTTATATATCCCATTGATTTATTTAGGATTACGTTTTTTCAACTATTTTATTTCACACTGTAATTTTTTTGATTATGAAATTGATGGAACTAGAAGAAATCATGTTAACATGGAATGTGATATACAACTCAGTAACTATTAAAAAAATTGGATGATGAACAAATAGATATATATTATGATTATTCATAATCATATATCACTATATTTGTCTAACAATCTAAATTCTGATGTGGTAACTAAAGAATCAAATAATATGAAAAGGAAAATTTTATGATTTTATATAGGGTACTAAACACCATGGAATTGATATTCAATATCCAACATTTCCAGATGGTGGGAGGAAAAATATTGAATAATATATCAACTGGTGGTGAGTATGTTATTTATATGGAAAATATATTCTAGATGTGTGAAATTTTTTAGGAGTACAATTTAGTATTTGTGTGTAACATGGTATTTATCCAATTCAATGCCTTGTCCAATTAATTGAATTCACAAACCCGAATAAATCTATTTCATTATAATCATTTAATTATATGGATTAAATTAGTTATTCATATTAATTCAAGGATTGTTTTGTAGAATTTCATTTTAAAAGGTATTTGGGTTTGAAGAATCATTAATCATTTAATAAATGTGTTAATTTTTGAATAATATATATCTACATGTTTAATTAACATAAGTGTTCTTGATACTATCATGGGTTTATGAGTTTTTATATTATCAAAATTTCAATTTATTAGAAAATTGTGTAGATTTATTTTGTCGTGGGAGATTATCAAGATTAGTGATATCGTAGCACTATGAAATTAAAAAGTAAAACATTTCAGTCAATATATTGTATGACATGGATCCCCTAGCGTGTAAGGAAATATAATATAAATAGAATTGATAATATATATTTACTATATAAAATAAATATAATAAACTCCATATATTTTATTCCACTATAAACTGAGTTAAACTTAATTTCATACAATTTATAATTTCTTCGATAGCTTATGATAAATGAAATAGATACCATCATTGATAAAATGTGTTACACGCAGGACTATGTTTCACCAAATAATAATGAATTGTTAAAATATTCTTATTTTATATAATATGATATAACATAGTTGTCATGTTAGTGGTTTGCAGTTTCACTACAAAATTAATAAAATTCATGGTTTATGTTAATATGAAATGAATACATTGGTTAAAAATTAATAGGAATCAAAAAATAAGAAGCAATTTGATATAAAGATAAATATTTCTATTCTTATGCTTCCAAAGGATTTTTTCTTAGTAAAAACAATTATTTTCAATTATTAAAAAATTATAATCAAATATATATGTTATATATGTGATAAAATATTTTTGATTTTCATATGATGGATTTGATCTTCATATAAAAAGAATAATCCCTACTTCACACAGTAAAACCTTTATTTTTATGTGGGATATTTTACCAAATCAAAATGATGAACCCATATTAAATATGAATTTTGAAACTTTCGTTTATTGAATAAAACAAAATAATCTTTATCTATGAAAGAAAAATTAAAAATTATGTTATGGAATTTGATTATATTTTTTTTGAAACACTGAATTTTTATTGAATAGTAAAAAATATTGATTTTTAGTTCGAAACTTCTTTTTCATATAATTTGTTTATAAATATAAATTTAATTTTATAATAGTTTTTAATATTTTTTTATTTTATTTTTTACATTTAATACAATTTCATTAATTTTAATACATTTCATTTTGAAATTTTTTATAATAACATAAAAATATTTGTACATTTTTAGATTCAAAACAGACATGATCATATTGCATAAGAGATGAAATTTATTTTAATTTCTTCCCCATATATTATTTAAATTATGAAAGATGGATTCAATATTTTGAATCAATATATTTCAGAAATTCTAACAATAAATTTTTTTGATCATAAATATTAGTGAAAGTCAATAAAATTAATTACAAATATTAAGTCAAAATTAATCTTAAGAAGGAAATAGACTTTTATATTAAGTGGAAAAATAACTTATCGACTTTTCCAAAACCCATGTTCTGCCCATAATTCATCCATTACCATTCCATTATTGTTTTTTCTATGTTTTTGATGAATTATTTTATGTAAAAATGTGGGTATACCTGTCTTGTAAACAAAATACCAAGTGAGTCCTTTTCCTCCCTTATAATAGGCTACCACCTCACCCTATTCCTCGTACTATCCAATCCACATAAGATCGAAAACTATCATCCTAAATAACATACCAAAATACATATCATCAACCTTTAATCCTCACTTTTGTCATAAATCCTTCCATAGAATACTTTTTCGACAAACTATAATTAGTTGCATGATTAAGAGGTAACATTTTTCCTTAACCTCATTAGTTTTATTTTCATTATGCAAGCCCTCAAATATTATCGTTATATACATTTATAAATATTTTAGTATAATAAAAATACTATAATTTTTTTATGCTAAGGAATGGACCTATACATACAGACACCTCCATTAAATGGGTAACAGACATAATGTTTTTGTTCATTGTAAACTACCCCCTTGTGAAATGGTGATTGTTCGTGTTTCTTTTATCATCGTTAATGGTGTCCATTATGATGGAAACTCTATTTATATATGATATGTATTATATTATATTATTCATTTATATTTACTTAATAATTTCAAAACACATATGTTTTATACTTTTTCACATTGAATTATTATGATTACATTATTTTCAAAATTGTGGACTACAACCCTCTCAATACAATGTGATTCATTCTCACGATAAATAGAATATAAAAATGATTATTAAAATTAAACATATGAGACATAAAAATTATATATAAGATAATATTTTAATGAAATAAATTTTTTATTATATTACTATGACCATAATAATATTTTCTACTTTTATTGAATTATAAAGCAATAAATTAATTATTTATAATTTTAAAAAATAAAATTTTTGCAGTTTCATTAATTTTCAAATTTATCTCATGATTAATTTTCATGATTATCTCATATGATATAGATTGTGGTCATTATAAACTACATTATTTACAAGATAAAGCTAAACCTGAGAGGAATCCAACCATCCATTATATATTAATCATAATTATATACAAAATTATGTAGTCAGACGAAAATTGCCACAACCCATTAATCAATACCTAATAGACACCTCATTTCCAATAAATAATGACACCATGTGTTCATAAATCATAAAAATTAATTTTTTTATGTTCATAACACATTTAAAATATTTTTTTGATTTATTATACATATATATAATTTCACATTTCTCATTCGACTTTGTATATACATAGTTCTCCATTTATAATATATAGTTTAACAATTTAAATTTATAAATTATTTTATTTTTAAAATAATAATTTTATATTAATTAATAATATAATATGTGGAATGAGAACTAAATAATCATTTTATAAATTTAGATTTAATATAGATTATTATTAATATTTCAATAAAGTATAATTTAAAAGAACATTATAATTTATACATCCACATTAGTAAATTTTATAAATAAATAAACATGATCATTATACAAGTAATATAATATAAACTATTTCATATTATCACTTACACTATATTTTATATAAATATATTAAAACTTAATATATATATATTCCTGAAAATGTAAATCATTTTAATTATATATAAATATTTCATATTGTGCATAAAAAATGTATAATTTAAACATTATATAATAAATTTTATTTAAGAATCAATTAAACTCACCAATTTTCCATTATAATAAATAAAATTAATTTATGACCATGTAAATTATTATAAAAATTTTATATTACTTTTCAATAATTTTTTATTGTAAAATATAAACTTTTACATTTTTCCTTTATCTTAAATCAATATACAATATTTTAAGTAATATACCATGAAAATATTTATTAATCCTATATATCATAAATAATACTAAATTTAATATGATTTAAATAATTTTATTTATTTTACATTTTATAGTACAACCTAAAATTATTATATTCGTGATAAATTATGAAATAATTTTTTTATAAAAATTATAAAATGAAATCATGTTTTTCAATAAATAATGTGATTATGATTATTATTTAGAATACATTTAAAAAAATCATAATGTTTTTCATAACAGGGTCAATTTAAAGAAGATACGTCAAATGTAATAATTTTGAAAATATTATTCTATTTAATTAATCAAATATTATATTTTTTATATAAATAACATTCAATTACAAATCATAACCAATTTCACAAAAAATGATAAAAATATATATTTTTTTTGGTGTTCATTGTTTTGAATTTTTTTCCCATGAATAATTTTCTAAAATGCTAATATTTTTTTGTAAATTCGTATATATCATAAAACCCTTCAGAATCGTGGTCTAATTAAATAAATTTTATATAACAATGTCTTATGTTTTCTAAAATATATTATTGTTAATGGTATAATCAATTTCCATAATGCCTCATCTATTAAAATGAAAATATTGACATAAAAGAAGTGTTCTTGATAATAGTTTAGATATTTATATGTTATAATTATTCTTTAAAAATATGAATCTTAACTTATAAAGCTATACATAAATTGAATTATATCTACTAAATATAATTTAATATAATTGAAATGAATAATTTTTATCATTATCTATCAAATCCGGTTACGGTTTCTAAAATTATGAAGAATATAATCATGAGATAAAACATATCTCTATGTATGGTTATTAAAATGGATTAGAATATAATCCAATGTGTAGGGAATGGTCTTCATTAAAGAATTATATACTACAACTTATAGTACAATGCATGAAGGAAATAGATCTTTTGTTCTTTATGAATTACAAAAGCCATCAAATAACAAATTCATTGATACTAATTTATCCAATGAATATATCAGAAACCTATTTTTAATCACCCAAATTAAAATTCATTGATATAAAAACATTATATAGAGTACATACATTGTTAAAAAACATCATAAAAACATCACATCATCACAACATAATATAATATGTATATTATTTTAATAGTAAATTTATTAATATTTTATCATATACGTAAAACATTTGAAACATCAAAAACTCTATCCAATGATACTATAAAAAATCATGATATATTATATTATATAATGAATAGAGTATATCTATTATTAGATAATATATTAAAAAAAATATACATAATATTGAAATTTTGACCATTATTATGAAAACATTCACATAATCATTAACCAAGAGGTTGGTAATACAAAAATGTAATCTGTTTTCATTAGTATATATTAATATATTTTTTATTTTAAAATGGAGACATGAAAACATAATCCATCGAATTAGAACCCTCTACTTTTAAACCATTTAAGAAAACAATAAATTTGACTACTCTTGTGCTAGTCATGTTTTAATGATCACAAATTCTATATATGATGTAACACTTTTTAATCCTGTGTAATATATCGCAAATCATGTGTAAAAATGATTAGTTTCTTTATGACATAAATAATTATTGAAAACTATTTTTAGTTTGTGTTATAATGGGTTTCCTTACTAAATGATTAACTATAATTAATTATATGAATATCATTATTTATGTCTGTATAAAAATATTAGGGTATGTTTAAGAAACTATGAGTCTGAAAAAGGTTATTTTTTTCTGGAAAAAGACCCAAACACCCTAAACTAGACACCAAGACCCATACACAATGATTGGACACCATGACCTAGAAACCATGACCAGACACCACAACCCAGACATAATGACCTAGACTCTATGACCCAGACATTTCGACTAGACACCGTGGCCTAGAAACCATGACCAGACATTGTAACCCAGACACTTTGACTAAACACCAAATAATGCTAAAGATAAGTTGAAGTTTGTGACACTTGTTTCATGCTGAGAAACAATTTGAATTTTAGAAAATGACCAGACACTGTGATCATAACACCACATCTGTACTACTTATTCATGATCTCTATAAAACTATGCCATCATACTTGTCTCGTGACTCAATGAAAAACAAGAAGAAACCATTTCAAGGAGACATATTTTCAAAGAAAAATCGTTTCCAGAGATACAATGACACTATTTATTAATTTGTTTTGTCATTTTTTAATTTAATATCTAATGGTCATATTTCAAGATTTTAAATGAACTGAAATAATTAGATGATTCCTTGTAGACATGTTACCTGATAGTATGAGGTACGATGTGTAGAATACATGCATCATGTCAGCTTCAACACATGCGCTCCATGATTATAGTGAACATATTTGCAAAAAACAATGAATATACAATAAAGAAACAAGTGTGAGTGATAACAAAGAAGCACTAGTATTATTGATAAAAACTGACGCATGAATCTTCACAAAGAACACACGAATAATTCACTATGATACAATATGTTGTTGTCAAGATCATATTCGCAATACAGAAAACATAAAAAAACACGAGTCATATCTGAACCAGAACACCAGTCGTGGGATACCCTGTTTTTTGGAAGAGGACTCGATTTATACATTTTCTTTATCCTAGATGACTAGAGCTTCATATACTAACATGTATAGCCTTTCTAACCTTATCTCATCATTTTTTATGGTGTATTATTTTTATCATTCGATTAGTGTGTTTGTGTGTGTCTATATAAAAACACACACTGTGTACTTCATTAAAATGAAAGATACAAGATAACCTTTCTCATATATGTTATTACACTTGTGTATTCCAACTAATATGTGTGGAATAGGTCCATGTGTGACCCGACAGTTCATACCCACAATGAACTATAGAATAGGTCATGTCACCTGGATAGTCTTTTTTACTATTGTTATCCCCTATACAAGTTGTTGATTAGGATTATTAACATAAACGTCATGGTGGAAGGTGATCACCAAGTATAGTGGTTTGGGTCTCACCTTGAGACTGAACCACTAGTTTTGTATCTACTGTTTTGTTTTATTTAGTTATAGTTGTTTTACTCTATAATTAAGAATTCACTAAATTTTCCCTTATAGTTATTCTTAGAATGATGTTATAATTGGTTTTCATTATTATGATAAATTCAAAATTAAAATTGATAACTGATATAGAGATTACTATGAATTAATCAATCTTACAGTAGTTATTTAAATAGTCAAACATTCATATGTGTATTACATTGATTAATAGGACTGTATTTAAATTTATTGGGAAACATATTATGAGTACTTTTTAAACATAAATTATTTATAGATACTCAATTCACCCCCATCTTGAGTACTCTACTCAAACCAACATTTGATATCATATGTTGTTAGTAACACTCTATTTTTAACCCATTCAACTATTATTTTAGTTGTACATTGATGATTTGTAAATTTATATTAATTATGTATTTCTATCTATTTCAATGAATTTTTTTATTATTGATAATAGATTTGAAGGTGACACAACAAATAGAACACCCTTCTTTAATTGAACCAATTATGCTCAGTGGAAAATTAAAATGAAAATGCATTTATAATGTATGAGTTTTGAAATATGGTCTTAAATTATTGATGATTATATGATTACTTCTAATAATATATTCAAATGGGATGATCCTACAATGACTGCCAATAATAACAATTGAAAATACATAAATTATATATATTTCTCCTAAGGATATGAGGTATTTAATCGAATTTCAACATGTAAAATTTCCCATGAAATTTGGGATACCCTGTCTATTTCACGTGAAGTAACATATCGTGTAAATGAAAAGAGACTTAATAATTATACTATTTAATATGAAAACATTAAAAAAACCTGATGAGCCTATTTATGACAAGTATCTCAGGTTCAATGAAATTTATAACACAATTATTTCTCCTGGAAGAGATGTTTTGGCAAAACAACAGATCATGAGGATTCTCAGATTCATACTAGACAGGTGGAGAGGATCCTTTGTCTCTAATATAGAATCATGCGACTTTATTATTATACCATTAAGGGAAATCATTGGGAATCTAATGATGATTGAAGATGAGTTGAATGTCAACAAGGAAGAGGATGATGATCCTAAATGAAAATTTATTGCATTTAAAACCACCACTTATATACACCGAGAAAATGGGAATTTTGAAGCCACTATAGAAAGTTCCATCAGTGAATAATCATCTCCTGACAGTGATGAAGAGATGGCTCAATCATCCAAATGGTTTAACATATTTTACAATATGAACATATATTTCAGAATTCCTTACTTCAAGGTAAGATATGATAAAAAAGAACTATGGAAGATAGATTTGAAGAGAAGTGAAAATTCTGATAAGATAGTCTTATATGAGTGTAAACGATAGGGAAAGATAAAGGAAAACTGTCATAAGCTCAAGGAGAAAAACAAAAATTAGGAAAAATATATACAGAATAAAATGGCATTGAATGAATCATTGAGTGATTCAGAGGAAAGTTCATGTAACATATAATCATCACATGATGAACATGCTGACAAATCTAATATTTGTTTTATGACAAACACAACTGATAAAACACTGGAATTTTCTGTACACAATTTCTATTATTCTGGAGATGCGGGTGACTCTGAAAATATGACTAATGAAGAAATGTTTGAATTCTATTATATTATTTAAGTGTTATGAAATGAGCTAAACGATAAATAATAATCATTAAAGAAACACTATTGTCTTACCTCAAATTTTATAACTCAACATATTTTAGAAAAGGAGAAAAATGATCATTTCTCAATGAAAACAATAAACTATAACTATATAATGAGAAATTGAAAAACGATCTTGAATGTTTATTAATGATAAAGATACCTTGGAATAAATTCTAGGTAAACACATTTCTTCGAAATTTACTATGGACATTGGCTATTAACCTAGTAAAAGAAATTTTGGAATACCTAATTTTGTTTCTATGTCTGGGACATAAATCATTACTCATAGTTCTGAAAGACATCCAAATAGTTCAAGTTATGATAAAATTTCTACTATATAAAACATTTTTTTGAAAAAATAGGGTTTATTTTCCCTTAACATTACATATTTATTATAGGAACCCTATAAAGCATATATGGGATCCTAAAGCACAAGTCACTAATATTACCGCCCCCAAACATGTATGGGTACCAACATCTATTTTTCTCAAACTATTTTGTAAGAAAGCTTCGTAAATAGATCTTGTAAAAGCTTATGTTACTTGGATAATGGGTGTTTAATACACATTACAGAATTATATTCGAGCTTCAAGAATTTAACAAAAAATCGATTGAGGACATGTCACTTTTTTTTAAAATTCTAGATGAATGATTATTGTCCTTTTCCAAATTGGTAACTATATGTCAGTTTTGATTTCCAAATTAGTTTTTGTTGATGGATTGAAATATTATCTACTTAGAGTTTTACAACAATGTGATGATGGATTTGATTTCAAATTTAAAAATGATTCTTTCAATGCTTTGAGTTCTAAAAATGAAATAGTATTTTATTATTTAATAAATGAAAATGTGTCTTCTTCAAACATAGATTCTTTAGTCTCTAAAAATGATTCATGTTTATATGTATTATAAAAAGAGTCATGGGTCTTCCGTATGAGAGTAAGACCTTATAATATTCACTCTCTTAGAAAGTTAACTAGAAAAATGTTAGTCAAAGACCTAACCATACTTGATTTTCTAATTTATAAAGTGTTTAATCCTTGTCAAAAGTGAAAGAAACAAAAAAATTACATCAATAAAAATAATGAAGTTTCATCTTCTCAACCTCTTGAATTTGATCACACATATTTTTTGGACCATCTAGAGAGTCTAGATTAAATGGTAAGAACAATTTTTATGTTCTGATAGATGTCATTTATGGATATAAATAGATGTTTTTTGGATCTCAAAATTGAATCATTGTTCCATTTTACCAAATATACCTAAAATGTAAGAAATATTAATGGAAAATGAATTAAATCCTTAAGAAGTGATCATGGCCCAATGTTTGAAAATCAAGGGTTTGAATCCTTTTGATCAAAATATTTATATATTCATAATTTCTATGTCCATAGAACACCTCAATAGAATGGAGTTGTGGAATGATGAAATAGATCCTTGAAATATATTTCTAGAACCATGCTTAGGGAATATGACTTACCTATTAATTTTTGGGCTAAGGCTATAAATATCCATCCAAATTTAATTTTTTATTAAAAATCCACTTCAAGGAAATGTGGGAAACCATTGTCCACAAAACATAGATCATTATGTGCTGAAGGAGCTCACAAAATTATTAAACACAAGACTAAGATGATTCAATTCAAACACTCTATATAATTCCCAGTGCAGGGTACTAAACTAAGTGTCTGGATCCTCCCTGATATGGACTTGAAGATGAGAGATCATTATGTCCATTATCTGAATGAAATATTCCATGGTAATTTTTCCTTGGTTGAAACCCCTGGTAATGATTCGATCATGCTTGCCAATCCACTCTCCTTGCTCATGATTGATTTCAAACATCAAACTTCTTTCATAACATCTTAAAATATCCTCATTAGAGGCATTGGGTCTAAGGTCTTTCTCAGGTATTTCATCCATGGAGTGTATAGTGAGCTTCAAACACTCCCCTACCTCTTATTCCATCACTCTTAGATCTCTACTTGGATCACCACTATCCCAAACATGAAGGCCTTTGTTCCCCTTACATCCACCTTTCTTGGTGGACATGGTTTCCATTGGTTTTGGAAAATGAAAATAATCTTTGCGCCCCATGGGTTCTTTCCTCTAGACAAAAATGAATTTTCCTGAGTCCCACTTTCCTTTACTCCCTTTCATCCTTCTAGGGTTGTGGGTACTTTTCCTGTGGACACAGTCCAAACTGTCCATTGGGGAGAGGCTAAGACTGTCATCGCCTGAATCATCTTCCACATGCGACTCTTCTTGGGGTTCCAATCCATCAAACTGGTTTTTCAATTCCACCCCTAGACCTTCTTTGGAGGGCCCCTGTCTTACACCCATACAAGCCTTCTTCTCTAGCCCATAATCCTTCCCTAGCTTCCCTACCTTGATGACACCGAAGGTGATTGGGTGTAATGACCCTAGGACAGTCGTACCTCTTTCCCTCCCCTGTTTGCAAAGGGGTTCATCTGCATTCCTCAAGGGGTTTCCTTGTACCATGTCTGATGCCTCATCTTTCTCATACCGACGACCCATAAAGTATAATTTCTTATTGGACTACTCCCATCCTTGGGCATGGGAGTCTTTAGGAATGAGAACTCCACTCCCAGACAAGCTCACCACTGCTTCCTCAACGGGTAAAGCTGTGAGATCCCCCCTATCCACAACCAAGGGACCCTCCAATTCTTATCTATTCAATCCCAAATCACTATATAACCTGGAATAAACATCAGAAACTCGAGGCTCCACCTCCTTGTTAACCACATGATTGAATCCCACTAAAGAAGTTGTAGGAACCCACTGCTGGAGTTGATCCCTTGACTCAGCTACTGGATCCTCATGTTCGATCCCCATATGAATAGTCCCACACCTACCAGTATCCCGAGGCTACTGAATCCCAGATGGATCGACCAGCGCCTGAGACCCTTATGTATGGGAGGCCACCATTTTCCCAACCCTTTGTGATTAGTCCTATTCATAAAATAACTCCATAGGAGTTACGAAACAGTAGAATACCCAACATGAGCTACATTGATGTTTTTGGATGCAAAGTCTATATCCTTAATAATAAGGAAAATCATGACATATTTTCATCGAAGAGTGATGAAGAAAACTTTTTAGGATATTCAATCTCTAGTTAAGACTATTGAGTGTTTAATAAACGAAATAAATTTGTGGAAGAATTTTTCTATGTCAAATTTAATGAATCAAATCCACATGATCCTAAAAAAACTATAGGGAACATAGAGAATGGTGTATCAAATATTGAAATTAATTCAATATCTTCTAACCATCGTGTAAAGAAATCTGTGAAAGCTTCCAGTTCTAGAAATTCTCTATATTCAACTCACAATGAACCTGAACCTGTTGATGAACGTGGAATCACTAGTCTTAATTTTTCAATAGCTGTTAGAACTATTAAGAACCATCATTTAGAAGTTTTTGTAGGATACATAGATATTGGGACTCAAACTGGTGTTTCTCTTCAAAATCAGTTTGAACATCATTTTTTTCACATATTGATCATAAAAATATTAATAATACTATAAATAATGAATTTTGGGTGATGGCTATATAATAAATGCAAAATTAGTTTGAAAGGAACAAATATTGGAAACCATTTGACAGACCGAAACACAAATTTTCAAGAGACAATTAATGGAGATTTCGAATATTTGTTTATTAATCTAGTAATATTATTAGAAAAAATCCATATTGGATGCAAAAGTCTATTTTCAAGAATACATAATTCACGATGAAGATTCCTTTTCACCAGTAGATATACATGATGCCATCATAATTCTGTTGGTTTATGCTGCACAATTGAATTTCAAGCTATTTCAACTGGATTATAAAATTGAATTCCTAAATGTGTATATATCTAAGGATTTATTTATCGTGAAGCCCCGTGGGTTTATATATCCTCATTTCCCACATCATATTTTTAAATTATCAAACGATTTGAACGGTTTAAAACAAGATCTATGATCTTGGTATGATATAAAAAATAAATTTTTTTTCTAATGGTTTTATAAATCCAATAGATGATCCATACATTTTTATTAAACAAATTTCTAATGATTTTTTAATAGTTAAAATATATTTAGATAACATTGTCTTTGGATCTTAAAAAATTTATTTATGTATTAAATTTTCTAAATTGATGCAAAGGGAATTTGAAAAGAGTTTAATGGGTGAAATAAAATTATTTCTTGGATTTCAAATCTTTTAAAATAAGGTTGATATTATTTTAAATCAATGAAAATATACTTGATATCTTCAAAAACTATTTGTTTTGGATATAATTAATTATAGTGAAACTCTAATGAGTACTACTTGTATGTTGTATCATGGTAGATATGGAAAATTTGTTGATCACACCACTTATGGAGGAATGATATGAAGCTTACTCTACATAACTACTAGGTGACCTGACATTATGTTTTGTGTATTTATGTGTGCTCATTTTCAAGAAAACCCTATGGAATACCATTTAAATTCTTTAAAATAATCTTCCAATACCTCAAGAAAACAACCAATCTAGGACTGCTCTATCCTATAGGATAATAATTTGTGTTAGTGAGTTATACTGATGCTGACCTCGATGGTTTCAAGTTACATATAAAAATTACCTCTGGAACATGTTAATTTTAAGCAAGTCTCTAGTATCATGGTTTAGTAAGAAACAATATTTTGTTGAAATATCTACTTCATAAGTTTAATACATAGATGCCGGTAGTTGTTGTGCACAAATTTTGTAGATGACACTCACATTACTAGATTATGTATATCAATTCATGCATGTACCTCTATATTGTGACAATAAAAGTGCTATTAACATCTAAAAAAATGTTTCACACTCTAAGACAAAATATATTGATGTAATACATAACTTTTTGAATGATCATTATCAAAAAGGTGACATCTCTTTGGAATTTATTGCAACTGAATATCAGCTCATTGATATATTCACAAACCAATTAAATTACAAAATAATAGATTACATCATACATTAATTGGGAATGATAAAAATAAAGTAGTAAGTATACATCATTGTAACTAGTTGTTTCAGGTTTAATCTCATTGCTACTGTCTGGAACTTACTGTCTCAAACAATACAATAACACAATTTAAAAATCACACAGTTACAGTCTCACCGTGAAATCCAGTTACTGTCTCACTGTGAATTCCTGTAACGGTCTTATCATGAAAGTTGATTACTATCTCATTGTAAATATGATTTATTTATTTGGTTATATATTATAACACATATCGCAAAAAATAATTATTTTACCGTTTTATTTTCTCACGTTTTTTTATCCAGCGACTCTATATATCCCAAAACGATAAAAGCTAAATATGTTTTTCTATTTCATTACCCGAGCTCTTTTCTCTCAAACGGTAACCCCTCATTCAGTACTTTTCACTCTTGAACATTCGTTGAATGCCCATAATGAAAAACTGTCTTCTTTAACTCCTATGAAGATCATTTAAATATAGAAGATGGAAATAGAGCCAAAGTTAGTTCCCGAAGGTCCATAAAATCCAAATACGGTAGAAAAAATAGTGGTACCCGAAAAAGAAATATGCCCTAAGTGTCTTATGTATAGTATGTATTTGGTATTTAAAGTGGTAAAAGAGAAAGGATGGCTATATTGGTACACAAATGATGAGAGGCTTATTTTCCTGAAGCTAGTTGCACAGTTCTATCTAAATGTAGAATTATATTTTGATATAAAAGATGGATAAGTTGTGAAAAGTTGGATCAATGGGTAGTGTTGCACAATATCATCGATGTTAGGGGATTCATGCCTAAGTATACCATATGAGATCATTTTTGATGACTAACAGATAGGTCCTCCACCACAAAGTGACTTCTTTGCATTAGAACATGCATTGTGAATCTTAACTGGAAATGAATCAAAGAGGAGAGCCATAACTGCTAAGATAGATGTTGAAACCATCATTCTGTTTAAATTTGTTCATTATCTGATTATCCATAGAAAATTGAATTTTATACACTCATGTATTAGGATGTATTATTGATACATCTCCTAAAAAATGGACATATGATCATCCTATGAAAATGTGTTATACACCATATGTGTAATATGATCAAGACAAAATCCATTTCAACCACATTGTTTTACTCAAGAGTAATCTCAAAGATTCTTCATCTAAAATGGATTGCTGTACGAGATGAATAAGCTATTAAGGACTATGAGTTATTTCTCTAAAATGATACAGTAAAGAGAAAAAAAATCATTTGGAATCCATAGAGAAAAGTATGGGTAGAAGATTATGATAGGTTTTAAGAAAAGTTCAATCTAGTGGAACACTCTTCAAGATCTAAGGATTTTTATGATCCTAGTTTGGATCTTGATTAAATTGTTGAGTATTATAATGAGGAGGAAGAGAATGAGGTTGTTGTACCTACATGGAAAATTGTTCTGGATGAGAAATTCAGTGAACCTTTTCTTTATCACATAACTGAGAAGGAAATGTATATTATTGAAGATTTTAATATTTAGAAGAAAAACCTACCACTATAAAATAATTATTTGCTGATGTAAATGAAAAGGATATTATATAAGAGAATATAGAAGAAGATATTTCTTTTTTTCATGAATATACTATTGAGGAACAACCATATGAACATGTTTTTCCGGAAATTATTCCATCTGTTGAAGAGATAATATAGAAATTTTGTTAGATTTCTAGAATGAAAATGGGAGAGGATATCAGGGATGAAATCATTGAAATAGTTCGTTGATATAAATCTCTTAGTCCTGAGAAATATGCAACAGTTTAGGGGGAGAAAACCCCCAATATGGAAAGTGTTAAAGTTTCAAATCCAGTTGATCTAAGATCATTGGATACATGGTATAAATTCCCTAGATATTAAGATGTAAATAATTCCCTAAAAGACTTAGTGAAAGGTATCAATCTGACTACTATGTTTTAATTGAATCCAGTGTTTGATTGGGATGTTATAACTGCAAAGGAAACTGATCCTATCTCAACTACTATTTACAAAACATCATTAGAACCTTCAAATATGGTGTATAATGATGATTTAAATGAATTTGACGCTACCCAATTGGTTGGGGTTGAAAAGACCATGAATACCCAAGTAGATCTTGTAACTAATTAATGTGAAAGAGATACTATCATGTTGTTGGAAACGATATTATAGAAGATTCTGCACAAGATGCCTAATAAGATTCTAGAATCCGAAGTTGAGAAAAAATATTAATGTTTTGAGGTAATGACTCTCAAAGGTATGGATAAAGAAATGCAGAGTGTGATGAAGTCAAGACTAGAACCAATTTCTCTTCCCGTTGAGGATGTTTTTAGCCAAATTCCAAAGGAGGTAGCCTCCACAATACAACCTAATCTAACCTCCATGGATAATAAGGTAGCTAAATGAAACAAGAATATTGTTCAAGAGATGCGTGAACATGTTATTAGCCATAACAAGATGACTGATGAGTATAAGGTATGTCTCCATAATGTTCTAAATCAACTGATCTCCCTTACTTCGGTTGTTACTGCTTCTCGCACTTTTAGACAATCATCCCAAACCTCTTTGAATTTTGATCTACATAGAACAGTTATCAATGGATAACATCAGGTTATGATCAATTGTTCTGACAAAGTGTCTCTATCTGAAGTTTTCAAGAGAGGTCACAATTTTATTATTTGGATACAATTCATTCCAAAATATCAAATTCTGACCAAAAAGATATTACTAAGAAGGGGGGATACTCCATAAATAGGATATTCTCAAACCATGATATGACCATCCACAGCGAGTTCCGTTTAGGGAATCTAACATTCACTCCTGTTACTCATGCTTCCAAAACTCAAGTACAAAATATCAAAAAATTAACTATTCTATTACATAAGTTTATGGAGAAAAAAGATGACTTTGAGAAAGCCATGTAGTGTGGTGGTGAGATTATTGTTGACTTCGTTAAGCTTTTGTGGTCTTACCATCATGTATAGAGTACTGCTATTGTAGATCCTACAACTACAGGCTTGAGACTTGGTTTTCCTGCCTTCTCATCCTATTCACTTGCCTCAACATCTGTGTCTATCTCTCAAGCTTTTAGTCAGATCAGACCTATTATCCTTGATCAACGGTTTCCTTTATTTTCAACTGCATCTACATTGGAATC
The DNA here is from genome assembly GCA_963277665.1 of Viscum album. Taxonomy (NCBI): domain Eukaryota; kingdom Viridiplantae; phylum Streptophyta; class Magnoliopsida; order Santalales; family Viscaceae; genus Viscum; species Viscum album. Next base: position 651,974,377 of record OY728164.1, on the reverse strand, counting down.
ATTTATTTTTGAAGGACTCCCTTTAACTTCTCTATCCACTGGTTCACTCCCTTATTCTACTTATTCCTCTACTTATATGGATTCTTCTTCTAATTTTTCTGCCAAGGTAAAAGAGAAGATACGCCAGTGCTAAAGAAAATTGACTACTCTCGTTTGATAGGGATGATTTATGAATTTTTTTTACTATTTTTAATGATTTTTTTAATTTAAATCATTTTTAACTCTTCATATTTATACTCTTCATTATTATTTACTCTTTATTATAATCCCAAAATGGGGAGAAATATATATTCTATTTGTACTCTAAAAAATAGGCACAATAACTAAGAATAAATATATCACTCACATGATTTGTGATCATAAAAATGGGGGATATTGTTGGAATCCTCATGTTATAATCATGTTTAAATGATCCCAAATCCTATAAAATCTGTAACACTTGTTAATCATGTATAATTTGTCTGAAATCATGTCTACAAATGATTGGTTTTTTATTCCTTATATAATTATTGTACAATATTTTTAGTTTGTGTTATAATGGAATTCCATGATAATTGATTAAGTATAATTTATTCTATGAATATCACTGTTTATGTATGTATACTGAAATTTTTAAAAGTCTAAGAAACTTCAAGTCTTCCAAAAGTTAACTTTTCCAATAAATGGAACCAGACACTATGAACCAAAAATCGTGACCCAGACACCATGACCTAGACACCATGACCAGACATCATGACCCAGTCACTATGTCAAGACACCATGACCCCGACACCATGAGCCAGACACCATGACCCAAACACAGTGACCCAAACACCGTGACCAGACACCGTGACCCAGACACAATGACAAGACCCCGTAACCCAGATATTGAGACTAGACACAGAAACCAACTTTAGATATCTTGAAGTATTTGACACCAGTTCTTTGCTGAGACAACGTTAGATGATTGGAAAAGAACCATATAGGTTTATCCTAACACCGCATATATAATACCAGTTCCTATGCTCTATACAACTATGCCATCATTACAATCTCGCTGCTCAATGGAATACATGGAGATACATTTTAAATAAGACACCATTTACAGGCAGACCGTGACACTAATACTTAATTTGTTTTGTCAGTTTTCAATTTAATCTCTAATGGTTATATTTGATGTTTTTAAATGCACATACATAATTATGGTTTGTTTGTAGACATTTCACCTGACAGTATGAGGTATGATGATCAGAATACATGCATATTGTCTTCTCCAATACATGCACTATATGATATAAAGAATATCATGGACAGAAACAAATAAGAGACAATTGAAAAACAAGTGAGTGTGATAACAAAGAAGCATGAGAATTATTTAGAATATCTGAAAATTGCAACTTCACAAGGAACACATGAATCATTAACTATGATACCATAGATCATATTTGAGAACATAATTGCAATGAAAACTCCACAAATAACATGAGTCAGTTCTGAACCAGATCACCAGACTCGTGATACTCTTTTTATTGCAAGAGGACTCAATTACTACATTTGGTCCATCATATAAGTCCATAGCTGCATAGACTAACACTCAAATCACTTCTGACATTATCTCATAATTTTTCTAATGTTGTGTTTTATTTTTATCTTTTGAGCTGTGTGTGTGTCTGTATAAAAATAAGAATTGTCTCATGCATTAGAATGAATGATACATGATATCCTTTCTCATATATATTTAAACACGTTTATTTCCACAAATAAGTGTGGAATAGGTCCCTATGTGACTTGACAGTTCATACCCACGAACAATATTTGAAGAGGTTGTGTGACCTGTGTAGTCTTGTCTACTATTGCTATCATCAATCCAGGGTGTGGATCAAGTTTATCAGTATGCATGGTGGAAGGTGATCACATTGTATACTCTATTAGGTCTAGTATTGGGACTGAAACACTTTTATTATATCCACTATGTTGTTTAATTTAGTTTTCTCTATTTTACTGTATAATTCATAAATCAATAAATAGACATTGATAGTTAATATTGGAAAGAAATTATATTTTTTTTTGTCTTTTTATAATATCATCAAAAGTAATATTGATAATGTATATTAAGATTACTATTAATTAATCAATCTTCAGAAAAGATATTTAAATAGTCAAACATTCATAACCATATTACGTTGATTAATTGGGATATATTTAAATTTATTGTGGAACCAATGAAGAATCCATTATAACCATTAATTATTTATAGATACTCAATTCAACCCCCCCCATTGAGTAATATACCCTTAACAAAACTATATATGGTCAAAATCATGCCAATTTTTATGTAAACCATAGATGATGATTCTATATTTAAAATGGGGAAAGCTTGTAATTCAATTGAATAAATAAATTTATAAAGTGGTAAAAATTTTGGTGTATGTATAACAAAATTCTTCTAATCTATTTGGGGATAAATAATCTAATATCATTCATTACATTTTTGAATAATTGCAAAAATATACTACCATTCTTTATAAAATAATATTATCAAAAAATAGAACACCATGAAACCCAAACACCAATATATCATGAATTACCCTATTATAAATATAATTTAAGGATGTCAATTCAATACCAAATATTCTGCCAACATTATTGAGATCCACAAACAATGTTTCCCTCGATCATATATGATGTATATTTTCCCGAAATATCAGTACAATTAGTCAAATAAATTTTCATCTATAAACTATTAAACATAATGACCTCATATATTCATATTTATTGTTAAATATGAATCATCAATGTATTTTTAATACTGAAAGATAAATATTTTAACATTCATAATCTATTACGAGGATATATAGTAAAATATATGGAGCATCAGACACTATTATCAAAATAATAATCAATCATTGGACCACCCTGAGATTATATTCATAGGAATAACTATTATATAACATTATGTAATATTACAGTTGGTAACACATTTCCAATATATAATAAAGTAATATTTTTCTTGGATATTTTTTACCTTTATTATTTCTATGTTACATAATTTTATTCTTTTTAATTCATGTTTTTTTTTGTATTAAGTGAAATAATTTTTTTTCCTTATTGGGATTTAATAGAGTTAATTATTTATTTTATTGTTCTATGTCTTAAGTAGTTTTTTATTTAATAATTTTATAGTGGTTTTCATAATTGGAATCATGATTCCTAGGTGAAAATTGTTAAATAATTACTATTATTTTGGTATTTAATGAAATATCTTGGCATATAAATTTTTTATTTTGATATATTTACTCTAGGAACACCAGCATCAATCCTAATGATGTTTATAATATAATTTCGTATCAGAATAATGAATTTTAAAATTATTTAATATTTTATCATGATTATATAATATTCCTTAAATTCCAATATTATTTATAACAAACATTACATGGTCAATATAATTATATATATTTAGATAAAAAACACTAAAACCCCCCTCTATGTTTAATGACTATATAAATTTATCTATGGTTGTTTAGAGAAAAAATATATACTAAATTCATAAAAATTAAATTCAAAAGAAAATATTTTTAAAAAAATTATTGGTTAAAATAAAGGGGCATGAAGAAATTATTCCACAAAAAACACTAATATAACATAAGTATAGTGTTAAATTTTTAATTTTATCATTATCATATGTAATTAAAGTATTTATAAAAAAATTACATTATTATATTCTATATTTGATTACATAGTGAAATAAGAGTTGATGAAAACTATTATATTCAGATTAACTCATTAATATCATAAACATCAAATTTATTTTAGATGATATGGAGTGACACATACATTTGGTGACATCCCCAAAACACATAACGCATAATATAAATGTCATGTTCATAAAATAACGTTTGTAGAAGATTTTAAATAATATTAGACAGAATTTATAATGAATGAAATAGCAAACAAGATCATAATATGATTCCTTATAGATAAAACATACAACATAATAAAATTCCATGAAAAGAACTAAATTGGATTATTATTGGGAAATAATTATTCTGGCATGGATGGGACAGTGAATCAAGATGAATTTAGAACCAATGTAAAATAACACCTAGATAATATGCAGAATCTCCTGAGATCTAGATCCAACATCAAAATAAACCATATCATTTCATACCACTAGGAGAGTAAATATCATTTCCATTCCATATATAATTATATATGGCAACTAGATATTCACTATTGTGACCATATAAGGGGTGAGTATCTCACTATATAGTTAATCCTTAGATTATTCCCAATAAACAACACTAATATTAAAAATGATAACACATATTATAAAAAATTTATATTGATCATATAATTATTTTATGCCATATAGAAACAATTAAAGTTGAATAAATAAACCTAAAATTTTTAATCCATTTATTTTCTCTTCTCATAATAACTCCAACTCTACACCAATAGATAGCAAAAAAATGAATGAAACCATGGACATCTCTATACTCACGAGTGTTGATCCATCCCTTTAAAATGAATCCTGTTGATCACACATTTTTATGGGGGTACATTAAAGACATTGTATATCCAATTTTTCATGGGATCATTCCATGCCCTTATTCCAACCAATTTTTAAATGATATCATGCTAACACCATTATTCCAGAAAACCCATTAAAAAATTTATTTAAAACAAAATACCAATTAAGTTTTATTATAATTATTATTGGTCACATGTTTTAAAACTAATTTTTTTTAATTACATAAAAATGGAGAATTTATAAACAAAATTTCTCATTCGATTACCAAAAACAAAAAAGGATCCATATATGATAAATTATTCCTACAATATCTAGAATTTTAATGTGGGAGAGAATCCAAATTACTCATGATATTTATCCAAATATATTTTAGACTATTTTAAATATCTAACATATTCATTTAAATTTTATATTATAACATGAGAATATATCATAAAATATAATAAAATTCAAATAGATAAGTGTGTTCACATAGATCTGTTGTTTAATGACCCAAACTCCAGAAGTTTAGAGATGGTGCCATATGTTTTTACATTGCTAGTATGAATATTTTCTCATATCCCAAAGGAAAAAATTGTTTGACAGAATTAGGAATCAACAAAAATTTATTAGTTTTATATTACCAATCTAAATGAAAATTATTATATAAACTCTTTTCTAAACACCCATAATATTTTAGACTATCCCTACAAGTCATTCATAATATCAGAAAGAAAAATGAAACATAGGGAAGTGCTGGGATCATATTCATAGTGAGGGTGTTAAATATATTGTAATAAATAAAAATTATACAAAATTAATAATTCATAGTTAATAAGAAAATTCATGGAATAAAATACAAACTAGAGCATAATATGGAAATAATAAAAGTTGATTAAAAATTTCCAAAAAAAATCACATAATATCGAATCATATATATGGATATTAGAATTTTCAAATAATATAATGATATATAAATTTCTATTATCATAATGAGTTAATAAATAATGTTATAATTCACCAACATATCATCAAGGAATCATCCATGACACCATATATTAATGGGTAGAAACTCGGAATAGATTGAATCATGAGAACTATTAATGCAACAAGGGACTATAGAGTAATCCACCGGTCACATTCTATGTACAATGAAATCCACAAATAAATGGGTTGAAAAATAAGGGAAAAATGAATATGAAATATAAATAACATTCCCCATCTACTAAACATAATCACTATCCAATCTGTGTAATATGGGGAATTTGTTGGAAGATACCACATCCTTAGAAAAATTGTTAATAAACCATTTAATAAATTACATAAGATTATATAATAAGAGATAAATCCCAATAAATCATGATATTAAATAATGGGTATTTATGTAGAGTAAAATAATTCAATAAATTCATTAAGGACTTATTGTGTGAAAACTAGATTTTACCTTGCAATGAAATGTTCTATTGGAAAAATCATTTCTATTTGACATAAAAACTAATTTTAAACATGTGTATTTGTGAAAAAAAATTAAAGATAATGAAATTGTTTTTTAATAAATAAATTATTACCAAATATATTTAAAACATATTAAAATTGTTTCCAATAATTTTAAAAAAATATCATATTTAATATTGTTTAAGGGAAAATTTCAATGATTTGTTTAAATAAAGAATACATAATTGTTTGTATAAAACAAAAAATGAAACCACGTAATTTTTCAAGATAAAATGTATAATTTTATTAATATAATTTTGCCTTAAATAGATTATGAATATCACAAGATCATGTGTTAGAAATCATTAAGTAGCTTTTAATCCGGGTATCATAGCAGGAAAAATTAAAAAAATGAACCACATAAAACATATATTATTTATAATATAATCATGAAATCAATTGTATACATGATTTTAGTTCATTTAAATTCAAATTAAAATTAATTTATAAACATTATTATGAATTATATTGGGTTAGTGAGAGAGAAAATGTCCCCTAAATGAAAAATAGATGTTTGAGAAGAAACACTTATCACATTGAAAATAGGAGAACTACATTCCCCATTAAATTAATGATAAAAATATATTGAATTTAATAAAATTTAATAACGGGATTCATGATATGATAATTCAATGGATAGTATTCAAACATCACACATAATAAAATGTGGTGAATAAGGAATATCTCATGGAAACAAAAGTGAGATGATAAAACCCTTACCGTATTTATAAAAGTGTTCTGAACATGCTATCAATGTCATGAATATTGAAATTAGATTCATAATTGTTTTAATTCAGAAGCTATTGAAAATTTATTTTTTATTATATTTTTATTGTGTTACATTATCGAGTGATGAAGAGTTATATGACTCAATTTTAACATTCGGGAGTGTTCGTTTCCTTGTGTTTCATTATTGATTCACTTGTATATATGTATGAAAAAACATGTAAAATGAGAATATATTTCATGTATTTAAATTATATATTATTAATGAACATAAATAATATTAAATGATCTTATATTTAATTTTTTCTGGATACGAGTATCATCTAATATATAAATAGTTAATGTTAAGTGTTTCGAAGAATTAGGCATTTATCAACCATCACAAACTAGTTATCTCTTATAAATTAATATTATCTATATGTAATTTATCAATAAATTTATGCTTTATTTCATGTATTAATTTATTCTGTAATCATAATATGGTTTTATTAATAACTTTTATGTTAATATTGAAAAATAATAAAATGTAATCTATAATGGTGATAAATCGCAACCATGCGTATATTTCTTACATTTCGAGAATAAAAAACTGTAGAAGATGCTTGATGGTGGATTTTCCATTTACATAATAAAATTAATGTAAATATAAGGTAATAAAGTTGTCATGCTTGTTTTTAATTAGGAGGTGGGTCAATATAAAAATGGAAGAGAAATTTGAAAATATAAAAACATCGATATTCATTTCATGTATGGATCTTATTTTATAGTGTTTTTGTGGAATAGTGGAGTGTTTTGGAAAATTTTATGAGTACATGTTGTGTAATTAGTATTACAAACCATGTACCCTGTTATCTTTTATAACTGCATCCTCGGTGTGTAACAACAAATCCATGGTAGTGTGGGGTGACATAGAGACCACCTAAAGCAGGGCCATGTAAAGGCATATACACACCATGTATCTTTAAAGAACATGTCGTGTATTTTTATTTTTAATTGATAAACCATACTGAGGTCACATATAATTGGCAGAACACCCTTCTTCTATAGACTTCTCGTCCATGAAAAACTGAAGATCGCCAATTTTTCTCGGATCCCCCAGTCAACCATCTATGATTCGAATCTAACATCGTTGATTGTGTTTGAATCACACCAGGGAGTTATTCATTATTCTAATGCTTATGCTTTTAAGTTATCCTCTTTCATGATATATCCATGGTTGATAGTATATGAATATTTTTGTAGATCTATGAAATTATAGGTCGAATCAATGGCTGATATTCAACTATATCGATCATACATTGTCAAGGTAGGTGGATTGAGCCTTTCTGTAGATGTATTTGAGTTATATTTGATAGATTTTCTCAATACCCTAGTTCAAGATATTGGGCGTTTAAGTAATTTAACCATATTAATGCATGTAATTATTTTTTTCAGTAGGGGATTTTGATTAAGAATAGGGTTTATAAAGATTCTATTGATTTTTTTCCTGTGTTTGTCTGATATTGGTTGTTTGGACTAGAATTTCCAATTCTACTATTTGTCATTCTATGTCAAGTGCTGTTAGGATGGATTTCTAATTTTATAACCTGTTATTTATATGAATTGTAGTTTTCTAGATAAGTAGTATTTGAGATTTACATTGGCTTATGAATATTGTTTGTGCATGATTGTATTACATAGGGTTGTGATAATCTGGTGTTGTTAGACCATATGTGTAATGGACACAAAAGGCTTCCCCAGAGTGTCTATTATACATTCACATTGCGATACCATATAGGGGATGGACATGAGTTCTCCTACATAGTGTCTATAGGTCCACGTTGCAATACCACATAGGTAATTGGACATTGATTGCTTCCTCAAAGAGTCTTTAGTTTATAGTTACAAGATTATATGTTGAATTTATGGTGAGTTGTTTCTCATAGAGGCTTTGTCTAATCTGAAAAAGTGGGGTTAGAATTTTAGAACATACCAGAGGGTTTCTTGTGTTTTATTGGTTGAATAAATAAATAATTTAAATGTATTTAGATTAAAACTATATGACTATTTACATCTGTGTACATCCTTTATTATTACTTCATTTTTCATTTTTCATGCTATATATATCCAATGACAATTCTGCATAGAAATGTGGATTTTTACCTACTGGGATTTATCTCACATCCAATTTGGGTCATGATTTTTGTCACAAATAGACTATATTGTTACAGGTATAGATAATGGAAAGATCCATTCTACATCAAGTACAAGATGGTTGTGGTGCAAGAGATCATGGGACCAAGATGAGGCTTCATATGCTAATGGGGTTTACTTGTTTCCTTTTTTTACATTGGATTATTACTTTATTCAATCATTGTGAATTATTTGGATTATTTTCTAGATACTTCTGACATGAATCATTATTTATAAATATGGTACAGTTGTCTATTTATTTTTAGTATTTTGTTGTTTACATATAGTAAGGTATTACTACTTCCGCTATTATTATCTGTTTTTTCTATAGAGTTACTACACCAAAGATGGAATATTTTCCCAACTATCACACCCAAGACCCTAGAATATAGTCATAATCCTTTGGTATTCAGGGAAATGTTCATGATTCTAGGATATAAACTAGGTATGGGGGACCTCTGGGCGACACCCAGAACCGGGATGTTACAATGAGGTATCAGAGGAGTTCATTTCTTGTTTGAAATTATGTTTGGTGCCTATGTGTAGCGATATGAAGTAATTAGTAGTCGGTAATAAGTTGTTCCTGGGAGTAGCCAACACATGATCATGGAAAATAACATATAACTTTATTATTTATTTTTCTTTATTTTTTAATTGTTATAGTTGATTTGATTTCACCATTGGGTGGTTGACATTTTTTTATGTTGTCGTTGATATTATTGTGGTTATATTTCAATTAAATCATGATGAGATGAAGTTATGACATCTCATTAATCATATAGGCACATGATATAGATCACATTTCATGCATTATTATCATACCATTTATGGTGCATTACCATTTTCATGATGTTGTAATAGATGTTGTGATAGATAAACAGGATTTTATAATATATAACATTATATAATAATCATTTTTTGATAGGGTATTGATATTTTATAATGTTTCATTTAAATGGGAGCCAAAAATTGGTCCCTGGGGTGTTACGGGGCCTCATGGATCATAATTTGGGAGATCATATTGAACATAAATGTGATTCCTTGTGATATACATGTATAATATTCCAATATTTGATTTTCTAAGAGTATCCCCCCCATAGATATGAATTTAGAACTTAAATGTTTTGTTATTTTTTTATGGGATTATGGAGTAGTTTTTGAGCCTTAATGTCTGAAATAAATTAAAAATACATTGTGTGAAATGATGAATACACGCGATGTATCCTTATGTTTAGAATGGAAATATTTTTCATTTAATGGTCGTGTACTATATGTACAAACCATGTAGTCTATAACAATGTGACTAACTTTTTTGAAAGATACATGGGGTTTATAAATCATTGATGGAACGTGCCATAAACCAGACGTACACGTCGTGTTGTAGATACCATGTATCTCGTGTGTGACTAACGACACGGGTCAGTGAAATCCTTCTAGTACATGCCCTCTCTGGCATAAACACGCTGTGTAGAGTCAACCGTGTATCCGAAAGTGTGACTAATGACATGGGTGGTTGAAAAAAAAGTGGTGAATGTTGTGTATAAGACAATCATGTAATGTAGTCTGGTTTTATGAGAACCTTGTGGTTGAAAGGTGTGGGGGAACTCAAGAAGGGGAATTTTTTTCAAGTACACATCATGTAATTAGGAAGAACATGTTGTGTGTTTGTGGCATACACAACCAGTGTTGGCAGAAGTACATGGACCGGTGAAGGCTTTAGGTAACATGTCTTGTAGGGTTCATACACATCGCGAATCCATATTTTTAAATATTTTTATATTTAATTTCGTCTATTATATTCATTCACATATATATTTATGTCATTGATAATATTAATCTATAGTGTGATCTTGACCATGTAGATTCATGCCACCGAGACATCCTTCGGTTTAATGCCAGATACATGGAATTGATCAGACACCAGGCATGGTGGATCAGGGATTACCAGTATATCCTCCAGTTATGCTCATCCTGGAACCAACCATTATTCTAGATACATGCGTTGATTCAAGGTCCAATAAGGCTTTATGATAATTATTCCAACCTTCAAGGGAGCACTAAATACTTCCTTGTTTAATGAAGAGTTGACATGGGTCTTTATGCAGCATCACCCTCCCTCAATTTAAGTATATGTAGGACCTCATGCTATAGAGTCATGTTTAGAATATATGATGTCTATCTTCGAGTATCAAGATACTCATCTAGAGAGGAGGGTCAAGCTCTCTACGTACATGATTTGTTATTCCACCGAGAGATGGGGGGATGTTATATCACATGAATAATGCTAGTAGCTTATGTATTGGTATGAGTTATAGTGTTCCTTTTATGATTACTTCTACCCAGATAAATGGACAGTCGATCGATCTCGAGAGTTCATGAGTTTGGAGAAGGGTACTCTTTTAGTTATGCAGTAATCTTCTCTCATCAAAGAGTTGTAGCGCTTCACACCCATTCTAGGGGTTATGAGTATTTATGGAAGGTAATATTCAGGATGGTATCAGGCATGAAATCTAATATTATGTGAACATCCATAGGTTCAATTCCACCACTTCTATTGTAAACCAGGCACTGATCACAGTGCACAAACAGAAGGATTCTAGAGTTGTGAGCCAGAGAGGCTCGACACCCAAAATTGGTACCTCTCTTGATGATAGTAGGAAATGACATAGGGAGTCTAAGAACAGATATCTAAGCAAGAGACATGCTTCATCAGGTATCACGATTGTGTTCTACTAGTGATGGAAGAGCAGGAATATGATGCCACATTGCCTAAGAGACCTAGTGAAGTGCTGATCTTGCGGAAAGACGGTCCATCTTCACCATTTCTGAACGATTTTATCACCGGAAGGTAGTGATATGAGTTATTATATGACTCCATTTTCATGAGTATGACCAAAAGTTTCTCCCCATTATATGAACTTGAGTTTTTCAATCCGTTCTGTACAAGGTAGAGTTCATGGATGTGGTGGTCAGAGATAGTGTTTTCCCATCCACAGGGTGGATCATCATTGGGATTGCTGGCATTTTCAAAGGGCGACGACACATGTGAGCCAGTAGTTATAGAGTAAACCCATTAAAATTAGGATCTAATACCCTCTATAAATAAGGGTATGATTATAGTTTCCTCTGTTTTATCTTTTTCTCTTTTCGATATAGGGGCTTCCAATAGTGTCACATCTGTTGCAGTCGTGGAGAGACATGGTCTCTGTATCTTTACTTCTACTGATATCTTGACTATAAACACTCCATTAGGGACTAGAAATGCATGTTTATGATAGTCCAAGGAGTTATCTCTTGAGGTTTGTGGCTGTCACTTCTTTTGATACCTTTAGGTCTTAGAGCTGATGGGCTGTGATGTCATTCACGAAATGGACTGGTTAGTTACCTTCAATGTTTTTGTCAATTTCTATCACTGTATGGTGAGAATCATGTTTCCAGAGAGAGATTTTTTCTACATATGGGTGAATGGGTTGTCTAACAGAGACGAGAAGGACATGAGAATCATGTGTTTGGAGGATTCACATCCCAAAATGCTATTTTTTATCTGGATGACCAGGGGACTTCACATATAGTCAATCTTCCATTTCAATATTGTTTCAAATATGTCTTTCTAGAGGAATTTTCATGTTTTCCTCCAGAGCGAGTGGTATATTACACTTTTGATCTTGTGCTAGGAGTGTCACACCTATCCAATCATTCCTATAGGATGGAATAACCAGATTTATAGGATCCCAAGAAGAAGTTGGAGGAGTTTCAGGCAAAGGGTTTCATCTCACCTAGTACTTCATTGTAGTTTTCTCATATTCATTTTGCGAAGAAGGTAGAAAATATCTTCAAAAATTGTGTGTATTATCAGATGCTAAACTAGTTGATGGTGAATAACCATTATCCCTTTCTAATTATTGTTGTTATCTTTGATCATCTTTGAGGATTTGGGGTGTTCTCAAAGATTTACATGAGGTCTGGTTATAATCATTTGCACGCAAGACCATCGGATAGTCCTATTACATCCTTTTAGAGAAGGTATGGTCTATATGAGTTTGTGGTTATGTCATTCAGTCTCACAAACACGACTATAGTTTTTATGGCACTGACGAACCAAGTGTTCCATACATACATGGAAACCATTGTGCTGGTTTTTTTGGATGATATCTTGGTGTACTCTCAAACTCGACACGACAATGCCACACATGTTGTGATTTTTTTAGTACACAGAGAGAGTATATGTTATATGATAATATCTATAAATTTAACTTTTATATGGACCAAATAAACTTATTGGGTCACGTTATCTCAAAGACATGAGAGTCTGTTGAACCATGGAAAATGGGGGAAGTGGATTCCTAGGACCAGTCGAAGAACATCATTGAGTTAAATAGTTTTATAGGGTTTGCTGGTTACTACAAACGTTTTATAAAAGAATTTTTAGACTAAGTAAGGACATTGTTGGGCCTAAATAAGAAGTTTGTGAATTACCTATGGATAGATTCATGTGATACAACCTTTATAAGTTCAAATAGAGGACGACTGCAGAACTGATTCTAGTTTTTTCAAATTATGGCAAGAGTTACACTGTTTCCTATTATGCATTGGTTATCAGACTGGGTGCAGTTCTTCTAAATGTGGAAGGAATTATTTCATATGAGTCTCGGCATATGAGGCCACATGAGAGGAATTACCCTATGCATGATCTGGATTTGGATGTAGTTGTTCATCCCATGTAGTTTTGGACAAATTATCTTTTATAATAACATTTTTTGGTGTACACTGAACACAAATGTCTCAAGTATATATTTTCACAGCATGATAAAAATTTGAGAAATTAGAGGTGGGTTGAGTACCTTCAGTCCTTTGATCTTGATATTTCCTAAACATCTAATAAAGGTAACATATTGGATAATTTTTTCATCATAAAGACTCAGATTCAAGAAGAAGCAGAGGCCATCAGTGAGTATCAGATTATTGATTTGATATATGAGATGAATTTGGAAATTCATGACTGATAGGGGATGATATTTCATTATTCTATAGTTGTTACCTCTAATCTACTTGATCGAGTGTGAATGAGGAATATATCAAATTCTAGAGGCCTAGTTCAATGAGAATGTTTTTCAGGAGATGACCTTATTCATTGATGGAATATAGGTGTGGATTATATCTTCTGTTTTCATCGGTGCATATGGGTGTTAGCTAACATAAGTGAGGAGATGATGATGGATTTTCATTATTGAATTTTTTTAGTTAATCCATGTTCCACAAAGATGTATCGATATTTACATCATCAGTATTGGTGGGAAGGTATGAAGAGAGATGCGTTGGTTTTGTGATATGGTGTTCCACCTATCAGCATGTGAAATCAAAGCATCAGCTACCAACAGGGCATTTTTAGCCATTACCCATTCTCTTGTGGAAGTGTAATGATGTCATGATGGAATTTTTTTTAGGTTTTCGGAGATCACCTCGATCGAATGATGATGTTTGAGTTTTCATTGATAGACTCGTGAAGGGTTAACACATCATACCAACCAAGCAGACAATCATTGTTGATGTGTTGGGATTGTTGTACATTTAAGATAGTTAATGTTTACATGGTGTTTCTCACTCTATCAATTTATAATGGGATCCCTGTTTTAATTCTAGAGTCTGGCCGAGAGTATAGAGGGATTTGGGAACACAGATACATGTGAGTACATCGAACCATCCCCAGACAGATGGGAAATCTGAGCGCACAATTCCAATTCTAGAGGAGCATCTGATCCGAATTAATGATCTAAGTGAGAAGTATCCTTAATGGCTAGTATATTCCACTATAATAGATTCATTGGATGCACAAGACTATACATGATGTGAATTGAGAGATGGAGACTGATTTGATATCAAAGCGGCCGGACATGATCTATGATTCTTCTTCTCCACCATCATAGGGAAATTCAGAGACAAAAATAATTAAGGAGGGGGTGTGTTTTTATGAAACCATATATCTTTTCAGGAATGGATCTTTTTTTTGTTATTATGTGGAAAATTGGAGTTTTAGTAAATTTTAGGAGTTTGTGACGTGTACTTAAGAGTACACACCATGTACTGTTTCACCTATTACAACCATGTCTTCGGCATGTATCTGACAAGACATGGATGTGTGGGGTGACCTGGAGACAACCTAAAGAAGGACCATATAAATGCATACACATGAATTTTATCATTAAAAAAACATTGTGTTTTTGATAATTTCTAAATCTGGCTGGGGTCACGTGTAATTGACAGAACATCCTTCTTCTAGTATTACCTCTTCCAGGGGCGATTGAAGACCTCTGATTCTTCTCCGAGCCCTTGATCAACCATCTATGCTCCAAATAGAATATCGCCAATTTTTTTTGGATTTGAATCAGCGAGTTCTTTCTTTTTATAGAGCATATTCTCATGATTTCTCATCTTTTGTGAGATATTTTTGGTTGAGTGTTTTTTTATTTTCTATATATCTATGAAGTTCTAGGTATAATAAAAGGTTGATATTCGACTATATCAATCGTACAACATTGAGGTAGATAGATTGTGCCTTTCTATAGATGTATTTGAGTTATATGTAAAAAACACATCAATAAATTAGTTTATGGTTTTCAGTACACGCCATCACCATGATGAGAGAAGGGAAAACCGAAATATCCAGACCCTTACTTGTTCATGATGATGAAAATATAATGACCCTCGAGACCCCCCTTCAATAGGTCCTAGAGTGGCGACGAGCTCCAAGGGTATAAGATCACAAATAAGATGGAAGGCATTACCCTTATTAATAATTAGGATCATGAGATAAGATGGTAAATCACAACACCACCAGAACTGCAGGTAAAAATAAATCCCGATGCCAATCTTTCCCATATGCATGCCAAAAAGTAAATGCTACAAAAATACAAGAATACCCCATAGGAAAGTACCAAAGAAAAGAAAAACTGAAAGAACAGTTGTCACAAGGTCTGAACTAGTACGGTCCAACCAGATCCTCGAAGTTCTCATGGAATCTTGAAAATATTTTTACATATGTATGGTTATTATACATGTATAATCAATATGGGAAAAGAAAAATCTATCATGCACAAGTGGGGAGGCATTCTATTGCACATGAGAAAATGAGATAATCAGCGCACATTTCTAGGATACTATCCACCTAAACCTAATCATGGAACACTCACCCAATAACGACATTCAAGGTAATAGTAATAACACATCAATGATTGTGTACCATGTACCACATTCCTACTTGTTTATTAAAGAATTATATGTGTCAGACCTCTCCTTACATTCTCACTGCAGTCCCACTGCCACAAAAACCCTGCTAAAACCTATGCTATCACAACTGCACATCCCACCTGCAAACACCTGGGCCATAACATCTAAAACCATGTCCGCAGACACCTCATTCAGAACAACTATTACTATTCCAGAATACACATGGGCCCGAACAACAACTACCTCGCCCAAAGAAGCCTAGTCCTTTTTCCAGAAGACACTTTCAAAACCACCTGCCCGCACACACCTGGGCCAACCACCACAATGTACCATGACCAAATAATCTTGGTCTCTAGTAGACCTTAGGCCATCATATCCTGTAGGAAGAGTCATGGAATAGTCGATAAAGGGAGGATAAAATGTTATAATAACCAGTCACACATAGGATTGCTGGGAAAACACCCTCCACCATGAAATGGGGGTGTTCGGAAAAAAGTTATAAATGTGGGCGGAGAACGAAAAAGGAACATATAAACTAAAATTTTACATATAGGTAAACAAGCACTCATTCTAACCTATGGGTTCCAAAACCAGTCTTTAAACAAACACCTGTGTTACTATTCATTTATAAAAAAACACAACACCCACGAACATGGGACAACTTATTACTGGAAACCAATTCCCCATTGAACTCACTCTTGTTTTCATATCA
Source organism: Viscum album (assembly GCA_963277665.1). Classification (NCBI taxonomy): domain Eukaryota; kingdom Viridiplantae; phylum Streptophyta; class Magnoliopsida; order Santalales; family Viscaceae; genus Viscum; species Viscum album. The sequence goes on along the minus strand of OY728164.1, from coordinate 651,957,557 downwards.
AGTGGTTCCATTTAAGTAATTATCCACTAGTAGGAAAATAACCGGCATAAACACAACCCAAGGAAGGAGAAAATGACCAAAAAACAATTTAAGCATTCACACCTGTTTCTCTTGTAATTTCACAACATCAAAAGGGATCCTTGAGATCCCATCAATGAACTAGAACCAAACCAACCCCCGCATACGGTCCAACATGAACATAGATCCAAAAACCAAAACCTGAACCACAATAAGGGATATTATCCCCATCTATTCCACCCACAACAATCAAGAAGAACAACCACACATATTACCAATATGGAGCAAGGGAGTTTCTTGATTCTATGACACCATTCATTGAGTTTCTTATTTTAGTTTTGTTAATCACAGTGATCACACAATGAATATTACTCATCAAACATCCATTTAATTAGTCATTTTTACATGATCAACCAGTTTCCATGTCACAACCATTCGGTCACAGAATTATCCAGAAATTAAAGGACCATTAGTGCACAAGGAATGACCACAAACAACCACGATTTTTTAGTGGACATAAGCCCATGTAATTCACAACATATAATCAAAAGTTTAAGAGTACAACATCAAAATCAAACACACCCCATAATTCTTTAAAATTATGTTTATCTTCTTTATTAAGGATATTGTTTCATCCATCCCTGTTGAAACATTATCATACGCTCTCCACATGGTACACAGAAAAGTGAGACGATGGAAGAACACTACGTGGATGATCATAGATTGATGTTTCTCTCCACACGTCAGGAACTAGTGATGCACGACATGAAGGGGAGGAAATTCAGGGACTCCATGGGTGGGTAGAAAATCACCAACACAGGTGGGCCACATGCCTTGGGAAGGGGGTACTCTAAATGAACAAGGAATGAAAAGGATACTAGCCAAGAAGAATAAGAATAAGAATAAGACAATCCTACGTGATTAAAAGGAGAGATACTAGAGTTACGAGATATTGAATTTTTAAGGTATTTAAATGTAAAAAGTGGTTTCACTATGCTGTTGGTTGGTTACATATGATGGAATAAAGTTTCATTTGTTAATTCTCATAAAAGTGGTGTTCATAATAATATTGCATTAAATAGATTCCACCAATTAGAAGAAAACGTGCAATAGGGGAAGAACAAGAATGTATAGAGAGAAAAGGTGTGACACCGAGGAAAGAAATATGATATTGGCAAGTTGAGGATCGTTCTTTTCATGGTGGATTATATATATCATATCAGAGATTTAAATGGATTTTAAAGGGGGTATTAAAACACTCTTATGTCAAAAGATTAGTTGCGGGAGAGAAACATTGAATAGAAACTAGGGTGGGACACCGTAAGCGGTGCCACGCTCCTAGTGCCACCCTCAACGTGCCACTTTTTTGGTGTGTGACCGTGACAGTGAGACCATTACGGTGCCACCAACTTGGTATCACTGTCATGGTTCCACCATCACAGTGACACCACCAGAGGTGCCACCGTAAGAAGTACCACTGTTTCGGTGTGGGACCGTGACATGTGCCACAGTTTTGGTGAAACCTATTGATAGAACCAATTTGTTTGGAAATCTCCTCAATGAGACACTTCTTGGGTTGTTACATTAGATACCTCTCAAAGCATTCTCAACCTTGTAAATTTAAACTATACCCCATGAAAAGAGAGTTTTCAACACAACCACCTCAAAAGATACCTCTCAAGTGTAAACCTCATCGACATTTTGGAACACCTCTCCCTCAAGAAACCACACAAGCATTCATGGTTTATACCATTCAGTCATATGTATTTGGGAGTTCCATCCTCCATGTCAAGATATTAACCACTTTGGATAGCACTTCCACACCTGCATGGGTTTACCCACATCCACAATAATGCATTTTGAATAGGGATCAGGCATCCCCCTCTCCATAGTCAAGACACTTCATGCACATTTAGATAATACAAATATCAACCCATATCATACCTAAAAAGGTTAACACTACATCAAAAACATGTATGAAAAAAATATTACAAAACTCAAAACAACACTGGGTATTGGGCGCACATCACTGCCTTTAGTTCCCAGGTACTCTGCTCGAGGCCGCCATGTATCAATAATACACGAACTGATGGAATGGTTCATCAATTAGGGACCTTCTCCTCTCACTCTTCTATAATAAATAGCCAATCTAAAAACATTTCATCGTCCTAGATATCTAGCAATCCCAAGTCAAGGATGTCTGAATCATCATGTAAGTACTGAAGATGTTGAGACAAATGGAAGCCGCCATGAACTCTCAGTTGTGGCGGTGGTGGTGCTAGCTGATAATCCACATCGCCAACACAATGAAAAACATCAAAGGGTCTGATAAAACTGGGAGAAAGCTTACTCTCACTGCCAATCCTTCATTTTCCACGCCGAGGGGAGACCGTCCAGAACATGTGGTCCCTGACCTCGAACTCCATGGGTTTCCTCCTAAAATCAACATACAACTTTTTCTGGTCATAGACTGCCTTCATCCTTTCTTGTATATGCTGAATGATTTCTGTCGTTCACTACACCGCTTCCGAGCCAAAAAAAATTTCTTCCCTGACCTCTGTCCAACACAAGGGTGAGAGACACAACCTCCCATAAAATGTTTTAAACAAAGAAATTCTAATAGTAGTGTGATTGTTGTTGTTGTAGGAAAACTCGACCAGAGGCAAGTGCCATACCCACGATCCCCCAAAGTCAAAAACACATTCCCATAGTATATCCTCAATCGTATGGATGGTGTATTCTGTATACTCATCCATTTGGTGGTGGAATTCATTATTGAGGCATAGTCGAGTGCCAAAAGAAGGTTGTAATCCTTTTCAAACACGTGATGTAAACAAGGTATCATGATTGTAGACAATGTACCACTGAACTCCATGCAACATCCCCACCTCGTCCATGTACCATTATTTTAGGGTATCCACCGCACTATACCCCTTGATTTCCATGAATTGAGCCAATTTCATTATTTGGTCCAACAGTAACCAGATAGCATCGCAACCCTCTTAAACTCTGGGTAGTCCAAGGACGAAATCCATCAAGATATCATCCCAAATCTACTCGGGGTCATCTTAATGATGTAACAACCCTCCTAGAAAAAGGTTATCATCCTTCACTTGTTGAAACAGGATGAATCATTCCACAAAATCCATTGCTGCCAGTTTCACCTCGGGCCACCATAACCAATCCCTCAAGCCCTGATACATCTTTGAAGTTCCTAGGTGCATTGCTAGGGGTTATTTTTAGAATTCACCAAGAACTCCATTGCACATTTCTACCAGGAAAAACAAATTCCCATGATTCATCATCTGATTCTGCCCATATTTCTGACAAACTTCTGGGGTATTTCCGTGGTTATCATGATCGTGAATCAATTCAGCCTATGAGTCTCCCCACTAAGACTCCACCACCTACTGCAATAGAGAGAATTGCACAGTCATATGAAACAGACAACCCCCACCATTATCTACATATTCATATAAGTGTAGGGAATCCAAATATTCCATAACCATCCAACAATATTGAATTGCATAGCTGATTGTCACCTATCGATCAGTCACAGTTTTGGTTCACTTCTAATGTGTATAGAAGCACTCGGGTCAAATCATCGATGATGATACTTTGTAATAGTCGTTTGTTTTTAGTTGATTGTATTATGATTGGGGGGATAGTTTACAGAGCTTATGAAATAATTTATGGATGATTTTTGATTTAAAAATTTGATAAATATTGGGGTTAGTTCATCATTAGGTAGTCAAGTTTGTGATAACCTTGATCTTTTCATTATGATGCATTAAATTAACACCCATGTCACAAGATGACATTGAATAGAATTCCTAAGTGTTAAGGCTTTAATCCAAGCCTTAACTAAACATAATGTTCTAATATCAATCATAGATTAATGATGGTGGTGTATTTATGGTTACAATAATCCCTAGAAACCACATGTTAAACCAAACAAGTCATTAATCCATGACATGTTATGTCCAACATACCAAATGTTAATTCAAAGAATATTCATCGTGAAAACGCTCTCAATCACTTAACATACCTAAATTATAACTCACCCCAATGATATATTTACTCAGACATTTGAGTGTCTAATAATAAGGTTATAATGATTATGAATATAATTTAAGAATAGAAGAAAAAAATGGATATGTAAAGAGTGGTGTGTCGAACACACACAGAGATGAACAATGATGATAATTAAAAAAACGAAATTTTGATTGAATGAGGAAGCAAAACAAGGGAAGGGGATTAAAATGTATTTAATCTATTTTAAGATCATTAATATTAATCTACAGAATGTGGATGTGAATAAGTGATATTGAAGAATAAACTTTCATTAAAACAGAATTACAAAACACAATCTTACAAGATTATAAACGAAGAACAACACAAAAGTGAAAGGTATCAAAGAGAGGAGGAAGGGTATCTCAAATAAAAACATGAGATTGGAAGGTCATCCCTAGACATTGGAAGGGATTTGGTCATTCCAATATGTGCTCCTATCTTCTGAAATTGCAACCCCATTGAAGGAGAGGAGGGGGATGCATTGATATCCCAACGAAGTGGACTGTTTTCATTCCCAATCCGTCCCTCCACTTTCATCACCAATTTGGATATTCATACAGCCTAATCAAGAGATATTTCTCTCTTCGATGTTGTAGATAATAAAGTTTTCCGACTTCTCTAAAAATTTGGAGTCATTTGGACCTATGGAGCCAATGTTATGGACGGTTTAGTAAACAAATTTAATTTGTCCATCTAAATCCAGTCTTTTTGAAATCCAAAATGTGGAAGGGTTTTTTAATAGGAATATTCCTTCAAAACCGAATGATTTTTTCAAAAAAGTAGGCCACCTTTATCTCCTATTTCGCACTGAAAAATCTCATCTCGATTGGATGCATATATATTGATATATGTATTGAATCATGTACTGATTTTATTTCCCATACAGAATAATGGGCTAGACATCAAAGTTTCATTTGGGCCTGTTGTTCTTAGAATTGGGCCCTGAAAATTTTATCCGTGATTCCCTTGAATAATAATGAAAATATGGTAGAGTTTCATAAAATCTTTTCTTCGGGGTTTAGACCAGTATCTCAATCATCATGGCTGGTCCAGTTTCTTCACAAAATAATTGGGTCCTTTTTTGTGGTCCATGTGATACTTCAAATGGAAGAATTATCCCATGATCCATTCTAATGAAATGTTTTATATTTAATTAGGAATCCTAAAAAATAAGAACCTCACAAATTGGAGTAGTAGGTTGATATTTTTAAAAAAAATCGTAAACTGACTCAATTGGACTACTTCTAAAAATGATTGAATATTATACTTAGTATTAAAATATTAATGTTTGACACACATTATGCACAGTTAATATAATATCTATAAAGGGAGTATATAATAAGTCATGAAAATATTAATAACATCAACTCCCCCACAATTAGTTATGTACATGTCCTAATGTGCAACAAATATAAAAACATGAAAAAATCATTTTCACTCACCAAAAAATATTAAAATTTTGTTTTCTCCAATCAGGGGAGGTTTAGACACTTTCACTCATCCATTTTGAATTCCTCCGCATGTTGTTACAAAAAAAATGCTCCAAAACTAAATAATATTTTCATGATAAAATTTATAAATGGAAAATGAAGACACTAAAAACTCACACCTCTCATGATGAAAAAATTCATTTGTGGAGGATCACTCTTTCACCACCCAAAAGTTAAAATCATAGATTATGAAAGAGATCTTATCATCCATTAACTATCCAAAGTGATCAAAAATAAAATGGTGTTTTTGGGGGTTTTTCATGGGGCTATGGGATGGTAGGAAAATGATATCTAAAAGATAGAAAAATGGGGGGGGGGGGGGGGTAAAACACCAACATAGAAAATGAAATGCACAATTTTTTTTAATATTACATGTAAGGAAATGAAAACACATATTTAAAAGGGATTGATTTTGTAAAGAAAGACACAATGGAGGAAGAAAATTTGAAGGGGATGAGGAGATAAAATATTTAAAAACCACAAAACATCTCCCAATGACATAAGAATATAATGCAAGTGCTCTTTTTTTATCTTTTATTTTTTTATGTTGAACATGGAAAATATCTCACACTCATATCCCAAACCATGACTGATCTCCTCACTAAAATAATTGTAATAGTTATAACAAGGTCAATGGTTGAGGAAGAGTGATTTTTAACCTACCTAAGAAACAAAAAAATCAATTGGTTTTGTTCTCTTTTTTTTGAATTTTTTTGATTTTTTTATTATTTTTTATTTTTGATATTCCTTTGAACACATTCAAATAACATTTACAAAATTAAAAAAATGAACGTACATTACATTTCCCAAGACACACGGAAAGACAACCTATACCCCACACTGAAATGGATTCTTTCCCACAAGCATATAATAAAATGGTGAAATCAACAAACGGTACCATAATGAAATCCATACCCCACCCACGCTAATTTTTTTCTAAAATTATGGAATAAAAATCCATGTTGATAATGGGTGGGAAAAATTATTGTTCTTGTAATGTGGCTATCAAAGAAAATTTTTTTATAGGCACGAAGGGGCTCTCAAAAGGAGGAATAATTTAAGGGAAATATGAGGTTGTTTGGCTATTGTGATTCTCATGTTGTTCATAAATTGCCTTTATCATATTAATGCACACTAAAGTAGAAAATTCAGATAGAAGGTCAAAAAAATCAGGACTCAAAAATGGCGGGGAAAACACACATTTTGAAAAGATGGCCATAAGTGGCCTTGGTAGGAATGAAAATTTTGTTCCTCACAGATGGGGAAAATCCATTTCCAAATAAAAAATTGAGCATTCAAAATGTGTTGGATTTGAAACAAAATTCATTATCAAAAGTCATGATGAAATTAAAAAAATTATGAGATGAAAACATTCTTGGTGACTCCCCAAAATGGTTAGACAATATTTGATTATTTACAGAGAGTAAGTATGACTCTTTTGGTTTTTTATTACTTTTTTTATATTTTTAGGTTTCTTTTAGTGTTCATTAAAATACACATCCACATAAAAGAGAAAGATAAAAAGAAAAGGGTTTTATGAAGAAAGTGGTTAAAAAATTAAATAGATTGGAAAAATATGAAAGAGTGAGAGAGAGGAAGATATAGAGAGAGTTAAAGGGAAAGTGGTTCCCCCTTGTTTGGATTTGGATGGTTTCCACCTCTATATTGTGGTACGTTGATTAGAGAAGTAGGGGATCCTGTGGAAGACTATGTTGATCCAGGATTATGTGTCCTCTCATGGTGATTCCTTAAACAATGTCAATTAACCGTCAATGTCCTTTGGAAGAGGGGTATCTAACTTGCAAAAAACCAAATGGGTACACATTAGTAATCACAAAAGGACCTTCCCAATGAGAATTAAGCTTACTTGGGTAAAGTATAAATTGAGAATTGAAGAGTATTACCTTTTCACCTTCCTATAATTCTATTATCAGGATGTTTTTATCATTGAGTACCTTGGAATTTTCTTTTTAGCGATTAGAATTCTCGTAAGAATCAAGTCGAAGCTCCTCCAGTTCATCCAATTGCATCAATATTTCTTAGTTAGATTTTTCGAGATAAAAAATAAAAGGTTTCACTACCCAAAATGACTGATGATGGATTTAAAATGGAAAATGACATGCTTTTCCAAAAACTATCCTAAATGGAGACATCCCAATGGGTGTTTTATAGGCAGTTTGATAGGCCCATAGTGCTTCACCAAGTCTTTCAGGCCAGTCTTTTATGGTGGGTCATACAATTCTCTCAAGAACTCTTCTTCACTTCTCAATTAGAATGTGCAGCCATGCCATTTGTTTGGGGGTGATATGATATTAAAGTTTTATGGACAACTCCATTCTTTTTCAAAAGAAATTCCATGGTTTTATTACAAAAAATGGGTTCCTAAGTCACTTATCAAGGCATGAGGTGTGCCAAATCGGTGGAAGATGTGTGTCTTTAGGAAATCACTAAAAGTATCTGAATAATCCTTTCTAGTGGGTTTGGCCTCAACCCACCAAGAAACATAATCAACCCCAATAAGAATGTATAAAATTCCATTGTAAGGGGTTAATGGTCCCATGAAATCGATACCCCAAACATCAACCATCTCACAAAAAATTAATACTTTTTGGGGAATTTCATTTCTATTTGAAATTGTGCCGAACTTTTGGAAAGAAGGACATGATTGAAAGAACTCATGTGAGTACTTGAAGAGTGAAGTGAAAAAAAATCCAGAGTCTAGGACCGTTCGAGAGGTCCTTTGTGATGTAAAGTGGCCACCACCAGGCATTGAGTGACAAAATTCTAATAAGGAAGACTGTTCATTTTCATCGACATAACTCTTTATTACCATGTCAGCCCCAGTTTTCCAAAGATTATTTTCTTCCCAAAAATAGTATTTTGAATCACTTTTCAACTTCATTTTTTGTTCTTTTGAAATATTTTCTATAAAAAAATAGAATCCATGTAATTTACAATTGGGGGAATACCATGGTATTTTTAAAGAGAGTGTTGAAAGGTGATCGATGGGGAATTTATGATCGATGATTTCAGAATGAGAAGAATTAGAAATTCTACTCATGTGATCAGCCATAGGGTTTTCATTTCCTGGTCTAAATATGATTTCAAAGTCAAACTCTTTGATCATTAGGATCCATCATATTAGATTCGGTTTGGAATTAGTATTTTTGAGTAAAAACTTTATAGTAGAATGGTCTATGAAGATGATGTTTTGGAACCTAAGAGATCGGGCCAAAATTTATCTAAGGCAAAAACCACTGAAAAAATTCATTTTCTGTGAAATTGCAATGAGATTGAGTTTCATCTAATGTTTTTGAGGCATAATAGAGGACATGAAGAATTTTCTCTCTTCTTTGACCCATAACTGCCCCAACGACTCTATCAGTAGCATCACACATCAACTCAAATGGTAAGAAACAAAGTAGGGGTTGGATTATCGGGGAAGATGTAAGATAAATTTTGATTTAAATGAAGGATCTATTGCAAACCTCATCGAAATATAAAGAGACATCATTTTGGAGAAACAGAGTGAGTCGGAGGGAAATCCTACTTAAATTATGGATGAATATCCAATAGAAACCAACATGACCGAGAAATGAATGGATTTATCGAGCAGACGTGGGTTGAGTAAGTGATTGGATAACTTCAATTTTAGTAAGATGCACTTCAATATCATCTGTTGAAACAATGTGACCTTGAACAATCCCATATTCACCCATGAAGTGACATTTTTCAAAATTTAACAAAAGTTTGCACTTGACACACTTTTGGAGGACTGGAGAGTGTGAATTCAAACAAGATTAAAATGACTCATCATAAATGGTGAAGTCATCGATGAATACTTCCATGTATTGTTCAATAAATTTGGAAAAGATACTCATCATACACCTTTGGAATGTTTCAAGAGAACTGAAAAGTACAAAATACATTCTTCTATATGCACATGTTCCAAAGGGGCTTGTGAAAGTAGTTTTTTCTTGGTCTTGAGGTGCTATTGGGATTTGGAAGAAGTTGGTGTATCCATCAGGAATGAAATAGTGTGACTCCCCAGCTAATAATTCCAGTATTTGATCAAGGAATGGAAGAGGGTAGTGATATTTTCTTGTTTCAACATTGAATTTTCTATAGTCGACACACACACGCCATTTTTTCTTCAATTTAGTTGTGAATACCTCTCCATGTTCATTTGTGACAAAAGCTATCCCACCCTTCTTTGGTATAGCTTAAATTGGACTAACCCATTAACTATCAAAAATTGGGTAGATAATACCAGCTTGAAGAAGCTTTGTGATCTCTTCCCTATCATCCTCAAGTATGAGTGGATTGAGTCTTCTTTGTGGTTGTCTAATTATTTTGGATGAATCCTCAATATGGATGTGATGCACGCAAAGGGTAGGGTTGATTCCTGGTATGTTAACTAGGGTCCATCCTATGGACTTTTTGTTTTCCTCAAACAGCTCATCATGTTTGGACTCTATGGTCTGATTATTTTAAGCATAGATAATGACATGATATGAGTGATCACGGAAAAGGAATGCATATTTCAGGTGTTCCAGAAGAGGTTATAGATCAGTCTCATCTTTCATTTTTGGGTTAAACAACTCATGAATGGAAAAAGGGACATCAATTGCTTCAAATTCATTTTTCTTAATATTGTCCAAGGTGGAGCAGTAGTGATCAGAGTTGATGTGGGATTCAAGAGATTTTTTAAAATCCTCTAGATTGATGGAGTCTATGAATTCTAGGTCCACATCAACTTCACCATTTATGACTTGGTTAATCAGGGTGCAGATTTCACAATATCCTTTATCATCAGCACGAGATGAACATGATAGAATGAGGTTTAATTGACTCATAGAAGTTTCCTCAAGATCATGGATTGAGAATGTAGAGTGATCCTCAGATGGGTATCGCATGGATCAGAAAATGTTGATCTTGACCAGTTGGTCACTAAATTACTTTTATAATATTCCCTAATGGACATCAATCTTTGTTCTCACAGCCATGAGGAATGGTATTCCTATAATCAGGGAAGATCAAAAAGAGTTTATCTCACCATCCATGTCATGGAAATAGAAATCATAGGGAAGATAAGATCATTGAATCGGACAAGGACATCCTCAATTATTCCCTCAGGACTATATGTGCATCGATTGGAAAATTAAATGACAACAGCCGTTGGATATAAGGGACCTAGACCATGGTTGGAGAAGTCAGATTTGGGCATGAAATTAATTGAGGCTCCTAGATCTATGAGTGCATCATCATAGTTGGAACATCCAATTTGGCATGGGACCATAAAGGTACATGGATCCTTGAAAATTATGGGAATAGACTGTTGGGTAGAAACATTTTCGAAGGTACAAAGTTTCCTCTTGTGGGTAGACAACTCTCTGGGAAATTTGGCATAATTAGGAATTTGTTTTATGGTATATAAGATTTTAATGTTTAATTCAACATGTCTAAACATGTCGAGTATTTCTCCAACATGATAAAAGGACTTCTTAGGCTTAGAAACAGCTTGAGGAAAAGGAATTGGGTTCATAAGTGGAATTAAAAGAGGTGAGGAAATGGTTTCTGGTTCCTTTTCAATTTTCTTTTTCTTTTCATTTTCTTGGTCAACATTCAAATGAGTGTTGGATGACATATCTTAAGGAATTGAGATTTTCATTCTCGATATAAGTGAAATTGCACATACATTACCGTTGGGGTTGGGTAAGGGTTGAGCATGGATTTTGGATGAATTGGATGGATACCGCTGACTAAGGTGGGAAGCAAGTTCACCAATTTGGGTTTCAATGTTCTCAAGGCTGGAACGGGGGAAGGAGGCATGATCTTCCATTGCACATTCCCATGGTTTCTTAGAAGAATAGGTTTCTCCCTAATGGGTAAGATCTTGATTTTGGTTCTTGGGAATGTAATTTTATTGGTTTTTGAATTGGGAATGATCACTAAGATAATGAAATCCAAGAGGAGGACTATTCCTTTGAGGTTGAAGAAGAAAAGGATAAGGTTGTTGGAAGTTACCAACACCTTGACCAAATTGGAATTGGTTTGGGATTGGAGGAGGGAATTGAGAGGATGAGATATGGAATTAAAAAACCTATGGCCTTAGTTATAGGAAGAAGAGAAGGGCTCAAGTGAGGTTGGTTGCAGTTTCGAACAAACTAATCAAATAGTTGAGGATTGTTGTTCCGTAGAGCATATACTGCATTGAGCTCTATTGGTCTAGATGAATCGGATTGATCCTCTTGAAGTTGTGGAAATTTTTCAGTTGGATGAGATGAAGAGTTTCAGATTCCACAGTTCTTTACAGGTCTAGGAATCATTTATTGTGGAGAAGATGAGGTTGGGGATTTGGTAGCCACAACTAGTCTTCGCACAAGACCTGTATGCTCACTCATCCACTCGGTCATCTTGTTTGGCTCAATTGATTTATTATCTTGGACTTGTTTGACTTGAGATTATGCTCGAGTATGGAATTTTTGTGTGTTTGTAGCCATGTTACTTATGAGATCTCTTGCAGCTGTGAGAGTTTTATCAACAAGATCACCACCACTTTCAGAAACAATTAGAGTTCTCTCCATATCCAATAACCCCTCATAAGAGTATTTGATCAATAATTGGTTAAAGATTTGGTGGTGTGGGTAGGTTGCAACAAGATTTTTGATCCCCTCCCAGTATTCATGTAGTGATTCACTTGGGAACTGATGAATACCACTTATTTCATTTCAGATAGAAGTAGTACGAGATGCAGGAAAGAATTTCTCTAAGAAGAGTTTCATCATGTAATTACATGTGGTTATGGGACTTGGAGGTAGGTAGTAAAGCCATGACTTGGAAGTGTCAGCTAGGGAGAAAGGGATTGCTAGAATTTTGATTTGTTCCTCAGAAACACCTTGAGGCTTCATGGTATAGCACACCACTTGGAACTCTTTATGTTGGATATGTGGATCCTCACCATCTAGACAATGGAAATGTGGAAGAAGATGAATCAAACCCGTTTTGAGTTTGAATTAAGCCTCTATATTTGGATATTGAATACCAAGAGGTTGGTAATTCATATCAGGGGAAGCATGTTCTTTAAGGGTTTGATCTCTGGGATTGGCCATTTCTAATACAACTAGTTGGACAAGGACTAGTTCATGAATTATTTGATTATCTCTTCTGTTCTTCATATGTTGGAGAAGTGTTTGCTCAATTTTAGGGTTATACTAATCAGCTGGATTGTTTGGGAGGATATGGGGCATTTAGAGATATTTTTAAAGAAAGAGAAAGATGTTTTTTCTTTATTTGTTTTACATTTCTGATTTTTATGATAAGACGGGTTTTTCATAATTTTTTTCATTTTTTTAAAAAAAATTTGTTCATTTTGGGTTTTTTATTAAAATAACCATAAAATAATTACTAATTAAAGCACCATCCTTGGAAACAATGCCATTTGAAACGCACGGCCGATTGATGCCTATTGACCGGTCAAGGTTCCGATGCTCTACTAATGTTTATAGCAACACTCGTGTCGAATCCTCCGCGATGATACTATGTAATAGTGATTTGTTTTTATTTGATGTTATTCTGATTGGGGGGTTTGTCTGCAGAGCTTAAGAAATAATTTATGGATGATTTTTGATTTAACAAATTGATAAAGATTGTGCAGAGGTCATCATTAGGTAGTTAAACTTGTGATATCCTTGAGCTTGGAATTATATTGCATTAAATTAACAACTATGTCACAAGATGAAGTTGATTAGAATTACTAAGTATTAAATATTTACTCAAAGCCTTAAATAAACATAAAGTTCTAATCCCAATCATAGCTTATTGATGGTGTTGTATTTATGGTTCCAATAGTCCATGGAAACCACATTTTAAACAAAATAAGTCATTAATCAATGACATGTTAAGTCCAACATACAAAATGTTAATTCAAATAATATTCACCAAGAAAAAGGTCTCAATCAGTTAACATACCTAAATTATAACTCACCCTAATGAGAGATTTACTCATCCATTTGGGTGTTTAATAATCTGGCTATATTTATTGTGATTATAATTTTATAAGAGAAGAAAAAGAATGGGATAAAAAATGAGTGGTGTGTCGAACACACACACACACAAACAATGATGATAATTAAAAAAACAAACATTCCATTTAATGAGGAATCGAAATAATGAATGGTGATTCAACTATATTTAATCTATTTAATGCACATTATTATTAATCTACATATTGTGGATGATAATAAGTGATATTGAAGAAGAAACTTGCATTAAAACAGAATTACAAAACACAAACATACAAGATTACAAATGAAGAACAACACAAAAGTGAAAGGAATAAAAGAGAGAAGGTAGAGAATATCAGGTGAAAACCTGAGTTTGTAAGGTCCTCCCAAGCCCTTGGCATGGCTTTGGTCGTGACAATATGTGCACCTCTATTTTGAAATTCCTACCCATTTGAAGTAGAGGAGAGGGATTCATTTATAGCCCAAGGAAGTGGACTGTTTTCATTCCCAATCTGTACCTCCACATACATCGCCAGGTTGTCTATTCAGATAGCCGAATCATGAGATATGTTCTTTTTCAAAGTTTTATATAATAATGTTTTCCTACCTCTAACAAAATTTGGAGTTATTTGGACATATGGAGCCAATGTTATAACTGATTTATAAGACAATTTTAAGCTGTCCATTTCAATCCAGTCATTTTTATTTTCAAAATGTGAAAGGGTTATAGAATAGGAATATGCCTTCAAAACCGAATTATTTATTCAACAATGTCGGCCTCCTATATCTATTTGTTCACATAGAAAAATCTAAGCTTGAGATATGTCATGAATTATGTACTGATTTTATTTCCTGTCCAGAATTGTGGGCTAGATTTAAAAGCTTCATTTCGGCCTTTTTTTCATAGATTTGGGCCCTGAAATTTTTATCCATAATTCCTTAAGATACTCAAAAATATATGGTAGAGTTTCATAAAATTTGGGCTTCGTTATTTAGAGCAGTAACTCAATCATCATGACTGGTCGAGTTTCATCACAAATTCTTTGGGTCATCTTGTGTGATCCATGTGATCCTTCAAATGGAAGAATTAGCACATGATTCCTTCTAAAGAAATGTTTTATATTTAATTATTAATCCTCAAAAATAATAACCACACAATTTAAATCAGTAGGGTGACATTTATAAATAAAATTGTAAATTGACTCAATTGGACTACTTCTAAAAATTCTCAAATATTATACTTAGTATTAAAATATAAATATTTAACACACATTATGCACATTTCATATAAAATCAAAAAATGTTGTATATAATAATTAACAAAAATATTAATAACATCACATATGCTGACTCTGAAACTAAATCCTTCTGTGACATTATGCTCAAGTCATCAGCCACCACGTTCCCCTTTCCATTAGTGTAAGTGATTTTGAAGTTGTTGTCCTAATGAAAATCCATCCACCTCTTTGCCTCAAGTTCATTTCCCACAGGTAGAAGATATAAATCAAGCTATTGTCACCCGTGAAGACCATGAATCACTTCCTAATGAGGTAGTTCCACCACAAGTTTAGTGCGAACACAACCGCTGCATTTTCCATGTCATTGGTGGCGTAGTTACGCTCTTGGGGATGTAACTGCCTAGATCCATAAGATTTCACCCCAACTGTTGAATCAGCACACACCCCATGGAAAGTATAGAATCATCTCCAAACACCTCAAATGCCACTCCTTAATCTATAAACATCATCAGTGGGGAATTAAAAAACATCCCCTTTGGAGAACTGAAGGCAGCCTCACATTATCCACTCCACACGAATGCCTCGTTTTTCTTTCCGAGGCAAACAAATTTGTCATAATTGTGGAGATGTTGGGCAAGAACCTTTGGTATTAACCTTCCAGTACTATGAAAATAAAAATTTATTCCATGTTCTGGGGTGCTTCCCAAGAAACAACTGCTTTGACCTTTGATGGGTCCACCGTTATTCCCTGATCAGACACAACGTGTCAAAGGAAGTGTGCTTCTCAAGTCCAGAACATGCACTTGGAAAATTTATTGTAGAGCTGGTGCTGGTGGACGACCTCTAAAAATATCCTCAGATGCTCATCGTGATCCTCTTCTGATCTGGAGTAGATCAGGATATTGTCAACAAACATGACTACGAACCTGTCCAGATACTCCTGGACGACATAGTTAATGAGCCCCATGAACACGGTTGGTGCATTCATAATGCCGAATTGAATGAGTACAAACTCAAAGTGCAATATATGCACCTGAAGGAAGTCTTCCTGATATCACCCTCGTTTACCCTCAACTGGTGATATCCTGACCATAGGTCGATGATGGAGAACCATCATGTCCCCTTTAACTGGTCAAAAATATTGTTTATCCTCCGGAGGGGGTAATAGTTCATTACGTTTACCTGATTCAGCCTCCAGTAGTCGATGCACAGCCTAAGACCACTGTCTACATTCTTTGAGAACAATAATAAGGCACCCCACGGTGACACGCTTGGTCAAAAAACCCCTTCTTCATCAGATCATCAATCTGAATTCAAAACTCCAGCAGCTCAGAAGGCCACATCCAAAAAAGATCCATCAAAATCGGATGGGAACTAGGTTTCAAGCCTATCCTGAACTCCGTATCACGTTGAGGGGGTAGAGTCACCACATCTTTATGGAAGACGTCCACGACTTCACTGACAATCTCCTATACATCCCCCATCTCTATATCTTTCGAGTCCACTGACAACTAAGCTATCAAATAAATGAGGGGCCCCACTCGCCGGCTACCTTCCTGGAAACCTCGTTCGTCGATGAATGTCAAATTAAAGCCATACTCATCAGAGAACGTGACTATTCATCAGAAGTAGTTGGTAACAACGTGTATAGAAAATAGCCAATTGATGCCTAGGATGACTTCATATGGATTTATATGCAACAGTAGAAGATCCCTACAATACTGATGTGGCCCTATCATCACACCAAACCCTCGAAAATCACAAAACAAGTCGGTATAACCACTGATTAGCATACTCAATAGCAGAATCACTGGATGTCTCTCAGCATCTAAACACATATCATGGGCCATACCAGGTGCAACAATGTAGTAAGAAGCTCATGTATCAAGAATGGTATAGGCAAGAGTACTAAACAAGTTGATCATACCTCAAATGACTTCTGGACCTGCTGGAACTACTACCTCTGTGGCATGTAACTGCCAATGCCCAGCTCCTCTGCCCCTTACCTGATGATTTCACCCCGAAAATGACCCGAGTGATGTCCCTGAGGATCTCCCTGAAGTCATCCTCCTCCCACAACGTCTTCTCTTAGAGGATCAAGAGCTCAATGTACCTACTGCTACTACTGAGGTGGGTGCTAAACCGGCCTACCCCCACTTTTCTGCACTTAGTGAAGGTACTAATTCAGATGGTTACCAAGGATTCCTAGATGAACAACCTCAGTCCTGTGTCCAAAAGGAAAGGTCAAGGACCAGGAGATCAAAACTAGAACATTTGGGGCCTGCTCTGCGCTGGCCGAAACCTAGAAGGCCCTAATGCTGGAGGCATACGGCTGACAGCCTTTCCCTTTGACGAACCCAACCGACTCCCCACTCATGGGACACCTTCAAGCATGTGCATCCTATCCACTACTTCAGCCTTCTTCATGTCCTCCATGTACATCATTAGGGTGAAGGGGGTAACGATGTATTGAAGAGTAGGTCAGAGTGACTCCTCCCAAAGTATCTCTTGAGACTCCACATCCAGAAAGTGGTCAGGGGCAAATAGAAGGAGATCCTCTAACATGATCCGCAGCCACCTCACTGACATACATCCCTACTAAAGAGAGAATAGCTCCAACAACTTCTCACCCTTCATCATGTAAGAGAGTAATTTTTCCCTTAACTCCCGGTCAAATCTAGTACATGTATCCTCATCCTCCCTCTTCTCCCCATGGAAGAGAATCCACCACTAACACGCTGCTCCCCGCATCTGGCTTACAGCCAGAGAAACCCAATACTCTGTCAGATCCCAGATCAAGCCAAAAGATATAACTAGCTTCTCTAACTGGATCCCCATCTCCATGTCTAAGGTGTTTCCCTTATAAATCCCAAGGTTGTTCCGCTGAAAGGCATGCAATGTCTTCAAACACTAATTTCCCTCCTCTTCCCGAAAAGTCCATAGCCTATTAGCCAAGCCAACCACTTGGGCCTCAATTTCCCGCACTGCCCATAGTCGTCATCCAGGTTTCATAGATTTAAGGTAAACAAGGAATTCTTAAGCCTGAGTTGTGTAGAAGAATGAATTGAAATTTTCTTAGAATAATTTTTATTTTTAAATCCCCAAAATACCCACGAAACACAAGAGATTAATTCACTATGGTGCTTGAACCTTTCCTTGGGTCTCTCCCCTTCAATCAGTGTAGTCTCACTTGGCCATTCAGTAGCCCTAGAGTCCTTACATCAAATCACGAGGGCCCCTAAAATCTCGTGTCCTAGCCATTCTTCCATGGCCAACATCACACACCAAGATTTCCTAACACTGTTGTCCTATCATCACATTCAATCCTCACTGTACCTATCTCCAAACACCTTCCTATATCTCAACCCCCATTGATAACATTTTGTCAGGGCCAGCCTTCACCATGATGACAGACGGGACAACAGATTTCCAGACCCTCACATCTTCAAGATGAGGAAGATATAATGAACCCAGAGACCCTCCTTCAATACGTCCTAGAGTGGAGACTAGCCCCAAGGGTATAGGATCACACACAAGATGGAAGTCATTACTCATTTTATTTAGTAGGATCAAGAGAAAAGATGGTAAATCCCAACCACACCAGAACTAGAGATAAATGTAAAGCCAACAGAAAACCATTCCCATATGCATGTCCAATAGTAAATGCTACATAAGTATAAAAAAACCTTAAAGGAAAGTACCAAAGAAAATAAAAACAACAAAAAAACTGTCCCAATGTTCGATCTAGTACGATCTTGTATGATCTTTGTTGTTCTCATGGAAACCTAATAACTGCTTTACATATGTAGGGTGAGTATACAAGTAGACTAACTAGGGAAAACAAAATGATCTCATGAACAAGTGGGGAGACATTATAATGCACGTGAGAAAATGAGATAACCAGAGCACCAGCTTGGAAACTATCCACCCAAACCTCACTATGGCACACTCCCCAAATAATGCATGTTAATTTAATATTAATAGCACATCATTTTTTTGGTACCCACACCACTTTACGACTAGTTATAGAAGGAATTATATGCGTTAGACCTCTATCAACATTCTCCCTATAGTCTCACTACCACACCTCGTCTGCACACAACTAGGTTATCACAACCACACATACCACCAACAAAAACCTGTTCCACAACATCCACATCCTCTCCCGTAGACACCTGGGTCAGAACGGATACCATCAAACCTAAACACACCTTAGCCCGAAGAACTACATCCACCCCTGAAGAAAGATGGGCCTCATCCTAAAGACACATGGGAAACCACCTAGCCATACACACCTCGGACAACACCCATACCGTACATTCTTGATGAATCGTGTGATATAGTAGTCCTCAGGCCATCATATCATGCCAGAAAGAGTATAGGGATACTTGGGAAAGGGAGAAGAAAAGGAGATAATAACCACCCACTCATAAATGTGTTGAGAAAAACCCCCTCCCCCATGAAATGGGGGTGTTCGGCACGAAGTGCTCATCGTCGGTGGGGTGAGAAGAAAAAATTAGAAACAAAATTTTTTCATATAGGTAAATATGCCCACATCCATACCTAGGGGTTCCAAAACCGGCCTATAAACAAACACCATCATTACTATTAATTCATAAAAAAAACACAACACCCGCATCCATGTCACAACATATTCCAGGAAACAAATTTCCCATTGAACCCGGTCTTGTTTACATATTCATGTGATTGAATTTATTTAATTCATCACTACTGGGTAACTAACCGGCATGGCCACATTCTGAGGAAGGATAAAATGTCCAAACAACAATTTAAGCATTCACACTCAGTTCTCTTGTAATATAACAACAACAAATGGTATTCTTGAGACCCCTAAATGATCAAGAACCAAACCAAGCCCCACAAAATGGCCCTGCACTACCTTAGACCCACAAACAAATAACTACACCACATCAGGGGATCCCATACCCATTTATGTCAACCCACAAGAAACAACCAGAATGACCACACATATTACATAGGAGAGCTAGTGTGTTTCCCGATTCTATGACACCATTCATTGAGTTTCTTCTTATAATTTGGTTAACCGCGGTGATAAAAGAAGGATTCATACTCATCGTAAATC
Organism: Viscum album; assembly: GCA_963277665.1. Classification (NCBI taxonomy): domain Eukaryota; kingdom Viridiplantae; phylum Streptophyta; class Magnoliopsida; order Santalales; family Viscaceae; genus Viscum; species Viscum album. Next base: position 651,937,627 of record OY728164.1, on the reverse strand, counting down.
CATTTATTCTTCCATGTTTATGTAATTAACCAATTTTCATGTCACTTCCATTCAATCACGTAATTTTCTAGAAAACAAAGGTTCATTATTGCATAAGGAACGACCACCAATGACCACAATTATTAGTGACCAAAAGCCCATGTAATTCAAAACACATAAGTAAAATTCAATGAGTATAGTAGCATACACAAACATGCACCATCATTCATTAAAAGTCCATTTATTATTTTTATTTTGGTTATGGTTTTATCCATCCCCATAGAAACAATATAATACCCACCCCTCCAGATACACAGTAAAGAGAGATGATGTAAGAAACCTATTTGGATGATCAGTGATTGAAGTTTATCTCCACCCACCATGAACTGGGGATGAAGGACATGTAGGGGAGTAACTCTAGGGACTCCATGGGTGGGAAAAAAATCTATAGCATAGACATAACACTTTCCTTGGGAAGGGGGGACTCAAAACACACAATTAAAGAAAAGGAGACCTTCCGAGAAGATGATAATATAGAAGAAGAAATTCTCTAGTGATAAAATGATGACATCCTGGAGTTACATGATATTGAATTTTGAATCTATTTAAAGGCAGATCATGGTTTCACCACGAAGTTAGGTGGTTACACACGATGGAATAAATTTTCATTTAAAAATTCCCATCGAAGTGGTGGCCATAATTTCTGTGTGTTAAATTGTTTCCTCAAATTAAAATAAAATGTGCAGTGGGGGAAGAATTGGAACGTGTGGGAAGAAATGTGTGACACTGAGGAACACCACAAAATTTGGGAAAGTCAAGGGTCATCTTGTTCTTTGGGGATTTTAAATATCATCTATGAGATTTAAATGGATTTGAAGGGTGTTATTAAATCACTCTTACCTCAAATGATACGTTGTGGTTGTATAACATTGAAATGAAACACGGGTTGGACACTGTCATCAACGCCACACTCACGGTGCCACCATTACGATGCCACCCTCATAGTGCCAATGTTTTGGTGTATGACCATGACGGTGTTCCTATTATGGTTCCACTGTCACTGTGCCACACTAAGTGGTGCCACCGTAAGCGGTTCCACCATAAGCACTGCCACCATTTCGGTGTTAGATCGTGACTAGTTCCACCATTTTAGTGAAACCATTTGATGAAACTGAGTTTTTGGAATAATTTTCAATGATCCACTTCCAGGGCCGTTACAATGGTATTGGGTGTTTAGGGAATTAAACCCTATTAATTACTTCTATGAATTGTTTTCTTGAGTAGGTTTGTTTGATTATGAAATGGTTTTATTATGTTGATATGAATCTGTTTTCCCATGTTTGTTTGATATTGGCTGTTGGGTCTAGAATTTCTTGTTAGGATACTTTTTCATGCCTAGTGCTGTTAGGATAGACTGATTATTATATTACATGATTATTATATTCATTGTAGTTGTTTATCCATATAGTATTTGATATTTACTTTGTCTACTAGAAATTTATTGTGCATGGTGGAATTACACAGTCATGTAAGATCCTAGTATAGTTATACCATAGGGGGAATGGATGATGAAGGCTTAACCCCGAGTGTATGATATAATTTTCATATTGTGAGACCATAGAGGGGATGGACATGAGTGATCTCTCAGAGTGTCTATAGTTCAATGTTATGACACCACAGGATGAAATAGATGTTGAGTTCTTCCTCAGAGAGTCTTTAGTAAACCGTTACGAGACCACATGGGTAATTAACAGTGACTTCCTCCACATAGAGTCTTTATCTTATATGAGCTAGATGGGTTCGACTGTGAGAACTTCTTAGTGGGTTTCTTGTGTTTGATTAGTCGAATAATTAATAAATGTAAATGAATGTAATTTCAAACTATATAACTGTTTGGATTTGTGTACTTACTTGTTTATAACATTATTTTTTATTTTGTATGCTATATATATTCACTAATACTTAGGAATATATATTTGTGTGGTTTCCTACTGAGATTCATCTCACACAATGTTTGGGTTATGATTTTGGGCCCAAAAAGACTATATTGTTGCATTTATAGATAAGGGAAAGTTCACCTCTACAATAGGTACTTGATAGTTGTGGAGCGGGATATCATGGGACCAAGATGATGCTTGCGATGCTACTAGAGTTACTTGTTTTTTTATACTTTGGTTTAGTATTGTATTCCAACATTGTGACTTTTTTGGATGATTTCCTATATAGTTATTACATGAATCATTATTTATATATATGTGGTGGTTGATTATTTATTTTCAGTCTTAAGATGCTTACTTATTGTATGGTATTACTGATTTTTTATTGTGATCTATTTTTTTCTGCCGTGTTACCATTTCAAAGAGGGCATAGTTTCACCACAATCACACCCAAGGCCCTCACTACTAGTCATCATCATCTATTGTTTGGGGAAATAAACTTGAGGAAATGTGACCAAGTGGGTACAAGGAACCTTTAGGCAGCAATAAGAACCAATACATTACATAAAAGAAAATATAGAAAATGACGATTTTACCACATGAAATCTTCTCCCTGTGGAGATCTTTAGGGAAATTGCAAATTGTATCTTATTGAGACTAGAAACTCTTAGATGTGGTGAAGGGTCTTGGAAAGAGTATTAGTAATAAATGGGACAGTCATTAATTCTTAAATTCATTGTGGAGATGTGGTGGTGAGTTGTAGTATTTATATTGTAAGAGAGGGTTGTTTTTTAATCATTTATGCATTTTTTTCATTTAGATCATGATTATGAATAGTTTGAGAATTATCAGAAAATATTTTAAAATAATTAATTTAGTTTGATATTATGGAAGGTATATTAAAAAAATTTCATGAAATATATCATTTATCTTATAATGTATTTATAATATTAATTCAAATATTTTACTGTTCACCAAAAATTTATGTATTTTTAAAAAATAAAAAAAAACTCACTCAAACAAATTAATGGAATATATAATTAAAAAAAAATTCCATTTTATAAAAGTTGTTTTTTAAATATGGTAATTATAAATTTTTTAATTTAAAATATTCATGTATTAATAAATAATTATTTTACAAATTATAACTGATTGTATAACACATTAACAGTTTAAATGAAGACTCATAAAAATATATTATCATAAAATGAAAAACCAAATTTAATTTACTAATTTATTTTATAAAAAAAATTTCATATAAAAAGTTAGTTTAATAATAAAATATAGAATAATCATTTATGATTTACAAAAAAATATAAATACTTGATTTTCATTTTTTAAAACATTCACTTACATTATCCATTTTATAAATATATTATATTTTAAATAATAATATACCTAATGTTTAATTTCAATCTCATAGGTGAGTCTAATATTAATAATTAAAATAAATTTAAACAAAAAATTATAGTGGTATAAAAATAATGATCTTTCACTATTAAATAGAAAATTAATATTTCTATAAAAATAAAATAATTTAACGCTAAACTAATTTTGATAATCTAATTTTTAAAATGAAATTCATTTTTATATATATAATGTATAAAGGTGGGTTTTTTTGTTTAAAAAACAATTTATCCATTACACTCATTTAAAAATTCTTATAGAAAAATATGACACTATAATATGTAAAATTGGATACAATTTTTTATCTTATTCCTATAAAATCATTTGAATGGCTCTAGAAAAATTATAAAATACAAAATAAATAATTTTCACAATTTTTTAACACAATTAAATCAATCCAATTTAATAGATATGTTATAATGGTCATTTAAAATTATGATATTCAACTGTTTAACATTGTTCGTTTATGCATAGTGTTGTGTGAAACCTATAATATTGAAGAAATTAAATTTAGATATATAAATAACATAAAATAATTATATGTTACAATCTCACCGTAATCAATGAAATTCATCCTTGAATTTGGAAAATGATGTTTTTATGTCAATGGATGATAGATCAAAATTTTTTTGTACGAAACCCACATTGTAAAATATGTTTAACAAAATATCATCTTATTAATAGGGAAAAGGAAATGTGAAGGTTGCCATAAGAATAAGATTTCTGGTGGGCAATCATCATTGGGAAGTGAAAACATGGATTAGGAAAATAAATATAACTATCACGTTCTGATGGAGACTGATAGAGAACAGGGTCACTACAATGATAACCATCCACAAATCATATATATTATGACCGCTTAAAGGGCCATTGATTTATATGAACAAAAATAAAAAGGATAATGTTTTCGTTCGAAAATATTTTTTATGTTGTGAAGGGACTCTATTAATATAAATATAATCACTTGAGAAAATGAAGTTATTTTTCAAATTTCCATTTCATAACCACAGTCTAATCATTTGGTTGTGCTTGAATTTATTTTCTCATCAGCCCTTGCACTTGGAAATGAAACATCATGATGACTTGATCATTCCTGATGAACTATTCACAAATCATATGGACATCAAATGAATCTTATGGGCTTTAAATTTTTATAGAAACCAAATTTGTTGGCATTGGTTTTCAAATATTATTAATCATAATTTAATTTTATTAAATAACAACATGAATAAATTACATATGTATTTAAACATAAGACTCATCCAATATATTCCTGTATAAATTAAAAGTAAAAAGATTTAGAATAGTGGTTAATAAAAAATACATTTTTCTGAAAATGGAATATTTTTTCTCTTATTCTCACATACCAAATATTTGACTATCTTGATCACATGAAAAATTTATATAACCTGAATTAGTCCATGTGTGAAATCTCAGGATCTCCTAAAATCTTATCATCTGATACTTCTTGAATACCATATTATATCCCTTAACTAAACACATTAATGGTCACCAATACTTTCTAATAAACATATATTTATTATTATCTCAAATATGTAGCACATATTTAGGGTTTTATTTCCCATGAAATGTGTATTTAAAATAGATCAACCTACAACGGAATGACTTCTATTAATTATTAGTCATATTCATAACAAGAATCGAATTACATAACGAGGACATAATTTAGTAAAATAAATATATACCACATGAATCATAGAAATAGTGAATAATTTATAAAATAATTACAATTCATAATTCATGAATCCAAACCCATGAATATTAATCATTCATATTTGTCTGGTGTAGTATTGTATGCTTGACCCTGATCCCTTAACTTCTTCATAGCAATATTCCATTTACGCATGGGACATTATTTTTATAGAGACCCATATTGTTACAAATGAAGCATTGAATATTATAAAATTCATTTTTTATATTTTAATTATTTTTATAGTGTTATTTTCTCAACAATTCATGAAAAATAATAATGTTCTTAATAAAATACCATGTTTTTTCCATCTTTAATTATCACATTTGGGAAAATACTTCTCTAACATCATCAATTTATCAATATTATTCTTATCTATACTATTATTATCTCTGCTCAATTTTATGTAACAATAATTGTATAACAATTTCACTATCTAATTTGAAAATATTATTATTTCCTCATATGATAAAAATATTTGGGAGAATATTTCTCTTCAAAATATTTCATTAAACATATTAAATTAATCAACATTATTACTCTTTAGATCATGTTCATTGGTTAATTTCAAATTAATTATACTATGAGCCATTTCAAAAAAAAATTATTATTCTAAATTATTATATTAAATATAATTTATAATATCAGAAATACAAAACAATTAACATGGATTTAAAATTAATTCATATTTCATCTCATTATCAATAACTTGGTTTTTTTTGGGACATATTTACTTTTAAATCATTTATAATGGTTAATAAAAAATTATTAATTATCCTAAGAATATCCCTAATGACTTCCAAACTAGGTGCACTGTATGTCCCATTTTTATGTACATGGTTACACTGAGTCAAAACCCAGAAACCTTGTCAATTTTTTCCCCTAGATACATATGTACCTAAACCATTTCCACATGTAGTATTATAACATGGATATATTTTTTGGATGACCCACATAATCTCAGCCTTATCCAAATTTTGTTATTTTCTTCTATTATTATCCACAATGACCATCTTAGGTATATGTTACCAATAAATATTTAATAAATATAGTTTGCATATTTTATAATAAAATATTCCTTTATACCAACTATTATGACAGTGGTACTCGTGTCCCAGAGCATGTTTCTTAATATATTTCATATTTAGTATGAGAAAGTGTTAGCATCCAAAATGACTAAATATTTTAGTGGAATTTGGAAGAAAATATACATACATATGATTTAAATTATAACATGAAATGAGAAACAATATAAAAATTCCATTGGAGACACCCCTAAAATAACAGATTACCCATGTAAGTCGTTTATAATATAAATCATCGTATCATGGGGTGAAATAAATCATAATAGAGGGGCGAGGTTAGAAACTCTTTAAGGATAATAAACATAGTTGACGATATTATAAATAAACGTAAGTAATTAATTATAGTGAATAACTAATAAATCATTCCATTAAACCATAAACATGAGCATAATATGGAAGTAATTAAATCATATTAAATAATTACAAAAAAAATAAAATGGGGAAGAATAATATATATGGATATTAAACTAGTCCAATAATCAAATGAGCTATCAATTAATTGTATCATAATAATGTAATTTATAATAATGGATACAATAAACACACAATCAAGGCTTTGGGAAATTAACTGTATATAAATATTTATAAACCCAATATAGGTTTTCTCGTGAGACCTAATTATTCATCGAGATGATCTAGTAGCCCCACCCATCACCTACTAAATTAAATTCATTTCTTATGTAAATGGGGTGAATCATAATATATATATATATATATATGAAATGAGAACAACATTCCCCAAACTGTGAACATAATCACTAACCATTCTCAGTATTATAGTGAATGTTATTAAGATATTACATCCAATGTCATACTATCATAAACCATTTTATATATTACGATAGGTTATATCATAAAATATAAATACTGGTAAATATTATTATTCAAATAATGCTGATCAAATAGATAAAAATACCAATATATAAATCATGGAAATCTTATGAGAAAAAACCATTTCTATATTGCATAAAATAGTTCTTTTATCACTCTTTTGTATCTATTAAAAAACAATATATTAAAAATGTATATCACAGAAAATAAAATAAAATTAAATATATATTATAATTTAGGAATAAATTTTGTCCAACTGAATTGAAAATAACAAAAAAGAGTTTTAAATAATCATTAGAAAATATTATCTTTAGTGCCGTTTAGGGGAAAATTTTAAAGAAACATTAAAATATAAAAGGAATAATTTTTTGAATAAAACATGAAATGAATCAAGAAATTTCTTCATTATAATATGATATTTTTTAGAAAAATAATGTTGTGTTATAATATATTATGTAGATCACATGAAAATGTGTGATAAATTTGGATGTTCCATTTCATTGGGATGGCTAAATAAAATAAATTAAAAAAGAAACCCTATAAAACCTATAATATCCATCAAATAAATATGAAATGATTTGGATAGTTGAGTTTGGAAAATATAAACGTAATATAGAATTTATTTTGAAAAATAATGAAGAAATAAGTTGGTGTTAATGATACAATATGTGACCCAAATGAAAAAAGGTGGTTCGGGAAGAAACAATTATCAATATGAAAACAGTCTTACCATATGCCAATAAAAATTATGGATCATAAAATAATAAATTTAATACATTGAAGATCATGTTAATCATGATATGATACATAAATGGGATGTAATCATGTTTCACACACAATAAAAATTCGGAATAATCCATATCTAAGATAAATAAAAGTGTGATGATAATTCCCTTACAATTTGTATGAAGGTATTACGCACAAAAAATAAATTTCCACAATTATGAAATTATATTCATTAATAATTTTATTAAGAACCAAAAAAAATTTAATTTTTTCAGTATAGTTTTATTGACTTCATTTATGGTCTTTTCATGATTTATAAAATTCAATTTCATCTTTCAAGAGTGTTCACTTTCTTGGTTTCCAGGATTTGTCTACTTATATACATGTATGAATGGTCATTTAAATTGATAATATATGTCTATAATATAAATTATAAGTTATTAATGAACATAAAATTAATATTATTTTATTATATATATTTTATTTTCATATATGAGAATTATTTATTTCATAAATTGTTAATGGTGACCATTAAGAATATTTTAACATTTTTTCAATAATCACACACTATTTTTTCATTATTAATTGATATTATAAAATATTACTAGTTAAATAACATTAAATATGTTGTATATGTGTTTTGTTTTATATTTTAACCATCAAAGTTATTTTATGACTAGACACGATGGTGGATATAAGAAATGAAAACAAGTTATCCATGAATGTGTTAAATCGGCACCTCATGTGTAATGTTTTCATTATTATAGAAATATGAATATCAGTAAAAAAATGAAGGTTAATTTTATATAGAGATAAAAAAATTCAATTATATATAATATAATAGGGAGATAAATCATGTTTGGATATAATAGTTTAGAATATTATAATAAATTCAAAGAATTATAAAAGAAAATAAATAGAGAGAACGTTGATTTAACCTATAAAAATCTTCTCCTTGAGAAACACCATAAATAAATTAGATTTTTTTTATTTTATTTAAAGAAGAACCACATAGATGTTTTCAAGTGGATTTAAAAATAGTAATGTGAAAAACATTTAGATTTTTTATGGATTAATATATGGGAGAAGGATGGGCAGTGAATGGTGGTATGCACAATTGAGGAGGGGGTTGTGTTTTGAAATGTTTATCCATTTGGTTGTTATTTTAGGAAAGGATAAATTTGTTTTTAGTATTATCAGTAAATATACTAAAATAATTAACGAGATGTATATATTATGTATATTATAATATCAATAACACAAGAAATAGTTTATTAAACATAAACTGTATTTCTACCCTCAATTACCGTATTATACTACTCGTAAAAAATTCATGCCTTATAAAAATCACAAAAATTCACCCTAGACATTTATAAAAATATAGAATTAAAAAATGAACTCCATTTTAATAAATAATTTTTAAAAGTATGATAAATTTATGTTTTTAATAAAATAATCATTTAGTCGAAAACAACCGATTTTAAAAATTATAACTAATTCTATAATATATTAGAAACATAAATAAGCTCTAATAATTTTGTATTATAATATTAAAAATAATAATAATATTTATTTATTTATATTTAATAAAATAAATTGACATTTAATAATATATTTTATATATAAAATTGTCGACAATAATTTATGTTTCATAAAATACCAATAATTAATTTACCTTTTCGAAAACATTCATTTACTTATTCATTGGTAAAGATATATTATATTTTGAATAATAAGATGCCAAAATTTTATTACCAGTTTATCTGCTAGTTTAACATTTAAATATTCTTTTTATTTCAATTAAAATTATAGTTTTATATAAAATGGGATTTATCACTATTCACTAGATAGATAAAATTTTCAAAAAAAATTACAAAAAGTTCAACCTATTATAATTTCTGAATTCTTCTTTTAAAAATTATGTTTATTTTCAAAATTATAATTTATAAAATTTTCAAAATTCAGTTTTAAAATAATTGTGACATAAAATGACATTGAAAATTTCCCTAGAAAAAATAATCTTTTAAATTTCAATATTGGAATCATTCTAATATAATGACTATAAAATCATTTTGATAAATTTAAAAAAATAATTAAATATATAATTCATAATTTTCATAATTTTCTTAACACTCTTCATACCCAAAAATTTAAAATCTATTTATAATGATCAATTTTAAATAAGGATATTTAATTGTATATCACTTTTTTCATAAGATTGAATTTGTGTGAAATATATGTTTTCAATGAAATTAATTTTATACATATAAATTCAGTAGAATAATTGTATGTTACATATATTAATTCTCAAGACTGAAAAAATATATCAAATATTATATGAATGAATGAGAAAATAACCATTGGATTCCATAATCTTACATTTGACGATCCAAGGGGATCGTATTAAGGATGTCCAAGATCACTAGAAATATCGTAATGATTTACTATAATCCAAGATAGATAAGTATGAAATTGAATGAAAAATTAAAAAATTATTCAGGCATAATACTTTGAGGGCTCAAACTAATTCAAGATAAATATTCCCCAATGATGTTGTGAATGGTTGAGGTGTCCCATACCACGAAAATTGCATTACATATGTTTATAACACCCAATTACCCATTTTCTGATATTAATGGCTTCATGTAACCATTTGAATCTTCTACTAACCCATTGCAAACCCAATAATCTATGAAACCATTGCTAGAATTTTCCCAAAGCAATTTCATGTTTGTAATTAATTATACACATTGTGACTTTTTCTTATAGCCAGTTTTTAGTTTGTCTAATTCTTTGAACACTGATAAAAAGTTATTATAATGACTCCAAATAGAAATGAAAATGTGTGAAAAAAATATTACACCTTTAGAAGGTTTTATATTATCCCCAACATTGTGATTTCTTTCTACATGATGTTTTTCATGAGTGTTGACGATACACAAATAATGCCCATAATACAACTCATACTTTTCATATTCACAAATAGTTTCTCAAAAAAAATATTCCCTAATAGATAAAAAAAGGGAATATATATCCTTAATATAATATTTTATTATTAATAAAATACCCAAACTATTTCGTATATAAAATTTACAAATTTCTTAGATGTTATAGGATCCCAGATGATTACCTGAAAAAGATTCGAGTGAATCATTTTTAGTGGAGAAACATGAATGATTTTACAAACCTAAATTTGTATGTTTAGTATTAATAATATATAATTTTTCTAAAAAATTAAATAACCTGTAATGGTCCCATATATAATTTTTATGACATTATTTGTTTTCCATGTCATCATTAAATAATTCTCAGTGAAACTTTTATCAAATCATGGTCACTCGCATATAATGAAAATTTTCTTTGCTGATTTGTATCCAAACAATTTTGTTCTTATTTAAGAAATGTTTTCTTATCACCATGATATTATCCATAATTTCATGGTCATGACATGGCAAAATCAATGTCTTCTATCCAATTTTGATACAACAATGTGGGAATGAAATGGATGTTGACACAATGAATTGAATGAGGACATAATTATTGTATTGTTATAACAATTTTATATTATAATTTCACAAAGGAATATGAGTTTACCTTGATCAAGTAATGACCACTACAAAATCCATAAGTTATATTGCTATGCAATAATTGTGCTTTATGACTACACATCATTCTATGGATGATATGGTGTTCTCATATTCAGTTGACTCAAATATTTCATTTTTAATAATAGAAAAAATATAGAATTACATCATTAATCTATTTTATATATAACTAAAACATGTAATTTATGAAAGATGAACCCGTACTAAATAATTTATCCAACAAATACTCCACCAGGTCGGATTGTCTAAATGGGAGGATTTTTCTCAACATGGTGAGTCAATCCACAGTCATTGAAATAGAATTTGTATTCAATAATGTTCATGGTATAACTATTTAAATGTTAGTTAAAAATATCCTCAAATACCTATAGGTATTGTAATCGACCACTACTAACCATCCATTCATTATTTCTTAACATACATTTATTGATAATTTAAGGATTTGAAGATATTATCTCAAATCATCAATCTCATTATTAATTACCATAAATGGGATTTAATTTCCCTGAAAATATTCTTAACACGTATATTAGTAATACATTAATAATGCTGATAAGTGGAAATATGTTAATCTTGAAATGATATAGTGAATACCACCCGATTATTGAAACGTAATTAGAAATTTAACTAATTTAACGAATCATAATATCTGTCTACACTAATTATGTTTGACCTCACAATGATACAATCCAAAACATCTACCTCATACATATGGTCAAAATAGATCATGTTAGTTAAATGATTAACTATTGAAAATATATAATTATAATTATATTCATTTTAGTCTAGATGAATATTCCAAATCATGTTCATATGCTTCCATTGGAGATGAGATTCCTTAACCACTTCAAAATTGCAACTTTAGCTAAATGCATTGTCTATAGATTCCCCCTTATATAGGGTTTGTATAAAAGGTTTAATTAACCATTTTAAGGTATTTTACCCATATTTATTACTTCACGATTATATCTCACAAATAAATTATTTATTTAAAACAATTAATACTAGTGAAAATATGGAAATTTTATCAAAATATTTAATGCATCCATGTCTTCGTATAATAGAAAAAAAAATCTTATTATAAGACATGAATATATAATATTTATCATGTTATCGAAAATTTGATGAAATATAGGAAACATCATGATATCACTTCATTGTAACACAACCATTATCATATCTAGAGACATCTTTATATACTATAGTCCTTAACTAGTTCATGTAATACTTAAATGAGTGATAAAGAGAGATGTTTTTCTAAATAAGTGAAAAATATTTTGATAGTCATATCACCTTTCAAATGGAATATTCTTTCTTATCCACATATTCATGTGACATAAAATACTCAAGAAATCCATGAAAAAAGTTATGATAAATTCATACTAATCCCAGAAGACAGAATATTTAAAAAAATAAGTGGACACAAAACTATCAATTCTATATTACATTGGTCCAATGATATTATTATATCACAAATTAGCTTCCCAAGAAACTATTACTCTTAGATACACATTTAACAACTAGAAAATATAGTATACCAATGATGGTCTAATAATTAACTTAGTAAAACATTTATTTTTTCTTCACGGTAATTCATAATCTAAAAGTAAACTACAATATCATCAACAAATACAACAAAATAAATGTCAAGGAATATATAGATGATATAATTTTCTAATTAAATGAAGGACATAAGTTCACTCATTAGTCCAATGGGTGTGATGAAATATTCATAATGGATAAACCGTCCCAAAAATGTTTTATTCGAAATATCATCAATTTTGGAAATATCCTGTGGAGATCCTGACCCCAGTTAATTATTATAGAACCAATTTTATCATTTTAATTGATAAATGAGAATATTAATTAATGATATATGTTAATAAATTTTCATAATAACTTGATTGAATTTACGATAATTATTAGATAAACTAAAGGTATATTCTACATTTATTTTGAACAAAAATGTATTAGCCAAACATGATGTACTAGTTCATATGAATAATTTCAATTCCAAATATATATATTTATCATTTTACTCTCAAATTTTAGATTAATTAATTCAATGATATTGTTGAGAATGATGTTGTTTTAATTATATTATATTTATATAATTTTTTTGTAATCATTCATGAGGTAATCCATAAAAATCATTTGTATTTAAATCCTACTATCAATTAACTATTACATGTTTTTTGTAATTTAATATTTCAACAAGCGATGTCATATTAATTACCACTAAATGGTGATATAAGGTTTTTTAAAATATGAAAAACATCATTCTCTACTTGTTTTTATATCTATATCCCCCATGAATACATAAAGGCCTTCATATATATATATTTTAATATGGATTTACAATCATATTACTCTATATGGTCATTAAATCCCTTTACTCAATCCAAATGAACTATTTATTCCATAAAATACAATTGTTTGACAATAATGCCCCATATAATATACAGTTACTCGATGATAATGAAACATGCTACGAATTTGAATACTCTACACATTTATTGTTCACGTTGATTCTTAATAATAATTTATTTAGGAATAATTTCCTTGTATATCCCATATTTGATTAACATCGAATGAGGATGGAAAATAATGTGATGTTCCAATATCAAAATAGAGACGAATAAAAGATGATTTTTGAATAATATTATATCATACATTAGAGGGACCTTGATTCATGATTAATGTCACCTACTATACTCCATACAATTGATGAACATATACCTTTGAATATGTATTCTTTCGTTACATGGTTTTCAATTCTACAATTGAATAGTTTCTGGAATTTTTCTGGATAAACTATGACTCTAGGTGAGAAAAATTCTAATCGGATTGTCACATCTGAGCATAAGAGACCTGAGCTTGTGTCTGGCCTCTATCACCTTGTGATTCCAATAGACTATAAAATGTTCTCTTGATAAATGATTATGTATTTTGAGCCAGAGGTGAACCACCTCCTTAAGACTATGATTATATTTCACATTTATTATCATTAATATGGTTCCATCCAATTACCATTAAAACAACCATACATTCTCTAGAAATTTTATGTCCAATATATCCTTAATCCACTATTACCCTACTAAAAATCTCAATATTATCCATAATATAGAGGAATAATATTTGGGATAAAATCTCTGTACACTATCATTACCCAAAGATGAATTATATTTTTAACACTAGTTTTTTCATCCATACGGAAATGACCAAAATTCATAAACATATATAAATAATCATTCACATGTAGGATTTATTACTTTTATTTGAATAAGTATTTTTTCTTGTTATCATGAATGTGATGGGATATAATTATTTTATTTAATAGATTCTATAAATCCCACAACACAATTACCATGATTGATCGAGAAGGGAATGGTAGATCCCTCCATTAGAAGAAAATATTCTACCACATATAAGTTTCTAGATTAAATTTTAACTCAATTGGTGTACCAAAAAAATATATTATTCTATTAATTGTATTGAGTTAAAAAAATATACTTTTTTAATTATGGAGACCCCAAAATCATTAATTGATTCTATATCATAAAATTTACTGAATAATAAACATTTTATTATTCAACATTTCTCTTCCCTTTTTTAGTGTAAATAAAATATTCCATAATTCCCTAAAAAATATCTTCAATAACATTTGTATTATGTGTAACAAAATTTTCTAGACACTCATCCTACTAGTTTATAGATCATATAAATTATCTATTTTCTATATATAGAACAAAACGGAATTTTATTATCAATTTTCCAAAACAGAAGACTTCCGAATTAAAAATCACCATAACCAATAGTGAGTTTAATTTTTCATTTACAAAATTATACATTATAACCATTCCAATCACATTTCCGATATTATAGAACAATATATGTATCATGTAGTCCTATTTTCATGCCTTAATAATACTACAATAAGTTCTAAATGAATAAGATAAACCAATGATAATTATATGAAAAATTATCTCAATGTATTTTATAAAACCATTTTACTAAAAAAACCATGTAACTTGATGTTCAGCTTAAAAAGGTTACCTACATCTTTTTAAGATACCCAATTCATATTTCAAAATCCCGATATATTTTTAAAAACAAAGAACATGTTCTGACCAAAACCTATTCAATATATAACATCCCACACCAACTCATTTGAATCAAAATACATAGAGTGATACTAACCTTAGATTATAATCATAAGACAATAATTGAGTGAAATAAATTAAAAAGAAGTAATAGAATTTTGAGGGATGATTTTTTTAATAAACAAATAAAAATATCATAAAATATATAACAACAATTAAAAAAATATGATATATGACAGATAAAAAATTATTAATAAAATATTAGTAAAACCAAAATATTATAGTAAAAATTAAAAAAGACCAAAGACTGTATCTATAAGGATCAAAATTCTAAAGGATCTTGAAAAAATGGTGCGACACCTATCCAATATGAAGACATTATCTATTTCTAAATTTTGAAAAAAAAATCAATGAGGTCATGGGATACCACTAGAGATTAATTATAATTCCACCTTGTAGGATTCATGGTTGAAGAAATATCTAAATTTCCCATTCATACAATACAAGGAAGTAAGTATGATATTAATTAGGTAATCCATGTATACATCCCAAACACTCCATTGGTATAAAGAACATTTTACAATATTTTATTGTAAACAGTTGATAAATAGATAATTTTTTTTAAAAGATATAAATAGGATTCATGGAAACTATTATACAATGATAGTAAACCCATTTCATGTAACATTGAATAATCATTCCAACACCAAATGAAAACACACACACACACAGACATAATTCATACTACAATGGTTCCCTGCATACTGGAGTGTGGTGAGCTATCACTTCACCCCAACCATCCAATGGTGAACTATTTTTGTGGGGGTAATCTCACACTAATTCCTATCACATTTTTAATAGTTTAATTTAACACCCTTATTATTGCATATTTTCACATGAACACAGTCCTAAACAATTATTATAGGATACCCAATAAAAATTTATTGATAACACAATTCCTATTAATATTATATTGAAATATAATTTTATATATGTTTAAATGGGAACTCATTTGGTTTCCCAAAAAAATAGGTATTTTATAAAAAAATTATCTCAATCAATATCATTGAAATGAATTTGATCAATTTTCAAAAAATGAAGACAAAAATTTTCCACAACAATCGAGTTCTTATAAAGACGCATATATTGAGTTTATTTTAAAATAAAGATCGATATTTATTCCACTTATCACATAGATTATTTCAGTTAAAATATTAACTCCCAATAATATCTCATAAAAAATAATCCATTTATCATTAATTTCGGTATTAAAAATAATTTATTATTCTACTCAAGAAATTCTAAATATTTTAATAGTGAGAAGTAATAAACATATCATATCCTTTGATTTCTAAAATCAAATACACAATGATCCATTGTAATCATAGTCCAGATGTCGAATATCACCAGAAATATCCAAGGGATGTCATGGGAGTTGAGATAGTATGAAATGAAATGAGAAATAAAAACTATATATTAGGATAAAATGGATAGATTGAACTAATTCATGAAATCAATCCACTCTTAAATTTCTGAATTTTCAATGTGTCACTTACGCAAAAATAATGCCACATAATTTTAAAAAACATGGAGACAATTTAATTATATTAACGGTTTTCATGTCAATAACATCCTTTTAGTCCCACTAAAAAAATATATTCATGGTTTGAATTAATTCCCAATAAAATTTCATGAAAAAATCACATCATTACTATAAAATTCACATAAAGAATATTCCATATATCTAGTTTTCAAATTGTTTTTAATCTTCCAAAATATAAAAAATGGTATTCCAATGACTCTAAACATAATAAGAAAAATATAATTGTAACATAACTAAAACTAAATGTACAAAATGTCTCATTTCGGATATTATAAAAAATTCACATCAAATTTCCATATCAATTTACCTGATATGATATTTAAAACATTATAAAAGTAGTAACTATAAAATTTAATTGAATATTTATATTTATATTTTTGGTTTAATTTGTTAATTTTTTGTAGTACTATAATTTTTTCAAAACGTTTCACTTATGAAATATTTTATTTCATCTATTATAAAATCTTATTCGAAAATTAAACTATATTTATTTATATAAATTCATATAGAAATTAAAATATAAATTTATATTGTAAATTTTGACATTAATTTCATTAAAATAATATAATGAGTGTAAAATTTTTATTAGTTATTGACATCATTGCTTTTTTTAATATTAAAATAAATTTAACATAATAATATTATTGTATTAATTCATTTGAGATTTCCATTATTAAATTTTTAATTAAATTTATTTATTAAATATCATAGTAAAAATATGATGGAAATTTAAAGGTTTTTTAACTTTTTGTACAATTTTAATTTTAATGGTTATATTTTATACCTATTTTCCTTTGTAAATTAAATAAGGAAATAATATTATTGAAAAAATATATTTATCTAAAAAATGTAAAAAATTTATAATTCAATACTTCTAATAGATATATCTCTAATTTTACCTGAAATATTCATCTATAAAATTCCTATTTTTTAATTACTCATATGGTTTTATCTAAGTGATTATTGTATACCTTGTTATTATATTTTTTTAATAATAATATTCATCATTTTTTCTCAATAGAACATATTTTTGGTAATTTCAACTATCAATAAAGATAATTTTTTTGATACTTTTGTATAGTTATAATAATAATAAATATAGTTATATTTTTTGGAAAATAATTTTAATAGTTCATTGATGTAAATTAGAAAATGATCATTAAATCCTTGGTGGTTATAACAATTTTATTACCATGGTATTATCATAATACTATAATTTATTAAATAGCTCATTGTTTTATAATTTATATATGAAATATTCATGGGAATCCACATAAAAAATTTGTAGAGTAACAAACCCTGTCATTATTTATAATTTTTAAATTTAATTTATCACTATAAAACATAATTTATAGAATTTATATTTTTTAAGGAGTGATAGGATTTCATTTTATTTTTTAATATAGGAAGAATTTGTAAAGGTATTTATATTGCACAAGGTACCTAGTTGACTTTTACCATGAACCATTTTGTGTATGACATTTTTAATTAGCTTCTTATTCAACCACCACGTACTCAATGACCATGTACAAAGAACAGAACATATAGATGATTTTTTTTATAAATATAATTGTATATTGGTATTTTTGACATTTATTATATATCTAAAAATCATATTTTTTATCGATTTCCACTTATATAACAGTCTATAGACTCCGTAAAACCTCACTTCATATATTCTATTAACTAAGAAGAATATTATCCATACATGTTTTCCTCAAACAATTACATGCTTTTATTGGAACTCATTTTTAAAAAAGAAAAGTAATTTTCATCCAGTGATATTCTTTTTACATAAAATTCATCATGTATTCACATTTAATATAAATATAAAATTATCTAGAACCTATAAAACTATCTTATTTTTAGGATTTTTATTCATAAATTCCATTGTGTGAGTAATTTGGTGGAGATTTATAGGTGTTGGATTAATTTAACTTTTATAATTTCTCTCATATTAAATGTATTAATAAAATCCATATATATAACTATGAATGGTTTATTTTATCCACAAGAAGAAAGATATTCTCATCCTCTAGATGTGAAAATTATGATTAATTATATTATTGGTATGGGATTCCTGACATCATCCATATATTTAATGTTATTAGGAAATTAGTTGTATGGGGTAAAGTAAAATGTATCTGAAAGTTATTATTATATTAATAATGTTTTCTATTTGATATTTCTCTTATTGTGAATGTATTGTTAACTTAGTGATTTTTATTCGACACTCAAGTATACTTAAAATTCAAAATATGATGTACTTTAAATATACATAACTCAAATAAATAATTTATTTATTTTATATTTTTCATGATATATATATTCATATTTATAAATATGAATTGTTTTTATAGATAATATATTTAATATACGATATTACATGGTAAAATTTTCATTTAAAATTTTATTTCTGTGTTATGAAATATAGCATGTTTCTTTTTTTAGTTTATAAATATTAATACTTAAAAATTGAATAAATAAAATGTTGGATTCCTTTTAATATTATACACATGACCATGGGTATTTTTGTCTATGTATATAATATTGAATGTAAAATATTATTTTTTTAGCCTACATAAGTATGAAACTCAAACCGTGATGAAAATTATTTTCAATGCATAAAGGGTTGAAATATTCGTATTAGTATTTAATTTATTGTTCCACATATTTTTATCGTATATTGTTAAATTTAATACATATATATAGGGGATTACTTGTTACATCAAATTGTATATAATATACCCAAACCATACATGTGTAAAATTTTAATTTATTTTAATCACTATGTACATAGTCCAAAAATGAATATGAAAAATAATCCTGGGTGTTCATAATTATCAAGTATGGAGTCTTGTTGGATCCTTATATCAGTTTTAACACATTTTCTTTATTATTATAATGATAGATTTATGTTTAGCATTGACATATTATTTCATAGAAATGTTTATTCTCTTTTCTTATCCTGTGTGTATTTGGTTCATTTTCATTTTATGTATATCCTTTTAATCATACTATACATTATTTATTAGTTTTATTCAAGTTTTTTATAGGTATATATTTAATATAGTTCTATTTTTACAGATGTTCTAATATAAATTAATGTAACAATACATAATATATATGTGATATATAAGTACAATTTTGGATAAATAGTTTTTTAATTAATTTTTTCAACTTTTGAAATATAATTCTAAATTTATTGAATGATTCCATGGTAACCTAAATTTATTTTCTATAGAAAAAACTATTTTTTTTTAATTTATACAAACAATAGAATGTGAAACTACCTCTAGAGAATAGGAGGTCCACCATATGTGTTCTAATGAAATTATCTGGAAATTATTTTAGTACTCATGTAATTGAAGTTCTAAAATGGAATCAAATTAACTAAAGATTCCCCATATTAAAAATATCTTGGAGTTATGATAGATTTGACATATTAGGTATGTTATAAATAATCCTGTTTAGTATAATTATGGAAACATAATAATTTACCATTTCTTTTTGAGTTTAAATTAAATTTTCTCCCGGAATTTTCCCATTTTATATAATTCCCATGAATCATGAGTAATAATCTATAATATGGAATAGAAAAGGAATAATATATTTTGTTATTTATTATATTAATTTAGAATATTTTTTATTCAATTAATGATTCTTATTATTATAAATATTAAAAACAAATAAATAATATTTTTTTATTAAGTTTTTCATATCAATTATGTTGATATGAACCAAATATTATTTCAGATTATTTTGAGGATCCCTTGATTTTTTTGCAAGTAATATTCTATTTTAAATATCTAAATTATTCCATAAAATATTTTCAAATAATATCTAAATGAATTAATTTTTTGGAAAATTTAAAAAGGATTAAAAATAATGTGTTATAACATAAAAATTATTTTGTTAAAAATCATTCTTAATTACGCATTATTAGTGAAGTATATAATAAGATTTATACTAATATATATAATATAATATCGAGACATTGACTAATTGTAATGTATTAAATATAATAATATAATTTAATAATTCAATGACCAAATTTTGATACAAAATTTCGAGAAAAACAATCTTAGATACATTCAAGATCTATAACAGATAATTTATAAAGTGGTAATATGTTTTCTTATGAAAAGCTGTATTTCAAATATTAACATTAATGAAAAATTTTATGTCATGTATATTCTAAATTGTATGGAAAATATATTCACATCATTTATCACATTTTTGTATTGAATTCAATCTTCACAACAACATCAATTCTATTTATCCACTATCATGCTTGAAGGGGACTCTAACATATGGTGGGATGTCAAGACACAATATAAGAAGGATGAATAGATTATGGAAAAAGATTTCTATTTTTTCATGTATTTCTAATATTAATCATTAAATTTATATAAATATCATGATTTTATTTATCATAATAAATTCATTATGATAATAAACGAATACAATGTTAAGTTTTATAAATTACTTTGTAACACTCCGACCCCAAAAACACAGAGCCAGTGCATTACATTATTGTTTTAACCTAATTAAAATATATCAAATCTCAATGGACTGATTAGTTTATATGTCATTAAAGACAACATTTCATACATGATACCCATAGTACAAATGTAAATATTGATAACAACATGATACCAAATAAACTGAATTAAACTACCTATTTGAAAGGCTATTAAAGGATATATTCATCATAACATAGTGGAAGGAAACCTAATAAAGATGTGAGAATATTCTCAATATGAATTAATCATTTTAGAAACATGAATAAATAATTATCTACACATAATCAATTTGAAACAACTAAAATGACATGGTGAATAAAAGAAAACAAATTCCATGATTAAGCAGAAAATAAAACCACGTCCATATATTTTTTCATATTATAAAATTCATGGAAGTCAATAAATTAATACATAATAGATAAGATCCATATTATTTGATAACATTTTTTTCTAACATGAACCATTATACCCTCGAGACAGTATATTTTTGTGGGTATAAACAGTTCATATTTTTTAGGAGTCAAACTCGAAAGGTTTGCCACCTATTATTTTGTCTTGTGAGACTAATGGATGCATATAATAGCTATAGTGGGGCCTTCCCATAAATTCTTGTAAAATTATTTATTTATATAATTATTAAATACAACTAAAATATTCATTAACAATATCCATATCATGTATAGGATATAGATTCATCAATATTTCCACATTTAAGGAATCATTCCTCATAAAATCCATTTGTAAAATTGTTTAAGGCTTAGAAAATAATCATATCAATGTAAAAATTATATCTATATATAAATTAAATACAATTTAAAATGAAAAATGATCCCAATGGGGTACTATTTACACCACATAGGCATGATTAGTTGCCCAATACAATGTAAATCACAATGTAATAGAAATTGTAACAAAGTCCATTGCAACATTATAATAAATCTAATTAATAATCATCATGTGAACCACTAAATACAATGAATATATATAGTTTCCTGACATTTTATATCAAATAGGTTTAAAAATTCCCCACACACACAAAATAAGTTGCGAACAATTGAAATCCCATAGAAATAACAGTGAGATAAGAAACCCCTTACCTAATGACCGAATGTTTTCTTACATGAATCATAATGAACTAGATAGTAAAATTAAATTAATTATTTACATTTTAAAAAACCTAATAAACGTTTTGTATACTTATTATGTATTCCTTATGTTCATACATAGATTATTATATGGGTTAATAGATTCAATTAATCGTTTGAGATTACACATTTTCATAGTTTTTTATTATCGGTTTGCAAATATAAGAGTATGGATGTTTGTGTAAAATGAAAATTGAAATCCAAAATTGAATATATGAGTTATTATTGATCATCTGTAATATTAAATGGTCATATAAATCCATTGGTTATTTTGGTAGCGGATGAATCATTATAAAAAATTTTAAGTAAAAGCACATGGATTATATTGATGTTTTTATCACCATGAACTAATTTTGTTTTATAATTAAATACCATGTGTAAGAAATGATTCCAAAACAATAAATAAGATTTAAAAATTATATAATTATATTTTTTATGCATAAATATGTTTTTATGACAAGAATTTAATATGCTATAAAAATTGAAAACGCGCCGTCCTTGAATGTGATAAATTATCACATCTCGGATGGTGTTAAAATTTTTATGTATAAGAGGAGGGGGAGGAATGAGATGCTGATGAAATAAAACATTGTCATAATAATATTCCATTTCATGTAATTTAATGGAATTATTATATCATTTTTATTAGGGGAGGTGAGGATAGGGAAAAAATAATGGTACTTGTGAATGATGTTGAATACAAAACGAACTGAGGTCCACCACTTGGGTACTCCTCTTTGAGAATCTCTTTAAGTAATTTTTTTAGCCTTTTTGAGAGACCATTAGCTCTCAAAAGTTGGAAAGGGCTTGTTAACTATATTTTTAAGAACATTGGAAAGGATGAATTGTTGAGTGTTGTGAGGGTAGGATGGTGTGGTGTGGTTTATATAGTGGATGAGGGAATGTTTTTCTTAATATATTAATCATTAGATTATTATTTTCTCCTAAACTAAGAAATATTAATGATAACATTACCAAAAATTGAAATAAGTGCCTATGTATTCGAATCATGATTTCTTACATCAGCAATGATTCAAGGACTTTTTTTTTATCATAATATATATATATATATATGGTAAATTATCATATTTTAATATTCATATAAAATTCTAGTATATCAGAAAAATCCACAAAATTCACCATAATCATTTTTAACATGTACAATCCTAAAATAAATAACATTTTAATTTTAAAAATAATTTTTTCAAATGTGATAAATTTATTATTCAATTAAAATCATCATTTAATAGAATAATACATACACTTACAATATTTTCCTTCATTTATAAGGTGCCTAAATTTTATTTATACACTCATGGGTAAGGTTACCATTTATATGATTCATAATACTATTCATAAGTGTATATTACTATTCATAATGGTATGTTACTATTCATATGGTTATGTTAATTTTCACTGAAAATTATATTGATTCAATTATACTCAAAATATTACCCAGATCAAAAATGTGTTTTTCTGTTTTTTGAAATTGAAACAATAGAAGTGGAAAATTTATTTTAATGGATAACATAGGAATAATATCATATAAATAACGATTTTTTTTCTTCATAGAGACTCAGTTATTCATGAAATATAGGATATCTACTGAATCGAAAGTATTTAAGATATACATAACATGACATGTTTGGGGTGTAATATTCTATCCACCATCAGAAATGTCTTCCTTGAAATTTTTCATTTACAAATATCATTAAAATGACGTGGGTGGTTCTTATTCACAACGCCCTCAGGTTCCCATGTTGGTTTCTCCATTTTATGGTTTCTTTAAAGAACCGTCATTGGTCAAGTTGTCTGATTTTAGAATACTCTCTCCCTTGAATCAAGAATCTTGATTGGGTATTCATTTTATGAAAAGTCATGTTATAGATATATTTATAAATTTTTTAGGACATGCATTGGGTTAGAAATTTTTCTTTTTGACAATTACACATTGAACACACTATGAACATTGGAGATTCTTGGTGGTATTAATAAACAGTAAGCTATAGATCCAATTCTTTCTAGATTTTTTGAATAGTCTGATGTACCCAAGTCTTGGATTCCCTTTCATACTGAACCATAAGACACCCTTCAACAGAGATAAATTTAGAAAAACATGATCTACTATATGAAATTCCAAATCCTTTTTTGGATGTTAACATAACTTTTTTCCTAAATTGGAATTATTTAATATGTTCCAGAATATTAATTACATTTATAGTTGTCCGGTCAATATGTTCTAGGCCTATACGTTTTCTCTCTCCAACATCATCCCAAAAAGTTGGAGTTTTACACCTCTTACTATATAATGATTTATATGGTGCCATTTAAATTCTATAATTAAAACAATTATTGAAGGAAAATTCCACAAAATGAAATTATTGTTCCCACATACCTTGAATGACATTAGATAACAATATTAACATGTCATCTAGTGTTTGGATTGATCTTTCATACTGTCCATTGGTTTGGGAGTGATAAGTCATACTCATATGATACTCTGTATCTAATTCCTTCTAGAAAATTATCCCAAATTTTCATGTAAATCAAGGATCTCGATCAGACACAATCGATAGAGGTTCACCATGATATCATCTAAGATCATTAATATACTATCTTGAAAGGAGATCAGGTGGTATATTCTCTCTTATAGCAAAGAAATGATTTATATTGAGAGGAAATCAACAATTAGCCACATTTCATCATTCCTTATATGTTCCCTCAAAATTACGTTGAAAATTCTCATCGTAATTTCATCCCGCATCCCCATACGAGTAGGTAAGGTTTGAATGAGCCCTCTTGTATATTGTCTCTCGACATTCACTTATTGAAAAACTAGAGACATTGAAACATAGTTAACAATTTATTGTTTCATTTTATCCGACAAAAAAATGATCCTTAACATATCTATACATCATGGTGCTACATGGGTGTATAGAGAAATTTTTTCTATGAGATTCATCTATTAGTTGCATTTTTAGTTTAGGTACTGTTGGAACACATAAAATCTTCACAAATTTTATAACTCCATCCTCATACACAATTTCGGCCAATCATCCATTATTAACAGCTTTACTTTTATTTTGTAGATTCACATAATAATATTGAGAGCTTCCTATATTCTATATTAATGATGTATTAGAATTCATTTGAAGGAGGATAGTTGTTTCCTCTTATTCAACAATTTCAACAAAAATATTTAGTTGATCCATGAATATTGTATCTCTTCCAATCCATATTTGGGTAAGAAGTCCTTGATCTTTCCAGGATAATGCATATGCCTCCTAGTATTCCTTTCCTACGTAGTAGTGTATAGAACAATAATATTATTTGAGTAAATAGATTTGTATCCATTACTTCAAATGGAGTTCTTTCTATATAAAATTTAATTTTAAACTCTTGTTATCTGTATATATCTCAAATCATTCACCATAGGTATAATGTCTCCTAATTTTTATAAAAATGATTTTGTATTCTATATCACGATTATGTACAAGATAGTTTTTCTTAATAGTCATCAACTTCCTTGATTCATAAGCAATTACAATATAATTTTTCATTTAGATAAAACCCTTACCATTCATTGATGCATCATTGTATATCAAAAATAAATCATTTAAATACAGAAGAGTTAAATTGAAGCTTTGACCAATTCTATTTTTAATCCTTCAATGTATCCTATACGTTATTATGTCCATAAAAATTTGACATTTTTTAATGTGAGATTGGTTAGTTGTTTATCCAATTGGGTGAAATAATGAATGAAAAGACAATATTATACTGTTAAGCCAATAAGACAATGTACCTTAGTTATGTTCATTTGTGTGGGACATTATTTTATTTCCATTGTCTTCATAGGATCAACTATGATTCCATACAAAGCGACAATATGGCCATGAAAAGAAAGTGATTGAATCCTAAATAGATATTTTCTAAACAACCCACATAATTTATTTATACTAATATTTCTTGGAATAATCGTCAAGTTTTTGTAATGGTATTTGTATAATTGATATTATAGAATGAAATAATTGATAAATAAAAAATCAAAATAATTATGATATTCCTACAAAACTCTATTCTTAAGATCCATGAAAACAGAGGGTGTACTATTATGTTCAAAGGCAATAGTGTAAACTGGTAATTCTCATACCTTCTTTGAAATGATTTATTTGGAATTTATTCCTTCCTCAATTGAAGATTATGATATCCCAATTAAAGGTAAATCTTCATAAAAGAGTGTGATAAATGAATTTGATAAAATAAATCATCAATGAGAGTAAGAGGATACTTGTTCTCTATCATAATATCATTAATCTCCCTATATTCAATTAACACCCTCATAGATCAATCATTCTTCTTGACATAGAGAACATGTGCTCCCCATTGAGAAATACTAGGGTGGATAAATCCTTTATCACTCATTTCCTATAGTTGTTTCTTGAGTTATGCTAATTCCATAGTTTCAATTATATAAGTTTTTTTAATATATGTCTTGAACTATTTATTAAATCAATAGAGAACTCAACATCCCTACTGTGGAGGATGTCTAGGTAAATCCTATTAAAAAATATGCATCCATTTATAATTGTTATATAAGAAATTTGATTATTAATTGATTATGTTTTCTATTATTTCCCTTGAATTAAATTTATAATAGCTACTATAGATGGATCTGCATAATATTCAGATGATAATGTTTTCAATATAATGAAAATGGATTCTATATCATTCTCAATAATTGTAACTTCCCTAATCCAGAATTATATTTTTATTATAATTTGGAATCCAAATCATACAAAAGATTATGTTAATGTCATTCATAAGTATTATTATATGGTTGGAAACTAAAGTACATTTGTGGGACGTAAAGGGGACTGACTGAAAGATCTTTGTTGCAATGATACTTCACTTACCGGTTTTGAAAGACAACTCCTTTATTAAATCATATTGGAAATCACTTATTCTCTTGGAAAATTGGTATGTTAAAAAGTAATTAAATGAAAAATACTCTAAAGAAGAATTGTGTGTGTTTTAAGAAACAATTAAAGTATATTCCACCACATCATTAATAACTTCAACCTCTGTTGTTGTAATTGTAAAAGTTTTCCCTTTTAATCATGGTCTTTTCTGAGGAAAGTTTAATTAGTACTTTGTAAAAAAAATTATAGTGTCCCATATCTCTACAAATGAAGCTTTAAATGTCATTTACATTATTATTATCCTTGAATTTATTATATCAATTTTCCTTTTTTCCACACTTATATCAAACTACAATTATCTTCAGCATTTCCTATGATGATTCATTCCATAGTTCTCGCATAATAAGAATTTAATCATTCCTTATTTCTTCTTTGGTAGTTCCCATTTTACATGGTTATGATAATACCTCTACATATCGTGGATTATATTGAATGAATGTGATCTAGGAAATTCTATCTCAATTTTTTAGGGCACGTAATACAATTTCATCTTATGAAGAAAATGATTGAGAAGCAAGTTACCTTCAAGGAAATGTTTTAATACATTAAAACAAAAAATCAATATTGTATTCCGAATCACAAACGTAATCTATAGTATACTTGTCTACTCTACAGAAGATTGTCTCATACTCTGAACCAATATCTTCTTCCCTAAACATTATGATAAACAATTTCTTCTTCATTTTAGGTCCTTTTTCACGAGGGAAATATTTCCCGAAGAATATATCCTTAAAATTTCTCAATTCGATATCTTCCATTTCATCTTTCTCCATTCTATACGAGATCAAGGACCACTGTTGAAATGTTTCTCCCTTAAGGAAATATACTTCAAGTAATACCTTTTCATTTTCATTTTATATTTATTCCAGAAATATTTTTTCAATGGACTTGATCCACTTCTTAGTTACCACTGGATTGTATGTCCCAATAAATGATGGGGGATTCTATCACATGAAACGTTCTAATATAGGCTAGGCATTGTTATTCGTCACAACCTGGGTAAGTATACTCAATATGGTCATGATCAGATCATCTCCAACACTAAATGTATTGAATTGATCAGTGGTCAAATACCTACATTGCCAAAGGGTATTGATTCAATTATTTCCTTAGGAGACACTAATAAATAATTTAATAAAATAAATTAGGTCATAATTCATATTTATAACATGTAAACACTTAACATAATTTGAAAATTTATGCAATGAAAAAATCATAAACATAAACATGGATTATATTTTCATTAAAAATCATTCATAATGGTTTTTAATGAAAATGATAGTTATCCTAATAAAATACCTCATGGGTTTCAATCCCAGTACACAGTAAGGTCTAGTGTTGAGTACCAGAATACCCTAGGTGAAGCCCAAAACCCATTTTCAGAGTTGTTACTCATAGGTACATTTGTTCCAGAACCACATCCATATGTAGTATCTAGATAGGGATGTATTGTAAGGAAAACCTGCACAATATCTACCTTTCCAAAATATTACGATGCTACTATATGATTATCATCAATGTCTATCTTAGTGTTATTTATTGTAAACTAATTTTCATAGATCTAGTGTCCAATGTTTCTTCTAAACTTTGTTTGATATAAACTATAAGTGCCACATCCCAGAAACCCTGATCCGTTGAATTAAATTATTGTATTAACATGATTAGAAGGGAATAGATCCCAAATGGATGATTATTTTATCAGGTTTTGAATACTAAATTGTATAAATTATACCTATTGTACATTTTGAATGATAGAAAACAACATGATATATAATAAACAGAAATAAACCGCCTCCATGAAATATTATTCAAGATTATATTCTTTATAACCATGTGAATTAAAAAATAATAATGGTGAGATCAGATGAATTTTAAGGGATATAAATATTGAAACCATGAATAATTAGTACGTGAAATGTAATCGATTTGACACAAATAATAATTCATGATGAATAAATGAAAACACATGTCATCAATAAGGTGAACAAAATGCATCCATAGATTTATTTCATACTGAAATCCACAGGGAAATGAATAACTTCATACTAAAAAAAATAAGATTCTTATTATTTGGATATCATGTATCTAGAACATGAATCATTATACTGCAGAGATGGTTTTATTCTGTGGATAGAAACCCATCTTCTTTTTTTGTAAAGAAAATCTAAGTGCTTCTCGCCAACTGATTTAATGGTGAGAAATATTAATTCATCAAGTGGATATAGCGGGTCCCTCCCATTATTTCTAGTCTAAATAATTTTTTACAAACTGATTTAATAAAATAACAATATTCATTTGCAATATCCTTACCGATTAGAGGATATTTATTCCTAAATACTTCGATAGTTAAAACATCATTCCTTATAATCACAACATGTAAAATATTTTACGACTAAGAAAATAATCATATCCACATAAAAAGTATATGTATATATAATTTAATTAAAATTTAAAAAGAATAATTATCTCAAAGGGAAAGTAGTTACATCACATTAGCATGATTAGGTACACAATACCATGTAAATCAAAATGAAATGGGAATTGAAATGATGTACCTTACAACATTATAATCAATCGATTTATTAATAATAAATTGAATAACATAACGTAATGAATATAAAGAGAAAAATGATATTATGTATCAAATGGTACTAAATATATACATCATAGAAGATATAAGTGGTAATCAATTCAAATCTCAATGATTTAAAAGTGAGACAAGAAACTCATTACCTTATGACTGAATATGTTCTTTATTCGATCTAGATATCCTAGTTAATGAAATTAGGTTCATTAAATAAAATTTCCATAACCATATATATATGTTATTTACATACTATTTCTTCATTTAATTCATTTATGTACTTTATATGGGTTAATATATTCAATTTCATTAGTTGGGCGTACATGTTTTCTGTTTTTTTTATGATGAGTCTACATGTATAAGTGTTGGGAAGATTGTGTAAAATGTATATTGAAATCCATAATTGATGTTATGATTTATTAATGATAATCCAAAACGATATATTATTATTTAATTCCTTGGGTTATTTTGGGAGAGGGTGAATCGTTATATAAAATTTTAGTGATAAACTGTTTGATTATTTTGATGTTTTTTATCACAATAAACTCATTTTGTTTTTTAATTAAAAAAATTTGTAAAATATGATTCCATAACATTAAATAGGATATATTACATATATATTGTTCTGGTTAAAATATTAAATTTTTTTCATGGCCATAATTGATGATGGTAGTAGAAATTGAAAACTATTAATCCTTGAATATGATAAATTAATATATCTTCGACGGTGTTTTAATTTTTTCAGTATAAGACGATGGAGAAAAGTGGGTTAATGATGAAATATTCCATTCGTATAAAATAGTTCCATTTCATGTATGGTACTCCAATTATCATATAATTTATATGAGAGGAGGTGGAGAGATAGCAACAAAACAATGTTACTTGTAAACAAAGTTGAAATAAAGAAGAATAGAGTTTCACCTCTTGAGTACTCTACCTTGAGAATCTCTTTAAGGCCTTTTTTCCATTTCATGATGCTAGAAAGACATGGACATGAAAGAGTGGGGGCATGGGATGTTTATATATATGATAATAGGAAAGGCTCAATGTATGATTGGTGTGAGGGGAAGAGGGCGTGAGGGGTGGTTTATATAGCGGTGGGGAAGCATGGTTTCTTAATATTTTAATCATTAGTATATTAATATTCCATAGGATAAGAAATAGTTATGATTCAATGACCAAATAATAGTATTAAGTGCATGTGAGTTCGAACCAAGTGTTCTAACATTAAGGAACGATGCATGGAATACTTTATTTATCATAAAATGTTTATATATGGTAAATTATCGTAATTTATTATTCTTAATAAATTATATTATTTCACAAAAAACCAAAGAATTCACCGTAACCAATTTTCAACTTGAAGAATCAAAAAAGAAACTCCATTGTTTGAACATAATTTTTTAACTAATGGAAATATATATTTTAATTTAAATCATTTTTAATTGAAATAATATAAACACTTAAAATATTATCCTTTTATTTTAAGGTGCCAAAACATTATTTACACTTTCATTGGTAATGATACCATTTATAAGGTTCGTAATACTATTCATTTGTGTGTGTTAATATTAATAGAGTATGATAATATTTTTTATTGGTAAGTTACTCTTCATGTAAAATTATGTTGATTCTATCAATCTAAAAATATTACCATGATCAAAACTTTGTATATCTATTTTTTCAAAATTTAAATCACATAAGATGAAAGGTAATGTTTAATGGCTAGGTTAGGTGTATATCCTATAAATAACCAAGGGAATCTTCATATAAAATCTTTTTTTCATGAAATATCATATATATAATGAATTAAATGTATTTAAGTGATTTATAACATAAAATATTTGGGGTTTTATATACTTTACTTCACTCATATGTTCTGTGAGGACGAGGAAGCTATCATAATTAATGTGATATTGTTTTAAAATAATCATTTTAAAAAAGTTCATGTTTTTTATTATTAAACAATTATTGAAGGGGTATATAAGTTTATCCTATAATATACTATATCAAAATTAGTTTGTTGAGATATTGCCTCACCAAGTGGTTGAACTACATTTGAGAGTTGTTATAAATGAATGAATTTATAGAGAGTAGTGGAATGTGGACCTGGATACATGAAAGGAATCTATAATTGTAATTATACATATTATTCAATATTTAAAAATCCTCATATATATCATAACCAATATTGAAATAAAATTTTTACCATGTTGAATTTTCCCATTGATATTATGAATTATAATTTATATAAGAATTTTTAACATCTTTAGAGGTTCCACCAATGAAAAATATCAAGGATAACTATGTAGTTACCCTATCCAATACAAATTTGTTATGAAATATATGAGGTATAGTTATATATATATTACAAAAATAGATTTGGTGACGTTTTTGAAGATTATATGTGGTGGTTATAATTTTTGGAAAAATATACCATCACATGGTAAGGGATTTACCAATCTAAATCTACTCAATGGTCTGAGATGGATGCATATTATAGATAAACCCTAAACTGAGGTTGGATTAAGGGACTCTAATGTCACATATATAATCTTATTACTTTGAAATTTACTTGTTCACTATTAAATATAAGATCATATAACATGAATCATGTTTGAGTGCTACTCACCACTATACACCACATCAATTTGAGAATGATATGTTTTCTTATAGTCCCGTAAGGTGATTTATGGGTAACAACACATGTGGTGACGCTTGCGGTGCTGTAAACAAAAAATGTAATTCTGAATTAGTTAGTATGAAATATGGACGGGTGTGACCATATTCTATAGTGATTCAATAAATGACTTCGGGGTAATGTAACAGGATTTTGAGACCAATGATATTTTGGGACAGTCATGTAATTAATTTTATAGTTGTTGTGTTACTACGAGGGGATATAACATTTTCATCAAGTGTATCATTGTATATTTCTATTTATATTAAATATTACACATAGGAATATTATTATTATTTAGTACAACATATTTAATGTATTTTATTTCAATGTATTTATAATTTCATTTGGTATTAAATGTAATATAATATGATAAAATTATTCACTTTAAAATTCATCTAGAAAAAATAATTAAGTGGTACAATAATTTTTTCTCTTTATATATATTATTGGATACTTATGGGAATATCTAGGATTTAGTTATTTATAATATCAAGTATTCCGGTTTATTTTGGGATGGACCATATGGCCAACTTCCAATTTGGATCCGTTTTTATCAAACTAGGGTATGATTACAATATATTTTCATTCATAAATACTCAATAATTAGAGTTTAGAAACTTAAATTTTGTTATAAAAGACAATATAAGTTTAAATAGGGAGATATTTCAAAAAATATGACATTTCATACTCTTAGAATAGTAGTTACTATAGATCAATTGGATTTACATTTTCTGGAAAAATATGTATCTGATGTTTTCCTTTATGATTCCATAGGATTTCAAAATAAGTGTAATGTATATTGTTTCTAAATATTTATTTACATTAACTAACTCGATATGTGTCAAATTATTTTTCATCATTTAATTTGTATTATGTTAACTAATGATTAATTTTAGATGTTTGATTAAAAATGATTTCTCTAACTGAGATCTTCTTAATGGGTTGATCCACATATGTTTTCAATGAGAGTCGACACTGTAATATTTTTTATGAAAACTATCAATGTGTATAAAATGTAATGATTTAAATGTGTTACATTTTAAAAAAATTACTATTTAATTGATCATTTTATTCAGGAATGAAACTTCTAAAGAATATACAACACTAACAATATCATTGACATCCAATTGGATTAATGAATATTCACAAAATTTATTTTCAATGATTATATGTCTACATAGATCATATATTAAATAAATTTTTTATTATAAAATATCATTTTATGTGTATATATATAATGAATATGATCTTTTATCCATTCTTATAATCATTCATATTATGTTTTATTGATACAATATCAGTATATTCTAAATACTAATATGACTATCATAATTAAATTATTATTATTGTAATGAAATTACCTGATCAAAAAATATATTATATTTTTATATGTTATTAATCTAGATATGATATGAAGTTTTTCAAAGTTATATTATTTCCAAATTTTTTTATCACATAATACCCTTATAAGATGAATGAAAATAATTTATTGATATTTCCTAAAAAATTGAATTATTATTATTTTCTAATTAATAATGTCCTTATATATTCATTTTAACTTCCATATATAGAATATATCTACATAATGTTTTTAATTTATAAATAACACGGTTATTTTTATATAATTTAGAAAACCTTGATGTAGTATTCCAGGCGCCCATGAAATTTTTAAAAACAAATACAATTATATATTTACCTTTTCTCACGAAATTTTTTGAGGTATATTATGATGGTTCATTAGACACCCAAGGATAAATTCATATTTATGATAATTTTTTAAAACCATACGATTCTAAAAAACGTTTAACTCATAAATAAAATGATACTAATCATCTTATTCGACTAGAAATTATATTAAAACATTAACCTATTTTATGATTTGATTATTCACAAATAAATACTTGATATTCAATGACAAAGACCAAATAGTTTATATAATATTATAATAGAAATAAAATATGATGTAGTTTCAATTAATAAAGAACCTATAATCATGTGTTTTTTCCTACATTCATATGGGAAGAATTTTTTTAAATTTTTTATCCTAGTAGAAAAATTAATCTTAAAAGGTATAAATTCATTAGGAATAGTAGAGTATTATGGTTCTTATTGAAAATATTAATCTATAAGATATTGATATTAATATGTTTTATATCTATTTTTATGTGTATGATATACCCCAAAATATTAAATAATGATAATATCAATGATAGAGAAACCCTTGATTATAGGGAGATCCTTGATGGTTGAAATCATGACCCATATGCCTCCTTATTTGTTACCAGAAATATTTTGACCCCATTTAGCAAGAGAGAATAAATGATAATATTATACCTTTTGTCATTCTGGATTGAAAAATGATGTGGTATAATCATGTATCTCGACATTCATAATAAATATCAATGTCTCAGGGGATTATTGTCACATATTGGTGGAGTTTATTTACAATAACAAAAATCAATCACAAATCTAAATATATCATTTTTTCATATATGGGGGGGGGAATTGTAATATCCAATATTTTGATCTAAAAGTTGATATTAACCTTTTATATAGATTAATATTTATCATCTATCAACCAAGACATTATATATATATTTTTTCGAATTTCCTAAATTCACAAAATTGATTACAAGTTAAACACATTTGTTTAATTTTGATTTAATATTATCATATATATAAATATATATTAGGAATAAATTTTTACTCATTTATTAAAAATAATTATATTTTAAGAAATAACATTTCATTTTAAAAAATATATTTAAATAAATTATACCCAAGAAAAAATAAAATAATAACTATTTTATTTCATCAATACAAAAATAGATAGAAATTATTAATGCATTACATTAATATATATAAGTATATATATTATAATGAGAGGATTATAAACCACAAACAAAATATACACTCTTTCACCCAAGGGGATCAGGAATCATCCCTCCCCACAATGAATGGAAAGAACACAATGAACCTATTTTTTATTCATTAATGTATCAACAACCTACGATATTGATATGCCAAATGCAGAGATAAATTTATCTGGAAGTCCCATGAAGATATAATCATAAATCATGATTAATTAGTCAAAATAATTCCATTTCAGTAGCCTTTATATCAATCAACCCCCTTAGAGTCACCATGAATCCTTATATATATATTTATATAGATATATCCAAAAAACATTTTCATAACCACTATTATGAATGTTTTTTATAATAGACTCTATAACATGGTGGTATGGTTCTAGATAATCCCAACATGGATATACTACAATGATGAGGGACATATTATATTTTTTAGCACACACAAATGCCTTTTGATAATCCCACTCTATGATGCCTTGTTGGTAGCCCACAATATTGCTTTCAAGTTGAAAACTATTGTATGACTTGTCGAAATGTGCTGATTGTAAATTGGTGGGGGTAAATTGGATTCTAAAAATTAAAATCATGAGGATTGGAGGAATTTTTAATTGTTACAACACTCTCATCCCACATTCAAGTCTGCTCACTCACTGGATCCTATGTATCTATATGATTCATTACCTTCCTATTTAATTTAGCCATTCTCCTTGTCCTACCCTGTCAATTACTTTTAATAACTGAATACCAAGAGGCCCTATCATTTTCTATCATGATACCTTTAATATTTAGTTGTAATTAAATAAATATTAAAAATGAAAATAAATCGATATATTATTCGAATTTGTAGACTAACATATATATCAATCAA
The DNA here is from genome assembly GCA_963277665.1 of Viscum album. Taxonomy (NCBI): domain Eukaryota; kingdom Viridiplantae; phylum Streptophyta; class Magnoliopsida; order Santalales; family Viscaceae; genus Viscum; species Viscum album. Next base: position 651,900,982 of record OY728164.1, on the reverse strand, counting down.
ATAAAATAATCGGAATGATTGAAAAAACAAAAAAAAATAGATTACCATTGAATTTTTAATTTAAATATCACATAATAAATTTCAATTAAATAATTATTTTTGTAAAATTACCCTTATAATCTTAAACTAAAATATAAAATTTATAAATAAATTGAATTTAATATTTAAAATTACTGAAATACGTAAATATAAATATTACAATTTCATTAAATAAATATACAATTAATCTTACCTAAAAATGTTTAAGAGTATATTGTTTCAAATATTAGTGTTTAATTTTTATGAGAAAACCATAGTTTTTTATGAATATAAATGTTTGAAAATATTAAGATATTTAATTTCATTTTATTAAAATAAATATCTTATTTGGAATCAATATATTGAATTTATCTATCAATAATTTTGTTATATTTTATTATTTATAATGAAATTTAAAATTATTATATCAATCTAGTGTTTCTGAATTTTTATGTTTTATAACCTAATATTGATTTTATAATGAACTAAACTATTCTATAATTTCTATAACTACCATATTTTTAAACTATAAATTATGTATTTAAAATAAAAAAAATTATAATTTTGAAATAGAAAAAGTTATTTCAAATGTATAAAATAAAGACACACTAAATTGGGAAACTACTTAAAATTTTTAATTTATTATTTTAAAAAAACATTCATGTTCAGGGGTGGAAGAGCTTCAGTTATTATTCATGTATATCTAATTAAAAATTTCATAGTCTGATAAAATAAAACTATAGAATGTATTGGTAAAATAATTTTATTTTATTTATTATATTATCCCATAATATACATACCCTCATAGTATAATTACAAGCTATAATTTCCAATGAAAATCACATTCCAAATTCATCCCACTGCTCAATATTTGACTAATTCCTCTATTACGTGGCCCAATTAATTCATAGATCCTTTGTATAGTGGCCCACTCGCTTCTAGTAGTCATAAAATCATCTATTATTGATTTGTTTAAAATTTATTATTAGGATGGGTATAAAAAAATTAAATATCCATCAACATGTAATTAATTTAGAATTAATACTATAATAACTAACAATGTCATTTTAAATAATATCTAATAGTGATCTTAGCTTATAAAATCATCATTGTTCACATAAATATCATAAAACTACCATAGCGAGTGTTGTTTTCCAAAATGGTTTGATAAATTTAATATTGGATATGGTTTTTTTAATTTTAAAAATGTTTTTAATTTAGAAAAAAAATTGGGGTACATTTAAAATATTCATATATTATTGAATATAATAATTAAAAAATTCAAATGAAATGAACCTATTTATTGATATCATATTTAACAAATATAAACAACATAATAAAAATATCCTAGTGTACGGGAATGAGTGTTGTAAGATAATTTAAAAATTGATAATTCTATAATAAAATGTTTATTTATTATTGTTATAAAAATATGTTCAATATGAAATATTTTTATAAAAATGATCAAATATTGTAATATAGAATGATTATTGTAAACCACATCAATGATCATTTATTTTCATCTTATTGATTATTATTAAGCCCTTTAGAGAGGGTATTTGTGAATAATGTATATAAATATGACATAATTTATGATGGATATTCAATATATATAATTATAAATCAATATATAACACCAAAAACTTTTAGCGTTTTGTGAAGAGATACATAAACATTATATTTCATAAAGCACAATTAATATATACATTGATGCTATTTTTTGAATACCCTTATATAAATATCATGTATTGATCCATTAATAAAAAGCTGGGATAGAAAACATAAGAATGCATGAGATAAAATGTTCAGTAATGTTAGGCATAAGAGATATAAATCAATGTTCATATGTGAGTATAAAGGTATGATAACTTGGTCATTAAATAATAATGTTATTCCAAATAAAAAAAATATCACTATCATTTGTCCTATAATATGGATCTATTATAAGAAATTTAAAAAATCATATGATAATGGAACAATTGATAACAAATATAAAGCAATGAGAACATATCATAAACATATGAATATGAATATAATTTATGACTTCGTCTACTTTTATTAATAGTAACATGTTAACTCATTATATTTATGAATTTAAATTAGGTCCTATTTAAAACTAATATATAGGAAAACATGTGTATGTATTAACACAAATAGATGAACCCAAGTCCTTCAATAATGTTGAGAACATAAAATCTAGTTCACATGTAACATAGTTACCTTATGATGTATTAATATTTTCCAATTCATTGGGGGGACATAGTGGAAACATGCATCACATTACCGTAACCAATAAAACATAATTAATATCATTAAAACAATCATTGTATCATTATAGTAAAACAAAATCAATATAAAATAGTTTTAGTAATATTTTATTTTAACATAGTTGTCATGATGGAATGTAACATGTTTCATAAAATCATCTAGAAAATATTATCTTCATAATCCTTAAGTATAAATTAATTTTTTGGGGTAATTAGATTATATACCCATTGAAGCATCAAAAACATCAATGGATTTTATCATAGATGATTGTTTTATATAAAATATTGCTAAAATATTTCATTAATGAAATAAAATGTTGTTTTGATATAAAATTTTTAAAATAAAAATTATGTAATATTATGGAAACAATATTCTTTGAAAATAGAAATTAAATATTTTAAATTATTCATGAAAAAACATGTAATCATGGTGGCGGGAAAATATTTTATGTGCGTTATGATAAATAAATTATTTTTTGACATAATTGGAAAAAAATTACCTCATTCAAAATGAATAATGAACAGTATATTTAATCCATTTGTAAAATGTCAAATATTGGGTAAATTACTATAATAATTTATTGGGGATTAATGAGAAATAATTGAAATAAAATATGTTCCTTTTAGAAAAGGAAATTATCCAAATAATATATAATGTATATATTTCTTAAAAACATTTGACCTATTATTTGTAGTACCGAAAAGAGTAAAATGAAACTATTACATTAATATTTAATGAATAAATTTAGTAGAATATAATAAATACCATTTATAGGATAATAACTACAGAATTAACCTTAATGAAAATATGTCATAGAAAATCCCAAATAGATATTTTATTTTAACATGAACTATTACCTTTATCCTCATCCTACATTATTTGCATTAAAAAATAATATAAAATAAATATATTTTCATTTAACCAATACTAAATAAAATTATAAATAAATATCAATACCAAGCATGATTTAAGTATACATTTTAACACTAATTTATTTATAATTATTTATAAAAATAATTAGTCTTGGAGATAAGTATTTGTTCATGTGCTATTTGATTTAGCTATTATTGGTATGAAACATTTATCATAGTATCGTCATCTGTAAAATGTGAATCATGTAATAAGTACCATGTGAAATTATTATACACAAATTAATAACTATTCATATTCTGTGGTGATAAAAAATAATTTATATCACTTTTTATAGATGGAAACAGGTATGTACACACACGTGATGTTTTAACTTCGCAATGTTTTTAATGAAATAATGATTAATATAATTAAACATTCCAAATTCATTAATATATAAAATAATAAGGTATATTTAGTTGTTATAATCCTATATATGAAAACACCCTATTATGTGGATTGGGTGTATTTTGATTTATTAAATTATTTGAAGGATTTTGATAATTTTCTCTCACCTTAAGGAAAAAATATATTTCTCTCCACATTTAGGAAAAATGAGTTATGAACACAGTAAAACACACGATGTAATTTACTTTGATTACCCATACTGGGATATGCATAATGATCATGTATAATAAATATCCTCCTCACTATACTAATGAATTCTCACCAAATTATATGATAATTATTTTGTGGCCTCAATATCTTTAATAGATCTGTCATATAAATTATTGGATAACTCAACGTGCTCTTTCAAAAAGGAACTCACTACTCCATCTTTTGAATCATCTTTATTAACATTTGGATGATAAGAAAATACATAAAAATGCGGGTTTCTCATTAACACAATAATTTCAACTTCTAATGAGGATGAAACTCTTATAAAAGTCTTTTTTTGACATTCTATCCTCCAATTGAGATCTAAAATATATATATTGAAATTGAACTCCCTAAAAACTATACGTCTCAACCTATATTTTTTATATGGTTTACCGTAGACATAACAACACTTTTTGTTCAATCCAATTGATGGTATAGATCTTTTTATCTTTATTAGTTTTCCATGTGTTCGCAAATATGTATTGCGGAAATTGTGCACTATAAATCCCTAATTATATATTAGGGGTTTCAACTCATACCTCTCCCTAATTAATCTAATTAAAATATCTAAAATTGTTTTCTGTGATGTATATATGGACGTTAAAACATATTATACCCTATTTTAGATATCTAATGGCATTTCCACCATCACATTGGTACAAATACATTTTCATACATTTATCAAAATATTTTTGAGGCATGAAGTGTCACATTTGAAGCAATTCACTTTTCTCTTTAAAAATAATACACAACAACCCAAATTGATTTTATCATTAATCTCCATATCACAAAAAAGATTTTCAGTTTGGTAAAAATTGATTGTTCATAGGCTTTTATAGGAATAGGGATCCAAAAAATATTCATCATCCAAAATTAGACAGTACACATCACAATTTATGGATAAGACATAGATTGTGTCTTTTATAATGGGGTTTCATATTATCCCATCATACAATGGTGTAGCAAACTCATATTCTGAAAAATATTCATTCATTTCATCTCACATTCTTTCATTATCGACAATGAAAAGAATATTTTAAGTGTTTAAAAAGTGTAATCAAATTTGTAAATGGCATAGCCCAATGTTCTACTATGTAGGAACCTCAAAATTTATAAAGGAACTAAAATAATCCAAAATATATTTCATTTCATGGTGATTATAGATAATAAATCAATTGGGAACATTAGTTCCCAAATCAAACGGGAGTCTATAAATTTGGTAGCATATGTTTTTTATCAATTAATTGACTATAATGATGGAATTAATAGAGTTTCCTCTCAACATTATCATTAGTGTAACCCTAACAAAATACTACTTCCATGGTTCTTCTTTCCATGTGTTGATGACCACTATTCCATGTACACATTGATATATGTGCATGACCCCCCCTTCCATTTGTGTTATCGAGGATGGTAGGAATGGTTATTTCATCATTATTGTCCAACATTATATCACACATGTGTGGCCATGATGTCTTGACTACTTATAAAATAAAGCACCTGTTCATTAGGTAAACCAAACAATGTGATATTATGGTCACGATGACTATATAATTGCCTCATTATTATATAAAAACATTAAATTTATATAATCATTTTGACTTTTCTAAAAAAAATGAACTCTCAAATTATTGGTTTGTGAAATAAATATTTAATTAATAGTTTATCATGAAAAATATTGAATCATTTCACTCATATTAAATGTCTCATTTAGTTGACATTGAATCTATCCTCCAAATACTCAAACATTTTCAGCAATTGGGATATACCCTTAGGTCATTTCTCCATAGTAGGGAATAAACCCAAAGAGTTAACAACTATAAAATGTTATAAATATTTGATTATAAATAAAAATAATTTAGTTCATAAAATATACCTTACTGAATTTAAAAACATTTGGGAGTGGGGTTATATCCCCAATAAATTAAATTGATGGATATGGTTAGACCAAAATAGCCAAATTATGATTTTCAAGATCTATTTATGGTAGTTACATTGTTAATATATCTACAATATGATATTATGATAACTCATACTCAAATACCCAAAATCCATTATCCACATTGTTATTTATGAAATTATATTTGATCTTAATGTACATGATCCCAGAATAATAGGAATTGTGTTTTCTATGTTTGATTACATATGAGATGACACACATAATTGGAATGGAGAACTTACTGTAATAGTCATGTCATATTTTTTATTATCTATAGTCATTAATTAAATTCTTGAGTGAATGAATCATACTCATCCTCTGTAGTCCTAAATGAAATTATATTATGGTTTATTTTATTCCATGAATCGAGTGAACTCCCAATATAAAATGAACTCCCAATAGTTTATTTTCCATCATCAACACAAAAAACCAATTCTATATTAGTGAATATAACAAAATTATTCTACTCATCTAATTTATAACAAAACCCGTATTAGATAATATGTTGAATATTACTAAAATTATTCTCACATATTTCATGAATATATTCATGGTATCATTATAAAAAATAGTTGATCTAAATGTTTAAAATAATATATCAAGTTTAGTGTATATAATATAGAGTAATCATATAATAATTTAAATATACAAGTTCAAAACTACCTTGTTTCTTAGTTTATATTTTGTTAATATTGATTTCATGTCCACCATATTTTCCATGGTTTTTTATTTATCAAGATGAAATATTATTAAAAATTCAATTAAATATGATTTTTTTTGGATAAATATTATAAATAGTATTTAAACTACCTTATTGAAATGGAAAATTTTAATTACAATAATTAAAGACATATCTAATTCACAACTGATGTGTTAGAAAAAATTATTATATAGGTTTTTATTTGAGACTCAAAAAATATGTAGCAAATGTAAATGATAACAATTAATTTCTATTTATTCTACACATTAATATTAAAATTGATACCAAATAATTCATTATGAAGTATAATATTACTAACACATTGGTGTAATTGTGGTACAATTACCTTGGTGCTTTTTTGAGGCCATGCAGTGCTATCTTTATATGACACACTGTTAATCAATTATATTGGTTTTTATAGGGATATCTAGTCTCAAAAATTATTCTCTTACTGATTTCTATCCTAATTTATTCTCTCTATGAATATTCTAGAATATATATTCTCTCATTAAAATATTTAAATTAATTTGATTACTCTTTATTCAATGTAATTCCCCATTAACTATATTCTTCTTCTTTACATCCTAATTCTGAACTTTAATTTTTTTCATGAAAAATATACTCAGGTGTTTTTGCCAAATTTATATATATATATATCCACTATAATGTAATTTATTTTTATAATATTTTAATTATTCTTATTACAACACTTGTAATCATTTCTATTTGAGGATTATCGAATAAGCTTTATTTCATATCTCCAATCATCATATTTTCTTCTAAATTCCTTATTGAGAATAATCAATTAATATTAAAAAATTACGGAATATTATACATTAGGATTATTTATTAACACATTTCATGTTTTATTTTCTATTAATTTTAAAATAGAAAATATATATTAAAATTTTTAATTACTATAATAATTGTTTCGTTTCAATTTAATCATGGAATTTACATTCCAATACATATTGTTTGACCCAATTTTTTTTATTATTCCATTTCTTATTATGACAAATACATCAACTAGGATGTTATTATAGATGATACATTATATTGAACTAAATAATTTTAATATATTCTTCAACATGATGATTTTTAATTACGGTACAATTATTAGTTACAAAATATCTTTTAACCAATAATTATTTCAGATATCATTCCATATAGATTGATATATCTATATACCTATTCCTTTTGTGTTATAGGAACAATCCAAATCATTTTTCTATTTCAATATATAAACATAAAAACAAATTATTGTGTCAATTTCATTGGGTAAACATTTCTCAAAAAACATCCATAACTACAAGACCAAAAAATATTGAATCATGGAGATACATTTTTGGAACTCTGGGATAATCATCCTTGTTCATAAGAATCATGTATATGAGTTTGATCATATAAAAGATAGGAAATATCTTGATCTGAATTACTCATTACCAATCTGTCTAGATATTTTGGCTCAATTTTCTAAGGTATTAATGTCAAGCATATATTATTCTATTTTGGAAATCATACTAAAATTGTTATCCAAAACATGGTATATATTTTCAATGGTTCAATTCCCATTTGTATTATATATTCCATAATTATATTTGATTGTAAATTTCTTTTACCTAAAATTATCTAATTATTCATGGTAAAATAATTGTATAGAAATGAAAATAATGTTACACATCCCACAACCAAATAGATCATTGATACAACTGATATATTTTCCTTCAATGTTGTAATTTTTTCAAACCATCTGTTATAAGAGCAATATCATTACTGAAATGAATGAATCAATATTTATAAATCTTAAAGAAAAATATGAGACCTTTATTTCTAGGGACATTTTATGTGCATTGACTTTCAATAATCTATGAACATAATATTTTCTCCAATAGGTATTCCCAGTAATATTATAATTCTCTAGAGACCCCTTCATAACCCTTTTTATTGATGATTCTCTATTCTACGTAGATTTATCTTTGAGTTACTATCGTCCTAATAAACTGAAAACCACTTTTGTGTATCAATTTTCTATGTTTAACTGCCCATTTTTCCTTCCACATCAATGCATTATTAGTCACAAATTTTACATTATTAAGGTTAAATAATAGCCTTTTCTTCAAAAAATTCCTTACAAATGTAGTATACATCAGAATGAGAATATTAATGATAACTTCTCCATTCCATTTTTAATTTTTTTTATCCCTATAGGACCTTCAATAAATTGAGAAAATAATCTTAAGTGTGAAAAAAATTCAACTATAAATTTATTTATTCATTAATCATTATAATTAATATTACCAATATATTTTGTTTTTGTACATGTGTTGCAAGGATAAATTAATATTCAAGTGGCTAGTGGTTGTGGTTTTAAAATAATCAATGATATTTAGCTATATTTTAAAAGCATAATATGAAAAAAAAAATTAAATAATTATTCCTCAGTAATATAATTTGATTAACATGGTGAGCATGGAAATGTGTTTCATATCATAAAATGGGGTGTCAATAATTTTCGAGATCATCACACATCATAGACAAGTCTATAAATTCATTTTCAATATCCTCATTGCACATTACATTGTAGTGCATTATTTTATCATAAAAAATAATGATTCTGGTCTATTAAAAAATTTAATTGTTTAGTTCAACATATATCCCAAAATATTTTTATCAATAATATTTTATTTTTTCAATTTCATTAATTAGATATTACTTTCATTATTTTTTTATAGAAATTTTAGAATTGTCCACAACAATATTGAAATTACATGTGTTTTCTCTCCAAACATCATGTAATTCAATGGATTCCTCATGTATTTAGTATAGATCATCCCATAAAAGAACTAGTTAATTATAATCATTAATAAAATAAATTCTATTGTTATTTTTAATTTTAATCTACACATGTTTATATTTATTGGTTTTTGAATCATCTACCAAATATTGTCCAAAACAATCTTCTTCATATTCATGAATATTTCATAATACCATGGAGAACTATCGAGATTTATTTGAACATTATTTTTTCTATTCTCATGTGGTTTATCTTCACCCTCATGTTCTTGGGAGTTGTTGAGACACTTGACTACATGAAAACCCTTTTTAAACACATGATTTATGATTGGGGAATCTGAACAATAAAACTCCATTTTCTAATTTTGATAATAGTGTAAAATAATGACATCATCACATCAAATTAATCAACATATAATTTTTATACGAGTGAGATATTATTTATGTAATTAAAATATACATAATAATTTAATCATGATTAATAATTATCCACTACCAAGGATTTATGAATTCATTAACATGTTGAAAATGGTATGATGGTTATTATAGATAGAAATTAGAAATGATTATCACCTTCTCTTTTTTATGATACTTGGAAATATAATAACAATATTATTATGTGACAAGACTAATTATGAGTTATTTGTAATTCCATTTAGTATGAATAAATTATAACCCTATTAATTGGAATCCTGATCATGATCTTTTAGACTTTATTTGACTGATTTGTAATTATATTCTTTGATGACATCCTACTATACTCACTTTCCTAGGAGAACAAAAAATGACATTTGGGTATGTTTTGAGTTGTAGTATCATAGTAATATATTTATGGTAATCTATCAATGTGTTAGTTTTAAGATCGAGAGTTATACATTCATGGTTATAGAATTCTAGTAGAGAGGGATTAAGTAAACTCAACCATGGATTAGAAAATTTAATTATTATAGAGACCAATGATATTTATGGATTATTAGTTATTTCTTCAATTAGAGGGATAATAAAAAATTTAAAATATTTATATTGGATATGGAAACCCCCAAATAATTTTAATTACCATGAGTATCCTTTAATATAGATGGAGAGGTTCCTACATTATTTTATATTTTCGTAGTATATATTGAATTGAATCCCCATTTTCATACTTCCAGAGGAGTGTGGTGAGTACACAGTCTTATGTGATTCTTATGTGACCTGGTATGTTTGTTTTTTGATGTAGAGGAATGAAGATATATTAAATGTGATCTGATAGCTTAAACTAATTATAGTAACCATGTGTCAAATAATATAGTACTAGATATGCTAGTATTAACAAGGAATATGTGTCAATAATACCATATGAGAAAGAATTTTATCATCTATTTTGACCAAAAGATTCAAAAGTTTATATTTTTATAAAAAGATCATGAAATGAGAATGAAATGATGTCTAGAGTTAAACTAGTATTATGACATATAACAAGTCTATATTCATGAAAAGTGTAAATTATAGGTAGATTCTCTCAGTATGAAAACTTTTTTGTAGTAGTTGACCAAGTAATTAGAGTAGTTATCCATTTTAAATTTTTTTCATAGTGTATGAAGAAGGTGAATATTTCATAAAATTCATGGTTATTACACCATAACTACTACATAATATCTCGGAGGCTCATCTCGGTTATACAGATACTGAGATATTATATATTTAGATATACACTTGATGTTATCTGGATGGGATATTTTTTAGTGAGGAAGAAATATTTATTTTTTTATGAAAAGTGATGGTACCGATGATAATTTGTATGGATATTCTAAAATAGTTTAATAAATTTCACATTATGGTGCATCCATGCTTTTAAAAGTTGTTCCCAGGCCTTAAACCTTAGTTTGGGTGGCTATGGATGAAGAAGTGTGTATCAGAATTCGTCTCTTGATGACTCATATGAAAATATGTAATGGTTGAGAACTAGGATCTAGTAGGTTTAAATCTAAGCCATTATGTTACATAGTTGATGTTCGATGATATATTTATATTTTTTATAATGCAACTCCCCTGAATTCCTATAGAACATGATTTCATTTGGGGTGATCGTTGACTGATTGACCATTGAATAACAATGCATATCTATATATGAGAAATGTTCAATATAGTTGATAGAATTAATTTATCTTACAGAGATTTACATACTTTACAGAGTACCCTCAAAGTTCATTTGTGACAATGATACTAAATTTATGTCCTGCTTACAATGTGTATTATAGGTGGCCTTTGGGATTCAATTGCGTTTGAACAATGCATTTCACTACTGGAATAATAGGTAAAATGGGTATACTACATAATATTTGGAATAATGTATTCATGATGGGATCATGAAATTTTTTCATAGTTTTACGGATCACAAACACATGGTATGGTTTGGGAAAATATACATTTTCACCATCATTATGGAACTATTCGTGGCCCTATATGGGAGATCCTGCATTTCACCATTATATTGAATTGATCATGGTGAATCATAAGTAATGGGACTAGATATTTTGTGATATATGATAGGTATGTTTTTTATAATATAATAGATTATGAATCTATTATAAACCATCATATGAAATAAATGGACAGATAATATATGATTTTAACATTTAAGAAGGGTGACCACGTGTTCTAGAAGGTATCACATCAAGGTAGACAGATTGATTTTTAGTGTAATCATATTATACACTAGATTTATCAGCACATTATTTATAATGTGTAGGTTTTTACGAGATAAAACCTCAGGTACCTACCACTGTAGTTAGACTGGATACATGATGCCTTCCACATGATGCAACTACAGAGGTATGTGGACCACCCATCATATTATATTGACTAGGGAGAGATATACATAGATAATGAAGATACCATTGAAGAGTACCAAATAAATATCAAGGATTAATATTATAAGAACCGCCAGGGTCATTATATCACTATATTTCATGTCTAATGGAAGTACATGATTTATTTCGAGTGAACCTAGGAGAGGGAGATGCACGTGAGAAATCAAATACCTCATATTTTTTATAGGATTTTAGATATACAGTATAAAAACAAACAAAATTTTGGGATGAATGTAATGACATTGTTAGTTACTTATTAATCATTGTAATAATTTGAGTAATAATTTCAAACCTATATGGTTAGTAATCACATGATTGTATTTCTTGAAAAAGACAAATATTGATAATAAATAAATATTTGATATATTATACCATGCACACCAATTTTTTGGAATATTTACATTTATCATGAACAATGTCTCATATCAGAAATATGATAAAACAATTGAATATAGATACTATGATTTATCCTAGGTGTGAAAAAATATATGTACCTATTAGGTGTTCGGATTGATCATCACCATGTTCAGAATAATATTTAAAAAATTAACATGTCTACATAATTATTGTATTTAATCCTCAACCAAAACTATCATCTATTAAAATAAAAATATGGAAAATTCATAGTGTCATCTATTTAACACTTGGGATTGAGTGAAATACCATGGTGGGGGTTTCATATATGATCAATGAAAGATCATTCATTTTAAATATGTGTGTCAATATACTTCATGGATCCCACCATTGATAACATCAACTATTCTCCATGAGTGATCTATTAGAAAATTATGGTGAATGTTTTTAATATTTTATCACCTTTTTTATCCCATAATTATCATGCTTCAATCCATTTAAAAAGAATGTTTCATTGATTGATGGTTGATTTTTGGGTGTTTCATTATCATATAGGAATTATGAATTTATGATTTTTAATGATCAATTTTTTATATTCATCTGTGTTTTCTCGATTATACAGTAATAGAATGAGAAATTTTTTAATAATTTACTAGTATGAATCCTCATGTTTTTGTTTTTTGGTATTTATCAATATTTTTCATTTCCCATTAACATTATTCATTTCATCGAAGAATTGAAAACGTAAAATGAATTTTGTTTACGTAAACATCATATGGAGAAATATATCATTACCATGGATTTGGAATCATGATCGAAAAAAAATCATTGTGTGAGATGACAATATATAGTCGTGATTATATTTAGATATCCTAGGTCTACATTTTGATGTTTTTTTATTATGTGATGTGATTGAGGAAATTATAGATCATATTTTATTATTATAATCTATCCAGAAGTGATAACATGGCATGGTTGATCCTATATTTGTACTCCTCTTATGATTTTGTTGTTGAATCAGTAGTTTTAGTGGTATGGGAAATATGTATGGAACAATCGAGATTTTATATGAAAATTCCACCAATATATCATGTCCTCTAGAATACCACATATTTTTGGTCCTATCCAGTGGTTCTAGGTATTATAGACAATTAAAAAAATACATGTGACATGTGTCACATGCCATGTTATCTAATGGTGGAGGTAGATTTGTAACCATGTAGTACAATAGAACATGCATGTGTAGGTACACAGTATGGATGTAGAAGATGGTAATGAACATGTACTAAAATGCATCCATAGTACATAAACACAAATATGTATATTGGATTAACCATAGAAATAAAGAGAGAATCAATGTACATTGGAACTAGAAAGGGTACATGGACACAATAACATGATACCCACATATTTTAGTTGTGACCTCTTCACCATATGTATCTAAAAATTACACAACATTCTTTTAGATAATGACAAGTTGTGTGAGATAGTGGTACATAAGTTCCCCAAAGGATGAAAATATATGTCTTGTACCCCCATTATATTCCATGTACTTTTTATATGGAAGGATAAGGATTTTTTCCTATTTTGGATAGTCCTGTATCAGTTGGGAACTTTCCCTTGGTCCATCAACATCAGGGTACAACGTTGCTTTACATAATGGGAAGAGGATTATGATCCCCACTATGGGATTAATATTCATAAACCTCTATAATTACTCTTTATGACTTTAATTGTAGTCCTATATAATTTCTTTATCATACTAATGTGGGGTTTAGGAATCCTAATGAATAACTTATGTGGGAGTATGATCCTGTACTCATATAGTTATTAAATGCACGGTATAACATTCCCTAAGGGGCCTAAGTGATAGGTTGTATGTATGTATTGGGGTCTATGAAGTTTTAATGAGTACATATTTAGCGATTCTTGATGATAACATCCTCTCAGATGAGAACAATCACAATTATAATAGCTCATGGATTGATTTATCCTGAAAAATTATTATCCTGAATCCTCAAGTAGAATCATCTAGAGAACATATTCTTGATTCCTCTCAGAGGCATCGTGTTAATTATGATTATATCTGGGTGTTCTTATTGTCATTTCTCATAGTCTAGGTGATATATATTCTTATGTATGATATGAATACCCTCATGATTATTTATTTTTTTGTATTTCAGGCTATCATACTCGGTATTTTTATACTCACCACTACACATGAAAGTACCGCACATGATATTCCTTATACACATGACCAGAATTTTAATACTGTCTTTATAAGAATAGTTGTATAAAGATAATAGTTGGTATAGAATTTCTATGTTTCATACTGGTAATTAAGTTTGTTATGTGTCCTAAAAGCACTAACATATAAGTCAATTTTATAATTTCGAGGTGGGATTTTCTTGAACATCCAAGGTAAATAAAGAATAATACATTTTTAAATTTATTGATATTTTTGAAATAAATATTAATTTTAATTTAAAGGGGATTATATTTTTGATGGCGTACCCGATACACAACAACCAGTTTCATTGAAATCCTATGTTACACACAACGTTGAGTTATTAAGAAAATAATAACATAATATAATTATTTTAAATAGTAGTCGAACCCTATCCATTATAATGGACGGAATGAATAGAACTAACTAAAATATGAATAAAATTATTTTTTAAATGATTTTAATTTTATCCAATAAAATTTAGTGGCTTAAAATTTGAATGAATATAATTTAAAGCATAAATACTCTTATATTCTCAAAGAGGCCGATTTACTACCTTTTGATGGTGAACCCAACTTAAATATAGTTTTGGTCACTTATATGTATTCTATTTGACAAAATATATTTCTAATTTACAATTGGGAAATCAAAATTTACTTCAGGTAATTTTTTGGTATTTTCCTGATAAAATTCCTTTTTTAAAGAATAGTGAAAAATAATGTGTTAAAATTCAAAACTGCCTTTTAATGTAACATTTTTATATGTTAAGGTTTTTTTAAATTTTGTTTAAAGTTTAATTTGTTTTTTTAAAATTTAATCAAATTTTGGTCATTGTATATAATTTAAATTGAAAATTCGGCATAAACAATTTTCAATCTGTTAATAGTTATTTTTCAAAAAAAACAAGCCTTTTATTTTGACAATGAGAATTAATTTTAAATTAATTTCTTCTATATCTGTGTTTTGAATTTGGAATAATGGATTCTATATTAGGAATCAAGAGTTCCAAATTTTGTAAACAATTATCTTTTATTTTTATAGAATTTAAATATGTACTTCCGTAAATATTTTATTTACCACTGTAAAGGGTAAATATGGTAAATAAGGGAAGGAAAATATTAATATAATAATATTAAATTACCCTAACATATTTTTTACTCTTATATGTTTATACATTACCTATCATGGACATCCTTCGGTCGATTTTGGGACCCATGGATCCAGTTAAGAGTTATTATGGCACATTATATTAAATAATTTAACGTAAAATCTAAAATGACTTAATATTACAACTTTTAGTAAATAAAATTTTAAGTGGGGTTATATAAGATATATCTTAAACTATAAATAAAAATTTTAAATCTAAAAATATTTTCTAAATTATAGAATCTTATATAATTTGTAGTCATCAAATAAATAAAATTATCAATGACACAATAATGATTCAATGTTTACCTCATTAATGGATGATTTAAATAAATAATATTATATTTATTACAATATTATTCAATACCTATCTAATTAATATTAGATGATATAATTTCTAACATGAGTTATCATGTATTAGACTGTAATAATTCTGGGACATTTATAAACCAAGAATCATTATATAATAAAATAATATTTTCAAACATTTTTAAAGAGACCCATCCTCTTATAAAAGGACACCGCATATATCCAATTACTCACACCTCTCAAGAACTTTGGCTCATCCAAACTCTACTAAATTAAGCATCCTATATCCCTCTCTTCATCTTAGAATCATTACCTTAGGCAGACGACACTTCAAGTAAACCTTTTGGTTCAATACAAAGGGAGTTGCCTAATTTATAGGTGACGTATTCTCTTAAGTTATTTTCTTTTATATTATTTCTTCAACCCCATAACCTCTTCATATTAATTTATGTTATAACAAAACCATTATCTCCTATATACTATGTTTTTGTTATGATAATTATTTTAACTATGCTTACACACACCTCCATCTAATGAGTAAAGAACATATTGTTTCTCCGGACGACAAACTAATGACTCACGAAATGATGATTGTTCAATCATCTTCTACGCACTTTTATGGTTGAAATTAAGATATAATTGTTTTTATATATGATATATATTATATTTATATTGTTTCTATGAATATTTATTTTTCATTTATATAATAAATTTATGGTTTTCATAGAGGGTAAATGCGATAATTTCATATGAGGAAGTGTAGTCTATCGCCCTCTCAATGGGATATTACTCATTCATTCCATATGTGGAACACATAAAATATTGATTAAATGATATTATATATGATATTATAATGGAATTATATTATATTTATGTATAATTATTTTTTCATTCCATTAAAGTATGGAATAGAAATGATTATAGCATTCATGCGTATGTACGACTTACCATCTCCATGAACAGTGCATTTCATTTCATATCTCCGAATGTTATGTACTGTAATAAATACATATAAATACTAAAAATATATATCATATATATGATATCTAAATCAGGAATATAATTCTAGAGATAATTGAATTTTGACCACATGGACATGTTGTAATTATAAGAATTTCATTTTTGACTCAAATAGAAAATATCGAGAAAAACCATTATTAACTTATATGATTACATAATGATTATTACATGTTAATAAGTGATATAAAATGAATAATAAACTTGAAAAAGTTTCTTAAGCATGTAGAAACTAACTTTAATTTTTTATTTAAGAGATTAAATAATGAACGTGTCATGTTGGACACAAGGTAAGGGACCTCATCAAAATATCATTTCAGTAAAGAAAGTATTGATTTATACCCAAATTTATTTTATAAGATATATAAACAACATTGAAATTTCATTTCATTCAAAGGTAATATTTTTCTACGTGACATTTTACAAAAAGACAATAAATAATGTTTTTTTAACGTAAGCGGTGGCATCGGCCTTTTCCACTGACGTGAGTATTATTTGATCTTTGTATTCCATAACAAGAAATATTTTTTTTATAAAGTAAAATAAATACCATATACGTTTTTATGTATTTTGGTATTGAAAATAGATTTGAGAAAGTATTAATTATTTCAATATCTTTATATTATATATTTTGATTGAAATGTGGAAATATTATACTTTATTCTAGTTTTATGTGTTTTGAAAATGATATTTTTCATGAGGATTGTTTACATATATGGGTGGTTCTATGATAAAATTAGGGAATGTGAGCCCAAGATAGCTCTCCAATGCTTTGGTTAATTTAATGGAGGGAAATGTGAATTTTTCTCTTAAAGGATTTAGAGTATATACTGTGATGGGTATTCCAAACAGAACTCCCTAGTTAATTCTAATATCTATAATGTAAGTATGATACGGATTCCACACTTTAATGTTATTACTTGTGATTACCATGTGTTATTCATAAATCTTATTATATAATAAGGTATTTTAAAAATCTTATATTTTGATGGAATATTGTTTTATTTCTTTATTTTATGTCACATACTATGATTTTTATGCTCATCCCATGCTTTGAAATGTTTTTCACCGGACATAATGTTGAATAGTGTCATGGATGGGGTCATGGAAAATTAATGTTTTCTAAAACATTGGACTAGACATGACACTTTTTTTAAAGAGTTTTTATTTTATGAAAAAATGGAAACTGATTAGAAGAATCTAGTTCGTAATTATTAAGATGTAATGTAATAGTTAAGTCCTAAATATATATAATTATAAACCTAAAATATTCTCAATGTGAAATATCCATTTAATTCAAGATTATGTAATGTTTTATGTATGAGTCCTTATAGTTCATATCACAGGACGTTTTATACAACTTTATAAGTTTGGATATTGTTAGATTAATGTCCATAAATTAATTTATGGTAATATTTAAATTAATGTTGCATTTAAATATTACCATGTTGCATTGCCTAATATAGTTCAATTTTTAAAATGGTTTTCCTCAAAGGAAATATTTCTTCTATGATGGGACAACATAAGGAGGAAGACAATCTTCCAAATCAACAACATGAGATGGTCAGAATTGAAACTGAAAATTTTAATGTTGTGATGGAACATTTTACTCAATTTATAATTAGTGGTAGTATCAATGAACGAGATCATCTAGATTAACCATAGAGGAACATGTTAGTTGTTGAGAATTTCATGATTCAAAATCCTACATAATTCAAAGGATAATCTGACTCTATGCTAGCTGAAAGAGGGATTAAATCACTGGAGAGGATTTTTGATGTCATTAGGGTGTCCAAAACATCAGAAGGTTAGTATTATTGTTTACATTTTTGAAGGTGAAGTTAATCAATAGTGGGTGATGTAAAAAATACCATGTATAGTGAGGAGATTTATTCTCTAGATTACGATGAATTAAAATTTATGTTTCTTTAAAAAATATTTTACTAAGGTTGTTCGTCTTTGGTTAGACAAACAATTCATGGAATTGAGGCAGGAGGATGAATCAGTGGCTGGTTATGAAGAAATATTCACTCTACTGGTAAGGTATTCCAAAAATTTCATACAAGATCTTAATGGTAAAATCATCTATTTCTACTATAGATTAATTCCAAATTGTTGAAGGGGTTTATCTTCTCTTGAGTTCAAAATTTATGAAAAACATGTTCTATGTGCAAAAAAGGTGGAAATAGATTTTTTTCGATGATGATGTTTTCTTTAAAAAATAACATAATAAGAGGTCTAGGTGGCAGTTAAAAGGGAAACACTCTTCAAAAAAGTATGATGGTAAGAAAAATGAGTTTACAGTTTGTGATAATTGTTGTAAAAATCATGCTAGGGAATATCTTTTGAATTCAATTAAGTGCTATTTTTGTGGTAAAATGAGACATAAGGCTCGTAATTGCACTGAAAAAGATAGGGTTAATGGTAAGACAAAATCTAATCTGTAGTCTATAAAATATTTTTTGTGAAATGAAATGGGTCATTATGAAAATGAGTGTCAAACAAAGAAAACAACAAAGGGAAAATAGCCGAACTATAAATAGAAAAGGGTGGTGAGATCCATTACAACTACTTCAACAGATGTTGGGCCATCAAATAATGTAGAATCAGGTACATTTTTTGATTGTTCAGATTATTCTAATGTGTTTTTTGATATAGGGTCTACACATTTTTTCATTTCTAAGATGTTTTCTAGTAAATTGGGAATTCCATCTGAATATATGAATCATGAAAATATTGTAAAAACACAGATAAAAAATTATGAGACAAAAAATAAATTATAGGAACCTTCTTGTCCACATGTGCATAAATAATCAACCTAAAAAACATTTTTTTCCTCAAGTAGATTTTGGCATTATTGTGGATATGGATTGGCTTTCTATTTATCATGATATGACTGACTGCATAGCTGGAGTGGTTTATTTTAAGAAATAATTTTAGTTTGTGTACAATAATCAACCCTTACTTTTGATAACATATAAAGAAGGTGAGAAAATATTAAAGTATAGAAATAAATGTTACCTTGCACATATTGTTGAAAAAAAAAGGAACTGTTTAGATTAATGATGTGCCAATGGTAAATGTGTATCATTATGTTTTTTCATGATGACTTTCCTGGTATAAAACCTGATCAGGAAGTTGAATTTATTTTTGACTTGGTTTCTGATGCTAATAGAATTTCAAAACCCCATTATCGAATGGATCAAATTGAACTTTTAGATTTAAAGAAGAAATTGGAGGTGTTCTTAGATAAAGGCTTCATTCGACCTGTCACATCACAATGGGGTTCTCCTATCTTGTTTGTCAAATAGATAGATGGTTCAATGATAAGATTCATTGATTATAGAGGATTCTAAACCATTACTATTATGAACATGTATAATTTAACTCATATTGATTATTTTTTTATCAACCCCATGAATCTCAATATTTTTCGAAGATTGATTTGATGTTGGGGTACCATCATTTGAAATTAAAAGAAGCAGAGATTCTGAAGACTGCGTTTTGTACGAGATATAGCCATTATGAATTTGTGGTTATGCCTTTTGGATTGACCAGTGAACTTACTGTATTCACAGATCTTATGAATATAAATTTTTTTGATTTCATGGATATGTTTGTGGTTTTTTTCATTGATGATATTTCGGTTTATTCTAAAAGTAAAGAGGATGTTAGCATTCTTTGGGAGAGGATCAGTCCTTTCAGAACGCTGTGAAGGATGATCCCAAAAAATCGATCCTTGTTTTTTCTTGTATTTCTCTTGAAGTGGACAATCAGGTTATTGGGGAGGTGCGATTTCATACTGCCTCCGTGATGGAAACAGGACCGAGGTTTTAAGATTTGAGGTATGTGGTTGTTTTTGGTCATTTGTGGTAGGATTTAGGTATTAAACCTTTCAAAAGGTTGGTCCAAGGGGTTTATGGGAGTTTGAGGGGGTGATGATGGTCTAAAGGAACCCACCCACATAAATAGAGGTTGTGAGATCCATTTGCAACTCTCCCCAAGAGATTACGGCCCCGGGATCAGGTAAGGATTCTACATCCGATTTTCTGGGAGTTTTTACTGATCACGGTGCTAGCGTGAGTACAGTTTATAGCCCTTGCCCTATTAATATTCTAGTGTTGACAGAACATGTCTTTGGTGAGGGCTTGAATCCTCCCTCTCCTATTCTCACAGTTTTATCTGGATTTTCTGGTGTCTCTCAGAACCATTTTGCGGTATAGAGTGTTCATGATACTCCTCCAATTTAAGAAGTGACTATCGAGGAGAATGGGAATGTAGAGCTACATCATATACAAGGAAGTTCAGATGTTATATCTGAAGATAATGAGTCTTCCTCATAATTTTGGTCGCCAAAGCCCAAGGAGGCAGAAATTGTTGACGATTACATTCCATCCTCTCTAAAGAATGGGAAGAACAACCCTTGTGGATTCATATGGGCTTATCCAGCAATTTCGAAGGCTGAGCATATGAAAGGAATATTCACCCATACCTAGTCTTCCTGTTACAATGTCTTCTAGTAAAGGAAATATCCGTCAAAAGAGTTTGTAAGTTACTGCTAACATCCCAAAGAGTAAGGAGAACGTTGAATCAGACATCATCGAGGAGATTCTCATGCACTCTAATGAAGAAATTCTAGAGTAATTTCCTTAATCAAGATTTCAGAGGATGATGTACATAGAATGTTTGAAAGTCCACTTCATGTTGATTTGAGTGAAGACCAATCATCTTGTATTGATAAACATAATAAGATTTTGATACGTGGTTTCAATGAGGGAAAGACAAGTCTAGAGGAGCAAGTGAAAACTTGGGACATGATGGCATCCAACATCGAGGATCTAATTAAGCACAACCCTGTTATAGAGGCCACCTCTATCAAATGGCATATAGTCAGGGTATAGGAATCTAATCGATTTAATTTGTCCTGGAATGACCTGACTATTTCTTATGAGGATTGACATTTCTTGTATTACAAACCTGTTGTTTTCCCACATTTTTTAAAGTGCTTTCTGAAAAAAAATAATAGAATATTAATTGATTTAATGTAAATAGGACCATGAATGTCATTTATGGGTTATCTTTAAAACTTATTACGAAAACAAATATTTTGGGAAATCCATAAAATGAGTGTTTTGTTTACAAAAAGATGATTTAATTGGTCACATTATTTCAAAAAATGACATAATTTTTGATCCTATTAAAACAAAATTTGTTGATGAATGGCCAAGAACAACAAATATAACTGAAATCTGTAGTTTCCTAGGTTTGTTAGGTTATTACTAGAGGTTTGTTTAAAATTATGCACAGTTATCTAGACCACTGAATAAGTTAACTTCAAAATGTGTAAAGTTCATCTGGACAAGTGAATGTGTAGATTTTTTTCATGAATTGAAATGATGATTATTGAATTATTCAGTTTTCAAACTACCTTCCTAAAATAGTGAGTTTTCTATCTATATTTATTCTTCGTTGAAGGACTTGGTTGTGTCCTTATGAAGAATGATCATGTAATTGCTTATGAATCATGTCTGTTGAATCCTCGTGATTTAAATTATCCTACACATGATTTTGAATTAGCTGTTGTTCTTTTTTCATTAAAGCTTTTGGAGGAATCATTTTTTTGGAGTAAAATGTGAAATATATACTGATCAAAAATGTTTGATGTATATGTTGACTATAAAATAATTGATCATGAGACTGAGGATATGGTTGTAATTAATCAAGGATTATGATTCCACAATCCATTACCATCTGGGAAAGAAAATAAAGTGGTTGATGCATTGAGTAAAAAATATAATGCTTCATTCACCAGGCTAAATTTGGAACAAGATCCTTTGGTTTTTGATTTGATGAACATTGAAATAGACATTTTTTATGCAGGAAACTTCTTCTTTTTTGTTTCAGGTGTCAATAAATTCATCTCTATCAGACAGAATTATGAAAGCGTAGAAAGAAGATAGTGAGTTACAGAAAATTGAATAGTTGGTTCATAAGGTTATGTTACCTGATTTTATCATTTATAATGATTGTGTTTTGATTTTTGGAAGATATTATCTATGACTTGTGATTCGCAGTTGAATAATGAGTTGTAATTTGAATCTCATAGTTCTATGTTTTCAGTTCATCCTGGGAGTACTAAGATGTACAGAGATATTCAATAGTATTACTTGTGGGATGAAATGAAAAAGTATATTGCTGACTTTACAGTGAAGTGTTTAACATTTTAATAGGTTAATATAGAGTGGTAGTTACCTAAAGGGTTGATTCAATCTTTACAGGTGTGAAAGTGGAAATAGAAAAAAATATCCATGGACACCATTATGGGATTGTCAAAGGTATCTCGAGGTAATAATTAATTCTGGGTTATTATTGATGGATTGATAAATCTTCTCATTTCCATCCAATTCGAGATACTTTTTCCTTAGATCAACCGTATTGGTATAATATTAAAGAGATAGTCAGGTTCCATGGTGTTCCCCACTCTATTGTATCTGATTGTGATCACAAGTTTAGAACTATCTTTTGAAAAGTCCTTAAGAAGTACATGGGTACTAAATTAAATTTTAGTACATATCTTCATCCACAATATGAAACTATTATTTAAAATTGGGATATCAAAATTTACTTTGGGTAAATATTTATTATTTTTCTTATAAAAATATTTTTAAAAAAATTAGTGAAAAAAGATTATTTTAATTCAAAATTTCCTTCTAATAAAATATATTTGTAGGGTTAGATTATATTTTTAATTCGTTTTAAAATTTAAATAGATTTCATTTACCATTTAATCCAATTTTGGCCAGTGTATGTAATTTCATTTGAAAATTGGACATAAACAAGTGTCAATATTTTGATAGTTAATATTTTTTTGAACACACATTTTTTTGACAATGAGAAATAAATGTAAATTAATTTATTTAGTTCTGTGTTATGATTTTGAAAAAATGGATTTTATATTTGGAATCAGGAAGTCCATATTGCATAAGTAGCTGTTTTTTATTTTAGAGATTTTAAATATTTACATTAGTAAATATTTTATTCGTCATGGTCAAAGGGTTAATCTGTTGAATAAGGGTAAAAAAAATATTATAGTAATATTAAATTCCACTAAAATGGGTTATAATCTTCTTGGTTGATATATGTCTCACCATGGTCACCCATGGGACGATTTGGGGACCCCATAGAGACACATAAGAGTGATAATGACACTTTATATTAATTAATTTATTGTAAAGACAAAAAGGACATAATCATAAATCTTTTAGTAAATCAATTTTAACATGGGGTTATATATGTTATCTCTTAAACTATAAATATTCATTTGAAAGCTAAAAATATTTCCTACATCATGGTATTTTGTTTATAATTTTTAGACATCCAATATATAAAATTATTTATCACACAATAATAATGCAGTGTTTACCACATTAACGGGTGATTTAAATAGATAATATTATAAATATTAAAATAAGATCTAAAACCATTAAATTTTTAATTGGATGGTTTTATTTCAAACATGAGAAATCTTATCTTCAAATTTAATATGTTACAAACCTTTAGAAACTGATAAAAATTATATAATAAAATAATATTTTCAATCATTTTTAATGATCTCGTCCCCCACCTTATAAAAGGACTCCACTTATATCCCATTACTAAAACATCTCAATATCTTGGGCTCATCCAAACTCAGAAAAATTAAGCTCCCTACATCCCTCCCTTAAACTTATAATCTATAAATTATGTAGATGTCACTTCATGTAAATCATTGGTTCTATGCAATGGGAGATAACTAATTTAATGGCGACGTCTTCTCTTACGTTCTTTTATTTTATTTTACATCTCTAACCGCATAATCTATTTTTATTAAATTATTTTATAACAAAACCATTATCTTTAATTTACTAGGTTGTTTTTATGATAAGTATTTTAACTACACATATGTACACCTCCATCTAGTGGTTAAAGAAAATATTGTTTCTATGGACGGTGAACTACTGCCTCACGAAACGATGATTGTTAAATCTTCTCCTACCACATTTTATGGTGGCCATTAATATGTAACTATGTTTCTATGTGGTATAAATTATATTTCTATTGTTTATATTCTTCTATATTTTTCATTTATATAATACCTTTATGCTTTTCATTTTATGTAAATATGATAATTTCATTTGCGGAAGTGCGGAGTACAACACCCTCAAAGTGATATGGCTTGATCATGCCATACATTGAATGTATAAAGGATGGGGATAATTAATTTTATATATGATATTATAATAGAATTATAATATAATTATGTAGAATTTAAATATAATTATGTATAATTATAATTTAATTCCATTAAATATGAAATTTAAATGAAAGTTTTGTTCATGCGTACATACGAGTTACTATCTCTTTGAATGGTGAATTTCATTTATTATCTCCAAATGATATGTAATATTATTAATACAAATAAAAACATTATATATATATGATATATATAATATCTAAAACATGAATATAATTCTTGTGATATTGGAATTTTGACCACATGAACAAATTGTAATTATAAGAAGTTAATTTTTGACTCAAGTGCCAAATATAGACCAAATGTCGACCATTAGCATAAATGTTTACATGATGATAATAACATGGTAATATGTGATATAAAAGGAATAATAACCATGAAAAGTGTCCTTAATCAAGTATAAATTATCTTCAATTTATTATTCAGGATTTAAATAATGAACGGTTCATGTTGGATTTGAGGTAAGAGACTTCGTCTCAATCTCCTTTCATTAAGGCATATTTTGTTTTATACACGACATTATTTTATATGTTGTATAAGCACCTTTGAAATTTAATGTCATTCAATGGGAATATTTTTCTATGAGGTGCATCACTAAATGACAATAAATAATGTTTCTTTTTAACATAAGCGGTTACAATGACCTTTTACTCCTTTGATATTTTTTTTCATATTTTTCATACTTAATAAGCCGTAATGTTTTCAAAAAGGAAAATAAATACAATATAAATTATTAAATATTTTGGTATTGAAAATTGATATGAAAATGTATTGATTATATCACTAACATTAAATGATATATTGTTATTTAAATGTAGAAATTTTATATTCCCTTTATTATTATTTTATGTGCTGTGAATATGTTGTGGTTCTTGGGAATTGTTTACATATAAGGTTGGTTTCGTGATAAACCTATGGCAGGTGAGCTTGATATTGCAGTCCAATGAATTGGATAATGTGACATAGGTAAACGTGAATATTTCTCCTAATAGATTTAGGGAATATATTGTGATGGGTATTCCAAACATAACTCCCTCTGTAGGTTTGATAGCTACAATGTAAGTATGATATGGATTCCACGAGTTACCATTACTATTTGTATTATGATGCGTTATTGATAAATCATATGATTTAATGGTGTATATTAAAAATCTTATGTTTTTATGGACTAATATTTTCTTTCATTATTTGATAACCCTTACTGAGTTTTCTATTATAGTCCCATGTTTTGAAATGTTTTTCACAGGACTTATAGATGAATAGGGTCAAGGATGGGATCATGGAAAAGTCATGTTGTCTAAAACACAAGACTAGACATGAATATTATTTTCAACAGTTTTTATTTTATGGAAAAAATGGAAATTGAGTAGAAGTGTCTAAATTTAAATTTGTGAGAGGTTATGTAATAGTTATGGCCAAAATCTCTTGGACTCTAAACTTGAAAAGATCCTCAATGTGAATAATCTATTTAATTCAATATTGTGTAATGTTTTAAGGAAGAGTCCTTATATTTTATTTGGATCATTATGAATAAAATTAATTTTTTTATATTAAGATGTGATGTACATGTTATTAATGTATTATTTTATGATTATATTTTTACCATTAATAATTGAATTTTTATTTGGAAATTTGTGAAGGGGTAAATGTAACTTATGATAAGTATTTCCATTGGATTGACATTCCAACTCATTTTTGGTCTCTTTTCATTTTTAAATTTGAGGCATCTTTGGGGTGTTACACTCATTTATCTGCTGGCTAGGATTTCCCTAATGGGTCGGGTCATAAGAAGTTACTAATTATTTATACCAATTTAACAATGATGTCCCATTTAAGTTGAAATCCATAATTTCACAATTTATTGATGTCACAAACCATTAGTAGTTGTAATTGGTAAAAACCATATAACATATCACTCAAAATAGATCCTAGAAAATATAATCCAATGTATTTATATTCACATCATTAATACCATATAAATAATATGAGTCTCTCCCTTGATGTAACACCCCATCAATTTACTATACATTTCTCTTAGATAAATTCCATCTCCTCGCCTTCTTTTATTAAATGAAATAATGAATTAAAATTTATCACGATTTACAATATATAAATGGAATGTAAAAATATGAAATGATATTTAACCATAATAAAATTATAAATAATAACAAAAAATATTGTTCATAATACTATTTTATTGTGATTTATTATAAAAAAAATTATTATTACTCCATACATATTATTTATATCATGTCAATAGGTTTTATTAATAAAACATTGTATATGATAAATTAATAAAATCTGAGAAATATTAATTTCAGTATAAGAAATTTTAATTTAATGATGCATGTAGAAAAGAAATGCTTTATTAAAAAATTACTTTTATTATATATATATATATATATTATTTAAAAGTTAAATTATTTCAATTTTAAATTACATTTCCAAAAAAGTTGACTTTATTTTTATACATTGAATGAAAATATTGTATTAGGATAGAATTTTTAGATCATTTTCAAAATATTGAATTTTTTGTGAATTGTGTAGAATAGAATTTTAAAAAATACAATTTCATATATGAAAACTTTTTGATATCAAAAGAAAATAAAAATTTAGGAAACATATTTTGTAAATAAAATATGTATATTATCATAAAAGAGAATATAAAAAATTTTATTTTTAATCTGGAATCATAATTTTAGCGTTTTAAGATCAATGAAATATTTTTTTCTGATTTTTCTATGTATTATAAATTATGATTTTAAAACAATATTTATCACCATTTAGTTTTTAATATTACGAAATTCATTTAATATTTGGAATCAAAATAACAAAATCATTAATTAATGGGAATTTTTTTGACATAAAAATATGTTATCGAGGGAAAATGAAAACATATCATGGTAGCTGACAATCAATGTATAATGTTTAAAAACCTAAAAATGGTAAAACCATGTCATCCAATGTTTTATTTAGAGTTCCATTAACCAATAAACCTCACCACACAATTATTTTCCAATTCTGGAAAAACAAATTACATAAAATGTATCCTATCAATAATAAAAAGTAATGCGAATTAAAAAAATGGCACACCAATTGTCAAAGGAGAGCATAATCTCTCCCCTATTCTCATTTTTCCAAGAAAACAGTCAGTTTGAAAAAAAAATTATTATATCCCACCTTAAACCACATATACACACCTGATAATTCATTCTGTAATTATAATAATACCAATAAATAGTGTCATCCCTCATTAACCAACTCCGGTTGACCCTGAACCGGTCACAAAATTCTATCTACAAAAAGTCATGAAGTGTGTTCCTAATCAACCCTACAGGGAAGCTAATGTCGGGCATCATCATATTAACATACATAATCATTTATCAAAATATGAACAAATTAAGTTAACTAAATAAATATGTAGGATAATAAAATATAAATAAAAATTCAAACTAAAAAATATATTACAAATCGAAAAATAAAAAATTTGAACAATGAAAACCAACTGAACATGACAAATACAACATCTCCATGTGACACCATGGATTAATCTATGATACCAGAACCAATCATCACCCACAATGATCAATACCATTCTCAAACATGCACCAATGATAAAAAAATATACAGTTATAGGAATGTGTACAAAACATCTTGTTGGCGTTTCCAAAAAAATATATTCCTGAAGAACATCTTATAAATAAAGATACATCTTATTTGTTTTTTAAATAAAATATATATGATTAATTTTATTTGAAAAAATTTTACACTATAAATACATGGTCATTTGACAATTTTCCACACAAAACCACATTTTAGAACAAGAGGTAAATTTCACATTTAAATGATAAAATATGACGTCTTCATTTTTTATAAAAAAATAACTTTAAAAATTGGTCATTAAAACATTTCCCATAACACTTTGAAATAAAACACTAAAATTTTATAAATGAAACACACCATGAATTGAAGATATAGAAATGATCACATAGTAATTTAAATAGAAATAATAACACTAGGGTAACTAACCAAATATAAATATCATCCACCCTCTATAGACAAATAAGTGCCAATAGATATTGGAGAACCTAATAGATTGTGGAATAATCAATAACATACTATAAATCAAGACTCATTGTCGAAATCATGCATCCCTTGCCAACATAAAATTTCTCCCTCACAATCGATCATTGTCTATAGGGTCTGTGTGTGGGGAACTGTCCTATAAAAACAATAATCAAAACATTTCCAATATCTTATTATGTCCAGATAGACATAAAATTATCATAACAAGTGGAATAGTCATTATTAATTTTTTACCTATTCTCGGATTCCATTTCATGTTTATAAAAGGGGGTGAATAAATTAATTCCAACCAAGAATTCCGTAACATGCACATGTATCATACATAAAAAATTTACATAACAGAAATCACAAAAAGTCACCCCAAGGAGAAATAACACTCCATAAATAAATATATATCAATGGAGGTCACACTGAGGGTCTCCATTTCCACTCAATATAATTTTTCGATGAGGATCCCATAACAAGGATGTACCATACATTAATCATAATGGATCAATTGGATTCCCCATCAATGGAATCCCATACATTAAATATATAAATTCTGATACGATTATCTGATGACTTTTTTCATTAAAAAAAATTCACTCATTTAAAATAATTTTCCAATGGACCTCAAGCATCAATTTCAATTAGATTAAAAACCATATTTCTATCAATTTGAAAACACACCAATATAAATTTAAATTTCAATAATTAAAATTCCTTTGAATCATTTACACAAAATTTTCAAAAAAAATCCACTTTTATCATTATTCCAAATAGGCCTCATATTGTCATCACATGCCAAAAAAATTTCATGATATAAAACCACATCTTTTCTCATCCGAACCCACATTGAAAACTCATTTATGAGACCCAAAAAATATTTAAAATTTAAAAAATAATTTACAATGAGAATCTATGAATTTAATATCACTAATCACCCACAAACGACAACAAGACATTGTATCAAACACATGGTGTGCAAGGTTTAATATTACAATACCAGTTATCAAAAAACAAGGATGAAACCATCACATTAAAATCCAAAAAAAATCAGTCAAATAATTATACATCAAAAATTTATATATAATTATGTAGAAAATATAATGAAAAAAAATATTTATTAAATTTAAACGATAAATATAAAGGGAACCCTAACTCAAATTACATGTGCTTTGACAACCCACACCAAAAACTAATTCTTCAATGTTTCAAGAGCCAAAAAATGATGATAAAACCTAAAAAAATAAAATCCAAAAAAATAAACTAATTGAACTATAATCCATATATCCATATAGCCAAGTAAAAATTATAAAATCAAGGGAAAATGGATTAAATAGTAAGAGGGAGAATAAAAGAGGATAATTCCACAACAAATCATTCCATCATACTTGATGAATCCCTTAAATCCACACCATGTGAGAAAATGAAAGGCTTAGAGAAAAATGGATGAGGACCCTATAGTTGATACAACATTTGAAGATAAGGACACATTGACATTTTTGTAAACATTCTAATATTTTTCAAGGGGAATTTTACAATTTCTAAGAACTAGGAATCATGCACGGTTTGGCCGAACATTCTATTAATCTATGAGATAATCGTGAGACTCTTACTATAGAATTGGAGACCATGAATCTAGTTGGTGATTTGGTTTCCCAAAACATGCACCAAATATTTTTAACACCTATTTCTAAATCTATAATATCATTTTATGCTTCCCACATGGTTTTATAAACCATTAACAAGTAATGTTCAACGCCTCAAACCCAAACCATAAGATGCATGGTTTCTTAGGTGAGGTTGCGTGGATTCCCATAACCACAGGAAAACCATAAACCACTATCTAGCAATCTATAAATACCCACAATTTATCAATACATCAAATGAAACTAGGAAGTTAATATGGGATCAATGATAAACAAAATATTACCGAAATAATCTTACACATCACAATCAGTACTCACAAGAAAAACCATGATCTAATAGAAGAACTAGAATAATAGATGAAAATAATATCTAGTTGTGAAAATTCTCCACACCATTAATTATTTCTAAAACAAAAAATCAAAAAAAAATATTATATTTTATCGTTAAAAGACAAATAATTTCTCTAAAAAAATGACCTATCCTCTCAAACCAAGAAATCCTCTTCCACCACCGAATAAAAATCATACCTTTTTCGGGAATAATCCACCATGTCCACAACAACATTCATAAAAAAAATGTAAAAATAATTCCAAATTTGTACATCTATTCCTATAAAATGTTATTTTAGTGGACAACACGATCCCAAAGTTCACATAAAGAAAAACTCAGAAACAAAAACCCTAAAAAAGATATCAGATGCCTAAACAACCCCAAAAACTAAGTTATATTAACAACATTGGAGGTATAAATAGGCTCCCTACCATTAAAAATAAACTAATTTAGCTCAATAATATTTATAATAGTGAAAACGTCAATTTTGGTTATCCCCACCATTTTCAAATATCACATGGTTCCCAATCAACAAACCCACCACGAGACACCTTGGGAACATTCCCCAAAGGCCATCTACCCCAACAATAAAGTGTAAACATGAATAATGAAATACCAAATCACGAGACATGATAAATATGAAACCATTACATGAAGTCAAATTACAAATGTAAACCAAAATAGATAACCTCATCTGAAATGGAACAACTACCTAATTCCATAGAAAATGAGACCACCATGATTTCATACAACAAATGATGGAAATCCAATACAAAATGAACAAATTGATGAAATGAGTTAACTATGACTATACCATAAGAAATATTCTCCAAAAATAATTATATTTTATAAAGAATCTTTACATGACCCCCATCCATCATTTGATACAAAATAAGGACCATGGTCTCTCACAGCCTATGATTAATAACTATGCACAATCATTACTCTAGTTCCTAAGGATAAATCACCAATGTCTTGAATCATTCACCATTTTATTGTCAAGAGTTGATAAAAACTCATTTCTAATTAGTAATTTTCACTTATTAGTTATTCCAAAGAATTATAAGCATATAACTTCTCACAATAATGACGATGTAGTGGAAACATAATAGTTAATGAGGTAATCCTCTTCCCAAAATAGAAAAATTAAGAATTTAGGAATTAAAAATAAACTCCCATTAATGATGATATTATCAATATAGTTACAACATAGGCCATTAAAATTTAAAGAGAAATCAATACCAAAAAACCCCACTAAAACAAACCAATAATTAAAAATAATCACACATAAAAGAGAAATAAAACTGAACATAGAACAACAACCTACTTCCTCAAATTGGATATGCATAACATCATTAAAACACCTTGATAGAACCACTTAAGGTGGAATAATATTTAATAGAAACAGTAGAAATTCATATCACATGGACAAAAATTTATACTAATATGCATTAAAACACTAAAGAAACATAATGATCCAACATTTAGAAGATAATGAAAATAGATCAAGATGACATTTAGTAACTTCCCTAGTTGCAACATCTTTTGGATGGATTCTAAAAACCTTATCGAATATACCTTCACCGCTTCAAGGGATGTGATGAAGGATGTCTTCCTAAATCACACCCTTTAACAAAAATTCATCCTGAATATCTTTCCTCGCCATGTTATCAAATGATATTTAACCAAAAAATGAGACCATTAAATGAAAATAAAATTGACAACCTCTCTAAAAAAGTGAGCCTTCAAAACATCACCTGCAACCAATTATGGATGTTGTAGATCTAGATTCAATAATCTAATGAGTAACCCTGACACCAAACCATCACCTTCTATAGATGTCACTTCTCTATTACCCTTCCTCACCTTCACTACCTCAATTAAATACTGACATATGAATGAAGACTTGAAGAACACCCATGTATGTTATTATCGAGGGTTGGTTCGAAATACCAACTTCCATCACTTTTAGGTCGTCCCAAAAAGCATAAATGGTGAAAAAAAATCCCCTTAATGAATCAATATACTCAAGGATACTTTATATCCATTCCATTTTATGCATCCACTCTTCCACTTAGAGAGAATCCGACTGACCATAAAAGGGAGGTAGATTTAAATTTCAAAACATGTGAAGTAATTCTATAGATTGATCAACTAGATGGAATTATATAGATAAAACACCAAAAGACACACCTCATATATCCAAAAATTATTTACGTGGGAAGACACTAGAAATAAAAAAATCCAAGAAAACAATAAAAACAAACTCATCAAAAAGAGTTCTCATAATAAAAATTCCACTGAAGAAAGAATTCAAAATCATAAGAAAATACACAATACAACCACTGGTTATCAAATTGTCTTAATTTCCCAACCTATAAAAACTTTTAAAAATAATAAAAACCTTTTTAGTTCCACACTAACCAATGTAATTCCATGGATTCTCACACATTCACATTTCAGTGCCACACAGGGAACTAATCAACACATGCTAACCATGTAATTCATTTTTCAGGCCAATATCCATCCACTTTCCCACAAATATCAATACATGTGATCAATAATGGGAAAACAAAATGTCAAAATAAAATTAAATTTAAAAAAAAAACATTCCACCCATGATACCACAATATTAACCCACATCCCATTTCAAAATTCATTAACCCATTCAAAATATCACTAAAAACCAAGTCAATAAACAATTTTAAAACACTACACAACAATAAATTTTATCATGTTAAAAGTAAACTACCATGGAGTCCATCAAAAATCTAATTCACATCATTCAAAACATTGTCAACTTCTCATAAAATATATTTTAATAATACATCATTTATTAAAAACACATTTCTTCATATTTATTAGAAATATTGAAAATCTAAATCAATGTTATTATTTTTTAAATAAATAATTTTAATAAACTTTGGGATTTTATCATTATAATCCAACCTCGTTAAAAAATTTATATTTCCCACATAACAATAATATAAAAATAAACATTCTAATGTACTCATTAAAATAAATCTAGAATCATTTTTCCAATATTCTAAAAAAACCTTTAATTATGGTGAATTTTTTTTGGGAAATTCCAAAATCAGACTATTGAACAAAATTAAAAAACAAATAATACCATAAATCACTAATAAAGGGGAAACTAGTGGTGATGGGTGGCATCAACATATGGTTGGAGTAAATATTCCAATTTAAAAAGTATCATCGATATTATTAGACTAGCGTGTCCCTAGATATAGATGGATTTCATGGACCTATAATCTCACTGAGACCATTTTACCAAATCACTTTTAATTTCAAATTCATGACAAAACCTATATAAACTAGATAAACCAATCGAAATCCCAGTTCTAATGGGAACTCTTGGACTAGTCCTAAACGTCTTTGCTAGGCGCTCACCATGACCATCACACTGTGCTATGGTAGTCCTACTCCATCTAACATAGCATCCCAAATAAAAAAAGGGTGTTTTGAAAGAAAGGACCTCTAATGAACCAAAATCCTAGAATACCAATTTTTTCATGAACTATCATGGGGAGAATCTAAACCGGTATCCCAAATTATTCATCAGAAAGACCCGAAGGATGTTTCCAATGCCCAGGTGTTGGAAAATAGTATCGTGAATCATCGCAGTAACAAATGGAATGGATTACCCCAATAAAAATTAATAAATCAAAAAAATATAGTATAATAATATGAATTAAATTACAAATTGAAAATCTGTTTACAATGGTGAAAATATATCAAACTCAACAACAAAATCAAAACTGAACCACTAAACCAAAACATTTTTATGTGACCATAAGGTTTATTATCTGATACAAAAACAATCCATCACCCATGATGATCAAGACCACGATGAAACCCACACTAATGGATAGAAATGAAATTATAATAAGAGTTATAATTAAAACACATTAGGTGTACTTAAAAAAATCTATTCCTAACACACATTCATTATGTAATAAAACATAATGTTCCGTTTTGAAATTAAATATTAAAATTTATATTTTCCACCCATTTTAAATTTAATAAAAGCTGATAAAATTATCATTTCCATATAAAAACATGTTCTTACCTATGATAGAGTCATTATCATTTCATATTGAATGGATGATGTGATTATTTTTTATCTAAAAAAGAAAATGTTATGAATTGATTTTTTTAAAAAAATATCATAATTCTTAAAATCAAACATAAATCATTTATCCCTCACGCACGACATTATTGTAATCAATTGAAATGTTCACAAAATAATGTAAATTGAAATAATAACATTGGGATAAAAAACCCTGAATACTTATCAATCATATTATACAGATAACTATGTTCCAATAGACATTGGAGAAACTATGATCCCAGGAAATAATCTAAATCATATGATACATCTTAACTCATCTCGGAAAAAATGCCTCAATCGATGAAATAAAATTTCTGCCACATAATTGATAGAGACCTATACAGTCTGACTGAAGGGAACTATACAATTAAAATAATTAACAAAACATATCCATTTATTAGCTATGGGCCACTAATCATAGTAAAATATAAACTAGTGAAACAATTTTTCATATAAAATTTTCAATGTACCCCAGGATCACATATCAAGTATATAATAGGTGTGACCCAACCTATTATAGCGTAGAATCCAATAAAATTATCTTATTGCATTCATAAATAAATCACACATCATTCAACAACACGAGTAACCGTAATGATCAATCTCTTAATATATTCAAATAGATATCAAATGAGCCCATACTAAGGAACTAACACATCTCTCAATTTTCATGTGTCATGAGGAGTCCAAAATGTGGAAATATGACCAATTCAAATTAATAGTTCATGAGTATATGAAATTATGTAAATACGATCCATTAAATAAAAACAAGGATATATATTTTTCCATTTTGGATTCACCTAATAATAATTTTAACTCAATTCAGAAAAAGATCCAAAATGGCGTCATGCATACATTATAAATTGAGTCAAATAAACCTTTCCAAAATATTGAAAACACTGTTTTTCACATTTCAAAATCAATCTAAAATTAAATTTAAGCAGTTACACCACATTTTCAAAACAAATCCACTTTCGTCATATTTTAGATTGTCCCACATATTTTTATCTCACGACATAACTTTTTCTTCAGAAAACAAACCCTATTGCCGTCAAAATGAACATTGGAATAAAAATTAAGTAAACCCAAAACATTATTTGAAATCCAAAATATTCACAACCAATTCCAATCCATTAATTCAATATTAAAAATCACTCTTAAAATATAATATGACATTTTATCAAACACATGGTGTGATTTTATTTAAAAATTAATTTTGTCACAAAATAATAATGAAACCATAACATTGAATTAAAAAAATAATTTAAAAGAAGATTCATAAGTATTTTACATATTGTAATGTTAAAATGGAATGAAACCAACAATTCTTAAAATTAATGGACTTGAGAACAAGTAAAACAACCAAAAATTGATTGTGTATCGACAACACACACCCGAAACATCCATTGCAAGGATTCCAGAACAAAAATCAACCAAGATAAACCATTTATAAGAAAAACCAAAAACATAAAACAATTAAATATAAATCCAATACCCACATGACCATAATAGATGAGGATATCTTGATAAATTGAATAAAAGTGGATGAGGGAGAAAATAAAAAGAGAATACTATGAGAAATATTGCCCCCATACTTATAAAAATTACTATTTCTACCCAAATAATTGGGAGGAGAGGCTTGGAGAATAAGGGAGAAGGACCCTATGGGTAAATAAAATATTTGTAGGGGTAAATATTCTTTTTTTGGTAAAAATACGTTGAAGATATTGTAAGAACATTACAATTTTTATTGATTTGTGTACCTTTTATGATCTGGATTAACGGTATTCCAAACCATTTGTCGACCATGAAACCTATAATCGAGTATAGGTTAAACATGAATGGGTTGGAAACATAGCTTCTAAATCTGTTCTCCAACCATGTCAAACACCTATGACCAAAACTATATCCTCCATGAATGCTTTACTCATTGATTGATAAATTGTTCATAAGTTGTGCACTGAGCCTCAGGCACCATCTTTAAGCTACATAGTTTCCATGGGGAAAGAATCCACTGTATTATATCAATTATACAACATTCCACCATATGATTCCAAAAATAAAATACTTATATTTCATAAAAATATCAATGATAAAACAAGTAATGAATATGAGATCAATGGAAAAAACACCTCAAAATGTAAACTTGTTACACCCGAAAATAAAGAGAAGAACCATGATACCAGAGATAAACTAAAAAATGATGAACAAAATTTAGGTGTGACATAATATATTTTTAAATGAGTTTCTCCATGTATTATAGTAGAAATACCTAATAAATAAATTTTTTTTGTATTCTTTTTGGCATTCATATTTCTGTTCCAAAAATATTTTATAAATTATATTTTTTTCATGTATTTTAATTATAAATAAATGTTATATTGTTAATATAATAACCATTTTACAACTTCCTATCAACCATTTGAAAAAATTTTACACCTAACTTGTGTATGTGTGGACTATTAACTCAATAAATTGAGGTATTCCATTTCTCACCACACCCTTAAATAAGGGTTTTAAAAGTTAATATAATAAAATATATGTGATATTATTAGGAATATAGAGAAATTACTATCATTAAAATACTAAAACAATCAAATTTAATTTTGAATAGAAGATGGAATAGGTAATGCCAAAATATTTATTACAATGAAAATTGTTAATAAATGGGGAATTTAAATTTTAATAAGGTATAATATATTGTAAGATATGTATGAATATGTTACCATTATGGATTTAAAATAAATAAATTTATTATAATGTATGATATAGAACGTATGTATCATGGCTGTGCATGAGGATGTTATTCCATAATCTATATTTTACATAATTACAGTACATTCTATATTCACCAATAACATTATTTTGTGATTCCTATAAACATACACTGAATTTATATTATAATATCATTCAGGAAAATTATCAATATTTAATAATCCATTAATGGTTATTTATTTCATGTGGGATTATTTCAATAGTTAGAAAACCTATAATGGTTCCTTTCAATATCTCAATAATGATGATGATTGTTTATGATAAAAAATATATCACTGATATTGTTCGAAAATAATCTCATAAAAATTTTATATTTAATTTTACTATATTTATTATTTGTTTTCATATATCTTCCTATAATTTATTCCTACCTTTTCTTAAATAATTTGTTTTAAAATGATGGGGCTAAAGACTAATTTTATTATTAAGAAAAATTACAATTTTTTTGGAAGAGAGAATCACATTATATAGCGTGAATGTCCAAGCACAATTGTCTAGAATAAAAGGATTTATTGTGAAAATTTTTGGCTTTTTACAACATTAGTAGATTATACTAATACCCAACCTAGGGAAGTAAAATTTATGATATTTATCTTGTTTTTATTGTGAATCTTTCTCCATATTGTCAATGTTCTTGATTCTTTTTTCCATTTTTAACCAATATATAATATTTCTCAAAGATAACTTAGATGATAGTTTTATAAAATTAAAATGATTAAAATGAATCATTTTATTTGATTTCTATATGAAATATCCTTGACATTTTAAAAAAAATGTGAATTGAATTATTTTTTGATGAATATATCATGAAATGTTTTCAATATGTTATTTTCATTATTTATACATTTAATTAATTTCCCTATTCCCATGTTTTTTAACAAAAATAATCCCCTCAATTTTTTTATTTTTCCTTTAAAAACTCTATTAAATTAAATGTAAATTTCCTTTTATTTTTTCATGAATAATTATAATGTTTTTGTACATGCATTTCTCATCATTGTAAACAACTATTATGTATTTTTATAATTTTGTATGTAAATTTTATTACTACACAATCCAAACCTTATATATAGGGGGATTTTAATGATTCGTTTTGGGAATGTTTTTATTAAATTCATTTCATTCTCATTGGTCAAATATGTTATGATCAAATGTTGAATTAATTTTCATATTATCAGAGACATATGTATGGTTTTTTATTTTGACTCGTAAATGTGGAATTGTATTTTACACAAATGAATTTGAAAATTATTTATATATCATGATTTAATGTGAATCAAAATATGATATAAGCCCATTCCACTATTTGAATGTTTTTAATTTAGTTATCTGATTATGTGTGACCCATAAACTATTGAGCTCTATGAACTATATTATGGTGTCCAATGAAATTATCCCTAAATAATAAAATAAGAATATATTTTTAATGACATTTATTTCTCCTTCTAATTTTTAGTGGATCATGATTTTTTAATGACGAATTAGTACACATATGACTCTGGTATTTTTTTATGGAAAACAATTATTCCATGAAACATTATTGATGACCTATGACATGTTCCATGTGTTTTCATAAATTATTTCCATGGTATTATACATTAATTTTTTTGTATAAAGGCATATGGGAAATGATTTATATTTACCATGTTTACCCATACAAAGCATATGAACCAAACATTTGTTATATTTCTATTTCCCAATGTTCTAATGGACCCTATATATTATGATATCTAAAATAAAGAAATTATATGTTTAGAACTATTATTTTGTGTTGATGAAAAATCATAATGACGATGATATTGTATTCAGCCACTGAAGACAATAATCTATTATAATTATACTAGGATTATTGTTTATATTTTTAATAAACAATAATATAATGTTATTGTACATTAATATGTATTATAATTCTATTATATCATTTAGTGTAAGTGTAGTGGTTAGTTTTTTTATTGGATTATAACTATGAAACCATTGTGGAATTTTTTTGAAGAATTCCAAAAATATTAGTTCACCAAAATTTTATGTATTTTATAGTGTTTATTTTCTATAAAATAATGACAACCTCATGATAAAAAACACATTTGATGTTCTATACAAAATACACCTTGAGATTATAACAGTATAGAAGTTTGTGTGATTATTAACTAGAACATCCCATTGTGTATGAAATATAATTCCAACTTTACCCCTACTCTACCACTCTAATGTGAATAATATTTGTAAATTTAAATTATATTTAGGAAGCATAATGACTTATTTAGATGTAATTGGGTTAGAAATATTAATATGAAATAATCACGGAAATCATTTAATAAGACCTTGAAGTAAATAATTTATGGGATACACCATTTTTATGTGTATCTTCTAAAAATATCATAGATTCATTTTTAAACTTACTTTCCTTGTTAAAAATAAATTTATTTGTAAATTTTTTGAACCAAAAGGAGCTGAGTTATCAATGTTTATAAAAGAAAATGAACTCATTGTCCCAATGATTAAATTAATATAATTAGAGATTCAATAAAAACAACATGAAAATGTTCAAATAAAAATCTAAATCTATGTATAATTGTGTGAACCATTATGATATCATGATCAAACAATAGAATGAGATATTTTCTCTCTAGTATTTTAAATGAAAACATCCACCTTCATTTATTGGGCCTCTAGATCAACTTGTTTTTATTAATGAATGACTTTTAATGAAAATATTTTTTAGATTCTTTATTTAATAGATCAAGGATTGGTTTTTTGTATTTTAATGATTTATAATGTTTAGTTGATATATAGAATAATCTTGTAAAAATTTCACGAATGGGTTATGAAATTAGGATTATGATATTGGATGAGAGTATGAATGTATTTTTCATTAGGTGTATTACATAAAAATCATACCTTCTAATGGATAAAAAATTCTATTATCTAATGTTGAAGGATGATGATTATATTAATACCAATGATGAAAATTCCCCCGAAATTAAAATTACATGTAATGTATTACTAATAATAATTAATATTGAAGTTATCATTTCTTTTTATAGTTAATATAATTTCATCAAATGGAATTAAATTTAAGTTACATTTATTCAAATTAAAAATCATTTTATATTCCTTTATTGTTGATATACGGAGTGGAGTAACTTATTATTCAGTTAGTTTCAGGTAAAACAATTAAAAAATTGAATATATTGTAAATTAAATCCATAATGTAGTTATATGAATGAAATTTAATCATAAATTTTGAAAAAATATACTAACATGAATTGTGGATATTTCTAAAAAAGAATCAGAATATTCCCAATTTTTTTTAGAATTAATACATTTAGTAACTGAATATCTTTGAGATATGAAGAGGTAGATAGATGATGAGAATAATGATCAACCCAAAACATAAAACACAAAACAACTCTAGAATTTCTATGATTATGGGAATTATTAAATGTAGTCCATGAATCCAATGGAAAATGAAAATAATAAAAATTATAATAAACCAAAACCAAGGTATAAATGTAAGTCATATGATATCACAATTTCTAAACAAATCTATGACTGAGAAGTTGTATATTGTACCCTTATAATCCAATCTAGAAAATTAAATTTTTTATTTGGTTCATGTAC
Organism: Viscum album; assembly: GCA_963277665.1. NCBI lineage: Eukaryota > Viridiplantae > Streptophyta > Magnoliopsida > Santalales > Viscaceae > Viscum > Viscum album. The sequence continues at coordinate 651,858,981 of OY728164.1, read as the reverse complement.
ATCAAATAATATTATTTGTGATGAATTTTTTATGGACACCACACCACTACCCTAATGATATGATTTTAAAAAATTGTTAAAACCTCTAAATATTATGATTATCGAATATCATTTCAAAATATACTATTTGTTTTTTGTTGTTATATTTTTAATTTTAAATATTTTTACCACTATTTTTTAATTTAATGTGGTTTTGATCATGGACTAACTCTCACTGTATAGATCCCATATAAATTTTTGAGGAATAAAAGTCACATTTTATATCATGAACCAAATTTTAATCATCTTTCTTCATGATTCTGAATATTTTCATACAATGATTTTTATTATTGTTAATTTTTTCTTAATAATTTTTAATGAATGGTATCAAAAAAATATTATAGTGGAAAAAAATATATTAAACATATGCGTTTTTATGGTAATATATTTACATATTTCATGATGAATTTCCAAGTGTTCCATTTAAACCTGAATTTGAGTTTTTCTATATATCGCATACATAGTAATATATAAATTTGAATGAGTCCTTATATATTTTTTCATACTAGTTTTCATAAATTAATGAAGAAACTATATACGGATATAATCATTGATATCATATTCCCTAGGTCGTCACCATATGGTATACCTATTCTTTTTGTTATGAATCAATATGGCCCAATGTTTCATTTTATTTAGAGTTATGAACATGCCAATTTTATTTTTATTAAAAAGTATCAGATACCCAATATTGATTATTAGTTTAATGAACTATTTGGGGCTTAATATATTTCCTCAAATGACATTCAATCATGATAAAATCAACTAATGTTCATATTATGGGATATATTCATGAATATCATTCATATATGTTATGTACATTAAGAATATATAGTTAATATATCCAAAAAATTCATTTACTCTATAAACCATCATGTATCTAATGAATATAGACATTAGAAATTACATCTATTAATTTGTATTATTATTTATAGATAAAATTATACAATAATAAATTAGTAGGAAATAAGATGAATATGCTAAGAATAATCTCTTAAAAATATTGATATAGGGGAATTTGTATTGAAGATTTAACAAATACAATTAAATACTCTGAGTTTTTCATTATTTTATTTTCTAATCACCACTGAGGTTATATCTATAGATCTTTCTTGGAATGAAATTACTAAAAATTGGGTAAAACCAACCATAGTTACAAATTGTCATATTTTCCAGTGATTTTAAGGATATAGAATCCACATTGTGATAGAATTATAAAATTAATTTCTTAAATTAAATAATTTTTCAATGAATGGATAAAAATTTATATGTATAGTCGAATGTGTAGAAAATTTCATTAAACTAAATGAAGTTTTGATTGTGAACGTATGCTCACACTACCATATAATGGATAAGGGTTCGTGATATATATTGTTTCATAAAAATGGGACTGGGAGATGTTTTTTATATGAATAAAATGTTTCGTTCATTTTCATTAATCTAATTAAAGGAACCTTTATAAAATTACCAATCTTATGATTTGTTGTTCGAATAGTTTAATTTCTATATTATTATTGAGGTAATAACATTATGGTTTGATCATGTATATACATATACTAGTCATAAACTATTTAAGTGTACATTCATATATAATGTGTTTAATATACAACAAAAAATGTAGTTGGGGTTTATTATGGATTATTACTACAATATATATTAATATCCTTTGAAGGTTAACACGGTTGAATATTCATTAAATTATAAGGTCTATGATATATTTCCCAATTGAAGTTTTGTTAAATATATAATTCTTAGGGATTTTCAATGTATATACATTTAAATCCTTGGGGATGATTGGTAGTCCATTGATTTTAAAATGAATGTTGAATCATAAATCCATGTAAAAATTAACGTGGTTTAATAGTATTATGTCGATTTGAAAAATAATTTAAGGAATGTCCTAGTGTTTAACCTTTACTGTGATTGAATTATATTATTCCAAACAATATATTCGTTTCAATTATATCATAATTTAAGAATGAGTAGTTTGATGTATCATATATAGAATCATTATCTTTCTACATTTGGATTGAAAAATATATATTCAAATCAAAAATAAAATTTATGGTAAAAAGATGAAGATGGTAATTTTATTTAATGAATAACGATTACTAGTTTGTTAATAATTAATGTATAAATATCTTTTGTCATAGTTTATGTTTTAACCATTACCCACAACTATATAGAAAAATTAAAAAATCACGAAGAATTTATTTATAGAACTGCCCATGATATCTAAATTCAAAAAATTTATTTGTGCTTTACACGATCTACTTACAATTTCAGTAAATTTAATTATTAAAAAATAATATTTATTACATGAAAAAATTAAATGATAATCATTAAGGATGTTTTAATATATAATTATTTAATTCTTTTACTAATATTTGATCTAGATTCAAGGTTAACAATGAAATTATAGGGATTTTTTCTACAACCATTGAAAAATGATATTAGCACTCTTAGAACATATTATTTAAAAATTCAACATCTATCAAAGAAAAGAATTCAAATTGATGGATATATATAGATAGCATTCTATGGGATTTAATTTTTTTTGCGATTAACTGCATCCTATTGTTGATTTTATTTTTTAATGTAGATTTCACTCGAAAAAATAGATGGATCTATTCAAAGACATTGTTTGGAATTAGTTTTGTACTCAATAATTGGGGGATTATATTTGATAATGTAAGAATTTGGGAAGTTAGATAGTTTAGGAAATGGAATATAATTTTACAACAATTCAACAGAACCACATGTCGGTTTATTATAGATATAAATGTAATGTTAAAAATTGGTGGAAATATATAGTGTTAAATATTTGTGCTATGGTGTTAGTTTTAATATTTTCATGAAATATTTTATGAAATTTATAATAATAGGGGATGTTTATAACATAATATATTAGTCTTTTTGAGTATCTTGATCTTACATGGGATATATACTATAACATGGATCTTTTATGAAAATCTTTCTCAACTTTAAAATGTGTTCATTATATCCTTTTTAGTATTTACATACATGATTTTTTTGATATATTGAAATATGGGTATTTATAACTAATGAAGGATATTTATAACAAGGATCAATCAATGGAGATCCTAGTTTGATGATATAATATACTTCGTAAAATGACAACATACAAGGTCATTTTTTTAAAGAATCCATAAATATCAAAATGTTACTTGGTATTCCATGGATTTAATATTTTAAAAATATATTATTATATTTACATTATAATGACACAATTTATAGGGAGAAACTCCTATAATGGAGTATTATTTAGAACCATATGATTATTTAATATATTTTATCTTTTATAAATATTATGTATTTGATATCCTTTATTTCATGCAATAGTAAAGTAAAAATAATAAATTAATAAAATATTATAATTGAATGTAAAAATTTAAAAAATATGAAAATAAAACGATAATACAGTTTATAAAAATTAAAAATTTATAAAGAAAAAAATGTAAATAAAATGATATAAAAATAATTTATTAGAAAAAGTGAATTATATTAATTTATAAATTATTATTATGATATAAATATATTTTATTTATGAAATTAGAAATTTTATAAATTATTAGTATCTATTTAATAATTTTTTAACTATAATGAATGTTAATTTAATGATTATTGGATAATGAACAATGGTTTTTCCTAAAAATACTATTTTTATTCTATATATTTTATGTTTTATTTAAAATATATATTTATATATCAGATAATATTTTATTTCAAAAATTAATAACATCATTGGTTATAGAACTAAAATGCTATATTAAGATTAAAATTTAAAATTTTGTGATAATAATGATTTTTAGGTTATTAGTGGAAATAGTATTTTTGAAAATCATGTGTCTTTCTGACATAATTACAATATAAAAATTAAATTTAAATTTATAAAAAAATACATTAAAATTTATGATATTTAAAATATTAATTAATCATTAAAACAAATTTCAGATTAAATTAGAAAAAAATTGTTTATATTTTCGAACATCGTTAGTATTTTCCTAAAATTATTTTAATTAATTAATAGTTATTTATTTTAAAATTTGTTTTATATATATTAGAAAATTAATATGATGAAATGATATTTTTATTTTCCATTATAATATAAAATTTATCTAAAATTTATAATTTTACATTTATTAATAAATATTATTACTTGGATAAAAAATGAGTTATCTCTGAAAATGATCGATTTAATTATTTTTAAATAATTTTTTAATTACATGAACACTGTTTCAAAAATGTATCTAAATTTATTTATGATAGTTTCATAGACCATTAATCCTTATATATCTATTATTTCCCACATTATTTTCAAGTTTGCATTAAATGTTCTATGATTGTGACATAATCTTTTAAGAATTTACAAGAAGTGACACTAAATACTATAAAAAGTGATCACATTAGATCACCAATTATTCTCACATAAAATAAAATTTCTAGTTAAATATTCCCAAATACCTATTTATACTTCTTATACATATTCTGTTTTTTCTTATATCAACAATGGTTGACCCTTCCAGGATATAATCCCTTTTTCAATGGCGTTTTTCCAAGGAGAACCTTAAAAATTGATAATTAATAATTTTTCATTACTATTACATTATTTTATATTATACCATCATCATAGAAGATTTTAGGAATTATAATTTAGCATAATTAGTTTATCAACATTTCTGAAATTTTACCATGTTACTATAATGATCATTTCCTACCCTTCTTTCACATTGTTCATAAAATGAAAATATCGCGCTTGTGTATGTGAAAACCACTTCGTCCATCATGTGATGTATTATTTTTTTAACCTCTTATTATGGTTAGTAACATAAATGGATTTAATGAATATATATTAAATTTATAACATAATTTTTATTATATGATGCTATATTACTACATAACATCATTTATTTAATTCTATTGAAAAATGAAATCATTGTCTGTGTGTACATTACCACCACATTAAATAAATGGTTGCAAAGAAAATTATGAATAATAAATATTATTTTAAATAAGTTAATATGATTATTTATCCATGAAAAATGTGTATGGAGAAGAACTATTAATTAAAAAATAGTTATGGAAAATGGAAATGTTAACATCAAAATATTAATTTAACTAATGAATTATTAAAAAATTTATAATTGGAATTTGTAAATAGAATTATATATCAAAAGATAAGTTTTAATAGTTTTTTAATTCACATTTATAATTAATCTATATTTATTATATATGGGAAATTGTGGCATGAATTATGTAATGAGTTAAGGAAACAATTTCTTCATATACATTTCCCCTAAAAAGATATATTCTATATGAACCACCTTATTTAATTTTTGTTGTTTGTAAAATTATAATGAATGTATTTTATGATAATATAAATTTATATTAATGGCTCATAAACAAAAATCATAAGTTATATTTTTTATTTTTCATTAATTCAACAAATACAATAGTTGTATAGGTTTATTTAACAATCTCACTTTCTGTTAGTTTTGTTAATGTTTCAATGTATATTATTATTCCCTCATAAGAACCATATTTTTTTATAATACCTAATATTATTTTAATTTATATTTATAAGTATATATTTAAATATAAATTAGATTAGTAATCAATAAAAATAAATCATATAATAACAAATGTTTGTATATCTCTAAATCTTTTAAGGAATAAATTTCATCCATGACCATGTTCTGAAAATTATTTTATTTCTGTTATTATTTTAAAATAAATTTTTGATAATGACATTTTTTAAAATCAATGAATTTATATAAAAATTATAAAATTTATTCTTTTAAAAAATCATGTTTTACTAACTATGGACATTACATTTAATATTGTGAATATATTTTTTTTACATATAAAACCTCAACCAATTTACCATACATCATGTCCATTCATCATAAATAAAATTATCTTAAAATATTCTATGGGTTTTCAATGAAATTCATATTCCTGTTATTTTATAAATTCTTGAATTATTAAAAAATATGAATTTTTATTCTTTTAATTCTGATAATATTTATTAATTTTTTATATATTATCTTTCGTATTCCACAATGTAAATTGTTGATAGTTATTATTTACAAGGGGTAGACTCTAATTATTCTATACAATTTCATTATTTAGATTGATTATAATGATGTTGTAATTAGGATTTATTTGGAAACCCATTTCTCTCACACATTTTAATTTCTATATGATTGAATGACGAATTATATTTTGATCATATCGACAAGGATATTGATATTTTAATTTTTTTGATTAGTAAGACCAGAATTATGAATACTTCAAATTATATTGTTAAATCTTGATTTCTCGAAATATATTATCAACAAGAAAGATATGATAATGCAATCCATTTTGGGACTATGTACACTATTCTTGAGTGAACCTAATTATCCAAGAGACCTTCTCCACAATGTTGTGATCTTTTCAGATATAATTTTTGACAAAGGAAGTGATTTTCAAATCTTATGTGTATTTCAAATACGTACATCATTTGATGATGGTATTCTCTTTTGGATAATGAATTAATAATGAACATATAAAACTCTAATGAAACATGTATTTTATTAATAAAAATATTAATGCAATGAAACATGATTTATTGTCAATAAATTTATTTGTAAATTTTCATATGTTTCTATATTTTTTATACTGTTATGCTTATCTTATTCTCATGTCTGTTCATTAATTAATATCTACCACATTTTCTAATACAGTTGATAAAACCTCTCTATTTCATATGATTATTTATCCTATATTTACGAATGATGTTATAAAAAAGGATATGTATAATATGTAAACTATGTGAGTTGAACATGTGGGTGATGATGATTTTATATCTTAAATTAATTGATTATATATCTATTATCCAATTAAAAAATATAATTATGGCTAATGGGTGTGTATTATAGAAATATATATTGAATATTAAAATAGTATGATCATATCAGCATATATTTTTTGTATGGGTGACCACACATTACCCCATATTTGTGTTTTAAATACAATACCTTACATTTGACATACCTCATAAATCCATCAGACATTTTCCTAAAATAGATATCATATTGTACCACTATTCTATCTTATTAAATTAATATACTATCTTTTTTCATCATCCTAGGATCAACATAATTTTTATATACCAATAAAAAAATTATGAAATAATTTATTTATAGAACATAATTTGGTCTCATGCATTCATCTAAAATTTAAATACCATTTTTCACCTAAAACATTTCTAGAAACCAACCTTACACTTAGTTCATTTGTGGTATAACCCCCACTATAGTACATTCAGTATCATTGATTTATGATGACTATCCTACATGATACCCATTATCAACCATAATATGACACTAACAATCCCCAATAATATTCTTAGAATTGATTAACATATTAAGTAATAGTAAATTCCCCAATAATAATGTATGACCTTGTACAACTAACCTCTAATTTTTTGATATTCTATCACAATACACCAGGATCAGATATATCTAATTGAACGTCATGAAATAATTTTATAATTACATTAATTTCACTTTTAATCCAACTACATGTACTCTCTAATCCCCGTAGAATTATTTATTATATCATTTCCCAAATTATCATAGCCATTTAACACCTCTATCATTTTTTCTATCAAATTGAGGCACTCGACATTTCTTAATATCTAAATCATAGTTACCAATTTTTTAAAATATCCAAATAATTATAGATCATCCCTAAAATTATTTTATCATCCCAACATATTGACAATTAAATAGAATTACAGTCAATGCACCATCATGAAATAAAATCTCATTTCACCCACCTATAAAATCACATTCCACTCGCTGACATATTCATATAAACACATTATCATATCCTATTGAAGAATTATTTCTAACCACTAGTTCACATAACATTATGTTTTGATGAAACTTCATACTTGATTAAAAATCAGAATAATGTATCTGAAATTATCCCACTATCATCATCAATTTAATCCTTATTCTTATTTCACAATCTGTAAATCAAATCCATAACCAATTGACTATCTCATTGTAATTAAGCCTCTTTTGGAAACATACATTCCATAAAAAATATCCCCTCCATCAACCACTTTTAATTTCCATCCCTCACAATTAGATCATCATTATAGTCTCATGAAATACCTGACTCAATCTCCCCCTCCCTTTAATATACTAAAACTTCATTCATAAATAACCCCCTAATACACATCTTTGAAAATATTCCAACTCATACATCTAATAATTTGTATCATGTATCATAGCCCTACCAAAAATTTTAATTACCAATATTCTCTCATTACCAATTCATAAAGAACCTCTATTATTATAGCGCAGACATAATAGAACTTATATTCATCGTTGTCAACAACATGGAATCAATCCACAATTCCTATCATTTAGGGAACTCAAAAGCCTATGTTAACCCCTATCTCTACTTATATTTATACATCATTTCTAATCTCATATAAAAACACTATAATTCAATCATACTAATTATGGTAGATGAAAAACCAATATTCTATGGCATTTTTCAATGTCACTATGATATACAACCTAATATAGAACCACACCACAAAAAATTTAGTATTCCCACAGTTCCATCCATGAATAGTTTTTTGACACTACATGGAAAATAAAATCCTAATTCACCCACACAACTGTTCCAATATAGATTTATATTTGGAATCTCATTCAGAACCAAATGACCCACTATATGATAATTATCCTCATTGGTCATACATACACTTTAATACCCCCCTAAGGGTGAATACTAAATTCATGAACATACAAGAAAACTTCCCCACATAAAGATATATTACTAGAAGATCCCACACATTTTATTCTATTATGTTTATTTAATATACTATTTTAGTTGGGAAATGGAAGGAAAAGTTGTGTTTGAAAAATTTAATATCGAAGTCAAATATTTGGTTTATATTTATATATAATCAATATCATGGATTTTTTTCAATATAAAATTCCAATAATATTTTATTTCAGAAAACACTAAATAATTTACTATTAATTCATTAAATTAATAAAACCCATTTTCTATTACATTATAGTGAAATATATTCATAATTACACATAATATTTCATATATTATGTGATCATAATTAAAATAATGGATGTAAGAAGACTCTTTTTTATGGAAAACTATTTCAAAAGTAAAAACCCTGAAATAAAAAATCAATAACCCAAAGTACCATATTCAACAACAATCAACAGAAGTGAAATAAATAAATTTAAAAAAGTAATCTAGACTCTCTCTAATGTTGAAAATTAGCTTTTTCGGGTGATGAACATACACACAATATAGAATTCATCCAAACTCTTATGATTACAACATCTGATATAAAAGATCCTAAAGGGTAATAAATTTTAAATATGCATGTCTCATTACACATTTAAATATCCACAATATTGATCAAAATATAATAAATATATAGTCAACCACATGAACTCATGTGAACCTCTCTATATAATGGTGGTTCATAGATAGTAGTTAAGACTTATGTATTTAACAATTGATACAATACCCTCATTTCAATGAAATAAATGAATATAGGAGAAAATTAATCCATATTTACATGTATTAATAGAATAGTAACACTTCATATACATGGAACAAAAAATATATAATATACCTATGAAATGAAATTATGATCTACCTAAAATGTGACAAGAGTATCCCATAGTTAAATGAGATCAATTTTGTTATATTATTGTCATACCAAAACAAAAATAAAGATGAATATAATATCATCTACATGGACATGAGTCCAAACTTAGTAGAATAACCTAGTAATGAACATGTTATCAGAATAAACCATTTAATAACCAACATATACCCTAACATCACATGAGGTGATGAGGATTACATAGTAAAAAAAATAGGTAGGGGTAGATGAGTCGGGTGTTCGTAAAAATCTATAGGTCACCTCTAATATTATATGTATTATATTTTTGCATGCAGATAATATATAATAATATTTCATTAACATAACAATTATATAACTAAAATCTATTTAATTAAATAATAAAAAATGTCAAGGTATTATAGAAACAACAATGATCAACTAAACCAACATTTGAAGGTGTTTTATGTACATAAAAATTTCATATAAATATTTAGGTGGAGAATAGAGGTCACTAAGGATCTATCATAAAACATAATATTCCATTAATAATTAATTCCCCACCCAAGAACCTATTTAAAATATCACCAAGGGGGACATTCTTCATACTCCATAACCTGTTTAAAATATTACAAATGGGTTACAATGTTCTATCCATGAACTTTTATAAAATATCACATAGGGGGTAATGATGTACCCTATAACCAATTCCAAATATCACTCAAGAGGAACCTTATCTTTCAGTAGAACCCCCCATTAAGACTATCTATTTGGGGTACTATGTCATATATCATAATCTATTTATAATATCAACATGGGGATATCCTCCCTAAACACTTAATATACAATACTATTGAAAAATAACCATATAAGAACCATTATTTTCTATAGACAAAGGTATTATAATTCCCTAATACCTTATATATCAATGAATTAGGGTATCTTCTTCCCAAAAAAATAAAAACTCACAACTTTACTATCTACTGTTCAAATCATATTTAAAATATCATAGTTTATACATCAATGAATAATATTATTTTCATTAATAAATTTAATATTATTTAATATAAATTATCAATAGTAATATTTTTATCTTCAACTATAGTTTCATATTTAGCCACATCATGCAGCTTACATACACATATATGCTACCACCATAATATTCTACAAATATCACATTAATTGATCATATGAATAATTATTGTTAGTCCACATTCATCTGGATTAACCATGATAATGGATAGGCACCCCATGTGTGTGACTTTATATCTTTTAAAATTTTCATTCAGTGGTCATTACTCAATTGAAATAACATATCTTAACATTTCTATGAGTCTATAGTTATCTTAAGTCACCATATAGATTATCATTATGTTGGAAATTCCAAATTCATCTCACTAACCTACATATATGTGAATTAAAAAAAACAATCCCATGATCTATATGATTATTGACATAGTTTATAATACTATAGGGTCCCTATATTTCATATATAAAAAATAATAAAATCCGCATATCCAACCATGTCCGAGGAATGGAACTACTATTTAGAAATCCATAATTATACATGAAATATATATTATACTAAAGGTATATAAAATGTAAGAATTTATTTATAAGTGATTACTATTGTTAAAGAAGTGATGACACTACATATCACTTGTTACAGAAATAATGCATAAAAATTGGGAGAGTATAACATCCAATTACCTTATTTTAAGTATATATTTTCTATATATTTATTTACATCTTCGTTTGGGTTTATTTCATGATATTCATGGAAGAAGATAACATATCTAACAATATGAACAAAATTTATTAGTTATCATTCTATATGAATTAATGGATTATGGTTTTAATGTTTTATTCATCCTAAAAAATCCTCTGGTGTCATGCATGACTTGGGGATTTTATATATTTTTCAATTATTTCTTCAAGCTAAGAAATATTCAGGTTGTGGTATGGTTACAATATGTTAATCTATTACAATTAGTATCTCATAAACTAGTTCAGACTATAAAAAATTTACAATCCAATTAATAGTTTCATGTTGTGATATGATCTGAATCAGAATATTCAATCCATATATTTTTAATTTTACGTTTATTATATAATTCATGTAATTCATGTCTTGATAGGGTTTCTTTTAATTAATTATATAGGGACATTATTTTTCATCATGTCAAACTTGTGATTATTTTTATTCGATGTGAATGCTTCTATGTTGATACATATGATATATTCTTGGATATTTTTGGGATCTCCTATAATTTGAGATTATATAGTTTCTCACATTATCTTATTTTATTTCTTCTTCATCTCTCCCTGAATGATAATTTTTTACTTCATAAATTCTTTTGGTCAAGATTTCATTGATGCAGTATGTTTTTTGGTTTTGTTGATATTTTGCTTATGTAAATCATTATATGTTTTATATCCTATGTGTGATCATCTTCTAAGGGTCAATAAAATGACGTGTTTTGTGTTCTAGTTGTTTCGATCACATGGTAAGGGTAAAAAAACATCTATTTGGACTCTTTTTATTATGGAATACGATTCTATTGTGAGATAATCAAATATATGTCTTCAAATTATTTTTTCACTTCCTACCAACTGTTGTGGAACCAGTGTTATTTTTTGTATGAAACGTGATTTATGTAGGTGGATACATCATCATACATTGTTGGATTAACATTGATTTCAATTGTTTCATATGTTTCTTTTTAAATAGAATTTAATTATGCATTAATTGAGATCTGTGTGTGTCTATATGAAAACCTATTTTTAGAAAAAAAAATACACTTATTTTGTTAATATAAATGTTAATTTTAATTCATTGTTAAATGGATGAGTTAATTGGGTTTCAACATGTCTTTTTTGACGAAATTAATGTGAAAAATTATCACATAGAAATCCTTTTGTAATTAGGTGGAATCCATCGCAATAGGTATCATCTAATTAAACATTATGGGGGTTCACTTAGATGTTTTTCATGTTTTCTCGAGGTATATTGTAACAACCCAATGTTTTTCAATGGAAAACTCCCTTCTTTTATCTATGTCATAAAAACACAAAATAATGAACTACTAAGTGATAAGTGACCTTTAAACATAATTTTGTCACTCCTAAGTTTGGAGTTTTAAAAATCCAATATTCACGGTTGTGTTCAAGATAGATTTTGGAGTCCAATGAAACAAAAATAATTTTTGGTGAATAGTAACCTACCATTATGAATATTAACCTACCCTTATGAATAGTAATATGAAGCTTATGAATAGTAAATAAGTGTAACATTACCTATGAATAATAAAATAAAATTTAGACATCATAGAAAGTGATAATTTGACCTTAGTAAACGATTTTGGTATTTTATAAGTCATAAATAATTAATTATAATTAATTAATTAATTTAAAAGAATATTGATTTTCCTGTAATATATTCATAAATTATTGAATCAATGTCTAATAGTTTTTTGATAATTTTATAAGACCCTAAGTAATTTTTGAAAGAACTGCAAAATCAGTTTTAATTTTAAAAACTGTTTTTTTAGTAAATTATGATTTTAATTAAATATTAAATATTTAGAAAACTATTTTTGAAAAATGGACTTCATTTTTCGATTCAACACGTTGAAAAATGGTAGGTTTAATATTTTGGGAATTTTCTGAGATACTTGAATTTTTGATGAATACTAGAATACATTAATTTATCATATAAATACATTTTAATTAAAACCCACTATTCCTGACATCACAAGTGATGTAAGCACCCAAATCCCGAATTCACATGTCAAATTTACTATTCTTAGTAATCCAAGACTCACTATTCCTTATCTTTCGTGGAATTAATAGACTAATCAATTTTATATTAAGGAAACCCCTCTACCCTCCACTATAAAATCCACCCTTCACTCCCTCTTTTCCTCACACCTCTCAAGCTCCAAGCCTTCTCTAAATTCTGCCCAAACACCTTCCCTAGCTCATCCCCCACGTCCAAAAGATGCTTGTATCATCAAAAGACCAAGCCTAGCTTCCTCAAAGAGGATCTCAAGAGGAGGATTTTAAAGGTAATTTCTCTCTCTCTTCTCCTTTAATTTCCTTTAATGTTCAAGTTATTTTCTTGATCTCTCTCTATCTGTCTTCATCCAAAGTGTTCTGTAAATCTAGTGTTATATATATACTGTAATATTATAATTCTGATGTTATATTATATCACCCCACACCCTTTCCCCCTTCCATTTATTTTTTTAAAGAGAACGTTGTTCATGTGGTGATAATTTATCACCTTCAAAAAAAACATGATCTCTTCTTCCATTTATACCTTCAATCTGGTCATGAAACCATTTTTATGGTTGAACCAAAATATTTTATATGTATTATGTTCTATTTTATGTTCTGGAAATAACCTATGGCCATACTACTAAGTGAAAAGTTAAAATGAGCTGGTTGTGATCCAAAAACAGCTCAAATTAGGCCAAATAATCTTCATTTAATTCTTATCTAATGATTCGGCCACATGGATCTAATATAACACATTATAAAATCATTAATGATTCTGTAATATCATTAATTACATATAATATCTGTTCTGGATGTTTACCCATGATCTACCCAAACATCAATTTAAGAATACAAGTGGACCGCTCAAGAAAACCATAAAAACTAACATCCCCGATCAATGTTTTTAAACTCTACAAGTCATCTAAAGGAACATAATATGAAATAATGAAACCATAATGAACCCTATTAATGTATAAAAGGATCTGTAATTCTAATTAATGAATATAATGTCATTATACAGGACATTAAAGAGAAGGAGGCATTCGAGTACATGGTAAGGGGAAATCTCAAACCCAATTTTTTCTTCCTTCGGGTTCTCCCTATTTCACTCCATTTTTGATATGGTTACTCCTCAAAGGTCTTTTGTTCATCTTTTCCTTTACTTTTCTGGGATATACATGTTTGTAACTGGTTTTTATTTCCATCAAAATGTTTTCCAAAAGAACTCTTCTTTCAAGATCTCACCTTTTTACCTCTCATTCAACGTTGATGGTTCTTATATCAAGTATGTTGTTACCTATTTCTTTTGGGAACCCAAAGCATATGAATGTGTTATTATGAGATGAAATCCATTCCTTTCCATGGGTTATATATGTACATGTTTGATATGTGTTCTATGTGGAAATCATGATAATGATAATGTTATGACGTGACGGGTGCACCCGGAATTATATAGCGCAATATGAATGCTTAAATGTGACGGGTGCGCCCAGAAATATTTAGTGCTCCAATGCATTGGGTAAAGTGATGAATCTCATGAGTAAATGTGAAATGATGCATGAACATGATGCTAGATTTTTTCACAAGTATGTGTGGTAGTTAACCACTAATTCATGATGTTTCATTTTTATGCTTTTCCACATTTCATGTTTATTGTTTAAGCTCCTCTCATGTTCAAGATCTTCTTCCTATGTCATGATTATGCTCACCCCATGATATATTGTTCTTATCTATCCTCTTACTGGGCTTTTAGCTCACCCCTATTGATGTATATCCTCAGGTGGCTACATGTACTAAGGAGAGGACAAGTGCTACTAAGAAGCTATAGAAGAAGAGATTAAATGAATTTTTATGCTTAATGTTGTACTTGTTATGTGTTGTCCTAGTTTGCCCAAAACACTAAACCTCTGGATCCTCCATGTGTAATACTATTATGTTTTTTATCTTTGAAATGATGTAATAGTAATGTATGAAAAGGCCGGGTCGCTATAGTTGGTATCAAAGGAAAGGTTTAGTTAATTTGGGAATTAGGATTAGTGAACCCTAAAGAAAACCTCTAGCATGAGACTATATACAAATATGCACACAAGGATATTTAACTAGGGATCCCATATGTTATGTATTTGGTATAATTGTTTAAAAGGATAAGTTATTCATGACTTGTTTACTTTTGTTTTGTTCTAACCTTTTCTATTTTAGAAAATGGTTGGAACCAGGAGAAATCAGGCCAACAACTCTTGCGAAGGCCAATGAAACGATTGTCCAAACGACATCCCCAATGATTTTGGAGGTGGAGTTCAAAACATCATGGCGATGCTTACCCAATTATCCCGGGTTATGAATAATAACCATAATAATGGGGAACACCCTCCTTCAACAAAGAGGGAGCAGCTAGCTATCGAATGTTTTATGCGGCAACGACCACCGACGTTTTGTGGATCTTCTGATCCACTAGTTGCGGAACAGTGGGTCAACTCCATAGAGAAGATCTTTTCTATTCTTCACTGTTCTGAGACGGAGAAGGTGACTCTAGCCATTTACTGTCTAGATGGAGAAGCTGATCAATGGTGGGATTTGATTAAGAACACCAAGCCAAGGGATGCAATTTAAGAGATGTAATGGGAAAACCTTAAGATAATGTTTCTTAATAAGTACATCCCACGAAATATTTGCAAGAAGATGGAGAGAGAATTTATAGAGCTCCAGCAAAAAGAAGGAGAATCTGTCACAACCTATGAAGCAAATTTCACAAGGCTACAAGGTATGCTTTGGGTTTTGTTATCAACAATGATAGCAAAATTGATAGATTCTTTAGTGGATTAAAACCACATCTTCGAAAAGCTCTTGCAATTAGAGACTTTGGGAGTTATGAAGAAGTTGTTCGGAGTTCTCTCAAGGTGGAGATGGAGTTTGGAGAATGGTCCCATGGATATGGTGATAAGAAAAGAAAGATAGAGTTTCAAGCTGGTGGATCTAGTGATAAAGATGTGAATAAAACACAACGACCCACATGCCAAAAATGTGCGAAGTTGCACAATGGGAACTACCTCAAAGGGATGAGGAAATGATTCAAGTGTGGGAAAGAAGGAAACCTAGATCACGAGTGTTGAAGAGACACAAAAATGAAGGATAATGTAACCGATGAAAGGAGAGAACCACTCGTGGTTCAATGCTACAACTGTAAGGAGCTAGGTAACTATTCAAACCAGTGCACTAAACCTAGAGCTCTCGAGGGTAATCAGCGCCAACAACCACCAAAGCCAAAGGAACAAGGGAAGGCTTATTCCATCACTACTGCGGAGGTGGAACATGATAATGAAGTCGTACAAGGTACACTTCCTATTCACTCAAGAATGGAAAAAGTCTTATTTGATTCTGGTTCTACGCATTCCTTTATATCTTGCATGTTTGCTAGAACTATAGAATCAATTCCCCGAAACCTTGAAGTATAGATATCTGTAAAAACACCAAGTGGTGTAATCATTGCAACCCAAGTGTTTGATTCTTCTCCTGTTGACGTATGTGGGAAGATTCTTCCGGAAAATCTCGTAATACTTCCCTTGGTGGAATTCGACTCTATAATGGGAATGGATTGGCTCTCGTTATATAGAGCACATATCAGCTGTCCGGAAAAGGAAATATATTTTCATATTCCGAACCATCCCATGCTCCTCTACAAATGCAAGGAATATCCTGAATCTCCTTTGAAAAACCCTTCAATGGTGTGGGTGATGATTCCCTATGAAGAAGAATACCTCTCCCAAATGTTTGAGTCGAAGGAAAGTTCCAACCATGAGGAAATGCCCATAGTAAGGGAATACGACGATGTATTTCCCGATGAGTTACCTGGAATTCCCCCAGATCATGAGGTCGAGTTCTCAATTGAACCCATACCCGGAGCTACTCCAATCTCGAAGTTCCCCTATAGGATGTCTCCTATCGAACTGGAGGAGTTAAAGAAGTAGCTGCAAGATCATCTAGACAAAGGGTTCATACGCCCTAGTGCATCACCTTGGGGTGCGCCAGTGCTCTTTGTGAAGAAGAAGGATGGTACCATGCGGCTGTGTATCGATTATCGAGAACTCAACAAGATCACCATAAAGAACAACTATCCTCTCCCAAGGATTGATGACTTGATCCATTAGTTATGAGGAGCTCAATACTTTTCAAAGGTGGATCTTCGTTCTAGATATCATCAAGTAAAGGTGAATAAAGAAGATATTCAGGAGACTGCCTTCCGTACAAGGTATGGGCACTATGAGTTTTTGGTGATGCCCTTTGGACTTACTAATTCCCCTGCAATCTTCATGGATTTGATGAATAGATTCTTTAGACATTACCTCGACAAATTTGTAGTAGTGTTTATTGATGATATTCTCATTTACTCCAAGAGTAAGGAGGAACATGAAGAACATCTAAGACTTGTGTTGGCGACATTGAGAAAGGATAAGTTGTACGCCAAGTTCAGCAAGTGTGACTTTTGGATGAATCAAGTCACGTTCTTGGGACATGTGATCACAAGTGAGGGAATTTCTGTGGACCCTTCAAAGACAAAGGCAATTGAAGAATTGCCCAGGCCCTCTAGTGTCACAGAAATCCGTAGTTTTCTTGGATTAGCTGGGTACGACAGAAGTTTTGTGAGAAACTTCTCATGATTGTCAAGCCCTCTAACTAAGTTAATAAGGAAAGGGGTAAAGTATGTCTGGACGGATGAATGTGAGGGAAGCTTCAAGGAGCTAAAGAGAAGGCTAATAACTGCACCTGTAATCACACTACCGAAAAGTGGAGAAGGTTTTGTGATATACAGTGATGCTTCAAAGAAAGGCTTGGGTTGTGTACTCATGCAAAATGATAATGTGATAGCCTAAGCCTCACGACAGTTGAAGATCCATGAGCAGAACTACCCGGCGCATGATCTAGAGCTGGCAGCCGTGATTTTTTCCTTGAAAATCTGGCGGCACTACCTTTATGGGGAGAAGTGTGAAATATACACTTACTACAAGATCCTAAATTATATATTCACACAAAAGGAGCTCAACATGCGTCAAAGGAGATGGTTAGAGATAATCAAGGATTACGATTGCTCTATTCACTATCATCCGGGAAAGGCGAACAAGGTAGCTGATGCTCTAAGCAGGAAAGAACCCTCTACTCTATCCATGTTGAGGATTGAGAAAGACCCTATCTTCTTGTATATGCAAAAGATGGATTTGGAAATCATAAGGGCGGGGGATACATCCTATCTTGCCCAAATGATTGCGCAACCATCCATCCAACAGAAGATTAAGAAAGCACAAAGGGATGATGTGGAGACACAAAAGAGGGTAAATGCAGTAAAGGAAGGGAAGCTGCAAGAGTTCCATATCGATGATGATGGTGTGATTCGATTTGGAATGCGGCTTTGTGTGCCTTCATCACCCGGAATAAAGAAGGAGCTATTGGATAATGAATATAGCTCAACTTTCTCTATTCATCCTGGAAGTACCAAGATGTATCGTGATCTCCGAGAGCACTTCTGGTGGGATAACATGAAGAAGGAGATTGCAAAATATATATCAAGGTTCTTGGTATGTCAGCAAGTTAAAGCTGAGCTGCAAAAGTCCAAAGGTATGATGTAGCCATTGCTTATACCCATGTGGAAATGGGAAAATGTTACTATGGACTTTGTCATGGGTCTCCCGAAAACGTCAAGAGGAAATAATGCAATATGGGTTGTTGTTGACCGACTCACTAAGACTGCCCATTTTATCGCTATTCGGGAAGACCTGTCACTTGAAAAACTTTCAAGGATATATGTGAAGGAAGTAGTGAGATTGAACGGTGTTCCGCTCTCTATTGTCTCTGACTATGATCCAATGTTCACTTCTATATTCTAGAGGATCCTTCAACATGCTTTGAGTACTGAATTAAATTTCAGCACAACCTATCACCCCCAAACTGATGGCCAGTCTGAAAGGACTATTCAGACACTTGAAGATATTCTAATATCTTGATCTCTTGAATAAAAAGGTGGATGGGATCAGAACCATCCATTGGTTGAGTTCTCATAGAACAATAGCTTCCACTCGAGTATTCAGATGGCTCCGTATGAAGCTCTTTATGGGAAGCGATGTAGAACTCCATCCTGTTGGGATGAAGTTGGAGAACGAAAACTACTTTGTCCCAAGATTGTTCAAGAGATGATGGAGAAGGTTCAAGTCATCCAGAAACACATCAAAGCTGCTCAAAGTCGGCAAAAGAGCTATGCTGACAATCATCGAAGGGAATTGGAGTTCGACGTTGGAGATAAAGTCTTCCTTCGAATATCTCCATGGAAGAGAGTCATGCGATTCAGGAAGAAAGGGAAGCTAAGCCCAAGGTACATTGGCCCCTTTGAGATCCTTGATCGTATAGGAGCCGTGGCCTATCGTCTGGCACTTCCAGCGAATATGGCTCAAGTTCATGACGTGTTTCACGTATCACTACAGAGGAAGAACATTCCAGACCCCTCACATGTACTAATCTTAGAGGTGGTACAGTTGGAAGATGATCTCTCATATGAGGAGCAGCCGGTAATAATTCTGGAACGAAGTGATAAGGTTCTACGCAACAAGACAACCCGCCTTGTCAAAGTGTTGTGGAGGAACCAAAATTTTGAGGAAGCAACATGGGAACCAGAAGAGGCAATGAAGGAGAAGTACCCTCACCTGTTTGTGTAAAGTGAAATTTCGGGGGCGAAATTTCTTAAGGGGGGAAGAATGTAACGACCCAATGTTTTTCAATGGAAAACTCCCTTGTTTTATCTATGTCATAAAAACACAAAATAATGAACTACTAAGTGATAAGTGACCTTAAAACATAATTTTGTCACTCCTATGTTTGGAATTTTAAAAATCCAACATTCACGGTTGTGTTCAAGATATTTTTGGGAGTCCAATGAAACAAAAATAATTTTTGGTGAATAGTAACCTACCCTTATGAATAGTAACCTACCCTTATTAATAGTAATATGAACCCTATGAATAGTAAATAAGAGTAACATTACCTATGAATAATAAAATAAAATTTAGATATCATAGAAAGTGATAATTTGACCTTAGTAAACGTTTTTGGTATTTTATAAGTTATAAATAATTAATTATAATTAATTAATAAATTTAAAAGAATATTTATTTTCCTGAAATATATTGATAAATTATTAAATCTATGTCTAATTGTTTTTATATAATTTTATAAGACCCTATGTAATTTTTGAAAGAACTGCAAAATCAGTTTTAATTTTAAAAACTGTTTTATTTAGTAAATTATGA
The DNA here is from genome assembly GCA_963277665.1 of Viscum album. NCBI lineage: Eukaryota > Viridiplantae > Streptophyta > Magnoliopsida > Santalales > Viscaceae > Viscum > Viscum album. The sequence continues at coordinate 651,838,188 of OY728164.1, read as the reverse complement.
TTTTAATTAAATATTAAATATTTAGAAAATTATTTTTGAAAAATGGACTTCTTTTTTGGATACTACACGTTGAAAAGTTGTTGGGGTAAAATTTTCGGATTTTTCTGAGATACTTGAATTTTTGATGAATACTAGAATACATTAATTTATCATATAAATACATTTTAATTAAAACCCACTATTCCTGACATAACAAGTGATGTAAGAACCCAAATCACGAATTCACAAGTCAAATTTACTATTCTTAGTCATCCAAGACTCACTATTCCTTGTCTTTGGTGGAATTAATAAACTAATCAATTTTATATTAAGGAAACCTCTCTCCCCTCCACAATAAAAGCCACCCTTCACTCCCTCTTTTCCTCACACCTCTCAAGATCCAAGACTTATCTAAATTCTTCCCAAACACCATCCTTAGCTCATCCCCCACGTCCAAAAGCTTCTGGTCTCATCAAAAGACCAAGCCTAGCTTCCTCAAAGAGGATCTCAAGAGGAGGATTTTAAAGGTAATTTCTCTCTATCTTCTCCTTTAATTTCCTTTCAAGTTCAAGTTCCTTTCTTGATCTCTCTCTATCTATATTCATCAAAAGTGTTCTGTAAATCCAGTATTATATATATACTATAATATTATAATTCTAATGTTATATTATATCACCCCACACCCTTTCCCCCTTCGTTTTATTTTATTAAAGAGAACGTTGTTCATGTGGTGATAATTTATCACCTTAAAAAACATGCTCTCTTCTTCCATTTATACCTTCAATCTGGTCATGAAACCATTTTTATAGTTGAACCAGAATGTTTTATATGTATTATGTTCTATTTTATGTTCTGGAAATAACCTATGGCTATACTACTAAGTGAAAAGTTAAAATGAGTTGGTTGTGATCCAAAAACAGCTCAAATTAGCCCAAATAATATTCATTTAATTATTATCTAATGATTCGGACACATTGATCTAATATAACACATTTTAAAATCACTAAAGCTTATGTAATATCATTAATTACATATAATATCAGTTCTCGATGTTTACCCATGATCTACACAAACATCAATTTAAGAATATAAGTGGACCGCTGAAGAAAACCATAAAAACGAACATCCCCGATCAATGTTTTTAAACTCTATAAGTCATCCAAAGGAACATAATATGAAATAATGAAACCATAATGAACCCTATTAATGTATAAAAGGTTCTTTAATTTATAATTAATGAATATAATGTCATTATACAGGACATTAAAGAGAAGGATGCATTTGGGTACAAGGTAAGGGGAAATCTCAAACCCAATTTTTTCTTCCTTCGGGTTCTCCCTCTTTCACTCCATTTTTGATTTGGTTACTCCCCAAAGGTCTTTTGTTCATATTTTCCTTTACTTTTATGGGATATACATGTTTGTAACTACTTTTTATGTCCATCAAAATGTTTTCCAAAAGAACACTCCTTTCAATATCTCACCTTTTACCTCTCATTCAAGGTTGATGGTTCTTATATCAAGTATGTTGTTCCCTCTTTATTTTGGGAACCCAAAGCTTATGAATGTGTTATTATGAGATGAAACCCATTCCTTTCCATGGGTTATTTATGTACATGTTTTATATGTGTTCTATGATTCAATCATGATAATGATAATGTTATGATGTGACGGGTGCGCCCGGAATTATATAGCACAAATTGAATGCTTAAATGTGACGGGTGCGCCCGGAATTATATAGCGCTCTAATGCATTGGGTAAAGTGATGAATCTCATGAGTAAATGTGAAATGATGTGTGAACATGATGCTATCTTTGTTCACAAGTATGTGTGGCAGTTAACCACTAAGACATGATGTTTCATTTTTATGCTTTTCCACATTTCAAGTTTATTGTTTATGCTCCTCCCATGTTCAAGATCTTCTTCCTATGTCATGATTATGCTCACACCATGCTATATTGTTCTTATCTATCCTCTTACTGGGATTTTAGCTGACCCATTTTTATGTATATCCTCAGGTGGCTACATGTACTAAGGAGAGGAAAAGTGCTACTAAGAATCTATACAAGAAGAGATTAAATGAATTTTTATGCTTAATGTTGTACTTGTTATGTGTTGTCCTAGTTTTCCCAAGACACTAAACCTCTGGATCCTCCATGTGTAATACTATTATGTTGTTTATCTTTGAAATGATGTAATAGTAATTTATGAAAAGGCCGGGTCGCTATATATATTGGTCTATGGAATTGTTATCTTAGTTGTAAGGTTAATTTATTGGGGTTATCCTCCATTCACTGTTAGTGATGAATATTTCTGGAGACTTGATGTCTGGGATTTTATATGTTTGTGTATGACTGTTCTACCTAGCCAGAAATGTAGTGATCTATGGGTTGATGTTACCTATTCTTTTGTGTTGTATTTAATGAAAATTATTACCTTATACAATTTATGTGGTATTTTATTAAACCTTTTACATGTTTTAATTCGATCTATGGAATAAGGGTAATGTATTAACCGGAAAATGATTTAAATTTTATGAACTGGATATCATGCCTTAATTTATTATTTATGAATATTTTTAGTTTTTTATACAGTGTATTTTTGAATGAAAATTGGGTTTTATCCAAATGTTCATATTTATATCATATCCTACACACTCATCCAGTGGTGTGTTGACATAAAAATGTCTATTGATCTTGGGGATGGATTGGTGATTCTGGGAGGTAGGGTGGTTACTTTTAGTTTTTTGGTAATATAGAGGTGAGATGGTGGGAAATTCCTCAAATGATCACATGCAGTAGATGGTTCTCATTTTGGTTTTTTTCTACGTTTTTTAATCATAACATGGTGGTTGTTTTGACAATTTTGAGTTTTTTCAATGTAGTTGTCCTCATTACGTCCTGGATTACATGTTTATTCACGTTTTCCTTTCCATTTTTCAATAATATATGTATATATATATCTCTCATTTTATCTATTTTTGGATGGGACATATAATTCCCTCTGGTTATTGTTGACACCCAGGTGTTAGTCCTCACCCCATGGAGACGATGAACAACCTTTGGGTATTCCATAGACATGGCCAAGTGTCGTTTTGTTAGTGTATAGGGGGGGGGGTGATAAGTTGTCTAGTTTGTAAAATTTTCATACCATATAATGCTTATTTTTAGTATTGTGATGTTGGTAGACTTGATATAGGATAGTTAGTATGTGAGAGGTTGTTTTCTTGTGATTTCATGACTTCTTAATTCTAAGATGAGACTCATGATACCATAGGATGTTGGGATATGTGTTTCCTATTATGTGTTCTTTAACTTATTCTTATTTATGTTCTTATGGTTTTGTAGTCTACACTCATATTATTCTATCATTTCATAGTTTCACATATTATTTGTCTACTAGAGAATTCCTCTGGGATGTATACCATTGGTTAAATAAGAGGGTTCACTAAAAAATTCTATATGGATTAATACATTGGATTAAAATATTATAGAGTCTATCATGCATGTTTTTCATATACTAGGAAAAAATTTACTGCATGTTTATAACATAGTTGTTGTGGAATATCAAATATGTGGGTGATAAAAGGATCAATATCATGTGTTAATATACTTGAAAACCAGAATCTATTATGGATTTTAATGATGAAAATGTGGTTTAGTACAAGATGGACGTTATTGAGTAGACAATGACTTTTTTGGATACAACTATGAATATAAAGGTGAATTGAATGATGTTAAGACTCATGGATCCTAACAATAGATTTATTTATACCAAGGTACGTACAGTTAGGCATGTGTTATTGTAATATAATTTTTTTCAAGAACCTATTCTTCATAAAGAAATATACATAGTCTCAAAATATAGATAGATCTCTAAGGTTACTCTCCTTATTATAGAGATAAATTTCAGTGTTAGCATAATCCAATCAGTTTATGGAGGGGGTTTGTTTTTCTCATTTGTTAGTGAATATTTTCCAACATAATTATTAGATGTACTAGTAAGGTTTGGGACTTTATTTTATATTACATCTATTCCTTTGTTATATTTAAACCCATTTTGAGATAATATAATAAAAAATTATGTTATATATCTATATGGTAGGAATGGATATATTATATTGAAATTTCCTTCATCCCAATGATAGATTCATTTCCAATCATGGGATGAATAAGTACTGGAACAACAACTACAATGGTAATGAAAGGATTTATTAGTAGTATGAATCCTATGAACACCGAGTAATAGCCAGTTGTGTGACCCTTAATTGCGATAAGCAAGGTATGGTTGGTAAGACTCAATATTCTTCCTCTACACTTATATAAATGTGAACTTATATATGAAACTATGACCATCTATAAGGGTTTTTAGGTGATTTTTTAACTAGTTATTGGTTTGTTATTGTCAACTACATAGTTCAATACATCATAGTCAGATGCATTAATGAATATCAGCATCTTTCCACAAGACAAATGAGTAAATCACCGTTAGAAAGTGGATGAGTGCCCAACAGTGTTTGAAAATGTTTTTGAGATAGTGATATGTACCATATTTATTTCATATTCTTCAATGATTGGTTTGTGTATATCTAGTTCTTCACACTCGTTTGTTTCATCTAATTTTTTTGATGTTCATAGCCATACAATAGATCTAATACTCATTTTTATGGTGTTCTGGATTACTAATTCGAGGATTAGAGAGCATGGATTTCAAATTCAATGTTGTTCACTCTCAATAGATGATATATAGTTAGTCTGGTATTTCCTAATTATTAATTTGGATCAATTTGATTCCATAAACAAAATATATTGGATTATCACACATTATGTTAAAAAAATTTTATCATTCGACTATAAAATTTAATACTGAGGATGATAGATCTTATGTGTTTTGGGTGACTCAGATATGAGGTCTTGTCATGTAGGACCATTAAAAAAAGTTATCCAGATATTTTTTCTTACAATTTTAGTTGATCTTGATGACATTTCTGGTCATTTTGAACTTCTTAAAGTTTGTCATGAATTTATCAATTTTTCCTCGAAATGAAATATATTATCTTTTTATAGATATGGAGGTAGTTTTCATGCCATACATAGTTCTAGATATGAAATCAATATCTTGACCCTCTATATATATGGAACATTTAGAGTTTAAATAGATCAAATATAATGACCTAGTCCTAATGTACATGGATATTTCATCATATTTTAAGAATATATTATACATTACAAAAACACACAGCCAAATACTGTATTATTTTATTTTCCTTAGAAATGTGGAACAAATTATTCTAATTTCGTAAATGATCATCAAAATATCCCATCATGTTCTTTCACTTTAGTATCCCTAACTAAAACATTTCATTATAACATGATTAAAAAACAAAATAAAACATGTGACCATAGTTTCTCAGAAATAGTAATCAAGGGGTATATGATAAAATAATAATGAGAATAAGGGGATGAGAAAAATATCATATAATTTAATGGTTACACACTTTATTTAAATGATCATAAATAATAATAATGGCATTAATAGTTGATGTTAATAAAACATTAATTTCAATGAAATAACGTACAGAATCCATAAATTATAACATAAAAATACGATATGGATTCTGTGGAATACACATAAAAATATAATAGTATTTCCAAAGTAGTCAAAGAATCAGTTCAATATCGTAAAATAGTATGGTTTCACCCCCCCCCCCATACCGTCTATGTATTCATGGTTCACTCCCATAACCATATCCATAGTCATGATTCATCCCTATAACCATCATAACAATCAAGGATTAATCCCAAGACCATCATAGAAGGAAAGAATATTTAGTTCTATATCATGATATATAAATCATTAACCTATTAATTTGAGGGATGTATAGGTCCGACCATTATCATAATAAAATTATGAATATGTGTTCCCCATGAACATAAATCAGGTATCATATACTAACCAATAGAAGTGAAATGTGTTTCATAATAATCAGTCTATAATAAACATAGACCATTCATGTAAAAAAAAAATAATGGTATCATAGAATAAAATCACTAATAGAATTTATGTAACATATAACAATGATATTGTAGATGGAAAACAATTACGAGATCACATTTCGAAAAACATATTGAGGAAAATGTACTATCATTTTTGAAAATAAAAATTTAATTTAAAACCAATGAAATTTTTTAAAAAATAATTTTCTTTAAAAATAACCTTGTATTCTTGTAAGGGAACATTGATAAGAAATAAAGAATAATTAAGCATAAAAATATTTTCCTTCTGTAAAAGATTAAAAAAATTTCTTCGTATAATTTTTCTGGAAATGTCAAAAAGTACCACTTTAAGAAAAAGATTAAATATTACTGTAAACAAATTTAATAAAAAGTAAAACATGGGTAAAAATAGATTTATAAAATTTTACAATAATATAATTAATATTGTTGAAATTAGTTTTCATAAACGTCTATATTTATGATATATACACAACAGATAAATATAAATGTATAAATAATCTCAAATTATAATGAGATTCTGAAATTAACCCTTAGAACATTATAATCAATAGAATTGTATTACCCATGAATAAAAATTATATGCTTATAAAAATAATATAATATAATTTTAAAATTTTATAATATATATTTATTTGAATTATATACACAACATAGTAGAAAAATGTAGTGTAAAAGGCATGTGTCTCCCAAAAGTAAAGGTGAGAAGAAAATATGTTATCTTAGGTCTGGTTCCCTTCATACGTGTCTGAAACTCTTGTATAGTGGTTTTAAACAAAATATTAACTTATTCATGAATAATAATAATATTTATTATATCATATATTATTCATTAATGATTTTATATTAACATTCATTTTATGTTCTATATTAGTGAAACTCTTCATGTCATAACTTATTGGTTTATTGTACATGTTTTCACTTATTATTCTTGATCCTATAACATAGATCGTGATTTAATGATTAAAAAATATTAAAACTATTTTATATCATATAGATTTATTATAAAAATATATATAACATATAGATAAATGATTTCAAATACATTATTCTTGGATATGTAAGGATGTATGTACACATTAACATTATTTAGGTATCTTACCGTGGAGAATAAAATAGGGTAAATATAAAATATGTATATTTATATTATTCCATTAGAATTATTATTTCATTTATTTCAATATTTTTAATCGTATAATATTTTTAATCATTCTAGAAATGTTTTACGGGGAAGATGAATTCCATCATGTTGTGGAGAATGTGGTCATACATATACATGATTGATGGTTTCATTCCATTAATTGTGAAAAACTAACAAATTTAATGGTATATATTTCTTTTTTAAATAAATATATTAGCATAAAAATCATATATATTTATTATTTTTATCATTATTCTAATCCATGTAAAGTAAATATGAGAAACATATTACACTATGGAATGTATATGAAATGTCATACATACGAACGTGTGATAGTTTAATCCTTCGTAGTTTGACTTAAATGTGGAATATGATTGTTACCTAATCATAATAACATATCATTATATATTTAATATTGGATTTATTACATTAATGTAATAAAAACATGTTAGGTATGTATAAGAAAAAACAATTTTGAAAGGGTCTCTAATGAGATTATCTCTTCTTCAATGATCTCTATGTAGACCTCATATTTGAGACACTAGAGTTGGTATTTTGAGAACAAAATAACCTATATATTATCACTGCGAACGTTATTATGGTAAATGGATAATGGTTGGTCAATCAAGAAGTCTCAATGTGGAGTGTGGATGTTTGGTAGCAAGATCCCATTTATAGTTGAGGTGAGTGGAACTTTTGAAATACTTGAAATATTAAATTATATTAATTCTATATTAGTGAAATAAATATAAAAATAATGTGTAAATTAATGGGGGAATTCATTTCCGACTATATTTATTCCCCATTACGATTATTTCATAATTTTTGGACATTAAATAATTTAATATAATATTAATTCAATAAAATATAATTATTTTTAAATTTGGTACTATTAATTATATTTGACTATAAATGAAATGTGATAACTCTAGAAATACATTAATTTTTTGTCACAGATTAATTATACACTATATTGATTAATAAAATAAGTTAGATTATTTAATTCATCCTATATATTTCATTACTAATATTATTAGAATAAACTATTTTGTTATTCTATTAATTAGATAAATAATGAATTAACATTGAAGAAGATTTTAAGGTAATTTAATAATTTATAAAAATTAATATTAAAATTATGTAATAAAATTAATATCAATATGAAAAAAATAGAAATTTAATTTTTTTAATATATTTATTTTTCAAAAATGTTGAGACATAAATGATATCAAATAAAGAGAGTAATATTTCAATAATTATGGTTGGCATTGAATAATAAAAAAGTTATCTTCACGGTATGGTTTCTATTAAAAAATATATTTCTATATAAGAGTTATAAGGGTATAATACGATTCATACAATATTTTTTTCAAGTGTTTTGGAATTATTATAAACCTTATTAATTTAATTTTTCATTAATTAATATAGTATATTTTTAATTATTGTAAAAATAATTTCATTATTAATAAGTCATAAATTATTACATATATTGGGGTAACATTCCCATAAAAGGAAACATTATAAAATTTTATACATTATAATAAGATATTTTTTTATAATTATTTTTTATAGTTTTAAATTAATTTAACATATTAACATTTCAAGGATTTATCAATAATATCATTTTTGACACTATTCACAACATTGAATTTAAGTAAAATCCATATAAAAATATAATTTATAGAAAAAACCATTTAATACACTAATAAAATGTAATATTAACTTATAAATATAGTTTGTCAACTTAATTAATTAATATTATATTAATTTTTTATTAGTATCATTTATTTGATCCTTTTATTAATTAACCATCTACTGTATCATCATTGTGTCACCATTTAAGATCATTATTTTATCAATATAAAGTATAAATAATTTATCATGATGTAGATAAGTAGTTTAATTTTCAAATTACTATTTATATTAATAATTATTATCTATATTTTCCTAACAAAAAATGTTATAAAAAAAACAATAGTATGTTATTTTAAAATTATCTTTAATTAAAATATATTAAAAATCATATGTGTAACTATGTGGCATAAAAAGGTCATAATTTCTTAATAAGGTTGATTTTAGTTTAACTCCACTTATCCAATTAAATTAAGAAATGTGTTTTGGGTAAATAAATAATTTTATAATATGAATTTTTCAATTAATTATCCAATTTACCAAAAACCAAGGTAAATAGACTTTTTGAAAAATTATTATTCATAATATTCTAAATATGAAGTTCATTCGATTAGACTCTAAATATCATAATAATTACAACCATATTTGTCTATTTTTAGAGATTCAACTCACATAAGTGGGAGAATTACGTTTATCACCAATCCCAGAAATGTGGCGAGAAGGCGGATAAAAAGAATGATCAAATTATAAAAATGTTTTTATATCTAATTTAAATATTTAAACGATTCCAAGAATTAATTTGTTATAATATTTTTTATTGGTCCTTTTTCATTTAAAATTACATTTAAAATATTATAAATATTTATATGAATATTTTATTTTTTAACTACAATGAAGTATTTATACTATTCATCAAAAATGAATCTTTTCAAAAAAATACTACAAATTGTCCCTATATTGATCTTGATAGTAAAATTAAAAAATTGATGTTTATTTTATCAAATTATATTTTAATGATTATATGAAATTGAATTTATTGTTTTTCGTAGAAGTATATAAAATGTAGTTCCGTTATGAAAATATTATTTCTAAACAAATAAATAATTTTTAAAAAAATTATACATTTCATTATAAATATGTTATATCTATTAGAAAAACTCTAAAATTATTTACTAGTAATAATATTACTATTTTAATGTCTATGATATGAATATCTCATTTAAATAATTATAATTGTTATGTGTCGCTTCATATAAAGTCACTTCTACGAGTAATGCAGACCAAGTCAGTATTGTGTGTAATGAAATCCTAAAATGGAGTTGAGTGTAATATAATAAAAAATTGAATTTTTATATAATATATTCATTTTTTATAAAGTAAAAAATATAATAATGAATATAATAATTCCAAAAAACTCTACAAATCTCTAGGTATCACATTCTACCCCACTAAAAATGAATTTCACCCTTGGAATTTGTATGGGTTATAAAGGTGTTAAAACATGAATGTACCATTCATAGAAACACACATCATAAGAATGAAAACTAAAACATTATTTTATGATAGAAAATTAGAATCATAATAGTAAACCATGGTTGTACATTAGTAGGAATCCACTTATGAGAAAATACATTCAATGTTAAAACATGGGCATGGAAGAGAAATCCAACTATCATGTTCTGATAGAGAGTGATAAAGAAAATGGTTAAGGGGAGGCTGACAATCAAAAATCTATTAACCAGTGATTATCTATATAGATATTTAATTCATTGAAAATGAAATTTATATGATATCATTTTTTTGTTATGATCATTTCCCAAGAGTTGAATAATTTTCATGATAATATATAGTTACATTATTTCACCACAATCCCATCCTTTTTTTCCTTGAAAAATATCAACATCATAACTTTTTCTATGAAATAATATTATTATTTTCATTCAAGTAGAATTTTCAGATCATGGAATCCACAACATGAATGATAAGTCAATCTATCTGTCTCTATCACAAAACAAAAATTAGCTCTCTATATCAAATATGTAAAAATAAACCATTGGTGATATAATATGTTAAACACAATGATGTCATCGTATGTTTAACATATCATTTCTATAAATGGATAATAATTAAAAAATTCTAAATAATGATGGTATGAATCATTATAAATATATTCAATAAATTTCAGGGAAAGAGCTTAGAAATGATCTCATTTATATCATAAATTATATGTTCTTATAACATACCAAACATGTGAATTCCTTTATTACATATTCTATTAAAATATGGTAATAATAGGAATTAATATCTATATTTATTTATAATATGATTTTATTGTTATATCAAGTTTTACTGGATATATTCTTTATAGAAAAAAATTTGGAAACATCATTAGGGATATCAAAACCCACATTTTCAACATATCCTTTATCAACCCCTTAAAAATCAGAATCATCCTTGATATCTTCATCCAAACATTGTTATCTAAAAATCACGAATAAATTTAGGGTTACCTTCCCTTAATAAAAATATCTTCTTTCATGAAATCACATATCAAGTCAGTCAGAACCAATAAAAATTTTATTGTAAATCCTTATCAAAATATAAAACAAACAATCATTATTTTTTTCATCATTATTAATTTTTGAATCTAAATTCATAAACACCTTGATTAATCCAAGTTATCTATATGGCACTAAAATTTTTACCTCATCCTATTACATAATATCTTTTTCATTTGACATTTGATTTTCCATCTCATCATCATTAACAATATAACCATTACTTATACATCATTTATCATTCCTTTTAGGATATTTCTTATTAGGATTGTTTGATTCATAATTAAAATTCACTCCACACATAAAAAATTCACCTCAATGTAATACCTTTAGATGGTCAAAATTTATATAGTTTGATTCAACAAAACATTTAATTTTCTATTTGTAGTTACAATCATTGTGACTTTCTATTCCTAAGTCAAAACACCTTTTTCATTATTTGAAAAATTTACATAGGTGTTTCATTCCACATTATCATCTTTGAAGAAAAAAAATATTCTTTCCTCCGTTGTCTTCATAACCCAAAATCTCAGTGAAATCTTTAATTCTATTAGCTTTTTGAGTTTGAAGGCGGGATAAGGTAAACATTATATATCATTTTACATGAAAACTGATTAGGCAGGAAAAAAACATTCTTCAATCCATTGATAATCCCATTTTACTGCTCATCAGAAAATTTTCCATCACAATCAACATTAATACAAGACATTATTATTCTCTCTATTAAATTAAACTAAAATAATTGAGTAATAAAAAATTATCATTGTTATGTAAAATATAATATTGAAAAAATATAAATATTATGTATAATTTATAACACCTTATATAATCATTGATACATATGGTTTTTCCATGGTTATTCATCGAAAATATCTATTTAAAAATATGATGATGGTTCATAAATTGTGTATGAATTTTTCAAAAAAATCCATAGGTAGGGTCAACCCAGTCATAAAAAATGTCCCATGGTCATGTATCAGGTTACATTTGAGTTACGCCTTACACACCTTGCCGAATTTGTTACGCCTCTGTACATTTGTTTTAGAACAACATCCACTTGTAGTATCCTGATAAGGATGTATTTCTAGGGAACCAGTAACTCTATCATTCACCAAAATTCCTTGACATTTTACTTATATTGTTTCACCTTATTCTTATACTAGTAGTGTTTATCGGTTTATCTGTAAATTTTCCCTATCCTTGTTTCTAATTTTTAACTAATGAATTTCTTTGATACCAACTATAATAAACCAGTATTAATATACCTGGTAATTACATCACTTTTTAAAAATACATAATACATGCTCAATAACATTCCCAAAGATATAATTATATTAGTTATGTTTTTATATTGGAACACATTATTATATTTTTATGAAGGTTCTTCAATATCTCCAATAAATATCTTTCCATTTAGTACACATAAATAAAATAAATATTTATAACCCAATTAAAATAAACCATTAGAATATGGCTAAATCAGATGCTCAGTAAGGGTAATCAAGGATCAACTGTAAACATAATATTCAACATAACGGTATGAGGAAAAGAACCTGAAAATATAATATCATACATGTAGTTTGAATGATCATAAATAAGAATAATGGTATAAGGATTTTCAATTCCTTATACATGAATCATATTGAAAGAAATAACATAATCCATGAATTCAGAAAATAATAAAATGATATGGAATTTTCATAATAACATAATAAAATTATATGATTTACATAGTAGACAAGGGAACTCATCCCATGCTATATTAGTATAGTGGGTTCACTACCCAAACCATCTTCGTAGTCATGGTTCACTCCCATAACCAACAAGTTAGTGATGTTTAACTCCAATATCAATCATAGTTTTCACATTCCACTCCCAAAAAAATATTTGAGAACAATTAATTTCATTTATATATCATCATATATCAGTAATTAATAATTAGTTTAATATATATAAATTACCCACCAATATAATTATAAAATCATTCAAATGTGTACCATGATACCATAAATCATATATCATATTATATCCCACAAAAAAAGAAATGGGATTCATAAATATTTCCCCATAATAAACATAAATAATTATTAAAAATAGTAGTATTGGAAACATTTATTTATACTAAGAATAAAACATATGTATGATCAATCAATTCTATCTTATAAGGAATGTAATTTTGAGATAACTCTTGAAAATAATATTTCGGTAAAATATTGTTTCTTCTTTGAAAACATTTTATTTAAATATAACACCACACAATTTAAAATAAAATATTACCTTTGGAAATAATATTTTTATTGTGTAAGGGAATATTAAAGGAAATAATTAATCATAAATAAATAAAAATATGCTCATTTCATATAATATAAATACCATTTGTATCATACATTTGTCAAAATTTGAAAAAAGTACATTATTCAGAAAATGAAAAAAGATTTCATTGAAAAAAATTAACAAAAAGTCATTAATGGGTAAAAATGAGTTAAAAATAATTTAAAATAATATTAAAAATAATCTTGAAAAAATATTATGAAACATGGACATTGATGATATATACCGTAGTAAATACTTATGTATAAACAATCTTGAAAAGTAATTAGATTGTGAAATTAAACCTTATATGATTATAATAAATAAATAAATATTCTCCATGAATGATATAAAATTATATGAATATAAAATTGACATAATATTATGTTTACTATTGATAAATTATATTTATTGTCAATATATATACCATATGGATGAAAAAAGTAGTGTATTAGGTATGTGTCTCCTAGATGTGAAGGTGAAACAAAAATCCCATACCATAGGATTGATTCCCACTGTACTTGTTTGGAAAACATTTGTAGTTTATTTATTAATATTCCTAACATATAATAGGATCATGAAAACATTTATTATACCATGTATGATTCATTTCATCCTTTTTCATTTTTCATTACTTACAATTCCACATTTAAGAAATGTTTTAGGAAATAATCGTTTTGTTTAATGAATGTGTTTTGAGTTGTTATTCTTGATCCTATTAAATATATAATTATTTACATACATAAAAAATGTAAAAAATGATTTAAATTTCATATATTTTTAATATATAAATATATATTAAATATATATACATGAAATAGAATACATCATTCATGGAGATGGAAAGTCTTATGTAATAACATATGCAATTTTTATTTTCCTAGAGTACTGAATAAAATAATGTAATATAATATATTAATATATATATATGTATATATATTAGAATTATTAATTTATATATATCATATTTATTAATTATATATTTTTTATATTAATTATTTAAATGTTTAAAATGGAAGATTAATCTTATCACATCGTGGAGATGGTAATTCATACTTACGCACGAGTGACCATATCATTTCATTAAATGCAAAAAAGTAATGAATTTTATCACATATATTTAGTGTTTTATATGAATAATGTAATTATAGTGTTATGTAATAATTATTTACACCATTATACTTATCCATGTAATGTGGGTATGAAAAAAAACTGAATTCACAATGGTGTGAAGACAGTGTGTAGTAGGTATTCACGTGTGGTGCTTTTGTTTTTTATAGGATGAATAAAATGTGGAATATGGTTGTTCTCTATTCATATTGACATATTATAAAATAGTTTATATTTTATTTATTACATTATAATATAATAAACACATTTATATGGAGTACAAGAATATCAATTTTGAATGTGTCAGTATAGAGATTACCCGTTCTTCAACGATCTCCCTCTATATATCCTCTTAGGGGAACTATAGTTGATATTCTAAGGAGAATATGAGCTATATAAATTTGATATGGAATTTTTTAAGGGATATAGGTAGTATTTTTTGAGATATGAGGATTAATGTTGTGCGTAGAAGTGAGGGAGTTAGTTCTCTTTTATAATTGAGTTGATGGGCACTTTTGGAAATATTTAAAATATAAAAATCTATTAAGTCTAATATAGAGCCAACGAATTCCAAATGATACAAAAATGAAATGATGAAGTTAAAATAAAAAAAATATCATAAATTTCATGATTAATTAATATTTATGATATTTTTAAATAATTTAATAATACATTATATTAATAAAATATCATTATTGTCAAATTCGATACTATTTATTTAGTTTTACATTAAATGTACCATGAAGAGGTGTGAATTATAATATTATGATTTAATATATATATGTATATATATATATAATACACATTATAAATCTATAAATTAATTTATAAACTATAATTCATCCTTAATATATCATAATTAATAGTATTAAATCAATTTTTTTATTTTCTTGTTAATTAATTAAATACTATTTTAGCATTGAAGAACCATTCAAGGGAATAATATAATTTATAAAAATTAAAAATTAATTTTTATAATGAATTTAATATCATTATTTTCAATATAGTAATTTAACTTCTTTCATATCATGATTTTATCACATTTTGGATAGATAAAATATATTTAATACAATAGAGGGATATTTTTTGACTATCCATGCCTTTAAATAACATATATATTTTTTCATGGAATTGTACCCACTAAACAACACAAACCAGTTTAAAGGATGACAAGGGAAAAATATTTTTCATCTAATGATATTTGGACTTCAATATGATTTATATTATACCTCATCATTTGGATTTACCCTTACATAATATATAAAAATTTTAATTTTGGTAAAAGTATTTTAAATATTAATGGTTATAAATTATAACTATTATGGGGTCAATTGTCAATAAATGAACACCTTATTATATTTTAAACCTTATAATTATAAGTTTTTACTTTTTAATTATTATTATCATTTCACTTAATTTAATAAATTTAACATTAAATAAAATTTCATTAGTGGGAATATTTACCCTCTTCACAACATTATCATTATATAAAACCCAAAAATGAATATAATTTCTATAATAAAATATTAATACACTAATAACATATCATAGGAATTTATAAAATCTGTAGGGATCCTTAATTAAATCAAAATAAAAATTATTTTTATATTTTTAATATAATTTATTTAAGTCTTTTAATATATAATAAATTATTACATCATCATTGTGTCAAAATTTCACTTAATTATTTTATCAATAAGAAATATATATAAATTTAAATAATATACATAAAAATTATAACATTAATATGACAGTTTTTGTTGACTTTATCTTATGTATAACCCAATATAAAAAAGTGTTATATTTATTAAAAATATGAGTATGACATTTTTAAGTTATAATTAAATAACATATAATAAATTTATTATTCATAAACAGGTGTCCTGAAATTGATATAATTTTGTCTATGTTTTATTTCAGTCAAATACATGTTATCCAATGTCATTAGGACAACATTTTGAAAATTTTTACAATATTTTATATTATTTTAACTTTAATTATCAAATTTATCCTTAAATGAGTTAAATAAGAATTTCATAATGTTCCTATTCATAATATACATAATATTAACATGATCCTAATATACTCTGGATATCATATGTATTTTAACACTCTATGTCTGTTTTTAATATTAATTTGACAAATGTGGTTAAATTATGTTTAACACTAATCTCATAGATTTGGTGAGATGGAAGATAAAAAAAACATTCTAAAGTTCAATAAATATTATTAATTATTTTAAATAGAAAATGATTTCATTGAAATAAATAAGATTAATACATATTTAATTGATCTTTTTTTAAATAAAATCTAGTTTGAAGTATAATAATTATTTAAATGAAAAATAATTTTTTTAACTACATAGTATTATTTTTTAATATTCATCAGTAAAGTGAAACTTTTCATAAAAAACAAAAAATTAACCATTGTTAGTTTTGAAATTCCAAAATAAAAAATGGGGTTTATTTTATAAAATTAAATTTCTAAGAGTTTATAAAATTAGTTTTATAATTATCCACTGAAGGACATAAAATTAAAATATTTTTAGAATATAATAATTATCAAAATATAAATAATTACCAAAAATTATTTATTTAATTATAAATATGATTCATTTGTGTGAAATAATTTTTATTTTTTTTAATATATATATTACTATTTATATTAGAATTCTTATAACTATATCAAGTAAATAATTAAAATATTAATGTATTGTATCTTAGAAACTCATTGTTACGTGTAATGCATGCAATGTCGGTGTTGCGGGTATTTCTGGTTTAACGTGATGTTGTGTATAACGTATTATAATTATTTTTTTTATAATCAATATTTAATGTTACATAATGTTAAATTTTTAAAAAAATATTAAATTATCTTTAAAATAATAAATTCATAAAATCTCAATGTATTGCTTCATGATTTATTTGGATGATCTGATTGTGAAAGGATTCATTCTACCCTTTGTTTTTTAATAGGATTTCCTAATATAAATTTCCAAGAAGGATGGATCATCACTTTATCAATGCATGGAATATCATATGTTGAACTTGGTGATGGTTGAGAGTAAGTATTTTTTCACCTTGTGGATGATTAATTTTGTTGGTCAAAGGGGAAATGTAATTTTTGGATTACTATTTTGGTTGGGTTATCACATGATGAGTGTTTGATATTATGATAATCTAACGATTGATTTCAGGAGTAGTCATGGCCATTATGAACATCATGTGATAAATTTTTTGTATTACATATTTTCTTATAGTTTTTTCTATAACGATAAACTAAATATCCCATAATTATAACGAAACACTTGTGGTAGTATTGGTGGAGGATATTATGGTATATTCAAAATTAGATCATGAGTACGATAAAATTGTAACTTCATTACTATAAATATTAAGGATTTTCTATCATAATATAATATTTAAAAATATAATTTATTGAATCAAGAAGTTATATTCTTTGGGAATTTTATTCTTTATAATGCCTAATTAGTTGATCATGTAATTATAAAGAATTCATTATCATGGTGGATCTATGGAAAATCATTTGAATTTAAAGATTCATAGGACTTGTGGGATAATATTGGAATTTTGGAATCGATTTTTCAATATTGGAATCAATATTGACTACTCTAACTATGAAAGGGGTGAATTTCACATGGGATGTGAACTGTTAGTCTACTTTGGATAAACTATAATGACTTCTCAGTTCATCTCTTATTCTGATCCATCCTTATCTCGATAAGGGTATGTGATGTATTATGATCCTTGTCATGCCGGTTTGGTTAATATTCATAATCATGATGACCATTTTTATAATGTCTCTCTCATCAAATTCTTATAGATTAGATGAATTTACTCACATGATATTGCGATCTTTATATAGTTATCCATGTTCATAAATGTTGGACCAATATATCTTTGGGGATAAGATCAAAATATTTTTTAACCATAATATTATGTGGTATAACAATTATATGATATACATGAATCTCTAATAGTTGTTATGTTATTAAATAACTTATCTTTTCAACTTTGTCATTTCAAACACCAGAATGAATGGAAATGTTTTTGAGAAATATTTTTATTTGGAAGGATCAATCATAAGCAATTTGATTATTGAAGAAGGGGTATCTTGTTGTTCACTTTTCTATGATGAATCTTTACACTATAAATGAAATTTTATGTTGGGTAACTGAAAGTTCATATTTATAAACATCTAAAGTTGATTCAATTTATTAGGTTTAGGTGTAGGGTGATGAGTTCAGAAGAATTTGAGAAACCATTTTTTATGGGGAGATATTTAATGGTTGTTATCTCGCATTAGATGGTATTATTAACTTCGTAGATTCTTTTTTCATCCCATAATATATAAGGATATCAGTTTTTATGTAATACATAAGTTCTTCATGCATTTTTCTCTTATAAACTATGACGATATATTAAGACATGAGATAGTGAATCTGATTTTTGTGTATGATGCATGCCATTATAGATTTTGTGATCTGTTATTATTCGAACCAATAGATAAAGGTATATAATTTTATACCATATTCTTTATCCACTCACATTGGGTTCTAGTTTTAAATGGGGGATAATTTTTCATGTTCATTGTTGGTGAACTAAGATGGAATCCAAAATGGATAAACACTATCTGTGTGGTGACTGATCTATTGAAGAAATCATCCCATTTCATTATGATTAGGATTAATACTAAATACTATTATATAAGAAATATTCTTGTTCAGGTAGTTTTCAATATATAGGGTTATGTCTTATATTTTTTCTCAAAGGTATCCTATGTTTACATGTTGTGTTCTAGTAGAATATCCATATGGTGAATGGAAATATGGTCTGGTCGAGTACAACTTACCATTCACATATGGATTATAAGATTGAGAATTAAATTCAGATACTAAATGAGATAATATGTGCATGTGTCTTGAATTTTGGTCGATCATGTGATATCATTATGCAATTGGTAGGGTTTTCTTGTAATAATAGTTATCAAAAGTCTATCAGAATAGATCTATTTGTGGCCTTAATATTGTCACATGTCCATGTCAAATACTTGTTCGATAGAGGTGGGTGAGGCCTCTATTGTGGTATTGAGTCTCATTTAGAAGATATAATTGAGTATTTAGGATATAAGTTCGATTCCTCTTAAATATTTGGGACTTTATAAATAATCTAATGATAATTGACTTCATCTTTTATAAATTTGTATTTTTGAACCAGTTTTTCTTAATGTTTATCCTCAGTTGTGTGATAATTGGCCAGGGAAATAATTAATGATGTCTCATAGATGTGATTTTACATTTTTTGATTGATTTACTTGAGATGTTTTTATGTCTATTTTCATTACTGTATATATTGATAGGTATTCATGATGTTTCCACATATCACAGTTTAGGAAGATCCATCAAGATACCTCTCATGTTTTGAATTTTTTCTGAAATTTATTGAGAGTATGAATATTCATTTTATAGTTAGAATAAATATCATTCAATGCCATGTGAATATCATGCATGGTAAATATATCCTATTAGTCAGATTGTTATGGTGAAAATAATCAAATTATCATGAGACATTGATGGAATTTTAGTGGGAGAGTAGTAGACGCACATCATTTTGGAGCAGCATTCTTCAACATGACATAATAGGTACATAATGTTTTATGTTAAGGAGTTGTAACATCCAATTAAATTATTTTATATAAATAATATCCCTTATTTTTCCTGCTTCACTTGCTTGTATTGTAGTCCTTTTTAATATAAAGATCACCTTTTAGTGAAAGTGACCAAAATTTCCAAAATAAATTTCAGATAATGGAGTTTGACAATAAATGTGTCAATTTATTTAGAGGATTTACTTTGGGATATATGTTTAATTTGATCAAATTTCATTTTTTTCTATATAACATTCATGATGAACACATTCATGTTTCATACTGGATACCATAAATAAATATTTCCCAAGGAAGATTTTATGATCTTTTTTAGAGTGTGAAAAATTAAAATCCATTAAACTAGTTCACATAATGATATGGTGGGGATCTAGAATTTAAATATAAGGTGAAATTATTGTCGTCATTTCTAGTAAATTATGATATAGACATTGTGAAATTGGATAAAATCATGATTAGTTTGGGGATATATGTTTTTATCATGATTCCCATATGATTTTTTTATTTGCTATTCATGATTCACTTTTGAATACTATGAGATATACTAGATGATTTTGTTAATATCTCATACATTTTAATTGCATAATTTGGTGGTTCATATTCACTTTGTTTGTGATATATATCACTAGGTTTGTATTTATAAAAATTATTTTTTCCTTTTTTCAGGATTACACAATTTAAAATTGTTTTTTGATCTGCTGAACTTATGGTGAAGTCATTATTCTTCCATTATTGACCTATTATGTGATGAACATAATGATATTTTCCATTATTTATTTTGCATTAAATTTATTATCTAGGTATATGTGTACTAACCCCTCTTTGCACAGATTTTTTATGGAATATGATTCCAAAGTGTGATAATCCTTGATAGGGATTCCATTTTTTTATTCGTTTGACGGTTATTGATCCAATCATTTTTATTATTCATCCCATGATTGTGGTTTGTGATACATTATCCTATGTATGTAGTACAAGTGTTTCAATGTTTTCATAAATTGATCAGAAATGAAAATTCATCATTGATTGATTGATTTGTTTGTTTGTATGAAAATGGTGATTTGATAAAATATGGTTTTTCCCTTCTGTTGGAAAATTTATATCTATTTTAAAACCATAATAAAATGGATTTATGAATTGGGTTTCATTGATTAGTTTTAAGAAATTATTTTGAAAATGTACAACATGGAATTTCGTGTGTATAAAGGATTATGGTATATTCATAGGCATCATCCATTGATACAACTAAGGGGTTCAATCATGGTTTCTTCCTCTACTCCCTATAGCCACTTTAATGGGACATGTTAGCCCATTTTGAGTTTCACATTATGAGTAGTTTCTAAAATATCACGATTCAATAAATATATAAATAGAATTGTTGTATGTGATTTTTTTTATTTTTTGTGTGAGTATTCTAGCTAGTCTAACTGATAGTGATCCTCTGATTTATGATACATGTTTTTTTGTTTCTGATTACTTGTATTTATAATGTTATTTGACTTATGTGAAATTCATTGAAACATTTATTCCAATATTTTTTAAAAAATATGGAATATTTGGAATGGTTTTATATTATTTTTTTTATAGAAACTATTTAATTGAATATTTTACCTTATTAAATACATTTATGAGTGATTGATATTTCATTCAATGTGTAATTACATATCAAATAGGTGAAATCCTAAAAATCCAACATTGATAATTTCTTTCAAAACCCTATTATTTTGTGTAGTCTGGGTTATGAATTTTAATGATGTTAATATAATGGAGAAATAGTGAGGTAGTGTGGTTTATATAAATTGGTTTGGGAATCTAGTACTGAGATCATTGGATTTTGACCATGTTATCACATGGACTAGTTGTATATTTTTTCTCCTCTATTGGACTCATTCATTGTAATCTATTAATATACTTTCGAGTTTTACCATTTCAATTTTCTTCCTTTTGGAGTAGAATATGTCTTTTTTCCAATTTTTTCTTCCACAATTTCCCTGTAATAGGAAAAAATATGAATATATATATTCCATACAGTGTCTTTTTATGTTTTTTAGAATCATTTTGATTGGTAATTAATGATTCCAATTTTTTATTCACTATCCAGTGGTGATAAAGAATACCCATCAGGCTTGGTATTGACTAGGTTGGGTGCTGGTTTTTGAGGGAAACCTATTCCAGTTTATTATAGAGATGTTTGGGGATCACCAAACACATTTAGTGTTAGTCCTCTAAAATCCATCTTGATCACGATCACACATGCTCGGCTAAGCACATTTTTCCATCACCCAACATCAAACGGAACTAACTCTATTAACAATTATCCAAATTTACTATCAATAATTTATTATTAATGTAATCGTTAGAAAAATATTATATCAAAAAATAATAAAACATATGAATAGTCAATGAAACGCTTAACATGTGACCTCTAATGACCAAATCCATAAAAAAGGGTTTTCACGAATATAAAAATCCACCCATCCAATATGATTAATAACCTTCAACCACAAGTTTCAAATCAAAAAAAATATTAATAAATATATTAATAAATATATATGTTAAATAATATGGTTACATAACCTATTGATTATGTGAAAGCCCATGTGAATTCATAATCCTATAATTTTGCGTACTAAAACCACACAAAATCACATTTTTTTAAGATGATTCCACCAAGGACAAGTAAAATTGAATCTATAGACCTTCACATAGACTCTAAAATCATGTTCTATATAGGGGGATTAGAAAAATTCGGGGGAAAAGATTCAACCTTAAATAACGATTGATTCCACCATTAGCTATTGTTGGTCAAGGATGTTAATAATGGATATATGTTGGGATGATTATTAAAAAAAATATAAATATAAGTATATAATTAATATGAAGATTCATGATGGATTTTTTCTTGTTGAAATACCAAATATATGACTCTACTATTTTTAAATATAAAATGTATACCCATTTTGGAATGGACTTTATTGTCAATGACATGGATCTCTCAACATAGGAAAAAAGATATAATGTCCTTGAATATATGACATGGACCTCATCCTCGGGGTTTGGTTTATTCATCAATAATTTTATAATATAACAAATATCAAAAAAATATTTAATATTTAAAAAATATCAATAATATGAATCAATTAATAGTCATAATTAAGAAAACACATTTTTCCTATCAATATTATTTTTTTACAATTAAGGTATCATATATCATATAAAATTCTAGAGTTGTGTATATAAATCACATCATTAAAAAATTGGTGTACTGTTATGTTTTATAACAGAATCCAATAAATTCATAATTTCACTATCCATGGACCCATTTATGTCAAATTGCACTTATATATAACAATTAGTCATATGAAATTAATTTCTTATTGATGAAATGACATTAATGTGTCATACATCTATCATTTCATATCTATTATTTAAAAAAACATATATATCATGGAATTTTCATTACCCCCCATCATGAATCCCATATTACATTGTAAAAATATACTGTTAAATCACTATTTCATATTCAATTGTTATTCTATGAATCACTGGGTTTCCAACACGCTAATATTTTGGAACAATAAGTTCACTCTTTTGTATTTTTTCTCTTATTTATTTGTGACTTCGACATCTATGTTTTCTATTGAATAATAAATATTACAAATCCCTGCATAGGGAGAACTATAATTTTTAGACGTAAAAATTTTTTACACAATCCAATACCATTAGACATGATAACTACTACAAATCATAAATGGGCCTTATGTATTGATTTTTAAAAAATATAAAATCACTATATCTCTTCCCATGAAAGTCATAGAGTGTGGCAATATCTATTTATAGAGTCCCAAAATTTTCAAACATACATATCATATCATAATAGTTGAGTATTAATTAGAATAATATATTTATCTATTTCATTATCAAATATCCCTTGTGTATTTGTAAACATGTATAAATGAAGAACTGGTTTGTAAGGGAATACAAAATCTCCGACAATGTTATTAATTACTATTAACCTTCATAGAAATGTCAGACATAATAATATTATTTATAACATGGGGAATTTAAACCAAAGAAATGGTTTTCTCTAATTCCTTTTTTATAAAACAAGGGAGATATTAATGATATCATATAGAAAACATGACTATATGGGTATGTGAACATGATCATAACATTGAAAATCATGCCCAATATATTGTAAATCACAATCTTGAGTCGTGGAATAAACATTGGTATTTCATTAGACATTTGTCATAATGTAATCAATGAACATTATCCATTAGACCATCAATTTGGAATAATACATAATTTTTTGTCTTATAGATAAGAATAATAAATCATTTTCTATGTAGTCAATGATTATGATCGTTACTATCCCTATTCATTTGATTCAGTCCCAGAACCATCACATTTATCAAGTATCACTCCTAAAACAATAATACTGTATATTTTCACAAAATTAAGATTGGATCAATACATATTCTCAAACTACATATCAAAATATATATCCATATCAAACCAATTAATGACTTTCCAATATAATTCTAGGACAATAAATCTCATAAAAAATTTAAATATATATTCCCCAATATATTAAAAAATCTATCATATAATAACCAATGAATGGAACTGAGTTTCATAGAATCATCATCAAAATCATAATCATAAGACATCAAATTAATGAATGTGGATTGTACCAATAGTTAATATCACTCTTATAGAATAGATTATATTAATCGATATTATCATAAATGAAAAAATATATTAATGTATTAGTAGATCATATTCGGGGAGAATAATCATTTAAAAAAAACATTTTAAATATAATAATGTATACAAATATTATGCAAAATAATCATTTAAAATTACATTTGATACATATAGAGTAAGAATAATGTAATTTATCAGTCCTTATAGAATAATTTGTGTTCATGCTGTTAAAGTTAATATATATAATTACTTTTACAATTATGTAAAGAGTAAAAAAGTAACTCATTCAAAGAAAAAATATTTATATTCAATAATTATATAAAAATAAAATTATTTGTACAAATGAATTTAAAAAATATTAATAAAATTATAAAAATATACTTGGAAACATATTTAAAAAAATATAATATGAAAGAATTATAATTTTGAACTGAAGAGAGAAATAATGTATATTTATTTTAAAAACATTATTTTTATATATTCTGTTCTTGATTTTATTGAAATTGAAGTAAGGATATGTAATATCTAGAAATATCTAGCGGATATAATATCAAACATGTTTATTGAGGGATAATTCTTGATATTTAATTCGAATAAAAAATCATATACAATTTTGATAAATATTTAGAATTTAACATAAATTTATTACCATGAGAAACAATTAATTATAATGATTTATATCTTCCTATATAATAAATATATATTTAACAAAAATATATTACAAAATCATGTACTTTTTTATAATATCACATATGTACACACTTGTGTCATTTCAACACCTATATAACAATATATCCTTATTAAAATTCCCATTTCAAGGTGTTAAATGGTAAATGTTTTCATAATAATTACATATTTTTAGTTATGATACATTACATTAATAATGGTACCATTGTCTATAGGATATTAATCATTAATTAATTATCAAATATATTAATTATACATATATTTATATTTTCCATAAAATTTAGTGACATAAAATTGTATTACATCATTCATAGAGATGATATGTCATGGGTACACATGAATATTGTTTTCAGATTTCGATAGTTGGAATGAATGAAATGTAAATAATAATTAACCATATTTTGAATTATTATTATATAATTTATATAATATATATTAATTAAATTATTTTTTATTACCTCCCAATTATTGAATAAATAAAATAATTCAAATCGCTTCAGTGATGTTGTACTACACATATTGGAATGAGTGTAATTATCATATTCAAAAAGATTGGATGACTATAAAAAAGATAATATATTTTATATCTCATAGAATATTTTTTAAAAAATTATTTTATAATAATGTTAAAATCATAAAAATAACCATCCATAATATACAATTTTGCAAACTAAATTTTATCTCTACATCGAGATGTTATGTCGCACATACACCTAAGAAATGTTATCACGTAATATTTGATGTGAATGAGGGTGAATTATGGTGGTTATATAATCAGAAAAACTTATACATATGTTGCAGATAATTATGTTTTAATTTTATTAAATATAAACAATATTTTGATGAGGTGAATTATGAAGTAAAAAGGAAACTGATTATCTTTGGTGATTACATCTTCTTTGAAATAACGCCATTAGATACTCTTAATGATCCAAGGGTTGTGTTATTTGGAAGAGAACCCTGAATAAAAATTTATAAGGAGCTACATATGATAAATATTATTGGTTTTATCAAAAATAAATTCATAAATTACTAAATAGATGATAATGGAGGGGATCCCTTTTATAAATATGGAGAGTGGAATTCATGGAATTTCATAAAATTTGAATATATAAAAAATCTATTCAAGAGAAACATTCTTTATATGGAACAGATATTCAATGATAATATGGTAGTTGGATGCAATACTATACATTAATAATATATAGATAGGTTTAGGGTGTGTTTTAAAAATTATTTTTCTATATAACACCATTTTTGAAATATTTTAACCTTATCAAAAGTAATATATTCTTCACATTTTAATATACATAGATAAAATTATAAGGTAAAAAATTGATAAAAATTCACCAAAATATTAAATTGAGGACTATATTTTTTTTTCCTTTTCCTCATTTATTATATTTAGGTAATTTCTATATAGTAAAATTATATTTTCATAAAATACCATTAATGTTATTTTTTTGTCTACTCAATTAGGTTGACCATAATGTGACCAAGGAAAACACAGAATTATAAAATAACAAGTAAAAAGTAACTAATATTGAATTTTCATCTATAAAATTAATAGAGCACTATAAATCCTAAAAATTACACACCTTTTAGTATTTCTAATGTACTTTTTTATTAATTGAATAAATATCATGTTAGCATTGTGTAATTATATATGTTAAATATATAAATAAAATATTTTATAAATAAATTAAAATTAAAAAATTAATTTTATTATCATCAATATAAACATTATGATTCATTCAAAACATTATTTTTTCTTCTGTGAACACACATTAAATATGAGAATATAAGAATGTGAATTTCTATTATTTATTTATTTCAATATTATATAGATCATTATCATCGAAATCTATACCTTAAAAATTATATTTATATCCAAATCATATAAGAGTTGAATTATCTTCATCAATTATGTCATAAGATGAAAAATTTTGACCGTCACATTTAGTTTTATCCAATTATAACCAGAGTTACCCTTTATCAATTTGGTAAAGTGTACCAAATATACTAATATTAATTTCTAAAACAAAAAGAGACATATTTTCCCCATTATTACAACAATGATCCAAAGTTAGAATCAATTTGATAAAATCAACTTAATATAACCGTTTTAAATTCATTTTAAATATATGGACACAATACGAAATTTCACGTCCCAACTTGAGATATATTAAACGATGCCTGAGTTGGTCAATCAAATTTCCTCTAGAGCACCTCCACATATGATATAGGCTTCCGACATGCAATGAGAGTATGATTATTGTTGTGTGGGGGGTCTATACCATCATAATCATATTATCATAGTGGGTTATCATGTATAATACAATAGATATAAGAAGATAAATATAATTATAGATAAAATTATATAAAAAGATTAAGGAAAAATATAAAATGATGAATTTCCATATGACTAAAATATATAAGGGGAAAGAATAGAAAAATATTGAATAAATAGTTTATAATGAGAAGTAAAATATTTCAAGGGATTTCCCCATGGGAATCATAAGCTAATACATAGTCTTCTGCACATAGGATCCCATTTTTTAGGGACACAACACAATCATAATCTAATAAACCATAAAATGAAAAAGATGAGGTATATTTGGGTACCTATTTGTAATGGAGGTTTGAAAAAGATGTGAGAAAATATAAATTTTCCTTGACCGAGGGGATATAACAATATCAATTCACTGATTATATGAAACAATAGTTTTCAAGAATAATGTAAAAGTAGTAATTGAATAATTTAAACTAATCAAACATGGGTTCTAGAAGATCACTCATCTGATAATACCTTGTTCAGCATATGACGTAATACCTTTAAACTGTTCCCCCAATATATTTATATAATATATATATATAAGGAAAATAATATAAATATATATATTAACTATATGTATTGTAACAAATTTAGACACATATATAGATACATAGTATTATCAATAACCAAAGTTCTAACTCAAGAATACATAAATAACTATAACCACAATAATAATAACTGTATAAAAATAATAAATATTTTTTTCATGCATATGGATTGTGTGACAAAAAGAGATAGGTTATGATAATTTATCATCAACAACACATTACATCATTCTAGGTATACATGATAATAACATGGAGTTTCGTACCCATCTTCCTAATCAAGGGGTTGTGGAATTTAATTTTTAACAACCAATGTGGTGAAAACATCATTCCAATATCATAAACCAATAGAGTGTTACATTTCATGGTCAATGACCATACTCATTGTACAATCATTAAACACATAGAATAATGTAATTGTACATTCCTAATGACCCCTTATTGAAACATTGCATAAGTTGGAGACATATATCACTAAAGGAGTATTAGATCCTTTTTAATCTATTTAATTTAATATATAGATATCCAATTTGATCATCCTAGTCATTAAAACAATTATAAAAAAATAAAGGAAATACATTTTCATATATATATCAGTATCATAGACCTGAAATAATGATTGAGGGCCATATAAATTTAACAGTTCAATTATCCCATTAAAATTCACCATTCTATTTGTGAAGAATGTACACCTCAGTGGTGTTGTTTTTATAATCAAGTCAAAGATTACCATTCCACCTTATTTTCATTAAAAACTCATATATTTAATGGGGTTAACTCACACACTATAAGAGGATATCTCTAAATAAAAAAATAAACATTATTGTTAAAATTTGAATCAATACAAATGGATGGTGGTTCATTAATGTAAATGAGCCTAAGGAAGAAAAAGTAAAAATACTCACATCATATGGGGTTTTTATGTAGAGTATAAAAATATCTTAATGTTTATGTTAAAGCATAACATCAATATAAATTATGGAATGTTGAATTAAAATTTTAATTTCACATTATGAGGTAGAATCATTTAAAATATTATTTACAAAAATTAGAATAAATTAGAATATTTAGAGACAGTAATGGAAAACCATGACACAAACTACCTTATGCCAATGGCATTTCACATATCCCATACTGTGATTTCATTTGATCCAGTTCAACAGAAATCGATGGTATCGATAACCCCTCTTTAAAATAAGGTGAATCAGATCATTTGAATACAATGAATAGTAAGAAGGATAAAAATAAAAAGTAGAGAGTGGAATAAATCACATTATGATATTCATCCAATAAGACCAATGATATGTGATATCGATATCAGATGAGTGAGATAGATCCAAACCTATTATCATATGAGGGGGATCTCGAGTGACCCGATATAGTGTTCCTAGAAAGTTAATGAATCATAGGAGAAACATTAATGAAAACACTGGAAAACATAATGGGATACTCCGACACATGGGTCCTATATATTATAAGAAAACTGCATTAGAACCTATGGAGATTTAATTTTGTTGTCCCCTGTTATGAATCCATCAACAAGTACATGGATGTGTTCCCTTGTTTTATTGGTTTCAAAAACCACGTGATACCCTCCACCTTTGCATACATATCATAATTTTAACCCTAAAGATCTAAAAAATTTCATTCAAACATTTTTCTTTCATCCATCTTCTTCTGGGTTTGAGATTATTAGTTCCTCTACTTCCAAAAATCAACAAAACAACCAAGACACCTCATGGTCCTCAAAAAACTTCTCAAAAAAAAATCAACAAGTCATAATTCTCATGTTTAATTTATGAATATTGTTTTACACAATAGACCATAGAACAATTGGTGAAATTAAAAATTCCTCAAAAAATTTCACAGAGTTCAAAACATGGGTCATTACAAGTGACAAAAATTGATTTTTATAAATATATGATTTTAGGCCTAAACTAGTTTTATTCCAATAAAAACCCTAATATAACATTAGATGATTGATAAAACATTTTATACAATATATAACAATAAAATTTAATAAAATATATTGAAAAATAGTTATTATTTTAGTTTATAATGATAAAATACACTGTTCATAGAAAAACCGTTTCTCTGAAATTACATATTCTATATTTTGAATTATTTTTACATAGACTATTAATTAAGAGATAACCAATGAAATCGTATTATTCCAGAATATTGAAAACAATTCCTAATTTAGTTATCTTATTCATAACCATTAATTGAATAGTTAAGAAATAATTTTCATATTAATTAATTAATATTGTAATTGAATTCTTTTGGTCATTTAAAATATTTGTTCTGTGTAAATAAATTTAGTACAATAATAAAAATTAATTATAGATAATTATATCATAATGACATTTGGTATTACATTAAACCCCCACTCCAATAAATTTATTATCACATTAAATTTAATAATTCAAATTTTAAAAATTTGGGAAGTTTCCATTATATGTCATGATCATGTTACCTTGTAGCTTCCTGTAATTTATAATTACTTAAGATAACATTAACTGTCAATGAGTCACACTCTATAGAAAAATAACTCAAAAATTCCAAGATTTATAAAGGATTCTATTTATATGAAAGATGATTCCCTTTTGGTATGACAACAATGTTTACTACATGTGATGGATCATGAATGAACTACCTCAAGATAGATACACGGAACACATCATGAATGTGAGAGGGTTTTTGAGGATGTTCCACGTGATAAGATATCACCCATACTTGATAATGAATATTTATGTGGCAATAAACCTATGGATTAGATTTTTTTAATTTCCAAATATCACAACCTTCAACAAATTTTAAATTCATATAAAGTTCTAGTAACTAAACTCAAACCCTATAACTCAATAATAATTATCATCTAAAATTTTATGCCAGCTATGAGATTCTAGGAAATTTTTTTAATGACACAGAATTCAGGTACAGTTTCATATACTATAATATATCCCAATAGATTCCTTCATCCATCTTCAACAATGCAAAAATAATTTTTATAAATATTTTCATTGACTGATTTATGAGGAGCAATTTGAATTATCGAGAGAAATATATTTTTGTAGGAAAACATCCCCAGATGATGGCTTTAGTCCACAATACATTTAAATTAAACAAAAAGTAATCCCAATATATCTTCTATGTATTTAATGGTTCACTTATACTGACCAACTATATAAGGATTACATTCTAAAATAAAATTCAACTTAATATCTAGATCATACTGAATACTTTTCCAAATAATAGAGTCAATCCACATGTCTTGATCATATATAATGAAATTGGGTACTCCAAACATCCTAAAATTTTCATCCATAATTATTATTAAAATATAATTAAGAGATAACCCTTCTCTGATTACAATTAAGAGTTTTAGCAATTAGAGATGGTTCACTACAATCTAAATAGAAATATAGATATTATATTTAATGTAGAGAATTACTAGAAAGCATTATTTGTTATGATTTCTGATTTCAATTTTTTATGGGAAATATTAATAACATTAACTGAGACTCATATTTATTATCATTAAATTGTTAATTTATAGACCACTAATATAAAAAATTAACAATTTCCCTCTCCAGGTTGTCCCATATGAAATTTTCTTTTATATATCAAAACATCCTCATACTTTTATGATTAATAAAGAATTTTTAACTATCTGACTCATCCAAAAAATCTATAAAAAAATCATGTATGAATTAAATCATATATGGTTTCATAAAAATTTTATTATATCATAATATATTGTGAATTTGGTAATATTTCAACCACACTTATGTAGTTCCCCATATTTCCTCTCAATATTTTTAAATATTACATGGATAGTTCTTTTACAAATCAATTTTGAAATATAAGATTTCACCCCTACCTTAATAATTTTTATGTATACTCATTGAAAAGATATAAAAATCAGATAATTTTTAATTCTTTTCATGAATAATCCATCATGATCCTTTTAATTCAAATCATCATATACATTGTTATCTTTCAATGGATGATAATATATTAATAAATAATAATCCTAAATATTCTCTTACCATATTCTCTAGTTAATTTTTGACATTTTTCCAATGATTGTATACATTAAAAATTTCTGACTAATATATATGTTTCAAAACATTCTCTGTAAATATAATCCCTCTATATCCCAAATTCAACAATTATAGTAGCTAAATAAATGTCACATGTTGGGTAATTTTTCTATTGAATAATCATTTTGTGTGAGGCATAATCTATCACCATATCGTTCTCCATGGTAGCGCATCCCAATCCAAGATTTTATATCATAATATTGATAAAAACTATCAATATTTTGGAAGTGTATGGATAGGTGTTCTAATTGACTTTCTTTTTAGTTTAATAAAATTTTCAACACCAACATCATTCAGAAGTATCGTGATTCCATTATGAGTTAACATAATAGTTTATTAGAGAATCATTAGAAATTGTAAAAAATTAAAAGATTATATCTAACTAATCACAGAAAATCTTATATCTCATTTCTAATTGTAGATCCAATGTAATGTTTAATATGATCTGTCATTTATGGATCTACCAATAAAACCTCTTTTAAGATTATTAAAAAAATTTAATATTTTTTAGATAAAATTCCCATGTTTAACATTTTTGCTATACCTCCTCTCTTATTAATATCATTAATAAAGTTCTCATGTAGTCTCCATTCTATTTATTTACCGTCGTATACATTAAAATATCATCTATAGATTCATTTGAAAACATAATAACTTAACATATAAAGACTCTATTCATAAAATTAATGATGTCAGAAATAAAATTAGTAAGGCCAAATGTAATCAGTATATATGCATAGTATTTATAGCATATATAGAATAAATGTTTCGATAAATATTCTTTCTTTTCCATCAATTGATTATATTAAAATAGATGATAAATATTGGAAATGTATTAACCTCCATAATGTTTGTCGAAAAAGTCACCAACACATACAAGTGGACACTAATTCATGATAATGATCATGTTTTATTCTTATAAATAAATGAATATTCTAATATATCTAAATTTATCCCTACCAAAAAGTACAATAGAACCCCATGAAGACGCAAATAACTGAATAAAACCCTCGTTAGGATTCTAATAGAGTTGTTTCATCAATTCCTTCAACTCTATTAGTTTCATTATATATTTAGTCTATGAAAGATTTATTTCATGAGGATTGACTTCGGTTGAGAACTAAACATCGAGTTATGATATAATACTAGAAAACTATTATAAAATCACATTATCAAATACATACTCAAAATTCATATCAAGGATATTGAGTTTCTCTAAAAAATATATGCGATAAACTCAAATTTTGAATAGCAATCAAGTCCCATACCATGCAAGGAATTTACATTTCAATTTCATATTTTTCATTACACCCTTAAAAGTTCAATGGATGATTGGTAATATTTAATGAGACTTCCCTTACTCAAAAATTAGCATTTTATTCATGTTAATAAATATAGTCATTGCATACGATAGATTAAAAATCATCAAGATGGATATTAAATAATATTTTCTGAGATCACAATCCCACAAACATCAATTATTGATGAATCATATAATTAAGTTGAGATCATCATACCATTTGGATTAATGTTTTCTATTCAACCATTAATTATCTACACAATCAATAGTGAACACATGTGATTTTACTTTTATCTCAGACAAAAATGATGTTGATGTCAATTATCATATTTAACAATTGAATTTTTGAAATAGCTTTCCTAATTCTCATAATCCTTGTATTTTAATCAATAGAGTGTGGTTAGTGCATTATATTAGGCTTATTTATTGATTCATTAAATTATTAGTCTCTTCAATTCACTTTTCTTTTCAATTTCCCAATAAACATTCCTTCAACACATAAAACAATTAATGTTATTGTTATGAGAGTTTCCTCCATGTTTAATTGCACAAATTTTTTTTAAATTACACCACATATCCCCATTGATTTTAAACTTTCCTTTTAATATCATATTTATTTTATTACCAAATACATAAGATTTTATATGTTACACAAATCACAATTTACAACATGACATAACATGTAATGTATTATTCCTAGCTACCAACTGCTCTTACATTTTTAATTTTTTTGAGACGTTGTTTAGAGACATTGAATAATAAATTTATGGTAAATTCATAATATATGATAATTCTAGAATCCTACATAAGATACCCTGTTAAATTTTCCTCGTATCTAAAAAAATATTCATCACCCTTCTTCTTTAGCTTAATTAATTCCTTACACGTTTTCATATAATGAATATGTGGAAATTACTTATTGAAAATAATAACTTAATCTCATATTAATTCATGGTTTAAATTTCTACCAATTTCCACTTGTTCTTTATGAGATTCCACAATTGATATTTTTATCTTTTCTAAAGGTATAAAATAAATATAGCGTTTTAATTTTCT
Organism: Viscum album; assembly: GCA_963277665.1. Taxonomy (NCBI): domain Eukaryota; kingdom Viridiplantae; phylum Streptophyta; class Magnoliopsida; order Santalales; family Viscaceae; genus Viscum; species Viscum album. Next base: position 651,803,021 of record OY728164.1, on the reverse strand, counting down.
AAAAAACGATGAATGGCAAATATATTTTTTGTGATACTAATTCATTTCTTACAAACTAGTGGATCACAATATGATATAAAATAGGGTGTTATTTACTCATTAATTCCTCAAGATAATTTCATCTCATATTTTTAGTTTTTTGAATCTCATTATGATAAATTTCTAGAGAAATTTAAATTTTAATAACAATGATAATTTCCATTCCATCTTCTATAACAATGGATTTTTTCAGATGAAAATAATTGCATTGTTCATTGAATTAAGCATTATCACAATTTATTTGGCTTAAATAATTTGAGTAAATAAAAAACTAATAGTGTGAGAATTAGTAATAATATTGGATAACTTCATAAACAAAAATTAATTTATAATATTTTTAAATAATGGACGCTTCCGTTTAAATCCACCAAAACCATATGTTTGACCATGGTATTTCAGGTTCATCTTATATTAAAATCCATCATAATGGTTTATAATTAATATTTGAATTATCCATATAATTTCTCTTGGTCATGTCAATCATGGCTCACAATAAGGACACACTCACTGTGCTCAACAATTAATCATTCTATATACTCGCACTACTCATTCTGTGGGTATTATACCTTGTTGAGTGTATTCCAATAACACCTCCACATAGAGTACCAAAAGATAGATGTTTGGAAGGAAAACCCATTGTTAATTCATTACAATAACTTATAAGGTTTTATAACATATAGGATTATCCTAAGGGTTATAAATAAAATGTCCACATCCTGATTTTCAATGATTATCTATTTTATTCTTTGATACTAACTATTGGGACCCAATGAATTCATATTTAAATATCAAATATTAATTTATTATAATTCTTTGTTATAATAAATTGATCTAGGATATAATCATATTATTGTGACATTATAAACATGGTTACATCGAATATTATTTCATAAGATGATCATATCATCTCCCACTATGTTCTTCATAACTAGCATTCATCATTAAGACACCACACATAATAAATTTCTCTATAAAATAGGGAATTTTTTATATGAAATAGTGACCTCGAATAATCATTAATGTTTAATAAGGGTGATATAAATTGTTACTAAAACAAAACATGAATAGAAGGGTAAAAATACATGATCATAAAAATTAAATTTTTTCTAATTTATATAAAATGTTATATTTTTGGATCAAAGAATAATTCTTGGCGATTCATAAGAAAAAAATCATGACAGAATGACTGAATAGAAGAACTCATGTCCAAGCATTTCTGTCAGACTTATTATTATAGAATTGAAATGAACATAAAAACCAAGTTAATTCATATTAATTGATTTCTACTAAGACTATTATATTTTTTTTGTTCACTCCAAAAACCATCATATTACTAATTTGTTACTCCTCAGTCTCTCATAGGGGAAATATTTCGTTACTAAATTGGTTTTACTTCTAATTAATTTCTTATTTTTCTCAAATATTATTATAATTTTATCAATTCATAAGGTGGATATCAAAATCAGATCCCACATATCACATAATGACAATGAAAATAAGTGTCCAAAATGATGAAAAATTAGAAATCATATAAAAACCTTTTAAATGATATGTGTTTCATAAAAATATAATAATATAATAATATCATGACACGTGGAAAATAAATTGGTAACATAAAACATTCATCATAACATAATTAACTTGTTTAAATGAAACATGATTATTAGAATAATCCTTAAATCATCATAATAAGCCATAAAAATATTGACAAATTATGGTATTATAGGATAATATCAAAAATATATCAAAATTAATTTAATATCATGTCATCATTGATTAAATATTATCATATCATTTAGAATAAATACTATTCACTTTGATATAAATTATTTCAAATACTAAAATTACCAAAAAATCAAAGAGAAATTTAATTTAAAATGAAAATAAAAAAAGGTAAGGAAATAATAAAATGATTAATTTTTCATATATTGGAAATTCTCTTAATACTAAATATAAAAATAAAACATTATGTTCGAACTTTTTTAAAAAGTCACAGAGTAACTCATTTGGATAATTAAAAGATTATTAAATTTAGTCCATTTTTTAAAAAGAAAATTACTTGTAAAAATTACATTATAATATCATATAAATATATTAGAAATATTCTTGAAAATATTTTAAGAATAATATTTCATGGAATATAAACGGTTTTAAACAGATGTTTGAAATGAGGTTAGTTTTCCATATAAACATTCATTGGGTCTCTTGAGTTAATAACAAGAAGAAAATGAAACGAACATGTGAAATATAAATAAATAAATAAATAATATGATTATTCCTGATTTTATTGATAATTAGATCAAAAAATATCATCATTGGAGAGTAATCATGGGGAATCTTGATAAATAATTATATTATTACATAAAATGCATACGTTAAGTCCATTGTTCTTTGAATGTTTTATATCCTTTAGTATAATGAACATAAATTTTTTCATTGAACTATTAAAAAATCGTATACATAATATTAATTTTATATAAAATACATTTGTTCTAATTAAACACACATGTATCAATAATTGGGTTTTAAAATAATCATTTTTGTGTGTCTATTGTTTTCTTTCTTCATAAAATGCTCGGTTCAGTAGTTTTGGTCATTGTAGATTGCCAACGACTATATATTATACATAACTCTTATAATGATATAAATATAATATATAGTCAATATATATATTTTCATTTATTATATATTTTGATAGAGAATTAATTTACACCATTCAGGGAGATAGTAATTCGTATAAATGGATGATCTATGTCATCAGTTCCTTATAGAAGGAACAAATTACATATATATAATGTTACCACATTATATAATCATTATTATATTTGTATATATCATATATAATCATGAAATTAGTCTTACTATGTTTCATGTAAATAAAATGAATAATTAATCACATTGCAGTGTTGATCCTCTAGTCCACCTGTATTCATTGGAATCCTTATCATTCTCCAATGGTGTGAAATATTATAAGTTAGATATTATATTACGTATAATATAGTACATATATTTCATAAATATTATATAAAAACATTAATCCCATTATAATTCCCATTTGTAACATATGCCGATGAAAGATGATTTGTATCGCTACTTGGAGGTGGTAAGTTGTCCATATGCACGAATAATATTATCACATACCATTTGATTAGAAATATAATGTATAATGGTTTTTTATTATCTATATTAAATTTCAAAATATATAGTATAGTGAATTTACTTTTTTATTATTAATTATACAAATTTATTGGAGGAAGAAGATGAAACATGAAGAAATAGATCATTTATGGTGATCAACTCTTATTTTATGGAACTCCTTTGGATATCCTACTAATGATCCTAGGGGTTTAATTTTATGAATAAAATAACAAAAATAATGTCTAAAATAAAATTTAAAAGATAATTTATTTGGTTTTGATCTAGCTATAGTTCTAATTTTTTTGAAAAGATGATAAGGGTTTTGTTAATTTTTATTAGTGATGGGAGGAGCACTCATGGAAATTCTAAAATAATTAAAATATATGAAATTTATTATCTTCTAAATTGATAGAAAATGGTTTGGTATTATAATAAAAGGTATTTTTAGACCAATCATCTAATAAAAATTTTATAGTTTCATTTTTCATTTCAAACAATTTTTCCCATTAAACCCTTAGATAACGTAATTATCCCTAAATACTATAACAAATTTTTCTAGATTAAAATATTATAATTTTACATATAAGGTGGATACTATATCATAACTATAAAATAGATAAAATTAATAAAATTATTATAAAAACAATAATATTTCATGATTATTATTATATTAAATAAATTATAGAAAATTATTTTAAAAATATATTGTTACTACATTATTTGACAAAAATCATTATGTTTTACAGTAAACACACGTTGAAAATGATGGAATACAAATATTATCAATAAAAATAATAATAATATGTTATTAACATTAAGTAAATTATTTTATAATTATAACTCACTAAAATTATATTACATTAATCATTTTTAAAAACATTTATTTAATTTTTTGATTAATTGATGTAATATTGGGTCAACATTGTGAAATAATTTGTGGAAATTATATAAAATCTAAAAGCTATAAATAAACTAACACAATGATAAAAACATTAATATTACAAAAATCCATTAATATTCATTCAAAATACAATTTTCCCTTATGTTATGCCATTAGAGATATTTCAATTTATGATAGTCACATTTTTTATTTATCTTATTTATAATTATTATAAAAGATATTTTCATTGAAAAAATTTACCATAAAAATTACACATTTACCCTACATTGATAAGGGTTAAATTCTATTCATCCAATAATATTTAATATTAAAATTTATAACCATAATATTTTATTTTAATCTAGGATAACCAGATTTTCTCTTTATTGATGTGATAAATTTTATAGAAATTAATATTTATAAATATAATAATTAATTGGAACTATATAAACATTTTTGACCTCATGATTAAAAATATAAAATAAAATTTTAATAACATATTCATTATAAGTTGAAGAAATTCAATATAAAAATAATTGCATAAAATCAAATAAAAACTATTTTTTTAAGAAAAAAATTCTTTAACCTAAAACACAATTTATTTATATCACATGTGTAGAAAAAAGAACAATATGAAAAATAAATAATAATTTGAATATATAATATTTATTAATTTCATTTCATTCATTCACCAATACATTTTAATATAATTTATTAATTGAATGTTAACATTCTTGAATAAAAAAGTATTCCAAAAAAGAAATATTTAATTTGAAATGAATTTTATTTTACACTATAATTTATTTACATTCAATGACATTATTTTATAAATATTTAAATCATAATGTTTTCTTAAATTAGGTTTTTATATTCATACCTTTCAATTTTATAACAACGAAATTACATTAACATTAAAATAATAATATTTTAATTGTATATCGGATTTGATTAGAATCAGAGTTGTGTGAAAAGTAGGATATCAATGAAATATTTTTTGATTATAGATAAATATATCGTAAATCATAAGGTGTTATCCTAGTCATACACAATGATTAAAAACCAATATATTCATTTACACCCAAACTGCAAAAAAAATTACCTAAACCTTAAATTTAACAAAATCAATCCCAATACTCACATCCCACTTTCTAAAATATATTATATAAAAAATATAATAAAATTTCATGATAATTGTTCCCTTAAATTCTTTTTATTCCCTAATACTCATTTCATGGCCTACACCAACATCGACCAATACAATAAAACTCACCCATTTGATAAACAACATCATGAAATAGACTGGTAATTATGCGACCAATTTCAGAGAGATGAAATTAATTGATAGACTAAAAACCCAAAATTAAAACACAAACAGGGACCAAAAATACCACTATGTACACCTACTATTTCCTAAAATAAAGGTTAATATTTCTTAACTCTTAGATTCCCAATCTGAATATAAATTCTAAAAATATCCCATTATCTAGATGAAAAATATAATTTTTATCAAATTTTACCAACAACTAATGACAAAAACAAAATCCCATCCACACCATAATACATCTATTCGTTGATAATTATCCCCAAAAATATTTTCAAAATAAGATCAATTAATTAAAACATCACATGTTCATGTAACATAGTTATGATAATTTCAACGAATTCTATAACAATGCCAAATTTATGGAGTAAATTGTAATTTTAAAATTTATCAATTTTGAACCCCAATATTTGAAATTATTGATCTATACTATCCCATCAATCTCTTAAAATTACACCCATGTATAATCTTACTGTCAACCATAGAATCTAACATACCATTTACAAATAAACATATATAACACACATTTTTTACATCTATGTAAATATTTATCTATTTTTAATGGGCACCATAAATCAAAAAAAATTAAACTATATCAACATGTTTGGGATGTCATAAAGCCATTTGAAAAAATTGATCATAACAACATATCTATAAACATTTAGTTATGAATATTCTTAATCAAATAAATTTCTACCAACAAATATCGACATCATAAAATCATTTATTTAATGAACATTTCATGTAATCATTCATCCAAACACCATAACCTAATTAAAACCAGTTCTTCATTTGGTCCACATAATTAATCAATTAGATCATCTATGATGTTCTCCCAAATAGTTGAATTTTATGAGCATTTATATTTAACATTACCCTTATTGATACCCATCATTAATCAAAATTAATATTCTTTATCCCTTCGCATATTACTTGAATAGTTCCACATAAAATGTACTGATCTAGAATTCAATAAAACCCTTATAATTTATTCGACCACAATCCACTATGATTATAATTCATTTTCATAATCCTGGTTCTGATGGACTTAAAATAAGGTCCATGAACATTCATGTTACCATCAATCTACCATTCCATATAAAAATGGGAAACATATTTTTCATCTATTATTTCACATTCAATATAGTTTAAAACTAGAGAGTATGGAGAAACCATCTAGATTCTATAACCTCACAACAATCAATATACACCCTCGGTATTTTAAAAGACTCAGTGGCCATTTAACCTCTTCCCACGTTATAATAAATCACAAATCATACATCACATGATCACATCATCTATACATAAGTATAATCTCATGAAATTATGGTTAATACATCACTGTATAACATGATATAGTCTCACTCACTGATATATCTAGATGAACTCTTTCAACTGTACACTAACACTCTTGATAAAATCCAATTTTAAGTCATCCTCATCCCACTATAAATAATAGGATCAATTATTAAAATTGATACCCGACTTTTCTTTTTAAATTCATTTTATTTCACGTCTTCCCACTATTGTCAAAAAATCACATACCCATCTAAACATGATATTTCACAAATCACATCGATTACCCTATAAATAAACAAATACATTAAAAACCCATAATGAGTCCAAAACACTTTAAAAACACACTCAAAAGGGACTAAATACAACTGTTCTCCATTTTCATCTGTCAACCTGATCTCATGCACGGATTCATATGGCCTTCCATACTCAATATCATCATTAATGGAGATTACCTCAATTCCATTCATTGAAATTCATCACATGTCCTCCATGGCCAATCGAAAAAACATATATATCCAACTATTTCTCGCATTCTTGATAGACATTTCATGATGTATATATACTAATTTATTAAAATTACTAATAAAAATGGAATATTAATTATTATACCACACACCAGATCTTACATCACATGCATCAATCTAAACCAAATTTCAAATATAAATGTTCCCTATAATAGATAGAAGTCACAATCCATGGCCAACTACACACTTATTTTAAACTAATACATTGATAATGACCTCAAACAAAAAATATAAATCAAAATATTGAACAAATAATACGCATGAACTATCACTTTCATGGTCCACATATGATCATCAATAGTCATACCATCCCTAGATAATTTTTATACCCTTGCTAAATCATTGATATGAAGTGATATCCATGTTCCAATTTCAGACACCATAAGAAGACCCCTATTCCATTATACCAACTCATATATTGTGGTATATATACATATCATAAAACTCTTACGAAATTAAACCACCCACTCTGTTATACTAATCTTTCATGGTAATTCGTTTAATATATTACTCCACAATATATCATAAACACATATATCTAAATATAACAATATATCTATATAAATAAATCTAATATAAGTATTTCACTCATCTCAATTGGATATGTATAATGATACTAATATGTACATTATAAAGACACAAAATAAGCTATTATTTATAATTTTAATAACATGAAAAAAAATTATTTCATGATTCTATAAAACAAACATTTTTTCTATGATTAGTAACACTAATAAATTACCTTTCAAACCATTACATAAATTATTGTTGAAATATTAAATTACATAAATTTTTTTATTTATTTATTCTTAACTTGACATGTAATCACTCAAAAGAATACACATTACTTTTAAAATGATATTCCTAAAATTTAACTTGAATATTAAGTAACTTAAACACACAAGAAATGATATAAAATATGTAAATCACAATTAAATATCACAAATTTCTACATTCTATAATAATAAACTCAGTTGTAACAATGAAATATAAGAATAAAAATCTATAAACATTTCAAATTTGGACTAATGATTATTAATTTGTTTCATAGGAACAGAACATAACTAGAATCCAAACATTTACAACTACTAAATTAAATATACCTGATGCTAGATAGTTAAATATGTAGATGACATAGATATGAATCCACTTTGTAAAATCCAAAGTGTGGATCGATATATATTAAAAAGACTACAGAACCAAAAATCCTCATGCATGACTCTCAATAATATAGAGGCCAACAACCAGATTTGACATTATAAGATGTTACCATCGGTAGTGTATGCCATCATATTAGAGAAACAAAATATAGTGGAATTAGTAAAAAATAAATATTCACATTTATTGGAATAATTCATAACCATCATTTCCATGTAAAATGAAATCCATAATATACCTAGGATATAACATGGTAAGAAATATAAAATATTTCACATGATATGGAAGAAATGATTGATATATCCTAAGTAAATATCACATGGATCAAAAAAAAACATAAAGAGTATAGATTTTTTTCTAGTACTATATACATATTTCTCTTAAATCATGACTATATATAGGGTATATATTTCAAATATAAAATATATGTCATCTACAATAATTGCACTATGGATAATGAGGTCTAGTCAATTAATACCATTTTATAGAATTATGATCATGGTGTGTGTAACAGTATATAGACCACCTCCATTTATGTTAAAAAAAATAACAATGATATTTAGTGCATGAATATTTTTACATGATATATATAATAATTAAACAATAAATATATTGTAAAATATATCAATATCATTTTTTGGGTTCTAGGGTTCCAGTTTTCATTGAACAAAATTTCATTAATTTGTGAACTATATCGTCTAAGATTTTAAACAGACACCATGGTGGAAAATATCATCCTACACAAAGCCATAATATTTTAACATACATTGATGTAAAAAATATTTGGAACCCATTTGGAAAATCCCATAATGAAATACATATTCATATAAAAAATGATTTTATAATATTACCCTAAGGAACCACTTCATAACCAATAAGTTTTTTAGAATATTACCTAGGGGTCTATGTTCTACCATATTATTTTTTTAGAATATCACATTGGGGTAACATGTCCTACCACAAAACTAATTTAGAATATCACCCAATGGTCTAAGTTTATTTCACTTAAATCGAATAGAATTTTTGAAATGGGGATATTCTTTCTATTACAACATTTAACATAAAACCATGGAATAAACCCATTTTATAATATACACCAAGGGGTATAAAAAACCAATCCCTTATATAGCTCACACAAGGTACATCTCCTTTCAAAAACCATCATATCACTTACATTCATGGAATTATCTTCTAATAAAATTTTTATAGTATCACATTCATTTAATCTATTAATTTAATTCATTTTATCAATTATTATAATGAAAATTTGTATAAATTTAAAATCATATTAATTTTGTTATCATATTATATGGGTTATTCCCAAGAACATGTCTCAACAAATATTTATTTTGGTTATAACAATACTAGCTACAATATATGAGATAATTTAATTATACGGTCTACATAAATCCATACATGTTCATATTACTAGTAAACAAAGTTCAAATGCACAAAATGGGTTCCATTTTATCATTTAAACCCTTGTGTAAAATCCAATTTAAAAAATTATATATAATCTCCAAACATATAAAAGAGGATTTAAAGTTACAAAAGTTTCATGGGTTGAGCCTCTCAGTATAGTTGTACGCCCGTGTGGCACCCCATCACTCTCCAAGGCGGATGGGGTTCAGCCGTCTAGCTCTTCGTATGTGAGGTTTACTAGTTTCATCCTTCCATGGACTAATGAAGAGAGCAGGCCCCACTCCCAACCAGTGTTGTCAGGACTAACATGCCCCATCCTCCACTTTTTCGGGGCGAATCCCATCTCTCCGATAAGGACAACCCAGATGAACAACAACTTGGATGTTCATGGTGGTGTGAGTCATGACCACCATTTTTGGGTCATGAAATTCTCCCACCATCATTCCATACATTCCCTCACTCATGAAAGATCATGGCCTTCTGTGTGTCCGTGAAATGGTGGATCCAACTAACCGGCTATCAAGCATGGCCTCAGGGGACACTCTTTCCTTGAAATTGTCATCAATGGCCCACCAAATATTTGGGTCAAAAACCACCATGTTCCACCATCTCTATCAGGGTCAAAAACCACCTACACGAGACCCACCCTTCATAATGAAGTCTTTGACTATGACATCTCTTGAGCATGACATTCCATTTATAGTCACGTTTGAATGAGACCCCAGGACTCCACTCCCACCACCAACGTCCATCCGACATCATTCTGAAACAGAATGAGGCACATTCCCTCCGATACCACATGTCATGAGTTGAACATCACAGTGCTACAGTTCTCCCATGCCGCACCCCAACCCCCTCCAAGGTCGGCCAGGTTCAGTCGTCCATCTCTTCATATTTGAGATTCACTGATTTCGTCCTACCATGTACTCATTAGGAGAGTGGCCCCAACTACCAACTATTTGGGTTATGACTGACACATAGAATCCTACACATGATCATAGAGGTGGTTTTTGACTCTAATAGAGAGGGTGGACTACGGTGGTTTGTGACCCAAAGAGTTGGTGGTCCATTGATGTCAATGACAAGGAAAAAGTGCCCCCTGAGGCCATTCTTGGTAGCCGGTTGGTTGGAAAAACCATTTCATGGACACACAAAAGGCCACAATCCTTCATGAAAAATGGAATGTATGGAATGGTGGTGGGATAATTTCACGACCCAATCATGGGCGTCCTGTCCCACAACAGCAAGAACATAAAAGCTGTGGTTCATCCAGTTTTCCCTATCGATGTGATGGGTTTCGCCCCGACAAAGTGGATGATTTTGTGTGTCCGTCCTGACAGCACTGGTTAGGAGTTGGTTCCACTCTCTTGATGAGTCAATGGAAATATGAAACCAGTAAACCTCGCATATGAAGAGTTTTATGGTTTAACCTCTCCCACCTTGGATGGGGCTGGGGTGCCACATGAGCGAACAGTTGTTCTGATACGCATAGCCCATGACAAAATAATCCACATGGAATATCATAAATCCCACTATTAATAATCAATCACACTAACCTACTCTAATTGAACTAATAGATCAAAATAAAATATATATTAGCTTCATCCAATTATTTTATCCCCATATGGGGTCCCTATATCTTATGGCACAACCATATTGTCAAACATCCATCAATTAGTAACAATGATTTATATTTATTTTGAGGGTCCCATTGTAGATGATATGACCAGTTGTCATTCATAGATAGTAATTGATGAGGGAGAATCTGAATACCCAAAATTTAATATCATTTAATTTATTTTTTAATAATATTTTATTTTCATTAAAACCACACTCTCATTTATGTGGTATTAAAAATGAATTTATCATCAATTTTTTTTGTATTAGTAAATAGAACAAAAATGTTGCACATAGTATTTTGAAAGGATAAAGCATGAAATTATTTACCTTGGAAGGTTCTACATCTTATTTTGAATACTGAAGTAAACCCAATGTTTGGAACATTTATTACACCAAAATGAGTAATATATTTACCCTTTAATAATAAAATGACGTCAACCCAATATTAAAAATGGTTCCCAAAAAGATAATAAATATGTTCATCCCTAAGTCTTTTGGTGGGAAATACCTTTATATTTATATTCTTTCCTATACTAACAGGTTGCAATTATTTATAACTGAACCAATTATTCATCAATTTCCATAAATTAAATCATATGAATTTATTCAATCACTAAATAATGATCCTAAAATTAACATAAAGGTTGTCCATTATATTCAACTTAATAAAATTGGTTAGGAAATATGAATAACCAACTGAAAAAAATTAAATTCTATAATTAGAATACTCAATTTAGAGGATAATCGATAGTATTTGTATCATGACATTTATCCTAAATCATTACATCATTATTTGATATGATTTTATTTTTTGGTTTATTATTGTTTTGATACACTATTGTTCATCTTTAATCCTTTACAGTTTTGTATTTTCTGAGTTAGGCCAATATTTTTGTATGTATAAGTATTTCATCAACATATATAATATAAAACAAAATGTCAATGGTTAGATTGAATAATATTTTTTGTCTTCTTATTCTGTAGAAATTTATTTATTAATGTTAATATTATTTCCCAAATTATATAAGTATTTACAAACTGGAATCTCATCATTTATGTTAATAAATCATTCTTCATAAATAATCCATTCATCTATTATTTATAACATGTAGGTTTATTATATAATTTATATTATTGAATACTAATCATTTAAACACATTAAAAAATATTTTTGATACATCATTGTTTCGTCAATTAAATTCAACAACAAAATCCACACTATTAAAAATTCTAGATTTTCGTGAATAATATACCATTAACATTTAAATTTTTTCTCACATAATGGCACACCACATGTATTGAATTTCATAATGTTGGTATCATGTACTATTATAAATCTCTCTTATAACCCCTCATGTAATTTCTCATACATTTTTATATTGATACATTGATATCCACATACATCCAAAATTAAAATTAGATTCATTTATATAAATTTCTATAGGAAAAACATCCCCCTAATGTAGATACCCTTATAAAAATTTTAAAATTTTGAGAAGACACTATTCAAAATATTACATTTCAAAAAATATAAATTTATTATCAAAACATAAATGAATCATCACTATATAATGTGAATATTTTCAGAATAAATTCCTCATTCAGTTCATTAAATACGTGAGGCTTTGTGTGAGACAATTGCACCAAATCCTCCCAGATCTACTAGATCTCATTTCTAAGTCTTACTACTGTATTATTAATTTATGAAGGGGACTATGAGTTAGAAATCCTACACAATTTATTCTACTTTAATATTATTAAGACAAATTTTTCAATAATGTTTCTATATTATCCCTATAAACCACTTGAGTGAAGCTATACGATTGTACCCCAATATGTTCACATGCATACCTTAATGGTAGAGCACACTTATTCACTTAAACACTAATATGATCACTAAATTCATACATCATGCACCACAATGGATTTATTTTGTGATACATTTCTCCTGTAGCCTTCAGTTTCCATAGTTCATCTCCCTCATATGGATGACCGTGGACAAATTTTGTTTTAATCATTATTATAATTTCTTGTATCCATCAATGTAAAATTATTCATTAAGAGATATTATATCCACTAAAATTATTTATAAAATGTTAAAAGGCCTTTTAAGAATTTCACACATACAATTAATCTGGTATACAAGCAATAGACACGTAAAACAGAGTGGTAAGATGGCTAATATTCATACTCCAACCTTCATAATTTCCCTTATTTAGACATCTAAATGTGATAAAAGTTTACATAACATATCAATAGTGTAAAAACACATTATATAATTCAATAAAGAATCATAAAATGTACTAATTTCAATTTATTAATAATATAATTAAAAATTAATTATCACTATGTGAGTAGGACTTTAAAGGTAAAAAAATTTTAGTCCAAAAAAATGTATTTTTTAATATTCAAAAACATCCATCACATAAAATATTATTGAGTTCATTAACAAAATTATAATAATATAGTTATAATGTCCTACACCACCCCGGTCCATTAATTTGTCGAAATCCAATGTTTGGGGTGTTCGGGAAATCAAGGGTAGCTCATTTCAATTGTTGTCTGAGGTTCTAGTTTTTCCATTGGTGAATCACATCGTTGGATCAATTTTAATAGGTGGTTTCAATGAGTGATGTGTTGATATGTCATGTGTCTACTGGTTAGGCGTCTATAGGTCGAGCATTTGTTATTTGGGAGTTGGGGGGTCATGTTAGTGACTCACAATCATTGGGTCGCATCGTTGACTCTATATCGGTGGGTTGTATTTTTACCCCGTTGATGGGGAGTCGCTATCAGTGAGTCACATCAATTTCTCATTGTCAGTGGGTCCTGTCATGGAAATGTTACCGATGAGCCTCTATCGTTGAGCTGTTGTTGGTGACTTTTGTCAGTGACTCACCCATTAGTGATTCATTCCCACCTTTTCCATGTTTTTCCAGTTTCTACCCACGTACGTTTTATTTGATGAAAATCAAGTTTAAAACCTCATTTGACCATTTTTGATGATTTTTTAAAATATATTAATTATTATATTAATTTACCGACACCCCATATACATGGAAATGGATAATACACATGGAAATGACCAGCTTCTGACTTAAATGGTCCTTGAATCCATTACCATCTATTGATATAAGATCTATTTTTTTTCTAAAGGTGAGATCCTTTCATCCTTGAACCCTCCCAATATATTGTGTTATTTTTGAAACATTTCTTCCCTGAGGAGTCACACCTATTCTATAGATGTTGTTCCAGAATACCCTTGTAGTCCTTCCTGCTTCTCGTGCAGACCCTATTTTTGGTGCTAAGAGGAGTTGATGATCGTCTGAACATTGAGGTAGGAATTCCATGATCTCTCTTTTAATTGGGTATCATTTTGGGTGGATGTGATGGTGTATCATTGTTATTATGGATGAACATCTTTTTTAATTAGGGATGTTATGAATATAATTATAATTGTTATGATAATGTGTATTTTTACCTTAGTAAAATATATGGTTCAAGGAAGATGATCGTGATGCTTGTGTTGGTTTATCAATAATAAATGATCTATGTTATGAGTATTATGGTATGTAATACATCATAAAATCATAGTCATTTGTGATATTTAATATTTTTATAATTTTTGATAATCCTCTATTGAATGGTTGAAAATACTGAAATCTATCTTATAAAATATACATAGGTAAATCAATGGATTCCCCATGATTGAATTGTTTTGTTATATCCCATGAATTGAAAATGATAAATTTAAATGTTATTGTTGGTGAAATATTAATAGACCTCACTTATTTGGTGTAGATGTGTATTGGGTGTGTTTATATTCACCCTGGTGTCTTGTTCGAGTTGTTTGGTGATATGGATTAGATAATGGTTGTGTGTGTGGGGTGCTCTAATGGAGTCTCAGATAGAGAGTTATATTTATTGTGGAATGGATAAACTTTTCATGCAATGATACTGCATATGGGTTGTGTTATGGTTGTTCGACATGTCCTGTTAGTGTAGTGTGACTACAAACTGGTTGAGTTATTTTGTTTTATTTTTGAATGTGGTTCTTTCCATTTAGCTAAGTTCCCAACGATTTTTTGGATGGGAGAAATTTTATGAAGAAAGTTCTGACCTTTTGTGGGTGATTCATCCAATGTTTCTAGAGACCAGTATATTATGAATGGTTTTTATAGTTAATTATTTTTCCATAGTAATTCTTTTTCTATTCGAATTTGATAGTGGTTGGTATGGTTACTTCTCACTTTTAAAGTCTGTAGTGTTTTATATTTTCCTCGGTGTGGTTCAAATAAATAAAATTTTCTTGATTAAATAAGAAATGATAATTTTCCAGATGAATTCACTGGGGATATGAATTATGTCTATGGCTGGTTGTGTGGTTAGGTATTATATTTTTATGTAAGTATAGTTATTTGTCGGATGGTTCTTTATTGGAAACAATTGTATTGGGAAGAGTGTTTGTTACGTATATTTTTATACTTTTAGGTACTTATGATTTCTATATACACCAATCCCATGTTGAGAACTATGTATTGAACACCCCAATTTTGATAAGAGTGTGTGTCTTTACCAACATCCTAGTGGGAGGATGGATGGTTGGCCACACACTCTTCCCTTCACCTTATTCCAGTAGTTGATAGCCCATGATCCCATAGGCAGGTTGTGGTTATGATGCACATCTATGTGGGGGTGAGTTGAGATTAACCAGCTGTCTCTGGGATGATATTTGTTGTGCCTTTGGTGAATGTGGGCATGATGTCACATGGTTAGTGGCACATGTTTGTGTGGGTAGTTTGTGTTGTGGTATGACTGAAATAAGTGGGAGTGACCAAACATCTGCTATTTTTGTGTGAGAGAGGATAATGAATAGGAAATTGGTGTGGGGTACCCTATCATCCATGTTCATACTACTATAATTTACAATACATGAATTATTTGGTGTTTGTGACTTGGTGAGGCTAGGGTGTTCAGTTATCCTTTTTAGTTGCATTTGAGTTTCTGATTTTTTCTCATAGGGGAATTAGTATTATTCACCCACTTTTTAGTTTCATTTTAGTTATTTTGTATTATATTTATGTACATCTTGGAGTTGTTTTTAGGTTGATATATGATATCTCCCTTTCATTTTCATTAAAAAGTGTAAATCCTTCCATATTTGTGATTATGTTTACCTACCTTGGATGTTATTCTCGAACTAGAGGCCCATTGAAGGTGGTACTCGGGATCCATTTTCTATTTTTAATATTGAAGGAATTTCATGGAACAATTTTATTTCATCTATCATCACGAAATATTTGGTTAATGAAAAACTATTATCAAAGGGTTGGTTGGGAGATATGAAAGAGTTTCAAGTCAGGATCATTTATAATTTCATGGGTTAGAAGGGAAACAGTGCCAAGTGATCATGGTGCCTGACATTGTCCAGATAAAAATGGATAGGAGGCAAAATTTTAGGGCCCTTGTGATCCGATTAAAGTAATCTAAGACCACTAAATGTCCAATTATGGATACCCCATTTATAGGGTAGAGACCCTAGGAAATGTACATGCATCATAATGACTCTATGTTATTTTTTGAACTTTTGGCTTGTGAAAATTTTGAAATTAGTTAAATGAGTGAAAAAAAATCTTAAACAAAATTCCATACTAAAAGGGGTTAGGATCTCTTTATTACTATCAGTTATGGCTCCCAAACGTATATTTCTTGCATTTTTTTTAGTTGAAGCCCAATTGGCAGACCCAATGGTATTTCAGAGGATAGATATAATAGAATAATGTGATTAGTTTAAGAAGAACCTTCATTCTTTCCTGAGATATACACTGTGGTAGTTTGAAATTATCATTTCAGATACAAAGAAATAGATTTTCCTTGAGGAGAAACTGATCAAATTTGGTGCGATCTGTTCTCCGATGGAGTATTGGGTTCCTCTAATTGTGTGTCAGATGTTGGGATCTAAATGTCACTAGTGGATTTACTATAATGGGGAGAGTAAGAAGGATGATGTTTTGTGGGATGATTTTGAGAAGGAATTCTTTGAGGAGTATTTTTTTCAGCCTTTAAGGATGAGAAGAGGTGAGAGCTAACCTCCCTCCATAAATAGAGTATGTCGGTGAGGGAATTGGGGATCATTTTCTAGGACCTTCTTCAATTTTCTCTCCATCTATATCTAGAGGAGGAGCCCAATCTGTGAACTTATAGGGGGTTATCTGTCTTTATCTATAGTATATAGTTAATCACTTCACCATACTGACATACATAGAGGTCTACAAGAAGGATGAAGTAGTTTAAATGATGCACTCGAAGTGGGGTCCACCATGATAGGGGAAACAACTATGTTCATTAATGTGTAAGTCAGTAAGAAGAAATTCTCAATAAATAATTTCTTGGATGTTTCTGCCAGTGGGGAGTCAACCTTATTAGTATTTATTTCGACCATATGGTCTACATTCCTATCCTATGGGCACATCATTGGTGTGTTTTTCTTATGGAGGTTTTGAACATCATCGGATTCAGTTCCATGTTCATGATTCAAATTTTGAAGGTTAAATGGTTCAGAAATTGCCTCGGTAGTAGATTCAAGCCAAACCATTCCAGTAGTAGGGAAAGCATGATCCTCCTCCACCAATGTGAGACATAGCATGTTAAGGACAACCTCATGGTTCTCCTCAATGTCCTCAACCAGGAAATGTTCAAGGAGGTGGCTGAGAGAAGATGGGTATTGGAGCTATGTGTGGTAATTTACACGCCATAGAGGGAGAGGTTCTAGTGGGGTTATATATATATTGAGGTATTATCATCTTTATTAGTACACTTGGGTGCGCCTTGTTTAATTTTTTATCATTAAACTCCATTTTTAACCTAGTCTAGACCGTTATATAGGAATATAAATAGAGATAATTATTTTATCCTTCAGTTTAGTACAATAGTTGGGGATCAGACAAGATAGTTTTATTTTTTTGGGGGATGCAGACTGATGATGCGACCACATCAGTCAGGTGGGGATCTTTTCCTATAGTAGATTCAACCATAAGATGTCATACATTGAATCAACTAATTATACTATATGAATTCTATTATCAAAATCATAAGATAAAGAATCATGTTTTCATATTTCTATGGACAATGTGTTGCTTTCATTGGTGATTAGAGTTCTATAATGGAAAGTCAGCATGTAGAGCCTCTTCGTTCCTTACTGTCTATGTTGTTAGTGGAATCAGTGGATACTAATATTATGGCAGTTCCCAGAATTTTTTGTGAGTTTTTGGATGTTATTTCCAAATATTTTTTACTCTAACCACGTAATGTGATGTTGAGTTCACGATAAAATTTAAAACTAGTACTTATTCAATTCTGATGGCTTCTTATCGGATGGTACCTTCAGATCTGTGATAGATAAGGATTCTAATAGTTTATCCAATGAATAAGGGATTTATCTGGACCATTGTGCCACAATGGTTTGATCCCACATTGTTCACAAAAAAATAACATTGTGGTATATGGCATTGCATAGACTATCAATGGTTTATTCAGGTAATGGTAAAGAATTTTTACCCACATCAAAGGATATATGATCTTCTTGATAGTATTTGGGGAGAAAATTGGTTCTTTATGATCGATATGTGGTATGGGTATCATCAATTGATGGAAAAAGTGGATGGTATCTTGAAGACTGATTTGGGATTACGTTATGGGCATGTTGAGTTCATGGTGAGGTTGTTCAGTGTTACAAACATACCCTCCATGTTTATGGGGCTTATGAAATATTTCATTCGGTAGTCCCAAAATCAGTTCATCATTGTATTCATCGACAACATCTGGATCAACTAAAGGTTAGAGGGGGATCATGCCAAACACCGCAAGACTGTCATGGAGGTTCTTCGATGCCACCATATCTTTGGGAAGTTGTTTGAGTGTATGTTCTGAATAAGAGAGGTATGCTTCTATATGAGTTTAGTGTCTTATTATGGTGTAGAAGTTGAACCATAAAAGGCCAAGGGAGTTCTTTAATGAGAATAATATAATAATTTGTAGAGGTTCAAAATTTTCTTATTATAGTAGGATATTGAAATTATTTTTGTTTGATATCTCTTGAGTTGAATCTCCATTGAAAAATATTACCAAAAAAGTACATGACTTGGTGTGGCATGGGCAGTGTGAAGAAGAATTTTCATATCTGAATGAGAACATGTTCAATGGTACATTGATCTAGTTGCGAGAGGTGGCTTCGATGTTTGCGGTGATTTTTTTTCTCCACTTATATGGTTGGAATGTTCGGTGATTGAAAAATGGTTATTGATATCATATGGGTCATGGTAGTTACATCTCCGTGAATGTAACTATGACAGCAATGATATGGATATAAAAACAGTCATCTTTGTGATGATCTTATGGTGGTGTTGCCTCATTTGAGAGCACTTTGTGGTCATCACAAATCAGAACAGTTGGAGTTATATATTTTCCTTGTAATACATGACCATGTGGAATTATAGGAAGATGTATTTTCTCTAGTATAAAATCATTAATAACTCTTACAGCATAGGAATGTAGAATTTTTTGGTTGATTCATTGAGCAGGATGTCACAGAAAGAGGTTTTTCTTGAAAATGTGTATTATTGGAATGCGAAGGTGTTGTTGGAAGCCATAAAATCGATGTAGGTATTGATTAATAAAGATGATGTCTCTTTATGATGATGGTGGAATCATATCTGGGTTAGTAGCTGGATGATTTTCAGGGGGAGACTCATAGGATAAGGACATTCATGATCTCATTAACCAGGGTGATTCTATGGAGATATGATTGGTGCATGGTCATAATCAAATGTTCTTCCCTGGGATATTGTTTTCCAATTTCATATTCTCTATGTAGTACTCTATGAGTTTTAAATCTCACCCCTAGTGGTATATCCATGTGTTTCCAAGATGTATTGTGGCATGATAGTTTAGTTTTGGTGGCATGTGATGATGTGGGATATGGAAGAGCTTGTGGAAATGTTCAAAGTGTTCCAGCAACTTAAGGCTAAGAACCATGTTATATATGGTTTGTTTCATCCATTAGATGACCCTGAGTGGAAATAAGATGAAATATCAATGGTTTTTTTCATAAGATTACCCATGTATCAATGATGATGTAATTCAATATGGTTAGTAGGTGATCGATTGATGAAATTACCTTACATGATAGCAATTATGAAACCAGGAACAATGGACGCCTTTGTGTAGAGGTATGTTGATGATGTGGTGAGGATTGTTATATATCTTAGATCTATTGTCTCAGATCAAGATACATGTTTTACCTCATGATTCTGGATTGGAATGTAGCACATTTTTGGCACTCAATTACTTCTTAGAACTACTTTTCACCCTTAGATAGATTTTCATATAGAGGGAACCATCCATACAATAGAGTATATTTTATTTTAATGTTTTCAGGTCTATGGAATATTTTGGGTTTGAAAATTTCACCAGGTACTTTTATCTTAAAATAATAGTTATCTCACATTCATTAGAATTGCTCAATTCAAAGATTTGTATGGAAGACTATCTCGTTCACACTTCTCATGGACATATGTTTGGGACCCAACTGTTCTTAGTTCTAATGTGGTGAAAATCATGGTAGAGAAGGTTCAGCTTATTTTTTCGAGGATGATGGAAGCTCATGACTTGCATATGTCATATTTTAATCATAAGAGGAATATCATGTCATTGATTTTTGAGGGTTGGACATTAAGTAAGACACAAAATTCATGGGCCGGATATTGGAGATCTGGGATAATTAGGATCATGTGATACGTGGATGGAATGTTTCTTTAGTTCACATTGTGTGGATGCATGTTGTCCTATAAGAGAGTACATGGGAGTGATAAGCACATATGTGTTCCTAGTACTCAGAGTTGTTCATTGTTTTTATTTTTATTTTTCATATCATGTTGTGATCGAACCATCATTATAAGATGAATTTTTTCCATATTTTATAATGTATAATAAATTTATGAAAATTTGAAAATGGGAAGACCAAAATTTTAATAAATAATAAATAATTAAGATGTGATTAAATCCATGAGGGCGAGTCTGTGCCTCCCAGAGTTGATAGTATCGAGACCTGGAGGAAGAAATTCCATAGTTCATGTTCCAGGATAGTTGGTTCTGGAGTGGGGTATCTTTATGATGTTTATGTTAGAATATGTGGGAGGATATGTTCATTTATGTTGAGGTTACACTCCAGCTTTAGAACAACACAGGGTGGTTTATCGGTTAGAAGTATCTTACGAGGAGGTTTTTCAGACCCCACATTCTTTTGGGATTGGTGTTGAATTATTGAGGGTGATAATATTTTGATAGATATCAGATGTAATGGTATATTCCTCCCAATTCCATTAATCTGTAAAAATTCTATGTTTTGGGTTCAATGGGGGGAAATGTTAGATAATTTAAATAGTTTTCCAAAATTCTAGTTTTTCAAACTGTGACTCATGTCCGTGACTCGGATTTGGAAGGTGGAATCAGTGAGTCATGCGTTCGTTGGTCGGTTGTCAGTATGTAGTACATAAGTTGGTCATGTTTTTTCTGGTTGGGTGTATATAGTATGGGTGTTGGTATATCAGGCATTGGTAGGTCGGGTATCAGTGGGTCACATCATTCACTTTTTGTCATTGGTTCGCGTTTGGGACTCACTATCAGTGAGTCATTTTATGTGTGCTACATCGGTGATGCAATATTTGTGGGCCAAGTCAATGAGTCAATTATGTTGTTTAAATATTGGTGAGTCATAGTATGTGACATTTTTCATAGACCCACCCATCAGTGAGTCATTTCCATTTTTTCCCAGTATTTCCAGTGTCACTACTCTTAGGTTTTATTTGATGGAAATCTTGTTTTGAAACACATTTAACCATTATTGTAGTAGTTTTAAAGGTTATTAATTTTATCATTAATATCCTACCACACTGGGGAGATTGAAACGTCCAAGCATATTTTTCTTGACCACAATCTGACTTTAATGGCCCTTGAAACAATTCCCTTCTATCGTTGTATGATCTGGATTTTTCTAATGTTGATATCCTCTCTTCCTTGAACACATACATTTTAACATGGTACTCCTATGACAATTCTTCCTCAAGGATTCACACATGGGATGTAGATGTTCATCTAGTTTTCTCTTGGAGTATTTCTTACAGGTCGTGGACCCACTACATTTGGTGCAAGGAAGAGTTGTTGATCATCTATTCTTCAAGGTAAAAATTCCATCGACTCTCTTTTAATTGTGTATAATATAGTGTGGGTGTAATAATGTAATATTGTGAATATGGTTGAATCCTATCATTAATTAGTGCTATAAAAAAGATAATCAATCCTACAACACTAACATGTTTTTTTACATTAGTAGTAAATATGGTGTGTGGAAGATAACTACGATGCTTGTGTGGTTTTATCTGTTATCATGGATCCATGTTGTGAGTTCTATGGGGTGTATGAATTATTAAAATCTTGTAATTTGGAGTTTTTTTCTATAATGATACTTGTTTTTTATCCCTTTTCAATGTCTCTTAATATAAAAAATAAGAAAATCATGTATACTTAGTTAATGGTTAGGATTCCCAAAGGATTGAATTATTCTGCGATCAACCATAAATTAACATAGTGAAATTAAATAATTATTTTTCATAATATTTGAATACACAACACATATTTGGTGAGTATGTGTTCTATGTGTGGTTATGTTTAGCTTGGTTTCTTGTGAGAGTTGTGTGGCGATGTGTATAAGATTGTGGCTGTGTTTACTGGGTCGTAAGGTTATGTAATGGAATGACATATAGACGGTTTTATTTATTGTGGAATGGATGAACTTTTTTTTATTTAGACTGAATCTGGGTGTTATTATGATTATTCGAAATGGAATTTTTTTGTAGTGGGACTACAACCTGGTTGAGTTTTACTATTTTTCTGAATGTGGTTTTTTCCATTTAGGTTGGCTACTGTGGATGTGTTGGGAGGGGTAATTTTTAAGAAGGACGGTGTTACCTAGTGTGGGAGTTTTACATGGAGTGTCAAGATAACTATGTATTAGGAATGGGGGTTATGGTGGATTCCTTTATTTTGGTCCTTTTTTCTATTTTTTCATTTTTTAGTGGTTGGTAATGTTACTTCTCCCTTATAACATGTACATTTTTTGGTAGTTTCTTTGTTATAAATGGTATAATTAATTTTGGAATTATTAAATTTGTAATGAAAATTGGTCAAATGAATTTTATGGGGTTATGAATTACGTCAGGGGCTGGTTTTGTGGTTATGAATTAGAGGTTCTAGTAGGGGGAGTTTTGTGTGGGATGGTTGGTTGTCTGGAAAATAATAGGTTGATGCGAGTGATTGATACCTATATTTAAATACATGTGGTATATTATTATTTCTACACTCTCACCACCCTTATTTAGAACTGTTGGATGAACACCACCAATATGATGGGGAGGACCTAATGGAAGGATAGATGGATAACCACCCACTCATCTGTGCTCCTTCGTCCAGGTGGTGATAGCTCAAGATCCTATGGTAATGTTGTAGTTGTGATTCCCAGGTGTGTTCTGGTGAGTTGTGATTTCCCAATTGTAATCAATTTGAGATGTGGTGTGGACCATGTGTTTGGGGGTGAGATGTGATGTTCTTAGCGGCCCAAGTGTTTGCAGGTACATTGTACATTGGTACGTTCAGATGATATGTGAGCAGTGTGACATCTATCGTTAGGGTGTCAGAGAGACTAACAAGTAGGAATGTGGTTTTGGGTACCCTATAATCCGTGTTATTAATACATTACCTTACATGAAATTCATTATTTGGTGTGTGTCCCTTAGTAAGGTTGTGGTGGTTAGCATACCCTTCTAGTAGGTTTTGTATTTCTACTCTTTTCTCATAAGGAAATTATTATGCATCTCCCACATGTGAATGAGTGAAATTGGAATTCTTAAATTGTATAGTATTATTATCACCTTACATATATATTTGATTCAGGTTTCTATGGATTTTACATAGACCGTGCTGGACCTTACAAGCTCGGGCATTGGGATAGTTGTTTTTTTACTGCTAAGAGTTGTTTTTGGTACATAATATGGAATTTATTAATCCTTTTTGTATTGTTGATTAAACATTCATGTGGGATGGATTATGGATTCTGTATATATGTATGTCTTAGAGTTTTTTTAGTTTTATAAATACATTACATTTCATATTTTTATTTAAAAAGGTTTACCCCTCCAAACATTGAGAGAATGTTTACAAAAACATAGTGTTATTCAACATCTCTAGGCCCATTAAAAGGTTGAGTTAGGGGTCACTAAATCTCTTTAATATTGATTAAGTATGGTCATGTTCCATTTCAATCCCTTCCCTTAACATGGTGAAATATGGTTGTGATAATAATACTTTTTTTGATATTAATTACACCCTCATTGTCAATAAATTCGTCTACATTAAAAGGAAATACAACCATTCACATGGGATCTTCAATCATCCACCATGTTTTTATTAATAATGAAATTAAGTAATTTGAAGTCAATATTTCTTCATGGAATCTCTTTTTTACTCCAAATTACTGATAATAAATTAAAATATGTTTTTCGGGTTTGGACATCAAATGTCACCAAATATAATTTCTTCGTACAATTAAATTTATCCTTATCATTAATTAAATTATTCAAGGATGTGAATAAATTTTTATTTACCTATGTTCATGAAATTAAATAATAATAATATGTAAGAAAAAAATATTTAGGAATCATTAAAAAATAAGTAAGGTGTTCAAATCTACCTATATATTTTCATAAATAGTTATATGACTTTTGGAAATCAATTTTGAGGTGTTTTATGGGTACAATCATCATGAATTACATATAAAACTTACAATTGTCATAGAAAATTAATTAAAATAATTCAAATGAATGTCATATAACACCTACATAATCTATAATTTATGTATAAAAAATCATATATCCATTAGAGCAGATTTAATATAATAGTTAATGGGAATAAAAAATTTGATTATCAAACCACAATATTCTTATTTGAGGTTCTATCTAGAAATTCATCATCTAATGTGAATAAAAAACTTTTGGAAACACCTTCATCTTAATGACTCTCTTGTAAGGGGTTTACTCAGTTATTGTTATCATTGTAGATGGTTTAAATATATATGATTCAATATATCACTTGTTGAGAATCCATAGTTACGATTTAGTCAAATGTTTCATCAATTATATATTTTTTATTCGTAATTTTCCTATTCCAAGATGATTTCTATACATGATGGATTAATCAAAATAATTCCTCAATGTTAGTCACACATAATATAACTACACAAATACAAGACACATATTAATATAATTGGTGGAACTCCTAATCTGTTAATGTGAATAGTAAGGTTTTGGTTTTCATATAATCTATGTTTTATATTTATTTCAATTCATTAAATTCGTTCACATTACTATACATCACTCTTTATATTCCGTCATTACATTGGGTTTATGGGAATTTATCATTATTTCTACTTCGTTATATCGGATGTTTTTATTTTCATCAAACAACTAGGACATACATATCCTTATTCCATTTTCATTATAATTTACAATGATTATCATATTAGAACAATATATATGTAATTTATTGTATCATTTTAGTTTTTACAGAATATAAAACAATGTTCTTAGTAATAACTATAATTATGGTTAGTTAACTGACTCTTATATAATTTTTTTATACTTATTGAATAATATAATTTCATTTTTCATGTTCAATAGCTTGTGGAATTCCTATTTTTTTTTTAAATCGTCTAACAAAACCAAAAATATATTTTATAATGTAATTATCATGTAATTAATCTCAATATAGAATATCTAGTGAATGATTCACCATATAAGCCCTATTTTTCTTGGATAGAATGATATTTTTTTGATAAAAAATCCATGACTTATCTGATTGTGTCTATGTTGTTCCAACTCATTACATGGTAGAATATTTTAATATATTTCAGGTATCTCCCATATCAAACATAATGGTATTTTTGTGATTTCATTCTTTCATAGTAATAATTATCATGGTTTCTTCATATTATTCATATTTTTTAAAAAAATATTTATTTATGAATATTACTAGTATATTATGTTTGTTCACATAAATAAGCCAATTCATAATAAACACAATATTCCTATATTCCATAAGTTCTTCTTAAAATTTATAACCAATATGTGTATGATAAATTATTCATATATTGATATAAAATCATGTAATCTATGACCCCAATATCTATATTCTTTCAAAAACCATTAAAAATAAGATCAATTTTCCAAAAAATATATACCCAATACCCAATCATGTAGCAATACAAAATTGACCAAAAAAATTAAAAATTCATTCATTGGAGTGTGAAATGTCTTGACGATTCTGAATGATTTATCTTTTTGGAATTCTCTTTAACAAATTTGCATTTTATTTGGTATCTAACTCTTACATTCATTATTATTTCCACCCTTGACATGGTGTAATTCATCTTATTATCCCCCTCCCATTTTTTCTAAATTTTTTAATATAATAAACTAAAAATAAATATATATTTTATTAAATTATTTTATTTAAAGTTTGATGATGAATTTTATTTTGATATTGTTATGGTATAATCATTATAAATTATCAATTTTTTCACTTGTTGATATTATTTTAGTCTAAGAAATTACCTTTTAACTATGTTTGATTACAAACACATACAATATAAGTTCTAATGAATTAATATTTTTGTTTTCGTGGTTTTTGAGATTTTACTACAACTAAAATCACATCATATTTAGTCAGTTATTCTGATATATATCCATCATAACACAATGTTCGCAATTTATTATTTTTTTAAAAAAATTGTGTTTCCCTTTTGTATTTAATATCTTGTATCAAATATTTATAATTTATATATGTATTTTAGAATTTTAATAATCCATGAATCACTTAATTTGAAAAAAATAAAATCAATCATTTCTTAGAGATAATTGTTTTACAGAAATTTTCAATAATGGAAATATTATAATTTCAAATTATGAATAATTTATTATTTTTTATATATTTTCTTTGATAAAATTTATCTGTACAAGTCTTCATAAAAGTGATTCATTTTTTTCATTAATTTTTTATCAATGTTGATATTTATCATCATGATTTTTCGTAACGAAACAAATTATATATGTAACTATTTATATAGAAATTTAAATTCAATGCCTTATAATTTTATATATAAGTTTGCAATAATAGTTATAGACACAACATCCTCACACTCTTTAAAACATAAGGTAGTATCTTTGAAAAGACTTGTTTAAATAGATAAAATAGAATATCACTTAACAGATTGATCAGAATTTTTAATTGGTTTCTCCATCTTTTTTGATAAAAATATTTCACTACTGATTTTAATTCTTTTCCTTATCTTACTTAATTTTTTATATTAACAATGAGATATTTATGTTTCAATAATTGAGGGATATCAAAGATTTCATGGATTCTTAAAATTAGAATAGGATTTCAAAAACAATTTCAAAAAATATAGACCTAATTAGAGGGAGATTTGGTCAGCTCTGATACTAGTTTATATTCATAGTGGATATACATATACAATTATAAGGGGATGGGGTGAATCTATATAACCATATTCAAAATATTCTCAATTTATTTTTATATTATCTTTTCACAGCCATCAAAAATCATTCATTGTTAATATGTATAGATCAATGTGTAACACCGACCCAAAATTATAATTTCTGAGATGATGTAACACATTACATCTTGCATGTCTCCACGTGTGATTGAAAAATATAACCAATAGTGATGTTCTATAAGATACATGGTGAGAATATATCATTATGTATCATACCCATAAACAGATAATACAAAAACATAAACACATTATAGAAAAATATCATGGATGAATATAAAATAAAATTACATTACATTAATATTTAATGTTTTTTCATTGAAAAATAATCGAAAATGGAAACTAAAATGGGAGGATGTAATTTTAAAAATAAAACATGAAATAAAAAAAATTATATAGAGGTAGGTATCCATAGTCTGTCTATGTATCCCATCGTACTCCTATGTCCAAGATCATCATAGATCATTAAATGGTCTATTTAATTTATATTAATCCCTAATTATATTGTATTCACATGATCCGTGATAAATTTTTAGTGTGTGAGAAAAAATAAAGAAGAAAAAAAAATATTATTTAAAACATGCAAAAAATTATGTTGATGTGTAGGTAATGATGAAATAGAAAATTCATAAAAAAACAAAAATAATCCCATAACAATAGACCATATGAAAACCAATCATCTATGAACCCCACATGTACCTACATTGGAAAAATTTGATAAGAATTGTTTATGTACTCCTCGCATGGATTAGATCATGTTGTATGTATCCTTCCCATAGTCAAGGACAATGTATGTTTTAAATTTATGGAAAAAATCCATTTTCATGACCCATGGATAAATTAATACCTATAATTTTATTAACATTTGAAATTAATGAACCAACATTACTCTATATTAGTGTAGGGACTTACCGAATAAAATAATCATACTAACATATAGACCATCAAACAATTTAGTGGTGTATTAACCACTGTTTTGTAACCACGTTCCATGTTCTATCACTATCCATCCTATATCATGAGCAAAATTTCATTGGTCCTGACATCCAAGATACCTCTCATTTGGTTTGAATATGTTATTCAATGCCACATGTCAACTTCCACACTGGAAAAGGTATTTTACTAAAAATGAAACATTCATCAGGTGAGGAATAATAATTAAATGAAAAATGTACCACAATAACTATTCTATATTCAATTATGTATTTCAAAAATATAGAACAATATGGAATAAAAAAATAATGTATATTTAACAATTCCAGAGATATAAAATAATTAAAATATATGTCTAATATAGCAGGGAAAACACAATACATACTGGGAGAAGTAGTCAGGAGCTATCACACACCACAAAACACCATATAATAAATGAAACACTATAATACGAATGAAATTAAAATAAACAATTACTTATAAATATAACACAATTAAAAATATTTTATTTAAAACATACATCAAAATTGTCATCATAAATGTCTTAATTTTTCCAAATACAATACCAAACATATTCCCTAATCCAAATAAACAAAGAATGAACACCAATGAACCATAGAACTGAACACGAATATGAAAAAATTAGATTTTAGTACATGAACCCACATATGTATGGTGATGTATGATAATTAATATGATTCATCCGAGTAGAAAGAAGGTAATCCAAGTTGAGTAGTGGATGACCACACTTATAACTTTCATCAGATGATCCTATGAGTTCAACGATGAAGCCAGGACATTGAGGACATGAAGTGAACATGAATATGATACATATTACCAAATTTATAGTGATAAAAGTATATAAGAAATATTATTTTCAATCGAAAATAAAATTCATATGAAAATGATGAAATCACATATCAAAAAAAGAAACAGTTAGTTATACCTCATTATGTTCTATACCGACACAAATATGATGAGAATGAGATGTTTATTCCACAATAGTACTCATACAAGTGTATATTTTAATTAACATCGTGGTTTGTTATGATAACCCATAATCCTTTTAGGTATCAAAACATATATTTTATGCCATGTCATAGCCTCTAATACATCACATGGGTTATACCATGTATCCACCCTCCATGTCACAATGATTCAAAAATTAGAAAAACTAGATGTACTGTACATTCTAGTATTTCATTCTATAACCATTTTTGCAAACCAAAACATATCCAAAATTTGAGGATCCACAAAAATACACCTTACCGATCCTTCATTAATTGTAATCACCTGATCATTCATAAGAGAAATTTATTTATTTTCAACAAATTGAAAACCAATTAAAGTAATTATATATAAAAATGTAAATAATTTTATTTTTTAAAATGATATAGTATATTGGATTTAATATAACATTATGATGAATAACCATTGAAAAAATAACTTTAATCTGAAAAAATCCCACAAGGTTACATTGCTGCATTTTTGGGTAGATTGTGTTTATTTACAAGGTGTGCTTCTAGGATCATTTGTGGAGTTCCAAATATATATTTGACAAACTATGTTACCCAAGAACCCATGATAATGGAATAAATGATCTGGAGGTGTTATAAAATGTTCATATAAAAGGTGGCATGTTTTCCTAGTGTCTTCCAAATATTTAGTTCTAAAAATTTGAGATTGTATAAATGGTTTTTGGGAGAAGGATGTTTTGATAAAGTGATAATGTGATTTTGCAACATGGCAGCCATACCTTTTTTCAGATTAGTAATCCCAAATTTTCCAAATGAATGAAGGGTATGCAATTTATGTATTTTCTATTCATTATTAGGATGCTCAAATGTTAGACTTGGATGTTTGTGGAGATGTTCTGTGCCTTGTGCGCTTGGCCGCTAAAATTACTATTAATATTTCACTATAATCCTCATTGTGTATAAGTAAAATAGATAGAGATAATCATATATCTGGTTGTGAAAATGATGAGATCTCACATATAGATTATTATTCATATGTTTTGTGATAGAAGAAAATTATGCACCAATAGTGAGTAGGGTCTAAAAAGGGTGTGTCTAAAAATATATGAGTAGGGAACAAGTTGGTTTTTCCATGAAATAATATTCACTTTATCTATATGATTAATGTATCACACAAGACACCCTAATGTTGGGAAAATGTAGAATGTTTCCCAGTAAATATGTTGTAAATTGTAAATCATCATTAGATGAAAGTGAAAGCTCACCAGGGTATTTATATATATTCGAGTATGTGGCATTTATGAAAAATAATGGACCTAAAATTGCATAAACTATGATTGGATCCCTTCCATATTCTATTAAAGAAGGTCGAGGTGGACAATTATCATTTCCACTAGTAGTGAGGCAGTGAAAAAGACCTATGGAGTGAGCTTTTCATTGTTGTGAGCTTACATTAAACCATGTAAAGGCAGTTATCACGGTTATTGAAGATATATAGAATGAAACTTATTAATAAAAATTATCTTGTATTGGGTTTGGTAAATCGGTAGATATCCACTGTATTATCTTCAGACATATCCCAGTAATCAAGAACTGAGAGAAATTTTTATCTCATGTGCATTCTTTAAATTATATCCAAATTTTTCTATGGGAGAAAACAAAATATGTTTTTTATTTTACAATTAAACTATATCAAAATAAGAAATAATTTTAATATTTCATACCTTTATTCACCCCCATATTAGAGTATTTAACATAGCAGGCCTAACCATTTTTTGTTATTTGATCATTATGTTCACTATATTATTCATTATGATATATTTCATATGATAATGAATGGAGGATCAATGCCCTCAACTTGTATGGTTACACCAAATAAAGGAGATTTGTGAAAGAATATCATGGAGATAGCATCATGGGGATTTATCCACTCCCATTCTGAAGAAGAGGTGTAATATTTATATTCTAACCAATAATTTTTATGGGATAAGTTCAATATCATCGACAAAATGACCCAAAACATGTTTTTTTGAACCACCCTAATAAAATATCAACATTGTAAAACATTACGTTTGGGACTTTTGTGGTGTTATAAATACTAACATATGTCAATAAAAATAGAATTAATTTTCACACTTTTTATATAATTTAATTATTATATTTTTGTTTTATAATATTAATTTTAAAATGAATTTCTATTTACATTGATAGAAAATTGATTTTGATCAGATGAGACAAAAATTGATTTTTTGGGAAATTTATCATTTCAATAAACACACGAGTTTTTATGAATTTAATAAATTTGTAAGTAAATGATTTATAAATTAAACATTATTATTAATTATTATTTTTAAATATAAATGAAAATATCATTTAATAATGTCAAATGTATCTTTTTAGTTTTGAAATGAGTAAAAAAACTAATATTTTTCATTAAATATATACATTTTATTTAAAAGAGTGGTTTATTTTATTTAGAAAAAAATTTAAATTAAATAAATATTATTTTTAAAATTATAATATTAAAATTATCAAATGTTGATTTTTTAACAGTTGTCGAAGAAATAGGAATTTTTCGGTGAAAATTAAATATAGGAACAATTATGTTGTTTTCATTATGAAATCATAATTTAGCATAATAGGTGTAATAAATAATATAAGGAGTACCTATGGCCAATGTATTACTTTATCATTAAAATAATATTTTTAATGATATATGGTTATTTTGATAAACAATCAATGATTCCTCCAAAACCTATATTATATATTGTGGTTTTGAATTATTTATTTATAGAAATAAATAACATTAAAAAAATTTTGGGTATTAATTTTTTGGTATTATTTGGTTTCTTATTAAAGATTTTAAAAAATCCACTCTTTTAGAATCAATTTAAATAAATATTACCTGGTTTCTGGTTTACAATAGTTAATCATGTATTATAAAATTCATAATTTTAGAAATTAAAATGGAAATTCCCAAATCTTCCAAACTAAACGCACCAATCCACCCATTCCACATCACTAATAAGTATTTGAGTATTAATAGACTCCACACATACAACTCTATATCATTCCACTAGTTTCCCGAATCTATTATTAATCTCCTCCTGGGCATCATCAATCATCCTCCTGAAGTAAGGGGATCTCTTATTCACATGTTTATTCAAGAAGCTTCTATATATGATTCTAATGTATTTTTAAATATTCAAATTATAATATGATTTCATGAACAAAAATTCCTTTCGCTGATATTTCTATGTTATTAGTTACCCCTTTCATTCCATCGAACATTTCCATGAATATTTATGTACCCCTATTATGCTACTAAAAACATACGATGATTTTACCTAAAAAGTATCGTTATAGTGAATAATAATTACTATTTTTAGTTAATGATACATGCCTATATATGAAAATGGTTAATTAATTAGTGATTTATTTCTATGTAACCCATAACTGAAAAAAAATTGGCTAAAATTTTTGAATGACATCATTTTTCTAGGATTATGTTTTCACACATATGCATGTGCGTGATATGAAAGTGAATGGTGGATTAGAAATTATATATATCAACATAGAATTTTTTAATATTTTTTATATCATAATATTACATGTATGGTTCACATGTGGTTATCCAATAATTACTATGATATTATTTATATATGCATATCCATGAATTATTTTTATGATTCCATGTTTTATGTTGATTCCACATATTTATATTTTTTGTGTTTTAATTTTATATATTTTTTTAGTTCTGGTGTTTATGATTATCTCCAATTTTATGTTTCATTGGAATTAACATTTACTCATAATTGTACTGAATTATTTTTATGATTTTATTGTTCCCTTTCTCAGATTTTTGGCGCTCCCATTGTTATGTATGTCCCGAATATATCCAAGGAAGTTTTAGTCGATCCAAGTAATATAATACCATTTTTTAATGTTTTTAATTGATAAAGTAAAAGTAATGTTTTATTTTGTTATGTAATGTTCCATATTTTCCAAATATACAGTGACTTATGATGTTATTGGGTTGTGGTATGTGTACCAATATCTAATTAATCATTAAATATAGTTTATAAAAGAAATGGGATTTAATAGTTGGTATCAAGGATATGCCTTGTAATTTTTGTCTCTTATGATTAGAAAATTCTATTAAAAGACATTTGTAGAATGATTTAGATAATAAAACATATTTAACATTTTAAATTTTTAAATTTTGTGGTTTTTTTATAATAAATATTTTTCTAGAAACAAAAATTGAATGTGTCACTCAAATAGATATATCATGTGGTAATAACGCTAAAAATGGTGTATTGAGGTTGAATCAATAGTTAGATGGATTATGACTATGGGAAATAGTGCACATAAGTTTCATCACTCTCAGGGGATATGCTTTGTTAAATATTCATGCTCATTTAAAAAAAAGAATTAAGATAACAAAAACACAAATAAGGTTTTAGATAAAGAAAAAAATCATGTATAAAAGATATTGAAACCTATAAATTCATATAATATAGAATACATATAATTTCATTGTTTCCTCATTAATGTTAATAGAAAATAATTTTTGTGTGGAATATTTTACAAAAAAAATCAGAAATAACTATCCCATGGTTAATAATTAATGGTCATAAATAATAGAAACCAATTCAAAATTTAATTTTAAGGGTAATTTTATGATTGAGAAATATATGGTCATCTTGGTTTTTTGATATATGGATGGATATTATTAAAAAAATATGGTTCTTGTTATAATATATGAAGCTCGGGGAGAATATTGAAGCGATAGAGTGGAATTAATGTTGAAAAAAATTGACTTCTAATTTTCTTACACTCATTAACTGATAATAGAGAGGGACTTTCATAGCCTCTATGAAAAAGAATAATGAAACAATTAATGTTTATTTTTTGTAGTTGGATATTGATATATGATGGTGGAACGATATTTAAAAATACCACCTATTAAATATGATAAATCTACCATACATAAAATTTTCGAAAGGGTATGATAAAATTCATTATGTGTGGGAAATAAAAGAACCTAGAAAGTGACTAACAATGGTAGGAACCCACTAATGTTATGGAATAAAGGAATGCTCCATTCAACCATATGCCTATTAATAATTTTAAATCTACAAGGATAAAGTGTATTGTGTGATTTAATGAACTATTCCGTGAATTTTCAATGACAATTGATCATTTCCACATCCAATGATTAGAGTGAAAGGGTTATATTATGTCATCATAACTGTATTGGTGGATCCTGGGTATAAAGTAGCTATTGTTATTATAGTTATTCATAAATTAAATATAAACATACTATTAGATTTTGGTTCAAAAGATTTCTTCATATCATGATTTTATAGTATTACTATT
Organism: Viscum album; assembly: GCA_963277665.1. Taxonomy (NCBI): domain Eukaryota; kingdom Viridiplantae; phylum Streptophyta; class Magnoliopsida; order Santalales; family Viscaceae; genus Viscum; species Viscum album. The sequence continues at coordinate 651,767,650 of OY728164.1, read as the reverse complement.
CACACCCTACATTAAAACATGGATGTTGATTATTTATATAGTAAAAAAATTGGTAAAATGTTTCATCTATTGAATATTACACAACCCCTATCAAAAATTAATTGATAATAGTCATACTTAAATTCATTAATAACCTATAATTGTAATATTTTTCAATTATGTTAATATATTATATCTATTTATATATTGCAAACATAAATATTTTAGAGAAGTAAATGATCATTCGGGTACTAAATATTTCTCTAATTCAATATAATTTAATGAATGATGATAAATATCATTTGGTATCATCATATAAACCAATTATATTATTACATTATGAAATGTATAATCTTTTAAAATGATTGATAATATGGAAAATAACATCCTTGATTTTACATCCTATGTGAGGGAATTCGCTGATGTGCTTGTTGTATATTAGGATTGACACCTTCATAGTCTATAGGTTGAGTTTTCAATTGACATTATACATGAATAATTTAAATATCATTGAATTTTTATATAATGTAACCTATTTAACATGGAAATCTAAATATGAATACACCAGAGAATTTGGATAAATGGTTTACACACTCAACTGCTTATACATGTGAAGTAGTTGTCCACATAATGAAGAAGAGGGATAGGTCACTACACCTCTGTATAGATTATCATTAGATAAATAATATCATGATTAAATATTTATGTCATATACCATGGATTCATGTCATTTTTATCAGCTATGTAGTGAAAAATACTTATCTAAATTTTATATTCTTTTGAGATATAATCATTTAAATGTGAAGGAGGATATCAGTAAAACTACATTTAATAAAATTTATGTGAACTATGAGTTCATATAAATTATATTTCGACTCAAAAATTTTCTAGAGATATTAATGGACATAATAAATATATTATATAGTGATTATATAGTGAAATTTTATTTATTAATTTAAAAAAATTTCTTATAAACTAGAAAACTAATAATTAGAATGATAAAGTTAGTAATGTAATAAATACATTGAAAAAATGAAGTTATATTAAATGTGATATAAATGAGTTTAATTTATTTAAATTTTAAAATTAAAAGGAATTATTTTAAACATAATAGATATATCTATGGATCCTTCAATAATATCAGAAATTAATGGACAACACAAACCAACCATTAAGATGAAAATTAGTAGATTCCATTTACTAATTGGGTATTATCTCTAAATTTTGGGAATATTTTCTTTAATAAAATAATCAATAATCATTATAGAATTTAAGGTAGTCACTCTTTATTACACTAATTAATGAATAGAAATAATAGATGTGTTTAATAGGGGGATAATCACTACATGTATGCTATCTTTACCCACAGTTGGGTAAGGATTTGTAATGAATAGTGATGCATCTAAAAAGGGATTGGGTTGTATAAGTATTTCATAGGAAAATTAATAGCCTATTACTCCCATAAATTAAATATACAGGACATGATCAATCAAACATATTATATTGAATTGGCTTCTGGGATCTTCAAATTGATGATTTGTAGAAATAACATCTTTATATAAATGTGTGTCGTACTAAAAGATCATAATAGAATGAGGTATATATTAATCAATGATCATTGTTTTTACCAATATGTTTTCAAAGATGAAAAATAATTATTATTTTTCAATATAATACAATCATGGGAAGAAAAAAATTAGTTGATAATCCAAATATAAATACTACGAAAAACCAATCCATGAAAATGATTTCTATGATATAATCACCGTAAACATGGAAATGATAAATATTTGAATAATATATGTTAATTTACACTACCATTCTTCAAAATCACTACACCATCTGTTACATAGGTATATAAAAGTGGACTGGAATGAGGGTGAGATACTATAAAAGAATATATAGATTGTTTATGAGTTCAACATCACTATTGATGGAGTACAATTGTTTAGAACACATCTATATGTCCCATAATAATAATAAATGCCGAGGAATCATTTAGATGCTTTAAATAGATTCTATTTATCTATTAATTATTGAATAGCATATATGTATATAGATTTGATGACAAAAATATGGTGGGATCAAATGAATAATGATATTTTAGAATTTATGTCATGTTGCATGATATGAATATAAGTTAAGGATTAAAAGTATAATTATATGTGTATCATACAACCATATATCATACCCGTATGAAAGTGGGAAAAGATAACCTGGAAATTAATTTTGGACTCCTTATAACCCCTAATGGAAATAATGACATATATATTATATATTATCACCATAAGAAGTAAGAACATATCATTTCTACCAATGAAGATATCGCTTATTAAAAACTCTCTTTAATGTACTTTTGGGATACTATAATATAGCATAGAGTCACACACTCTATTATTTTTGATCAAGATCCAAAGATTAACATGATGTATTAGACATTTATTTCGTACTAATTTGATTTAGATATAATATTAATCAATGTTTATCACCATCAGATAGATGGTTAGTTTTAATGATTTCTTCAAACATTATAGTATATTTGGATACGATGTTCAAATGATTTCTATGGATGTTTAAATCAACACATTCCCATAGTGGATTACTCAAAATCAATAATTTCCATTATATCATTAAAATTTTACCACATATGTATGTATATAGGATTATTTTTTGATCACTAATAGTATGGGATGATGTTGGAGAGTAAAGGTTAATGAGACCTTATCATATCCATGAGATGGAAGAGAATGTTCAATATATTTATTGTTACACGAATCATATGTAATATCAAAATTAAATCAATAAAAAATTGGAAAAAATACATGGAATTCGCGGATTGAGATATAGTGTTCCTTCATATATCACTGTGGATGTATGTCATAAGTTTTGGGAAGAAGGTAAAACACAGTCCCAAACACAGCACCACATTGAGACCATTAATTTCATTAGAGAGGTGTCGTATCAACCACAAGTCACAAAACAAATATCTCACACACATGGAATGTACCATTTATACCTATTGAGTAAGTACATTCATGAACCCAAACGCGTAATTAGTCTAGAAGTGTTACTATTTGGTAATTATCCTTTATATTAGGATCAACTTGTGAAGACTGTAGAACACTGGGACAAGGTAATATGAAATAAGACAAGTCACCTTGACAATGTTATATAGAAGAAAAACGTGTTTTTTCAATAGATATTAATACCATAAGTGGTGATGAAATAGAAACATTGTAATTTATTTTATTATATAAAATTAAAATTTTGATGAAACATTTTTTGAGGTCGGAATAATCTAATAACCTGAAATTTTAAATGAAAATTTCTTTTTGAAATAACACATCGATAATAAGTAATATAGTTATTGCAATCACTTGAACTGCATTAGTTATTTAACATTGTTACAATATATTTGATTTTAAATTCCATTTGGCCTCATCATAATTGATTATATATCCATTTTATATTAAAAATTATTATTACAGTTTTATATTTTATGATAATTTCTAATTGTAATTTATTGAAGGGGACATAGTCCCAAAAATAGGAACATAGCTTATGGTGCCCATTTATCCGAGCATGAAGTGGTGATAAAACAATAGAGAATTTCCCTTAACCTTGTCCATGAAGTGGTTCAACAAAAAATTCATGAGTCTGAACATTAATGTCATTATTTAATGATCATGGATATCACAACTGAAACCATTTTCTATGATCCATCCTATGATAATCTCACCATCACAGGCCTAACCCTTATGGAATTCAATAATGTAACAATGGGAAATATATCTAGAACCAAACAAGATGAAGTTTTAATATTTTGTCAATAAAAAAATTATTATATTTTTCCTTTTTTATTGTTACTTTTATAATGATTAGATAATGAGTTTGATTAAAATTCAATTTTGATACGATGAAAAAAAATTCTACTATTGGAAAATATATTTTTTCAAACAAGGGAGTCATATTTATTAATTAAATATTAGTTAATATATATTATATATTAATCGAATTTTATTTTTAGATAATTTTAATTTAATATTAATGGATAAATAATTTTATTGTGTTTAATTTCATTATTAGTAGGGTTAGAATTTTTTTTTGTTAAAAGTCGGTAATTATCAATAAATGGGGGTTTTTATTAAATATATAAATTCAAAAAACAATAGACTCATTTCAATAAAATTAATATTATATTTAAAAATAGATATTCATTTTTATCTAAAATTTAATTTTTTTCATATATATTCGAATTTTTTGTTAAATAATAAAGACATAATAAAAATTTATTGTGATTAATGGAATCATAAAATCAAAAAAGTGATGTAAAAATTTTATAAAGAGTAGCCATGATCAAAATTATATATTTACATTAATATAATATGTTTTTATGTTATTTTTAATAATTTTATAACCACATAATGAATCCTATAAAAACAATATTTTATTTTATGGGTTTGTAATAAATTTTGAATAAATATGACACACTAAAACATCAATAAGGACATTATTTAACTAATTTAAGTTCTATTACATAAATAATAATGAAATTCACTCCACATTGGGTGAATCCAAGATAAAAAACCTTCGAAATAATATTTTTTATTTATCTTATAGAATCTGAAACATATTTTCCTAAATTATTAAAAAATACCCCTTTCTTTTTCTAAAAAACCCACACCCCCTACATTAATCATTACATATAACTATTAAATAAAGAAATTAACCGAACATTATCTATTAATAGTCCTTACATAAAGAACCCATGTTCTTATGAATCTCGTCAAATTCTTTTAGAAGAATCATATAAGGGTATGAGATCTTTTATTTGTCCTCATTATTCAGGAACCTTCCACGAATTATTCCTTTTGATTTCAAATTTCAATGGTTGAGATATTTTTTCATACATAACTCATGCTATCCTTATTATTCCCATGTGAAAAGAGGCCCCTTTAACACTCATATATCCGTTCTAGGAATATTTATGTATCCCCATTACATAATAGAATTCATCATGGGATTTTCCACAACTATCATTCTTGTAGTGAGTACCGATTATTATTTTCACTCAATGTGTTTAAACAAGTTTAGTGTATCCAACATCAATATGGTATTTCATATATGTAATACACACTAAATATGGAATGATTTTAAAAATAATGAAATACTTATGGTAGCGGGGAACGTAAGAGTAACTAATAAGTTAGGAAATTTTAATTTTTCAATAAATGTTGCAATTCAACTTTATCCTCTCTTGAAATACGATTTGTAGAATAATATAATTGACTCATGTGAATAATAAAATAAAAAACATTATATAAAAATGATTAAATCATTCAATTTGACGTTTTTTACTACCTCTTGATTACGAAAACCATTTCTTGAAGGATCTATGTTCAAATCCATCTAGAATTATTAAAAATTCATCATGAATCCGGGCATATACTAGTTTCTAAATTAAATTTTCTAGAACATATCTTTAACAATAAATTAAATTTTATGAAAATCACCTTTATTTTGATCCATTGATGTAATATTTAATTTGTGCATCACATGACTAATTGGAACATTTTTCACTCTAGGATATATGATGAGAGATGATATCACAATTCATTGTAATTCATAGTCTATATGAAATGATGTCCTGATAACATATATATTGGATCTCCAAAATTCCCAGATATGGTTTCCATTCTTCATATTTATAAATTACATTAAATAAGAAGTATATAATTCATTATTATTAACTAATTCATTCATAAATACTATTTTTATTTTATAAAAAACATGTAATATATAATATATATATATTAAGATAAACCTATTACATTATAACTTATATTAATACCTAGTAATATTATCTAAAACATGAATATTAAAATAACATTCATTGTTATAATATTATTCCAAAAATCTACATAATAGATTTTGAAAAATGTTAATAATGAAATTAAACCCAATTATTGTATACCTTATAATATATAATTTATACATTCATCGGTGATCAGTAATACTTTCACAACTCTCAGACCCCATGGTGGTACCCAAAATGTCATATATTCCAATTCCCATGAATAGGTCAAACACTGCAATACAATCATGTGTGTGACCATCTAGGCCCTATCTGGATATCAATGAATAATATTCATACAACTAGAGTGTATTCCAAAAAACAATAATTACCCCTAATGACATGTGGAATGTAATAGCAATGAAAACCTTTCTTATGTACACAAAAAGTGTATCCTAATATCATTATCCTATGATATATTATAAATCTAGATTCAAAACTTATATCATAATCGATTATTTACTTATTATATAATTATCTAAATGGTTTTTTGTACCATCTACATCCATGGCCATGGGTTTTTGAATGTACTACCATCATGGTCATCTAGTCTTGAGATGTATCCCACTCAACATGTCAGTGTAAAATTATTACATAATCCCTCAGTGTAATCCACATGACTATTAACACACCCCACTCATGAATCCCCACCATAATTTTAATGTCTTGGTTTTTTTCTTGCATAAATTAACATGATAAAATAGAAGAATTTGAAAATGGTGTATATTCAATAGAAAAATTCACATGTTTATAGATATTAACAAACAATGACACCCACAACATGAATTCCTATTACTTGAATGTTCATCCTCATAATCTCATCTACCCATAATCATTATGTACAAACATCATCGGAAATATTATCAATACTTATGAGACACCAACACCATATTGTCACACATCATATGTGTCATGTAAATATGATGTAACTAGACCATAGGACATAACTGAAATATTAATGTCACATTATCTCTAGGTTTTCATTAAAACATTGGAACATTTATAACCCAAGGATATGAAATGGAATCCATGAACATTGTCTTAAATATAATGAATGAAGTACTATCGTCACTATTATGGTATGATAAAAAATGTATATAAAATATTTAATACATGTATTTTTAATCAAATTACATATATATATTTGGTCTAGAGAACCCCTTATCAACACTCCCACTTGTACTAGAGCCAACTGATGAAAAATCTCAATCTGTGAACTCTCACATGAGAATCATGATTCTTATGAGATATGTATTTATTTATAGGTGATCCCACATTACCATTTTGGATTACATTACTAACTATGGATTCATGAATTTGAGTAGAATACCTCACAAGATGAAACATGTGATGTATAATTTTTAACTCTGGATTGACAAGTTCAATTCTGAAAGAAAAAAGACTGAAGAATTATGCCAATAATAAAATACATGATATGAACTACAAGGTACAAATACAATGTCTATGATAAACAATCATACACATATTAACGCCATATATTCTTCAGAAGAAACTGTATACTTTTATTATACTATATAAATAAAAAATATGATTCTTCAACATTTCTCAACAAGATAACCTATCATTGAAAAAAATACATATCCTAACAACTATTTTCTATTATCATGATCAATTTGGAAAGTAGAATAAGTGTATGATCTCAATATTAGTTCTTCATATCCTCCAAATACCAAGTACTTATCCATTTTCAACTCTCACTTAATACCAAATAGTTTTCATAGATTCCCAATGTAGATCCAAAGTTTTATATTTATATTTCCCCAATATGGTTAACAAAATGGAAACATCAAACCTATTATGTATTTTGGAAAAAATTTAGGTCCCAGTATAGTTAAATTAGTTATTATACGCATTCTATTAATATCATCTTCTATTTTTTTGAACATTTTATTAGAGATTTCTGAAGCTAGTGACATTAGAAACATCATCTCTTGGACTATTCCATACCATAAATTTTAGGTACCTTGTCAATATATGATCTTTAAAATATATGAAGTATCCAATAAAAATTACCCAATAGATATTGATCCCTATATTTTAATATGGTTCTCATATTTATTTCATTAATATTAAGTCATTTAACCATGAATTAACTTACTATAAGACATGTACTTTGTTTTCCATAATTAAAATGTAATTAACATGTAGAACATGTAAAAATATTGAATTTACATTAAACTTATTATAGACATGTGATTCCCTTTCATTCATGAAAAAAATAACATCTCATATGGCATTAGTAAACCAAAAATTACTTGATTAACTGACTGATTCTACCAATAAATGTATATTTTCATCTTGCACAACTTAGTGGAATTATTTTACATTGTAATCACTTATGACTTATCTATATATACTTATTTAACCGATGTTCCATATAGAAACTCAATTTTCACCACCCATTTTACTAATATCATAATTGTGGAAGTCTCCAATTTCATGTATTTTTTTAATTATTTTTAGTATTTCTATTAGTGATAATATTTCATCATATTCTATTAAATGATGAGTCCATAAATTATTTTCAACCAATCACTACATATAGATATTGAATTTAAAATCCATGAAATATTATATCCTGAATACCTATTTTCAACCATTATAGTTTACATCTATTATAGGGTGTACAAAAATCTAATAATGAATTTTGTATGTTAACACTATATATGAATGCATGGAATATATTCATTTTGAATCATTCTTTTCATCAAGGTAATTGTTCTAGGTTTTTGGTTTTCATTCTCATGGATTAATATAACATCAAACTTAGTGATAATCAAACCATTGTTCTCTTGTTCGCTAAATTCCCATGTATACCAATTCTCTACTTGTGTCTCAAGATCTTCTTCATATCCCATTGTTAGTTGTGCCGATTTTTTTCATACAATCTCTTCATCATTTTGAGCATCAAATTCAAAAAATTATTTGTTTCTAAAACTATTTGTATTGGATATGTGTCTCTTTAGAGAAATATTGATCATTATCTAATAAACACATTTCTATTTCAAGGTTTATTTAGATAATATCAACTAGTTTCATTATAATAACTTACAAATATGATATTTTTGTTTTTAAGTTCTTTGTTGTATATATGTAAAGTATGGAGAAAATACATCCATATCTATATATATAACTTTAATAGACTATGTTACATTCCACACCACAACCCATATAGAATCATATCTACTTCATTACTTGAATATAAATTAAAAATATATGTTTTTGTTTACAAGGAATATCCTCCCCAATGATTTCGGAAGAGTATCCTTTCACATCATTGATCATACAATAACTAGAAGGGTCTAATTCCTCGAATAACTAAAACCAATACTATATTCTGTGTTTGGGTCAGTGAATTAGGATATTATCACACACTCTACAAAATTATAAACAATATTTTAGTTAATATAGTATCTACCTTGATTTGAGTAGAGTGTATTTGTATTATTACTATGATTGTTTTATACATCCTGTTGGTATTCCATAATAATATGAAAGGAACATGAATAATACCACATTAAGTATCTATAACCATAACTTATATAATCAACTATTAATTTAATGAAGAAAAAAACCAATCTTGATGGAGTGTTGTTTGGAAAATGTGGTATGGGGAGATCAAAGTGGGTGAATAGAGTTTTCCCTCATCTGGGTGCCATGCTAAATTGGAATCAAGTTGATTTTGGGCATCCATTCTCTACTAGTGGCTCTAGAGAGAAATTCCCTACGTGTAAGGAAGGATATCAGTGAATTGGATACCTTCTGATTGCCTGATGTGGGTGTCCACATATCCTAGGTGGCCAGAACAACAGTTATAGATACATCTATCCACGTATCGATGAAATCCAATGTGTACAAGACACACGTGTCATGTTTTGTAGGATCTAAGAAGATCATTTTGTCTGGATATATGGTTAATTGTGAGTTTTACATTAAGCATGTCATAAGAATAGAGGGGGATAATGATGAGTGAATATCTCCATTAGTCATGTTATGATTGATGTATCATTCACCTTGATGGAATGAGTAAGTAAAATAAGACCCTTAATATTCTTGTTGTGTTTTTCATGTGTTTATGGAAGATAAGGCCAGACAATTTTGTGTTGGTGACAACTCAATAGCAATGGTGTCAAGTTATACTAATCTTAATTTTTATGTGAGAGAATTTGGTACTGCATGTGTAAAAATGGATAATATTATAAGAAATATTACATGTCTAAAGGATATAAATATATATTGTTTTTTGAATAAGGTAGATACTTCTCATGTGTTAAAAAACATGGAGTAAATAAGTGATAGATTGAAGAATTCCATGTTTTCCATTATTGTGAAGATTTTTTTTCCTGCTGGCGGAAATTATTTAAAAGTTAGTAATTTGATGAAAAATATGGCCTATATATGAATTTATCAGACTAGTTACTCATACCTATGGTCGGGGGATTCATTCCCGTAATTCTCTTATTAGAGGAACTATTGTGAAGATAATGGGGGATTAGATAAATTTCATTAATTCTAGGTATATCATGGTTTATATAATGGTATTTTATTTTTAATAAATGTTCATTGAAAAATACTCAAGATCATATTTGGGTTAAAATTATTATTGTTAATTGTATTCATGAAAACTGAATATTCTTTTTGATATTTTCTCCAAAGTTTTTATCCCAATTTAATTGGATACTACAACAAATGGATCAATTTTTTGAACTCCTCTAGGGTCATGGTGGTGGTTTAAATACTCTTGTCCATGATTAACAATATATTATTATCAGAATTATATAATCACATCCCACTTAAGGTATAATACAAATTAATTCATCATTTTTTCCTATATTGTCGTGTAATTTATCATGTATAAGACAGATGTCATAAAATTGTGGTTTTCATTTTTTTATATGTAAAAGAGAACTACAAGACATCTTTTGGAAATATACTGAAGGTCAAAAATATTGTGGATAATTTTTGTAGTAGACATGAGAAACATGTGTGTATGTCTATGTATAATACTCTAAATGTTATTTCTTCATTCTCTGTGAGGAAGTTAGGGTTCTGGATAGAATCATAGTAGGCTAGTGAAGAAAATAAGTATGAATCTATTATTGGATAATAATTTTCTAGTGGATTTACCTATTCCCGATGTTGGTGAGGATAGTATACAACAAGGAACAATGATTTTTTATTATGTTTAGATAGATCTAAATGCTTTAAACCCCTCATCCACATAGGATGATGGAATCAACAAAATCGATAATCTGTAGAAGGCTATTTGTCCATAGGGAACTCATCAATATATTGATTATGAAGGGGTTGATTCCCTTTGGAAGTCATTGAGATGTGAAGTTCATGCTTATTAAAATAATTCATTATTTTATAGAAATTCAATGGAAATTGATAGTGAGTGACTAACTCCTTCTCCTCCAATGTGATTTCTAGAAAATAATTATTCCAATATTACATGAAATGGGTCCACCAAATCAAATAAGGCTAATGCATAAATTATCACGACCTTTAATAAAGGTAAATATATATCATGGTGGGAAACTGTTGATGACTCTGAATATTAAAATGCTATTTCTTATTATGAAATATAATTATTTATATTAATGTTTGAAGAAAAGTACCTTTGATTGACCCCCCTATTATATTTCAAGTACTTTTTTCTTTTATCATTGATAACTGGTCAGAAAATTAGATTCAATATGGACATGTCTTAATAAATACACAACTTTTATATAATGAAAATTGACCACATACTACATTATTAATTAATCCATATAATTCATTGGCTCTGTTTCCCATCCTATAAAAGAATCGTTGGTTTATTTTCCCATTTAAAAAAGAATGACATAAATCAAAGCATATTCACTAAGATTATTATAATTAAAAAACTACACTTAATTCTTATAACTGAACTCATTTTCCCGATGATCCCAAATGATCCATAGTTTAGTTTTTTATGAGTCATTTTGACTCATTTAATCTTTTATATTCAATAAAAAAATTTCATGTTGATTTATATTTAATACATTGTTATGGAAAAAATATAATGCCACTTGTTATCCTTCTAAAATAAATAAATAATTTCAAAATGTGATAAATTTCAAATTATTTATAGAAAAAAATGTATTATGTTATTGGGTTCTGATGGAACATAATTACAATTTATTAGCGTAAGAACCAAACACCAAGGAAATTATATTTGAAAATATCTAACTGCTACGACTAATATACAATAAAAAATCATAGATCAGATAACCACCTAACCCTTTTAAATATTCATTAATATACATGGTTTCTATATATGAATATATGTGTGTGACTCACATGATATATCCAATACCAACATGTACATAATGTACTATTTCATTCAATGAATAAATGAAATTATGTAGAAGAATCACCTTGATTATTCCTCGTAGAGATAGAATTAATCATTCACTGGAATTTCATTCCATAATGAAATTATAAAGCCTCTTCTTCAATTTCCTATATCTACATCTTTATATTTGTAGAAGAATGGTGATTCAATGTATTTGGATTGATCTTTTCCTTATAACCCATAACCTTTCCCTTTTATCTCAATCTCACTTTATTTACCAATGAATTGGAATTATTCATATCATTATCTTGTTGTAGAACTAAATCCAACAGATCTGGGAGAAAATTTCTCTGGTTATTCATATTTTTATTAAAAATTATAGTCTATAATCGTGATATTATATATGTAAGAATAATATATGTCGATATTTAATTGCTCAGTCTGAGCCAAATGGGGTTGAGGACTCTAATTGTACACAATAATCATGCGTATATGATGATATTTATTACTTGCTTATACTATCCCATATTTATATAGTGAAAATGAAAAATCACACCTTCCTTTCATTTTTCTCACATAATAGAATTATTGTAGATGTGTCCACATGTTTGACGCATCATCATAATGATAAATGTTCTTCCACTGGCATGACATAATGATAAAATGATTCATTGTAAATATACTACATAATCTAATTTATTTTTAAAATCTATATTTATTTTCCTTGTTTTATCCCTTTTAGGTAAAAAAAAGAATTGGTACACCATCAAATAAATCTTCCATAATTAGCGTAGTAAACAGTAATGAAATATGTACCACTCTTATAAGTTATGGCCCACCATGTTATTTTATTTATATATTGTTTATCATAGTGATAATGATTTACTATTATTGATGAATAAATTTTTTTTCCTATATTAAATAAATAAAGTATTTATTATTATTTATTAAAAACCTTTTACATATTTTTTCATTTAATTATTAAATTATTAAATGACCCCATTATTTGACTGACACATAGTAACCCTCAATTGAAAATTCAGAATACTATTTTTGTGAGAATTATATTATAAATAATCATTAAATAATCTATTAGTAGTTTATATGATTATGAAAATCAATGACATGTAGTGTTTCAATATAGGCTCTAGACTAGCTGAACATATTAACATGCAGTTACATTAATAGTTGACTAAATTCCCATAACATTAGAATCATAATCATTATTAAAAAAAAATCAACTCTAAAGTGATAAAAATATATATATATGGATACTGAATTTATACTAACATCTATTTAGTCAACCAATCAGTATCATAAAAACACTATAGTAGTATAAGGTAATCACAATTATGGATAACAAGAACATTGTAGACAAGGTTTTGTTAAAATTTGAAATACTATTAGATGAATAAATTTATATATCATAAAGGTGTTTTTAATATTTCATAAAAACATTATCCATTTCTAATAAATATTCTCATACAATGTTATCATCCACACAACTGAATGTGTATTAACATAAAACAATTCATAACATATATATACGATTTCTTAAATTTTTTATATAATTTCTGCAGTAAACATGAATATAGATAAAATAAAAAATTATTCATAAAGGAATTATATTGCTTAATATCACGTGAACATCTAATAATCGTTGATCCATTTAAATATAATTTATCAATCATGACCAAGGGGTATCATACATAAGTAGATTCATAAATCAATTTAGAGCTCGCCCCTAGTCTAATGTATTCACTTCTATTAAAGTGTACTACCTTGTATTCTGGGGGTATTCTCCATAAAACATAATCATAAATAGTACAGAAATACATTCACATAGGCTTGTAGGTTCCACGAGGTGAAATATTCACACACATATGAATGGACACATATGACATTAAACAAATTAAATTAAAAGGACAATGTTATGACTATACTAGACGTAACTAATAAATATATGAACCAAAAAATGTTACAAAAATTAAATAAAATTATCCAAGACAAACACATGTTTGCTACATTATCAATTACAATCAATGGGTTAATTAAAGTATGATAAAATTAAATTGAATATGTATTTAAAGTACATTGAAATATTAATTAAATGTATATTTTAAATTCCAATTTTTTTAGGACCTATTATATATTTATATTTTCATTCATGAGGAAATTAAATTAAATATATTAATTTTATTTCCAAATTCAATACATTTATTCATAATATTAATTTTATTAAAATTACAAAAATAATTAATTTATAAAATTTATAAAAATTATCCACCCTCATATCTTGTCCAGGACCTTCGTGGGTCATGTCATGACCCTACATGGTTATTTTTTATTTAGAAGAACCACTAAAGACCATTTATGATTTTCCAGAACCTCCCTAACAAATTTTGTGGTGGGTTAGGGAAAATATAAGTCACCCAAGCTAGAGGGTTTGTTGATCTCATGAGGCCATGTGTATGGAGGATGGATGAGGGTTCACACACTATCTGAATGGAGGATGGTTGATGAGGAAAATATATTTCTGAAGTTGGGAACATAATTAGGATGACATTGACGGTTTTCAATTTTTCCTAGAGAAATAATGGTGAGAAATGATTCAATGACCGGTTGGGTCAAAAAATTCTGGCAGTGATAGTGCCTAAGAAGGAGGAAAATCGATGGGTAATGAAAGATGAAGATAAATAAAGAAATTTTTGTGGGAATGGTTGTATTGAATAGAAAAATAAATTAGTTTGTCTTTAGTGGTGGGGGAGGTAATCTTTAAGGGTACTTCCTAAAAAATATATCGGTATTTTATCTGAACACATTAGACAAAATTTTAGATTAATTCTTTTTGAAACAGAACTTTTTTACTTTGTCACACTACCGACCGTAAATGAATTTCCTTATATCATGGTCCTCATTATTAAATTTTTATTAAGAGTCAGATTTTGGATATTCTTCTACAGGGATTTGGAAATAAGGCAATTGGGTTTAGAATTTCTTATCCCCAAATTCCATCAAGTCATTGAATATAAATTTGGCTGATTTGAATATTCATATTAATTACTTGTGAACACAGTGTTCTCAAAAATATTCTATTCAATCTCCATAAAAAAATTGAAATCATTCCAATTTTAACACATATAACATATAATTTTATCATATTATTAATGAAAAAAATTTAAAATTAACAATATTATAATTTATAGGAAGACATAACATAATCATCTGATATTGGATGATGCCACGATTTCTCTAGACAGGTTTAATTAAATATACTAAAATTTATTTTAATATAGTTTTTCATGGATGATAAAATCAACACAATTTTTCTGATACCAGTTTACAGTAACAGGGAACACAGAGTTAGACACTGGGATATGGATTTAATATTTTTAATCATCGTAATTAAAAATCTTTATCTTCGATAGTGACATGAGGCCTTGTATAGTCTAACGGTCTCATGTGAGTAATCAAATCATTGAATTTAGAAATTAATTGTTACCTAGAATTATTAATTGTGGGATTGAGTACATATTATATATGATGTCCTATAACACCCCAAGATTTTATAGTAAGTTATTTTCTTTAAATTCAATAGCTTGTGCTACACGCAACACTGAGTTTGAGCACACCACGACTTTCCAAACTAGCTGTTCAAAAGCAGTTATGAATAGTATAAACTGGATTTTGAATTTTATATTCTCCATATATTTTTAACCTATATATTAT
Organism: Viscum album; assembly: GCA_963277665.1. Lineage (NCBI taxonomy): Eukaryota > Viridiplantae > Streptophyta > Magnoliopsida > Santalales > Viscaceae > Viscum > Viscum album. The sequence continues at coordinate 651,751,748 of OY728164.1, read as the reverse complement.
GTGTTTCTAATACATATTATACGAACAAATTCAATTTTTCAGATAAAAATGTATTTAAAAAAAATATTTTTACCATATTTTAATGGAGAACCATTTTTAAATCCAATATCTGACCCTTTTACATATTCAAAATGAAAAAATAAAATTCTTCATTAGAATTGGTACTAAAAAATTTACTTCGGATGAAATTTTTTTATTTTTTAAATAATATTCATTTTTTTATGAATAGTGAGAAATACAGTATTTTAATTCAAAACTACCATTTAATCTAATTTATTTATATGGTTAGATTATATTTTAAGTTGGTTTTGAAGTGTAATTATATTATATTTTTTCCTTTAATCCAATTTTGGTCATTGGAGTTAATTTTACTTTGATATTATACATAAACAAGTGTCAATCTTTTGATAGTTATTGTTTTTTAAAAACACGATATTTATTTTTACAACGGAAATTATTTTTAAATTAATTTATACAACTTTTATGTTCTGAATTTGGTAAAATAGATTCCATTTTTAAATTCAAAATATGAAATATATCATCTTCTTTTTTTTGTATTTTTCTGAAAAACATCAATTTGTGATGAATAGTGAAACCACTAAGTAGTAGTTAAAAATCAAAATTTTTAATTTAAATGAAATTTTTCACATCTATGAATTGAATTTCCAAAATATGAGATACATGGTTGTTATTAGTAAGTAAAACATGGTTTGATAAGATGAAAATAATTTTTTTGAATAGTAATTATTGAATTTTATTTAACGCGGCTAAAGGTAAATAATGTAATTTAAGGTAAAAATAATATTATAATAATAAAAAATTACCTTGTCACTTGTAATAACCATATTTGTTGAGTCATATCAGGACCATGGGAATCCTTGGGTGATTTTGGGACTCCATGGAGCCACTTATGAATGATAATGAAACATTATTATAATTAACTTAAAGTAAAGGCAAAAATGACATAAAAAATATTTTTTGTAAATCAATATTTACATGGAGAAATATAAGTCATATTTTCAACAATAAATATTAATTAGAAAGATAAAAATATTTCTCACATTATTGAATTTTTTTTTTCAATTTTTAGGAATCATATAAATTAAATTTTTTATGACACAGTTATAATTTAATATTTATCTCATTAATAAATAATTTAAATAAATAAGATTTTTAATATTAAAAAAATATCCATAACCTGTCCAATTCATATTGGATTATTTTATTTCGTCCATCAATCATCTTATATTCGTCTATAATGAGTTTTTGACCTTATGAAACTGAATATCACTAAATATAAAAAATAATATTTTTACATTTTCCTGAAGAGCCCCTCCTCCCCCTTATAAAAGGACACCACATCTAACCCATTCCACACACCTCTCAAGCCCCTTGGCTCGTACAAAACCTCCCAAATAAGCTCTCATGATCCCTCTATTATACATAGAATCCTTACTTAAGGCATAAGTCACTACAAGAAGTCATTTTGGTTCAAACCAATGGAAGATACCCAAATTAATGGTATCAGTTTTTCTTAAATTCTTTTGTTTTATTTTGTTTTATTTTGTTTTATTTTACTTATCCAACCCCTTAAACTCTTTTTAATCCTATATTTTATAAAAAAACATTATCCTAACTATAATAGGATGGTTTTATGATAAGGAATCGAACTACACTTACACACACCACCATCTAATGGGTGAATAATGTAATGTTTCTGTGGTTGGAAAACTAACATGTCACGAAATGATGATAGTTCTATTATCTCCTACCACCTCCCATGGATTCCATTAATATGGACCTGTATTTATATATGATATATATTATGTTTATTTTTTATTTGTGATACACTATTTTCCATTTATATCATTCCTTTATGGTTTCAATTATGGGTAAAACACGATAATTTTATTTGAGGAAATTTGGACTACCACACCCTCAAAGTGATATGACTCGTTAATGACTTGTGTGGGACACATAAAGTATGAATTTAATGACATTATATATGATATTATACTGGAATTACAATATAATTATGTATTATTATTTTTAAATTCCATTAAAATAAATACTTGAAATGAAATTAGTGTTCATGCGTACGTACGACTTACTGTCTCCATGAACGGTGCATTTCATTTCTTATCTCAAAATTCTGTTATGTTATAAATACATATATATATTGGATATAATATATATATATATATATATTAAATCTAAATCAGGTATATAATTCTGGAGATAATGGACTTTTGGCCACATTGAAAATTCTAATTATAACATGTTCATTTTTTACTCATGTTCCAAACATCGATAAAATATCCATTATGAAATCAAATAATTTACTAATTGTTATAGAAATGTAATAAGTGATATAAATTAAATAATAAAAAATAGAAACTTTCTTTATCAAGAAGAAGTTAACTTAATTTTATTATTCATGATTAAAAAAACACATACAAGACATGTCAGACTTGAGGTAAGGGGTTTCTATTCTCACATTTAAATCAATGAGATTTCCATTATTTGCCACTTCTTTATTGCATGTGGTGTGTTGTGTACTACCACATGATATATATTATCATGATTGTATTTATTTTCATGGTATTCTGTGACTTATTTTGATGTTATTAACTTTTGTTCATATGACTCGATTGATTACAACGAAGTAAGGGGTTTTCATCTCATTGTTATTCCCATGAGATTCATGCTATATTGGCCACTATTTCCTTTTGTGTGATGTATTTACTGCCCATTATTGTGTTATTTTTGAAATATACATTAATTTATGGTTATTTACATCTTCATTTTATAATACTTCTTTTATGTGGTGCATGCTTCATAATTTATCAAACCGGTAAGGGAATTTCATATTTTAATTTCCAGTCATTGGGCTTTATGCATACTTATTTGATTATTTTACTCCATGATTATGTGTGGAATCACAATTTATTATTTGTGTAGTAATTTCTACTCCTATTTTTGTGGATCTACTTTGGATACACATAATCACTCCATTTATGAACTCTCAAGTCATTGATATGAAGTTGATAAAATAATTATAACTCAATCTCCATTTATTGAGTTAAACATCCAATTCATTGGGGTTGTTTTTACAAGAATATGTATGAATGTCCTAGGATATATTTACTCTGAATAAAAAAACATATTGAGTGTATTTATATTTTTCACATATACTTATTTCATTGATTTATCATTAACCAAAAGATATTATCTTTATAAGGGATTTCATCTCAATTTGCATTCCATTGAGACTTATTTGTTGTCATACTCCAATTAACTTTTATATGGTGTATATAATGTACTTTGACATATTATATCAGCAATCTCTTTATTATCATTATATTATAATGTTTTTATTTCATCAATTATTTTTATTCACGTGTATCTCTTTTGGTTAGGAACTCTATCTAAAATATCATTTTAAATGTGTTAATGATTTATTATTCTAAATCTTTCTCATTAATGCCCATGTATTAAAAATGGTTTTAAGGATTTATTTATTTCAACAATAATGTTTTAAAATTAAAATTCATTTTAAAATCATCAATATGGTGTGGGACACTTTGATTAAAAAATCTATTTTAAACGACATTGTGATAAATACTGAGACTTTATAATTTTTTCATGAAAAAGGGGGGATATTTCACTCAAAAATATTTGGTGATAATTTGAATCTATATATATATACTTAATTATTTTCTATTTTGGTTGATATTTTATAATAAAACTTCCATATTGTATTAAATGTGTTATTTTTTATTGTGGATGTGCTATTTTTATATCATTCATGGTTTGTGGTTAGAATAATGACATTTTGTTTGAAAGTTTAATTATTATTGTTCAGATTATGTTTCAACCTTTTCATATGAGAAATGAATTTTCTTAGTAAGTGATGGGTGGAGGCCTCCATAGCTCTTCAATTCATCGGTAGGTCTAATGAGACAAACATGTGTCTTATCACAAGGCCTTGAATAATATTATTTGTAGTCTTGGCACGAGGCCTTGACTATGTGGTTATGATGTCCGGCATTATTCATTCCATCATTATGAGGTTATATATTGATATTTCATGTTGTTATTCGACTTGTAGAATACCCATGACTATGTTTTATTATGGAATTATTTACTCACCTCATATTCATGTCATAAAATAGTTCATGTTTATTATTTGTAAAAGCACGTGTTTTCAATTACTCACCATGATTAATATTTATGTCATCTTACACTGTATTTCTTACCCTTACGAAGCATTTGAGGTTACCACTTTTTTAAGTTTCATTTTCCAAGGATACGATGAAGTTTGTTATGAGTGACTTGCAGGAATAATCTAGGAGGCTTCGATGCTTCTAATAGAATATATTAGTGTTGTATTTCTTTTCATGTTGTAAATGTGAAGTTATGTATGACTCTTGTTTCAATTAATACAAAACTGATTAGTCTTTTGGGACATGATTTATTTTTAATCGTTCTAATGCTATGTAATAACGCACCGTCTCTAGGATTTTGTAGTCGGGGCATTACCGTTGGAATCAGAGGTAATTTAATACAATCATTGGAAACTAGATTAAAATAAATTCTGATTAGATAACACTAACCTAAGATAGAATTTGTTGATTATTATAGAAGAACATCCAAATTTTTTGGTAATGTAAATATTTTGTGTGTTTTCCAAGAAATAAATCCATGTCAGGAAACAAGTAGGTAGAGGTAGCTATGGAACATATATACCTATGTGTAAAAACTCAAAACACTACTTTGATCTTGACTCGAATGTGATCTGGTACATGACAATGTGCCTTGTTTCACTCTTGGTTATGACACTCCTGGGGGATATGTTTAAGATAATTATGATTTTCACTACAAACGTATTTTAATTATTTTAATATAATATGAGAATAAATAACCTTGGTTATCCCTAAGGTGTTTTAGATTAATAATACGGTGTATGATATTTCCTAAATTATTTTATGAATCACATTTTTCCTTCTTCTGTTAGTCAATGCATGGATTCCAATGAATTCATATTAACATTTGAAGATGATGTACATGGTGGGCACAATAGAGGAAATGAGAAACGAAATGGATTGTTGATTGGTGTGAAAGATAACATGTTCATGCCGAATCAGTTTTCCAAAAACATGGTCAACAACAAATATATTAACAAACTCCCTAACTCAACAAAGAAGAGGAATGTGATGAATAACAAGATCTCTAGTAGTGAAGACCATGGAGAAAAGAAAATAATTTTCCATCATGTAGGAAATATGGAAAGAGACACCTAGGAAGGTGTCTTAATGGGACAAATAAATGCTTTATATGAGGGAAAGAAGGACATAATGTAAATAATTGCAAAATAAAAATGAAGAGTACTATGGAAGAAAATAATAATGGTCCCAAGAATCCATTTACAGTCATTTTATGTAAATTTAGGGGACCTGGTCATTACCCAGGTGAAGGCCATCTTCTATAGGATATCCTATTTGTCAAGGAAGAGGCTATGTGGAAATAAATGGATAGAGAAATGATTAAAAAGTATTAGTTCTCTTTATTGAATGGATTACATTGGAATACTTTTCTCTTGTGTCTGTAACCCAGCAGTTATTCATGTGAAAATGATATTTGAGGACGAATTATTTTTTCACTTGTGGATATAGTAATAAATAACAATTTGGTTATATATGATCATTGAGATTGAGGATATGAAAATTTATTAAATTATTGGATGAAAATGCGATGTATGAGATAAAATTAGTGATGAAAGTATGTTATAGTTACATTGAGGAATCTATATCATTTTTGGGAATATTATAAAATTATAATGTTTTGGAAAAAGGAAAACACGCCGACCATCTGACAACCCATCGGGTCGGACAAATCTGTGGGAATCAAACCCACAACCACAGTGCGATTTGTATTTATCACCTACAACTAGACTATGTGAGGTCCCTTGTTAGTGTGACTAATTATTTTTAGTTAAATGATCTTATTTATCAAAAATAAGTTGATTTGGGATCTTATGTATAATTAATTGGATATCCTTGGAATATGTAAATGATTTGGTTATTTAGTGATAATTGTTATTTTGGAAGATGTTTCCTCTATTAGGAATATTAAATGTATATGGAAAATACTATGGGATTTCATATGAAGATTTATGGTGTTTTTTAACAAATGTTTTTATTGTGGATTTATAGCAATTTGTTTATTTATGGAAATTATTAACCTATCATAGAGAATATGTGATTAGATTAATTACTTTTATGTATGTGACATTAAGAGTAGTCGATATTATGTGGAGATACAATTTAACGTGGATGAAAATGTAAGAAAATTCTTCTGAGTATTGGGCTCCAATATTAGTTTGGATTATGTTGAATGATCTTATGGAAAATTGTTTATTGAATGGTATTTATTGAACATTGGGTATTGTTGGATTAATTATAGAAATTATGATTAGTATATTTTTTCTATAATGCATTATTATTTTTGTGGATCATCTGATCATATTCTAACCATTTTGGTTTTGGTTATCCTCTATATACAAAGGAAATATATATTTTATCCTTTATGGATCATGTTATTCTATAGTAGTTGATTCTAGCACATCAGGTATAAGGCCCTAGCCTTAAGCCTTACTTAATCTTGAGTTATTACAAGATTACACATTGAGGATCTTTTCAGGTTTAGAGTTTTAGAAAATTAGATCATGAAACTTGCATTACATTCCACATTTAAACAAAGTGGTTACATAAAAGACAGTATTCATTCTTCCCATCAACGGAATCATATTTAAAATAAAACATGGATTCTTTCTTGACACATCCTTGACACTATCATCACATCATGTACCCTTCCCTTGACCTGTGAAAAACATTTCAAAAACTTGGGATGAGCATAAAAAGCTCAGTAAGGGATATATAGATATGGAAAGGAAACATGATTACATGTATACATAAGAATGAAATCATACTTTACCCATAAAACATAGGCATATCAAATCATGAATAAATCATAGAAATCATAAGACATAAAGGTAACTTGAGGCATTCATAACATTCTTACGTAGGGAGTAACCCTCTTGGTTACGTTTGGAATACCCATCACAGTATATTCCCTAAATCTCTTCGGAGAAACCTTAACGTTTCACTCCTTCGCGTTACCCAATTCATTGGAGAGCTATATCGGGCTCACCCGCCCTTAGTTTATCACGGAACCACCCGTTCTTCATAAAAATGCCCAAGAACCATAACATAATCGTATCACATAAAACATGAATAAAGGAAACATAACATTTCCACATTTCAATCACAATATAACATTTTAGGATATAGAAATAATGAATCCTTTCAAAAAGAAACCATTTCCAAAACCATTTAAAACATTTAATAAAGAGATTTTTGAATCAAAGTGTCCCATAACACCTTGAATCTTTTAACATTTTAAACCATTAATATCCATATAAATAAATCCTTAAAGCCATTTTGAAAACATGGATATTAATAAGAACAAATAATTAAAACATTTAAAACAATATTTTGGTTAAAGAGGTTTTACCAAAATTAGAGACACTTGAATACAATAATCGAGGAATAAAATTTAGTCAGAATTTTATAATATCATGAGAGTAAAAGGATTCATGATATAATACTCCAAAGGACAGTATATACACCATATAAGAGTGAATTGATGCGTGACAACAATGAGCCCTCAATAGAAATGTCAAATGTGATGAAATCCCTTATAAAGAAGGTATCCTTAAATTAAGGACAAATAAATCTCAAAAATATGTGTGACAAATATATATACACCCAATATAAGTGGATATTAAGTGTAAAACAATAAAAGGTCATTCACACATATTCAATGGATGACATATTCAATGACTACAAGTTGAACCCAAAGAAATCGAAATTGGGTTAAAAAGATCCCTTGACAGCCTAACGGCATCACATCAAAATGAGTTGATGAGAGATAAAAAGTGCATCTCATCACTTGGACATAAAATTTACATCAATAATGATGTCTGAGAACATATACCAACATAAAAATATGTAAATTAAAATACCCAATAAAATAAGTCTTTTAAAAAAGAGGAGGGTGAAAGGTTCCCTTACCGACTTGGGTATCTTTCCAAACATACACCCCATGAAAGAAAGACAATAGTTCATTGATGTAAATACTCATAAACGAAAGTATATTACACAAAGATTAGAATAATGGGCAGTACATACACCACTCAATGGAATTTGTGGAAAATGTAGCATAAATCTCACGGGAATAAAAGTGAGATGAAAAATCCCTCACGAAAACTCGGCAGCCTAACGACGCCACATAAAACATCCGAATATGGATTGATGAGATCAAATAGGGTATATCATCACATTAAAATATAATGTACAGTAAGAGGAATATAAAAGAACATCCCCCAACATTACAAATAGGAGCTTAAAAGAAGTGACATAAAGGAGAGTACTTAAAATGAAAGAGAGAAGTTAGATCTCTTACGAAAGATCGGCAGCCTAACGGCGCCAATCAAAACTTCCAAAATGGATTGATGAGAGAGAATAGGGTCTCTCATCACATGAACATAAAAATTACAGTAGGATTAATATAAAATTTCAACCCCATAACAAGAAAGGTGAGATTTAAATGGAATGACATAAAAGAGTGTACTTAAAAAGAAAGAGAGGAGTAAGATCCCTTACCTCGGGTCCGACTTGACTCGATCGTTATTTAATCTCCTGAATAATAAACTTGAGTTAATTTATACTTCCTTAAGAACATTTTTCAAGTTAATTATTCCTTTTATATCACTTATTACCATGTCATAAACATTATGTAATCATTTAAGTTAATAATATTTGTTTTGCCGATGTTTGGTTCCTAAGTCGAAAGTGGACTTCTTACAATTACATGTTGTTCGTGTGGCCAACTGTTTATTATATCCAGAATAATATTCATGATTTGAATATCAAATATGTCATATATATCCAGTACATTCATGCATTTATAACATTACATAATCATTTAGAGGTAAGAAATGAAATGCACCGTTCATGGAGACGGTAAGCCGTACGTACGCATGAACGCTACTTTCATTTCTATTTCATATTTTATATAATGGAATAATAATGATATAAAGATATATTATAATTAATGTATACTATCATATATAATATCATAGTTCCATCCTTTATACGTCCCACATATGGTATTAACGAATCACATCACTTTGAGGGGGCGGTAGTCCGCATTTCCTAAAATGAAGATATCACGTATACCCATAATGGAAGCCATAAAGGTAAGACACAAATGAAAAATACAGAAGCATAAGTAAAACATAAACATATTATATATCATATATAAAAATAGTGACATCATAATGGCCACCTTTGAAGCTGTTAAAAGAATGTTGAACAATCATTGTTTCGGGAGGCAGAAATTCGCCATCCACGGAAACCGTATGTTCTTTAACCATTTGATGTAGTTGTGTGAGAGTTTAGCTCGAATAAATCTTATAAAAACATCCTAGTATATTGACTATACTGGTTTTGTTACAAAATAAATAAATAAAAAGAGTTTAGGGGGTTGGAGAAGCAAAATAAAACAAATGAACATGAGAGAATGAATTACCTTTAAAAGTGTAACTCCATTTGATTTGAGCCTAAAGGCTTCCTTTGAAAGGATTATGCCCAAAGGGAATCATCTAGGATGAGGAGAGGTATGTGGAGAGATTAAATGGGAAGGTGTTGGCCGAGCCAAAGGCTTGAGGAGTGTGTTAAATGAGGTAGAGGTGGGGGCCTTTTATAAGAAGAGAGGAGGGGCATTTTTTGAAAGTAAAGAAATATTACTTTATTTGAAAATGTGTTTCGGTTTTAAAAGGTCCCACATTGATATAATTCGTGGATAAGGTGATAAGGCTTCGAAATCCACTCATCAAATAAGTTTTGGACATGTGTAGTTCATATATTTTACATTATCTTTCCATTTTATTTAAATCGTCAAATAATGATGTCATCGCTGCATCATTATTATGTCATAAATAATTTAATTTATTTAATGTCTAAAAATGATAAAAAAAATACTATGATGTAGGAAATCGTTTTATCTTTCCAATGAATATTTATAAACAAAATTTGGACTTGTGTAACCCCACTTAAAAATTGTTTTAGTAGAACATATCATGTTTGTGTCATTTTTACTTTTACATTAAATAAAAAGTTATTTATGTCATTTCCCAACCAAAGTGGATCCATGGGGTCCCCAAGTTGTCCCATGGCTTTTCCTGGTCGGCCATGACTCACCCAATAGGTGTAGGACAAGTTTCATGGTGTTTTCACATTCTTATAATATCATTTTTACCTTAAATTACACTAATTACCACTAATCGCGATTAAAAACTTAATAAGTTACTATTCACCAAAAAATTATTTTCATCCCATTGAACCACATTTTTCATACTAATGAAAACCATGTATTTCGGATTTTCAAAATTCAATACACATTAGTGGTAAACTTTCATTTAACTGAAAAAATCAGTTTGCTTGATTACCACTTAGTGGTTTTACTATTCATCAAAAATGGGAGTTTTTCAGAAAAATACCAAAACTTCACCCTAAGCTATATTTGATATTCCGAATTCAAAAATGAAGTCTGTTTTACAAAAATAAAAACATATTAGTCATATTAATTAATTTAATAATTAATTCCCGCTGTCAGAGAAAATAGCGTGTTTTTATAAAACAATAAGTATCAAAAGATTGACACTAGTTTAAGTCTGATTTCAAAGTGAAATTAATTCCAACGACCACTATTGGATTTAATGGTAAAAATATTTTCTAATTTCCCTTTAAAACCAATTAAAAATATAATCTAATCATATATATAAATTATATTAAAAAGAGGTTTTGAATTAAAATACAACATTTTACACTATTCATTAAAAAAATGAACATTATCGGAAAGATTCAAAAATTTACACAAAGTAAATTTTGATGTCCCGATTCTTAAGAAGAGTTTTATTTGGTCCAATAGAATTTATAAGAGTGAACAAAACTATATTTAATGATGGTTCTCCATCAAAAGGCGATAAGTGAACCTTTAGTGAAAACTAGGGCATATATGCCTAAAATTGAATTCCTTCCGTATTTTAAGCCTCTATCCTTTATTGGATAAATGTAAAAACATTTATAAACATATATAATAATATTTTAGTTATTTCTATCCATTCCCTCTATTACAACGGCTACATGTTAACTACCATTTAAAATAATATTATTTTATTATTAGAGTGCAACGTAAGATTCCCAAGAAACTCGTTGTTGCGTGTTGGGCACGCCATCGAGCATAGCGTCCCCTTTAAAGTCATTTAAATATTTTATTCACAAATATGGATAAATATGAAATGTCATATTCTTTATTTACCTGGGGTGTTACATCCTTCCCCCCTTTTGGGAATTGCGTCCTCGCAATTTTAAAATTGCGCTTGGAAACATCCTTGAAAGTCCCACATCGGAATAAAAGTCGGTAAAACAAACACTTAAAAATAAAGAGAGATAAGTACAAAGGTCACCCAAGTTAACCCATACTAGGATTCCATGTATGAAAATATGGACATGGAGGAGAAAACATAGGGTCATGTTCTGATGGAGAGTGATAGAAAACATGTTTAGGAGAAAGTTAACCACAAGAAAATCACAAACTTGTGATGGGTTAAACGTTCTTCGATTTCCTAGTAGGAAAAGTTAATAGACAACTTTTTTGTTTTAAGTTACTTTTTATTGAGGAAATTATTCATAAGGAAACATAATCACTTATCATATTGACTTTCAACTTTTATTAGATTCCTTACACAAACTCATATTTTCTTCAAAAGACGAGTATTTAGGAAGACTTGTTCACATTAAGAGTACTATAATCAACTTCTAGAGAATCACCTAATCCACAAAATAGAACAATATACTTTCCATGTCTTTAGACTTTAACCAAAACCAAAACCAAAAAGGCTAGTACAAGATCAGATAATCCAGAAAAGGATAACCCTTTATAAAAAGAAAATCTATTCTTAATCTCCAAAATTTGTCCAACAAAACCCAAAGTTCAGTGAGGACCATTCTATAATCAATTTGTCCATAAAATTATTCAAAGTATACCAATATAAGATTTAAACCCAAATATTTGAAGGATTTAGTCGCATAGTCTTCCAAGATAAATCGTAACATTTATCTCCAAACAATATCAGTTGCTCCTAAAGTCTCGTTTTGAAAAGTAATTAACCTAATCACATATCCTCCATGATAGGTTAATCATTTTCATAAATAACCCAAAATCAACTTACTCTTAATTAATAAAATCATATAACTAGAATGAATCAGTCAAACTAACTAGGGACTTCACGTAGTCCAGTGGTAGGTGATAAATACCAGTCGCACATTGGTTGTGGGTTCGATTCCCGCAGCTTTGTCCGACGCGACGGGATGTCACACGGTCTATGTGTTGTCCTTTTTCCAAAACTATATAATTCTTAAAACATTCCCCAAAATGAGATAAAATCTTCAAGAATAATCATAACATATTTTAACCTCAAGTTTATCTCATTCCTTTCATTTTCCATCATATCATAGAGTAACCCATAATTACCTAAAAATTAAGTATCATATAAACCCTAATGGTTACCTTAATAATTATTACCTGAATTTCCACATCGAGTTGGCCATATCGTACATGATGCATTAGAGAACTCACCAAGTTTGAAGTGGTTGATCATGACTCCTTGATATTTGGTTTAGAACAACCACGAGTTTCCTCATTGAATCCTCCATTTTATCTAGTATCTTAATCAGAGAACCACCATAGTTTCCTTCAAACCTGTTGTCTCTTTGGTGCCTGCTAGATCCATCCATTCACTAAAAATAGAAATGTCAATGTGAGTATATCAACAAAACCATCTTGTACTAATGAGGAAGGTAAACACTAAGATACACTTACTCAATCACTTTATCTAAAATTAGGACTCTTTCTGAAATCCTAACCATTATGGTAATGTCACTTATGCTTAAAGAATACCCTAACCTCTAAAGTTATCTAAACCGACCTTTGATACCAACTATAAGGCCCCAGCCTTAAACCTTACTTAATCTTGAGTTATTACAAGATTACACATTGAGGATCTTTTCAGGTTTAGAGTTTTAGAGAATTAGATCATGAAACTTGCATTACATTCCACATTTAAACAAAGTGGTTACATAAAAGACAGTATTCATTCTTCCCATCAACGGAAACATATTTAAAATAAAACATGGATTCTTTCTTGACACATCCTTGACACTATCATCACATCATGTACCCTTCCCTTGACCTGTGAAAAACATTTCAAAAACTTGGGATGAGCATAAAAAGCTCAGTAAGGGATATATAGATATGGAAAGGAAACATGAGTACATGTATACATAAGAATGAAATCATACTTTACCCATAAAACATAGGCATATCAAATCATGAATAAATCATAGAAATCATAAGACATAAAGGTAACTTGAGGAATTCATAAAATTCTTACATAGGGAGTAACCCTCTTGGTTACGTTTGGAATACCCATCACAGTATATTCCCTAAATCTCTTCGGAGAAACCTTAACGTTTCACTCCTTCGCGTTACCCAATGCATTGGAGAGCTATATCGGGCTCACCCGCCCTTAGTTTATCACGGAACCACCCGTTCTTCATAACAATGCCCAAGAACCATAACATAATCGTATCACATAAAACATGAATAAAGGAACCATAACATTTCCACATTTCAATCACAATATAACATTTTAGGATATTGAAATAATGAATCCATTCAAAAAGAAACCATTTCCAAAACCATTTAAAACATTTAATAAAGAGATTTTTGAATCAAAGTGTCCCATAACACCTTGAATCTTTTAACATTTTAAACCATTAATATCCATATAAATAAATACTTAAAACCATTTTGAAAACATGGATATTAATAAGAACAAATAATTAAAACATTTAAAACGATATTTTGGTTAAAGAGGTTTTACCAAAATTAGAGACACTTGAATACAATAATCGAGGAATAACATTTAGTCAGAATTTTATAATATCATGAGAGTAAAAGGATTCATGATATAATACTCCAAAGGACAGTATATACACCATATAATAGTGAATTGGTGCGTAACAACAATGAGCCCTCAATAGAAATGTCAAATGTGATGAAATACCTTATAAAGAAGGTATCCTTAAATTAAGGAAAAATAAATCCCAAAAATATGTGTGACAAATATATATACACCCAATATAAGTGGATATTAAGTATAAAACAATAAAATTTCATTCACACATATTCAATGGATGACATATTCAATGACTACAAGTTGATCCCAAAGAAATCGAAATTGGGTTAAAAAGTTCCCTTGACAGCCTAACGGCATCACATCAAAATGAGTTGATGAGAGATAAAAAGTGTATCTCATCACTTGGACATAATATTTACATCAATAAGGATGTATGATAACATATCCCAACATAAAAATATGTAAATTAAAATACCCAATAAAAGAAGTCATTTAAAAAAGAGGAGGGGGAAAGGTTCCCTTACCGACTTGGGTATCTTTCAAAACATACACCCCATGAAAGAAAGACAATAGGTCATCGATGTAAATAGTCATAAACGAAAGTATATTACACAAAGAGTAGAATAATGGGCAGTAAATACACCACTCAATAGAATTTGTGGAAAATTTAGCATAAATCTCACGGGAATAAAAGTGAGATGAAAAATCCCTCACGAAAACTCGGCAGCCTAACGGCGCCACATAAAACATCCGAATATTGATTGATGAGATCAAATAGGGTATCTCATCACATTACAATATAATTTACAGGAAGAGGAATATAAAAAAACATCCCCCAACATTACAAATAGGAGCTTAAAAGAAGTGACATAAAGGAGAGTACTTAAAAAGAAAGAGAGAAGTTAGATCTCTTACGAAAGTTCGGCAGCCTAACGGCGCCAATCAAAACTTCCAAAATGGATTGATGAGAGAGAATAGGGTCTATCATCACATGAACATAAAAATTACAGTAGGATTAATATAAAATATCATCCCAATAACAAGAAAGGTGAGCATTAAAAGGAATGACATAAAAGAGTGTACTTAAAAAGAAAGAGAGGAGTAAGATCCCTTACCACGGGTCCGACTTGACTCGATCATTCTTTAATCTCCTGAATAATAAACTTGAGTTAATTTATACTTCCTTAATAACATTTTTCAAGTTCATTATTCCTTTTATATCACTTATTACCATGTCATAAACATTATGTAATCATTTAAGTTAATAATATTTGTTTTGCCGATGTTTGGTTCCTAAGTCGAAAGTGGACTTCTTACAATTACATGTTGTTCGTGTGGCCAAATGTTTATTATATCCAGAATCATATTCATGATTTGTATATCATATATTTCATATATATCCAGTACATTCATGCATTTATATCATTACATAATCATTTAGAGGTAAGAAATGAAATGCACCGTTCATGAAGACGGTAAGCCGTACGTACGCATGAACGCTACATTATTTCTATTTCATATTTTATAGAATGGAATAATAATTATATAAAGTTATATTATAATTATAGTATAATATCATATATAATATCATAGTTCCATCCTTTATACGTCCCACATATGGTATTAACGAATCACATCACTTTGAGGGGGCGGTAGTTCGCATTTCCTAAAATGAAGATTTCGCGTATACCCATAATGGTAGCCATAATGGTAAGACACAAATGAAAAATACAGAAGCATAAGTAAAACATAAACATATTATATATCATATATAAAAATAGTGAAATCATAATGGCCACCTTTGAAGGTGTTAAAAGAATGTTGAACAATCATCGTTTCGGGAGGCAGAAATTCGCCATCCACGGAAACCATATGTTTTTTAACCATTTGATGTAGTTGTGTGAGAGTGTAGCTCGAATAAATCTTATAACAAAATCCTAGTATATTGAAGATACTGGTTTTGTTACAAAAGAAATAAATAAAAAGAGTTTAGGGGGATGGAGAAGCAAAATAAAACAAATGAACATGAGAGAATGAATTACCTTTAAAAGTGTAACTCCTTTTGATTTGAGCCTAAAGGCTTCCTTTAAAAGGATTCTGCCCAAAGGGAATCCTCTAGGATAAGGATAGGGATGTTGAGAGAGTAAATGGTCAGGTGTTGGCCGAGCCAAAGGATTGAGGTGTGTGTAAAATGAGGTAGAGGTGGGGGCCTTTTATAAGAGGAGAGGAGGGGCACTTTTGGAAAGTAAAGAAATATTATTTTATTTGAAAATGTGATTCGGTTTTAAAATGTCCCACATTGATATAATTCGTGTATAAGGTGATAAGGCTTCTAAATACACTCATAAAATAAGTTTTGGACATGTGTAGTTCATAGATTTTACATATCTTTCCATTTTATTTAAATCGTCAAATAATGATGTCATCGCTGCATCATTATTATGTCATAAATAATTTAATTTATTTAATGTCTAAAAATTATAAAAAAAATAATATAATTTAGTAAATCTTTTTATCTTTCCCATTACTATTTATAATCAAAATTTGGACTTGTGTAACCCCACGTAAAAATTGTTTTAGTAGAACATATCATGTTTGTGTCATTTTTACTTTTACATTAAATAAAAAGTTATTTATGTAATTTCCCAACCAAAGTGGATCCATGGAGACCTCAAGTTGTCCCATGGCTTGTATTGGTCGGCCATGACTCACCCAATAGTTTTAGGACATGTTTCATGGTGTTTTCACATTCTTATAATATCATTTTTACCTTAAATTACACTAATTACCACTAATCGCGATTAAAAACTTAATAAGTTACTATTCACCAAAAAATTATTTTCATCCCATTGAACCAAATTTTTCATACTAATGACAACCATGTATGTCGGATTTTCAAAATTCAATACACATTAGTGGTAAACTTTCATTTAACTGAAAAAATCAGTTTGCTTGATTACCACTTAGTGGTTTCACTATTCATCAAAAATGGGAGTTTTTCAGAAAAATACCAAAACTTCACCCTAAGCTATATTTGATATTCCGAATTCAAAAATGAAGTCCGTTTTACAAAAATCAAAACATATTAGTCACATTAATTAATTTAATAATTAATTCCCGCTGTCAGAGCAAATGGCGTGTTTTTATAAAACAATAAGTATCAAAAGATTGACACTAGTTTAAGTCTGATTTCAAAGTGAAATTAATTACAACGACCACTATTGGATTTAATGGTAAAAATATTTTCTAATATCATTTTAAAACCAATTAAAAATATAATCTAATCATATAAATAAATTAGATTAAAAATAGTTTTTCAATTAAAATACAACATTTTACACTATTCATTAAAAAAAATGAACATTATCGGAAAGATACCAAAAATTTACACAAACTAAATTTTGATGTCCCGATTCTTAAGAAGAGTTTTATTTGGTCCAATAGAATTTATAAGAGTGAAAAAAACTATATTTAATGATGGTTCTCCATCAAAAGGCGATAAGTGAACCTTTAGTGAAAACTAGGGCATATATGCCTAAAATTGAATTCTTTCCGTATTTTAAGCCTCTATCCATTATTGGATAAATGTAAAAACATTTAAAAACATATATAATCATATTCTAGTTATTTCTATCCATTCCCGCCATTACAACAGCTACATGTTAACTACCATTTAAAATAATATTATTTTATTATTAGAGTGCAACGTAAGATTCCCAAGAAACTCGTTGTTGCGTGTTGGGTACGCCATCGAGCATAGCGTCCCCTTTAAAGTCATTTAAATATTTTATTCACAAATATGGATAAATATGAAATGTCATATTCTTTATTTACCTGGGGTGTTACATCAGGTGTTACCAAGTCATCTTGAATACTCATCTTTTGGAAAAGGAGATGAGTTAGTGGTATAAATTTATTAATGGACAAAACTATATATAATAATTAAGTATATCTCATAATGTTATTAGTCAATCTCATCAATAAATTCCTCAACCATATGAAATTGAACATAAAACAAAAAAAATTCTGTTTAGTTTTCCTACTGGGAAACTAATGATCGGTTATCCCATCACATGATTGTGTTTTTCTTGTTGTTAACTTTCTCATGATAATGTTTTATATCACACTCAATAAAAACTAGACACATAGTTTATCTTCCATATCTATATTTTCTTATATATAATCCTAGTATGGGTAATCTCGTGTGACCTTTGTACTTCCCTTGCTTTATTTTAAAGTGATAGTTTTATTAACTCCTTTTTCGATGTGGAACATTCAATGAAGATCCCAAGCCCAATTTTAAAAATTATAGGAGAAAATTTAAAAATGGTGGTTAGGTGGAGGGAATAATGTAACACCCCATGATTTCATATTATGTTATTTTCATTAAATTCAATATCTTGCGCTATACGCAACACCGAGTTCCAGCACATCACGACTTACCAAACTTGCTGTTCAAAAGAGGTTATGAATATTATTAACTAAAATTTAAATTTTATATACTCCATATAATTTAAACTTATATATTATTTTTTTTTGAGACATATTATAATAACAAATTCAATTTTTCAAATAGAAAATGTATTTCCTGAAAAAATTTAATTTTACAAAATTTTTTTGCAGAACCCTTTTTGAATCCAATATATTACCGTTTTATATATTCAATTATACAAAATAAAATTCTTCTTTAGAATTGGGACATCAAAATTTACTTCGGATGAAATTTTTTAATTTTTCTAATTATATTAAATTTTTTATGAATATTGAAAAATACAGTTTTTTAATTCAAAACTGCATTTTAGTCTAATTTAGTTATAAGGTTAGAGTATATTTTAAATTGTTTCTGAATTTTAATTTTATTATATTTTTAACATTTAATACAATTATGGTCATTAGAATTAGTTTTACTTTGAAATTATACATAAAAATGTGTCAATATTGTCATAGTAATTGTTTCTTAAAAACACAGTAATTGTATTGACAATGGGAATTAATTTAAAATTAGTTAATACAAATATAATGTTCAAAATTTGGTAAAATAGAAACCATTTTTGAATTATAAATATAAAATATATCTTATGCTGAATTTTTTGTATTTTTCTGAAAAACTAAATTTTTTAATGAATAGGGAAATCACCAAGTAGTGGTTAAAAATCCTACTATTTCATTTTAATGAATTATTACCGCTTCTATGAATTGAATTTTGAAAATCCAATGTACATTGTTGTTATTATTATGTAAATTTTGGTTCAATAAGATGAAAATAATTTTTGGGAAATAGTTATTTTGACTTTTATTTACCGCTACTAAAGATAAATATGGGAATTCAAGGTAGAAAGTATATTATAATAATACAAAACTACCTTAACACTTGTCCTAACCTTATTGGATTAGTAATTTCAGACCATGGTCATCCTTAGGTAAATTTTCAGACCCCATATATCAACTTATAAATGATAATGAAACTTTATTTTAATTAACATAATGTAATGACAAAAATGACATAAACAAATATCTTTTACTAAATCAATTCTTACATGGGGATATCTAAGTCATATATTCGACTATAAATATTAATTGGAAAGCTAAAGAAATTTCTTAAATTATAGTATTTGTTTACAATTTTCCGACGTCAAATAAAATAAATTATTAATAACATAATAATGATGTAGTATTTATCTCATTAATAAATGATTTAAATAAATATGATTATTAATATTAAAACAACATCCAAAACCCATACAATTATTGTTGGATGATTTTATTTAGACCATGAGACATCTTATCTCTAACATTATTTAGTTTTTCAAGTTATGAAATTGAATATCACTATATAAAAAAATAATATTTTCACATTTTCATAAAAAGTCACTCCTCCCCTTATAAAAGGACACCACTTCTAACCCATTCCACACACCTCTCAAGCCACTTGGATCATCCAACACCTTCCCAAATATGATCTAAAAATATATCTATTACCCTTATAAGCCTTTCCTTATGTATAATTCACTTCAAGATGTTTTTTTGGTTCAAACCAATGAAAGTTACCCAAATTAAACGTAACTGTTTCTCTTAAATTCATTTGTTTTGTTTTGTTTTATTTTGTTTTATTTTACATCTCCAACCCCCTTTAATTTTTTATTACATTCTTTTATAACAAAACCAGTATACTGAATATACTATGATGTTCTTATGATATGTATTATAACTACACTTACACACACCTCCATATAATGGGTGAAAAACATATTGTTTCTGTGGTTGGAAAACTAATGCCTCACAAAATGATGTTTGTTCAATTATCTCCTACAACCTCTCATTATGAACATTAATATAGAAATTTATTTATATATGATATATTTTTTGTTTACTTTTTGTATTTTTCTTCTGTATTTTACACTTATATCATACCTTTATGGTTTCTATTATGTGTTAAACACGACAATTTCATTTGGGAAAGTGCGGACTATCTCCCCCTCAAAGTGATATGACTCGTTAATGACTTTTGTGGGATGTATAAAGTATTAAGATAATGATATTATATATTATATTATAGAATAATTATAATGTCCTTATGTTTCACTATATTTTAATTCCATTAAAATACAAAATTGAAATGAAAGTAGCCTTCATGCGTATGTACGACTTACCGTCTCCATGATCGGTGCATTTAATTTCTTATCTCCAAATGTGGTAATATTATATATAAATATATATATAGGATAAATAATATATATATATATATATGATATCTAAATCATTTATATCATTCTAGATATAATGGAATTTTTACCACATTGAACTATTGTAATTATAACAAGTTCATTTTTGACACCAGTTCCGAACATCTATAAAATATCCAACATTAATTCAAATAATTAACTAATTTTTATAGTTAGGTAATAAGTTTTATAAAAGGAATAATTAAATTTAAAAATTTTCTCCAACATGTATAAATTAAATTAATTTCATTATTTACGAAGAATAACAAAAATACAGGACAATTCGGACTTGAGGGAAGAGGTTTCTTATCTCACTTTTAAATCTGTGATATTTCCATTATTTGCCACTTATTTATTTCATGTGGTGTATTGTGTACTTACATTTGATATATATTGTGATTATTTTATTTATATTCATGTAATTATATGATTCATTTTTTCATTTTAAATTTTTTACATATGACTCGATTGATTACAACAAATTAAGGGTTTTTCCTCTCACTGTTATTCCCGTGAGATTCATGCTATATTGGCCAATATTTCATTTTTTGTGGAGTATGTACTGAACATTATTGTATTATTTTTTTAATATAATTTAATTTAGGGGTATTTACATCTTCATTGTATAATACTTCTTTCATGGGGTGTATGATTCATAAGTTACCAAATCGGTAAGGGAATTTCAAATTTTAATTTCCACTCATTGGGAATTACACATACTTAATTGATTATTTTACTCCATGACTATGTGTGGAATCACTATTTATTATTTGTGCAGTAATTTACACTCCTGTTTCTATGGATTTAATTTTTATACACATAATCACACCATTGATAAATTTTCAAATCATCGATATGTATTTGATTAGATTAATTTTAACTCAATCTCCATTTATTGAGTTAAACATCCAATTCATTGGTGTTGTTTTTAAAATAATATGTGTAACTATCCTATGATTGATTTAAATTTAATATACAATCATATTGAGAGTATTTATATTTGTCACACAAAATTATGCCGTTTATCTTTCCTTAACCTAACGATACAGTCTTTGTAAGATATTTCATCTCAATTTACATTCCATTGAGACTTCTATGTTGTTATACACCAATTAAATTGTATATGGTGTATATAAAGTAAATTTACATAGTATACAATTAATCCCTTTATTCTAATGATTTTATAAAGGTTTTATTTCATCAAATATTTTTATTCAAGTTTCTCTCTTTTGGTTAGGAACTCTAACCAAAATATCATTTTAAATGTTTTAATGATTTATTATTCTAAATATTTCTCTTTAATTTAAATGTTTTAAAAATGGTATTAAGGATAAATTTATAAATAAATTAATGTTTTAAAATTACAATTCCTTTTAAATGTTTTATAGTGGTATGGGGAAAATTGATTCAAAAATCTATTTTAAACAATTTTTTGAGAAATAGTTATAATTTTTAAATGTTTTCAAGAAAAAGGGGGATATTTATCTCAAATAGTATTGATGATTATTTAATCTATGTCAATATCCATAATTATTCTCTATTGATGTAGATCTATTATAATAAAATCTCCCATATAGTATTGAATGAGTTATGTTTGACTGTTGATTTTCTATTTTTATACCATTCATGGTTTATGGATAAAATATTGACATTTCGTATTCTTGTTTTAATACGAATGTTTAGATCATGTTTCATCCATTTCATATGAGAAATGAACTGAACTTTGTAAGTGATCGGTGGAGCCCTCTATATCTCATCGATGCATCGGTATAAATCATAAGACAAACTACTGTCTTGGAACAAGGCCTTGACAAAATCTTATTTGTTGTCTTGGAACGAGGCCTTGAGTATGTGGTTATGATGTCTGACATTATGAATTCCATCATTATGAGATTATATATTGATATTTCATATAGAAATTTGACTAGTAGAGTACCCATGTCCTTGTTTTATTATGAAATTTGTTACTCAACTCTTATTCCTGCCATAAAAGTGTTCATGTTTATTATTTTTAATGGCATGTGTTTTAAATTATTCAATATTCATAATATTTATGTTATATGTTTCAGTATTTCATACCCTTACAGAGCATTTGAGGTCACCCCTTTCTTATGATTTATTTTCCAAGGATATGAAGAAGTTAGTTATGAGTGACTTGCAGGCATAATCTAAGTGGATTGTATTTTTTTAAAAGAGTAAATTTGTGTTGAATTTCATTTCAAGTTGTAATGATGATCTTATGTATGAATCTTGTTTCCAATAATACTAAACAGATCGGTCTTTTGGGACATGATTTCATTTTGTTCATGAAAATGCTATGTGATAATTCACCAACTCCAGGCTTCTGGTGTCGTAGAATTACATATCCTCTTCATGTTTGATTTGGGATGGAACCCATTATTTCATCCATTCATGAATCCAGAATCTTGTACCATTCTAATCATAAAATTCTAGGTGGTATCATGGATCTCTAATGATTCCTTTGATAGTTTGATGATGACATTGTTATCCTTCCTTCGATACATGAAGGATTTCATGAGTCACTCACTTGGATAGAGCATTTTTCTATCCTTAATGTCGAAGTATATATGATCCCTCTGTCCAATAGAATGAAAATTCTATTGGAAAGGAACCCATGTTATAATATATTGTCAAATTCCAAAATAAACTAATATACTTCCATATACCCCTTCTATTTTACAACAACTAAATGTGTAAAAAATTCATTTTATGAAAATATAAGCATGTAATAAATAATATTTATTTTTTATCAAATAATTGAAATATATAATAAATATATTAACTCATTAAACCAATTCATTAACTCGACTCGTAATTCCCACCAATAATAAACGACCATTAATATTAAAATAATATCCATTCATATAATATTATTCAATTTATGTGTTTTATATATGGTAATTGATTATAATAAAAATAGTCCACCCAATATTTCTATACATAAATACTAATTTATTTATTTATTCATCATTTTTTCTTATAATTGGACAACTTTTAGGTCCCATGGTGGGGGCCACAGTGTTTTATATACATATTCACCTAAATACAAAAGACTCTTGAATATTCAAGTGTGTTTTTCCCTTTTGGACCCAATCTTAATTGCAGTGAATAATATTCACATACAGTGAGTGGAGTCCTGAAACCCAGCAAGCCAACAAATAATAATGAAATGTCATATCAACCATAACATTTTCTATGAACATGCACTAGGTAATATTTTAAATTTTTCTTGTGATTTAACATAACTAAATATACTTAACTTCTTTCATCAAGAATTATTTCTTTATCATTTATTGATCTAATTGGATATAATATTTTATGAACTCCATGTACATAGATTTATCAATGTACTACCGTACCGATCAAGTAGTCATTTGATATCAATAACTAAACTCGAAAGTGAAAAATTATGTCTTGATCATTTTTCTAATGTCATACCACTAATTATAGACCCAAAACAAGATACATAATAATGAATAAAATAAAAAGGATTTTTCTTTGCATTAATTTACACGATGAAATGGATCACATTGACAATGATCTCTTCTCATAATAATAATACAGATTTCATAGATAGGAGACACCAATGAACCCTGATTCACGTAGTGTTAAAATATGTTGGTATGAACCTATGATACCATGTCATGAGGTAAGCTACTAATAAATTCAGTATAATGAGTCTCAATTATTATGATCCCCCAACACCAAATGGTCACACTTCGTATGACCTGCTGATAAGATTTCCCCTGACCATATGAAATAACAATAGTTTTAATTTTAGGATATCAAATGGATATCCTTGTATCATGGGAAGTACTAAAACACATTGATTTTACATGTAATGGAAGGAAATTATAAAAATTATAATAGACTCATAATAATAAAAAACATTCCATTAAGATTACCATATGTATATTTGAAATTGTAGACATGTAATAATAGTCAAAGTACATACATATGTTGGGTCTACGACACCATATTTCAAAAATCCATCCATATAAATAATGAATTATGTTGGTAAATTAATCATGTATAAGATATGAATGTGATGGCTGGTAATACAATTATACATCCCAAAAATTAAATGGGTAATTTTTTCACTCATGAGGTTCTGTATATGGTTTTTTGACGTTTATCCTACAAAAATTTTGTTTTGATATCTTGGTGGTTATGCTTGACATAGGATTATGATACGATGATTTATATTGTTTCCAAATTTCTATGATTCCATTATGATATCATTATATCTCACGATTTTATATTCATTTCAATATTTCATAACCATTTTATGCCTTATTGATATGCCTTTTCACTCACACATATTAGTTTCATTATGTTATGCTTTGATTATTACCTTACTAGGACATAAAGATCAATTCATTATTTCGTAATTCCCTTTTTTAGCCTATTTAGATTTATAAGATTCATGGAATAAAAGAGAATGTTTCTATGTTTTTACTTAATGATTTCGTACATATATATGATAAATTTTTTCATATACATAATTTTACAAATAAACTAAGCATCACATTATTATCGGATTACATTATGTGTTCCTTTATGTAATAAATCATGATTAAAAGTATATAAAATATATGGGTTAAAATAGCCATCATCTCATTCTCTATTTCATATCCACATCTCCAAACAATACTCTTTATTACGGTATAAATAAAATTATATATAAGATTCAATGAAGAAGAATGTTTTACAAATATATGACAAAAATATTTTAGAAACATCATTAAGGAATTAGAAATAAATAAAATAATTTTAAGAAATCAATGGTGTTATAATTCTACCCCTCTAAATTATTCTTATCATAGATTATTACCTTTCGTGGTCCTTCTCAAATAACATAGGTAACTGTTCATGAAAATTATATTCCCTTTAACACTTCTCTTCTTGGATCCTCTATTACTTCCAATGGGATATAGATTGCGACATCATCATTCCTCGAGACATTATCTCACCAGAACATATTCTCAAACTGATCACATAAGATATGACATGATGGGATCCAACTCAATATCCTCCTTATTGATCATTTGAAGATGATCTAGAATATACCTCTGTGGTTGGGACACAAGGAACAAAAAATTCATACCATGAAATTTTGGAGGCTGATGTGAATAGTTTGACACCTTCTTGATAATGATCAAAATATATCATGGAAATCGACACATGAATTAAAAAACATAGATTATCTAATCGAGCGGTCACCCATATGAAAACTCAGTGAAAAATATTAATATCTAATGGTTGCGTCATTCATGAGTATAAAATCACATTATACTATGATAAGTTATTAATTCAGTTCCAAATATTATTAACTCTCTTAGAGGTCTCATTTTCCATACTCATCACCAATGTTTATTCATCTATATCCTTGTTCTATAATTGTATTGAGAGGCATGGTTTGTCATAATAATCCCAAAAATGTTACACATGAATTAAATGTTGGATGTTTTTTTGTATAATATTTTAAAAAAGTACATATGAACATTCCAATATCTCCAAAAGTACATTTGAAATGATCGAAACATAATCTCTAATATCATGATCATCCTTTCTGATTATCCACCAGTCATCAGATAATATAATGTACACAAATTTAAATTATTACCAAATCATTCTATAATCACATCCAAAATCATGATGAGAAATTTGATTCCATATATAACCCACATACCAATTTTACTCTCTGTCTATATGAAATATATGATATATATAAAATTCATAACTCATCTAGAGACAAGGAATATGTAGGGGTCATCCATATGATCATGGGGTTTCATGAAATAATACCATAGTGAGAAGATTCTCACTTGGGTAGAGTTTGGGTGAGTTTTCAGAGAATATATTAACCCATCAATATTATGTCAAAATGTATATCTGAAATATTCTATAGCTTCAGTAGGGTATCATGACTACGGGATTGTACTCGATGAAGTTCACAATACTTTTTCAATACTTTTTTGATATGGTTTGAGACTTTTTATTCAATCTCGATCCATCAACCCGAACCTTTTTATAGATATCAGGATAGGTGTGGTCCCTTCTTCCTTCTCTATTATGTAGGGTTACTGTAGAAATCTATGTCAGTACACATTTTCCTGGTGGAAGGATTAGATGATGTGTCCTATAATAGTGGTAACAAGGAAGATTCTTATGAAACATATACTAGATAAAATGTAACATAATCACAATTTAGTAGGAATACTCATTCCCAAAAATTTGAATTTGGCCCATTAGCATATTTTTCACACCATGGATATGGAATTCCACTGGATAGGTCATCTTACACTTGCCACATCTAGTGACTTCTTTATAGAGATTGTCTGACCCACCATGAAATTTAGAGAGAGAGATGGTTTATGGGATGACATGGTAGAGGTATCATTTGGTGTATGGAGTTTTACAAGATGAAAGATGTAGTAGAGGATATAACAGAGAAGTAGTTGGTGGAAGGTGGTTCAAGTTGTTTCCAGAACACAGCTGGGAGGACCATGGTTGGATCAGACTGATGGAGGATACAAGTGATGAAAATAACATTCAACATAGGCCATTGAGGTAGAATCATCAAGGATATATAGAGTTATACTCTATGACTTTTCTACATTCTACATTAGTAATTATTACACAATTTTGTGAGGTACTCGTTTAATTATTCTACATTATCTAGGATCAATGTGGTTGAAGTGGATATTTAGATGAACCATGAGTTGGCTTTGTTTGAAATTATTTGTAATGAATGATGAAGAAGAATCATTCTACATCTGAGATGCATTTTTGTGATGACATTTACAGCATGTGTGTGATTCAGTGATTCGTAGAGAGGATAGTGCGGGCATATGGTGGATGATTCCCTCTAGATTGAGTACATTGGGATTCATGACATTTGATTAGTTCACATAAGAAAGGACTAATAATAATCTATGTTTATAAATGGGAAACATTTTTTTGGTACCCATGTGTGCATAGTTTCAACTGCGAACACCCAATATTGAGGAGTTCGATGTGTACTTCATACATGGTAGATGTGAGTTTTGGTGTTATCCAAGTATCTACATTAGGTGAGAGAGGTGGTCTATTTCTATACATTATGACTAAATATAAACAATGTTGCATATATATTTTCAACCACTCACATATTTGTAGACATGTACCACTTTGTTCCATGATTTTGACATAGGTGATTCTCTATATGATTGTATATTTGGCCATATTTATTATAATAAGTGTGATCGTTGTGGAATAAAAGAACCATTGAAGTGTCGTTGTTTGGGGAGTTCTAGTAGATAGCTCACTTTCTTCCCTCATTTATAGGATTTAGCTTTTTATAGATAAATATACATAAATGTGGGGATATATAAGTGACTCCAGTTTTTTCTATAATACATTAGAAGATATCTATGAATAATTTTGAATCAAGGAACTAATTCAATGGAGGAATTTTTGTCCCATAGAGCCTCGATGTACTCTATTTAAATTTATAAATATAATTTTATTACACAATTGTAGCTTCTAACGAAACCTAATTAAATCTTGAGTAGAGTCTCTTATCATAAACATTTGTTCCTCTTTTATTTCAAAATATTTTTTTACCGTAGACACAATGTAATGTTGTCCACGCCATGGGTTTTGGTTGGAGTAACGTTCGTAGGATGTTATGTGGGGTATTAGTTAATTAAATCAAAATATAACTAAAATAATTACATAATTTTACACCCCTCCACCCGTAATGTTTGGGAGAAAAACACAATGTGGAGAAGTCCTCTCCTCTCCTATTTATGAATATAGATGGATATCTAGCCAAATAAATGCAACAAGGTGTCACCAATATCAGTTCATGGCACTAATCAACATCAGATCAATGTGTATAATGATCTAGGCATTGTTCTACACCCATGGCTTCAGAGATTCTCCCTCCAGGTGGTATTTTATGTAATTTCATTGTTATACTCAAATATTTTGTTGTTTTGAGGTTTTATTTCCCTGTTATGAATTTGTGATATCCCTTATATGTTAATCTTCTATTTTAGGGTTAAACATGGGTGAATCAAGTATTTTTGAAGAAAAGTTTCATCAATAATTACCCCATATTTGGTGTGTAGTAAAAAGGGACATGTTGTGTAGC
The DNA here is from genome assembly GCA_963277665.1 of Viscum album. Lineage (NCBI taxonomy): Eukaryota > Viridiplantae > Streptophyta > Magnoliopsida > Santalales > Viscaceae > Viscum > Viscum album. Next base: position 651,722,758 of record OY728164.1, on the reverse strand, counting down.
CCTTCATAATATTAGAAGAAGGATTTTGGGCACTACACTATATGTTCCATGGTTACACACCATATAGTGACCCAATCCATGTGGAAGATGACAAATCTAGAGCTAGCCATGTAACATCACATAGTTATGTTAATGTATTCAACCAATGTATATGAACACATGGTTATAGACACCAACATAGGAAAATGATGTGGCCATTTTTTTATTCTGAACATGATGTGTAGTATATGATACACAACATGTGAGGGAAACAATTTGGTGGTAATTTGGTAGAGGATACATTGATAGGGGCCAAGTGAAGCGAGACACACCATGTATATGATATAAATTCGATATACCCATACATGGGTTAAAAAAATTTATAATGAATAAGCTTCAAGGTTCTTGGTTTTTACGACACACAATGTGTGCCCCAATGAATGTTATTTACTTCTTGAAATCTTATTTAGATCTTAAGCTTCATGTATCTTATTTTCTAGAGCTTGGAATCATTATTTTAAGAAGAATATCCAGAGATGTTATCCATGTAGAACCCTATTGTGTCCTAGATTACATATTAATATATACTAGGTGGTGTGTTTCTAAAAGACACTAGTGTGGTGGTTCTCAGTCATGGGCAGTGATTATGGCGGATAACTGAGATGGCATCTGGGTCAGTACAATTAAAATTTTTCTATGATGTGGCTCCCTTGTACCCCTTATAATGGTAGTGTGGTGGTATCCTATTATATTAAGGAATAGTTACGCTAAATGATGTAGTGTTATGATGCAAGTAATGATAACTGTGAGGATCATTTCAGTAGTTCTGGACTGATGTTGTAGATCAGAGTGTTTCATAAAGAGAGACATAGGAAATGGTTCTCCCCTGTGGCGTTAGGGGATGAGATTCCCTGACTTATATTCATTGGTATATATGGGACTCTTTATGATGTTTTTGCATGTTATATACTTCATGGTCGTTCTTCCATTGGATTTTACATTATTAATAGATCAATTGGTGGGTTCCCCATATATTTTTGAATTGTTTGAATGCACTCCCGTATCTAGATAGGGTTCGAGACATTCATAAATGTTGTCTTGAGGGAGTTGGTAATCCCTTATTGGATCATGATGTCAGACCTTTATATATTTATTTGGTATTCCCCTACATTTTTTAGGTGTAGTTCATCCGTTTTTGAATTATAAATAGAGTGTGTACATCCCAATATTTTTAGGTTTTAATTCTTATATCAAGGAAGTAGGAACTCCCATTTCATTCCATGGTGTGGGTTTTTCATACTTCTCAACCAGTCAGTCTTTGTACTCCACTATAGTATCTTGTAATAGGACCTATAACCTTGGATTGGTACTCCCTTTTCGAGTTAGGTTCTGTCATCCCCATTATACCTTTGTTTTTTGAGTGGTAATACCCTCTCATACCATGGTGTGGGTCCTCTAGCCACATAGTTCCACTCCCATGTCATTCTACGGTGTGGTTCCTCTAATTTTTTTGTAGTATTATCCTATCATATAGGGATGTGGTTTCTTACCAATGGAGTAGTACTCCCCTATATATGAGGTGTAATAGGGTCCATTTCTTCCACTGGTGTTAGTGATCCATCCTTTTTTGAGTAAACTATCTAAGAGAATGAACCATTACTTATAATTTTTTATTCCAAGTTAGGAGTTAGTGCTCCCTTAATTCACTCAGGACTGGGACACTCCAAATAAGATATGCCCTGGTTTTGTGTGTTTTTTGGAAAGATTACTCAATTCATTGATAAGCATTGGTGAGGGTGACCATCTCTATTCACTCCAGTTATAGAGGATGAATGAGGTGCACAGTTTGGAGTTGTGATACCTCACCTATGTAAAGTGGTGATGGGGGGCCTCTCCACATGGGATTCATTATCCTTGCATACTGAAAAGTGTATTAATGGATGTATCATTATAGATGGGCCACATATTTGTTCCTATTATGTCATTTATTAGGGGGAACATTCTCTCAGATGTATCACAAGAAATGGTGGAGTTATTCTCAATTGATTTTATCTATCATAAAAGAGATATCTAGAAATCATTATATCGGCTATTGCGTTCTCCTAAATTTTCTTATTCCAATTGAGCCTTCGAGTGGAATCCTTTTCAGTATATGATGTTTGAATCTCATGATACATAGAGTGGAATTTGTGTATAGCTAGGTGATTTATAGAAATTATGACTGTATTTTAATTTTTTTTAGAAAATCCCCTTGTGGAATGAGGTCACATATTATGTATAGTTGAGGATGGATAGAGATAGAGTTACTTCTCAAATAGATACACTATTTATAGGTCATTAAAAATATTTATTTTCAATTTATCATTTTTATTTTGGGTTTTTGGGGCTCTTACAGAGTATTTTTATACATTCCCATGTATGGGGTTCTCCTATATGTGTTGTGTCTTATATATACCGCATGACTTTCGACAGAGGTCATGAGTAAGGCGGAGCTATGTGAGCAACACTAGCTAAAGATTCTTCCAGATTTGGGACAATGATAATTCCTAAAATTTTAATTCCAAATGATCCCCTCCTTCTGAGATTATTGGGAACATTTAATGTTTTCTTTTATTGGGCATGTGTTTTTCCATTTTTCGCATTCATTAGATTTGATTAACTATATCATGGAGAAAATGAATTTTTTCATTTAAATGTAGATATTTTTATATATCATTATTATTTCATTGAGCTGGGTTCTAATATGGGTGTTTAAGTACCTTATGAAAATGCATCCCATCTATGTGATATGGCTACTCGGTGCTTGAGGTGTTTTTGTTTGGGCCCTATCAGGTAACGTTGTGATAGGTAATAAGTTATATGATATATTTAACTAAAATAATCATTAATATTATATTAATATCATATATAAATGTCAAAAATTTCCTTATCAAGTTCGATATATGTCGTATGGGAAAAACGAATGACATCGCTTCTCATAGCGGTAGTCTACCGTATAAATTTGGGACTTTATAAAATTCTTTATAAAATTGAATTTAAGAAGGTATATATTATATTATATTTATATAATTACAATTTTTTAATAAAAATAATTAATATAAATTATATTAATAATTATTTCTAGTTGTGGAAAGTGGACTTGGGAAATGAATTACATTGATTTGTGAGGAAGTAGTCCTTCGTACCCACAAATAAATAGTTTTATTTCCCATTTTAGAAAGAATTAGAGGGTTGTTGGACATAATTTAAATATAAAACATTCAAATATATTTAATATACTATTTTTATTTAATATTTATGTTGTAATATGTATATAATGAGTCGATGAAATATGTAAATTAAAATGCTCTGTTACAGATGTTACCTCTTCTACAGACAACATAATGTTGATTCTATGAAAATATAAACTATGCTTTATTTTTTAACTATCCAAGGAATCTAGGAATAGAAAATTTATTAGGTATATTATTTGGGTAGGTAGTTAAGGAAAAATGTGTTTGAAATGATTTTAATGGAAATTATATGGGTTTCCTTTTATAATTGGGGGGAGAGGACACAGATAGAATTTATGAGAAGAAATAATTCCAGCAATGTTTTTCTCATTAATGAAGGATATAAAATGGATCACTTGAGAACATTATAATAGAAAAGAGTTATATATGATTTCATAATAGGAATTAATCATGCATGGGGTCATTTTTAATCCTCATTTCATAAGTTTGACCCTTGAAAAACCAGGTTTTACCATATTTACAGTAAATAATTTTTTCAATTTTTAGTATTCACTATGGATAAGAATTAATTTGAACATATTAAATAATATAAAAGATGATAATTCAAAATATTAATTAAAATTTTCCAACTTACACTCATTTAAGTGGTAGAATATAATTTAATATTTAATATTTAAATATTATGAAAAAATGATTTTCCAAAAGAAAAAAAATCAAGAATTTTAATGGGTTTTATATAAAATTACAATATGATATTGAATTTAATGACAGAAGTTTTATTAATTAATATATAATTTTTATAATTTTACATTTTAATCCATATTATAATAATATGGGTATTCTAAATTCATTAAATGGAAATTCTATTTTAAATAAAAAAAATATTGTTTAGTATTAATTGAAAAATGAAACTTTTTAAAAAATACAAAAAATAACCATAATATAATTATGATATGATAGTTTTAAAATTAAATTTCATTTATTAATATAATATTTAAAAAAATTGAATAAAATTAAATAGAAGTTATTATTTTATTGATTGACTAAACACCCTTTTCGAAGAATAAAAATTTTTGAAAACATTTCTTTGTATTTCGAATATATTTTATATCATTTAATAACCAGAAGATGAACATTGAAATGATTTTATAAAATTTTTTAAAATATATATTATTAATTCTTCTAGTCATATTTTTTCTCACAAATAGAAAATCTATGTTATACTATCCATTCTTAAATAATACTATTTTAATGGAGTACTATGTTTTGTTTAATCATAATATTTTGGGAATTGAAAGCTAAATATGAGATTGAAATTATTATGCTTGAAAATATATTGTACATTGTAATGGGGTAACATTATTCCCATTTAATAATTTTTCCCTCTTAAATTCATTTTATATACTAATGTGAAATTATGTATTGTACATCTGCTACATCTTCCCTTCTGATGCATCTAATGCTTCCTAAAATTTTTGATTTCTCCACAACTCATTGAAGATGTGTGTCATATTTATTTAGTAGAATATTATATCTACACTACTTTATCAAAACCTAATGATAAATTGATGAAAATAAATTCTTCAATGGTACCAACTATATATTTAGTACATGTGAGGGCTCTGTCATTTACATCCTCAATAGGGATACATGAAAAAAAATTATGATTGGCTTGCTCGGGGTTCTAGTTAGTAGTCCACTAATTCAATGTGATCATGGATCACAATGGGTCTATGTAATTCCCCATTACCATTATATCATTTATGTGTTAACAATTTTTTTTGGTTTTTTATTGGTCGGATAATTACTATAAAAAATTTAGATTATACATGTAGTGGTGATGTTAGGGGTTTTATTTGATTTTTCAGCATAAAAAATGAAAATTTTTTATCACATGAGAATTAAACTCCGTGATATTTAATTATATTACATATAGTGTCCACCAGATAGAACCTGTGATACTGACACAAAAAATGACAATTTTACACATCCTGTATTGTTTACTGAACCTATAATGAAAAAATATAATGTTTTTTATAAAAATTATAGGTTTTACAATATATGAAAAAAATAATGGTCAAACAATGAGTAATAGGATTACACGGAATTTACCATAGAGGTGTTTGTTTTAGGAAGGGGTTTTAATTAAAATTATTATAAAATTTATGAAGGCTTCATTGATCAGGAGTTATTGGCTCTTCTATAGAGATTTTGTTATACTACCTCACACTTGGACTGATTCATTCAATGGTTAGTCACTATTGTGTAAAGATTTATTATATCAACTTATTTCATCCATATATAAATTCATAGGTTTTTGTTTATTCTATTGAATTTTGTCCTTATTGGGGTTCTTATTGATCATCTTCATTTTCATTGCGAGCCATGTCTTTTAATAGCTATTCACTTTGTTTATGATGATCAATGCAGAATATAGTTTGGAATATACCATATTGACATATTTTCATATTTAAATAGGGTTAATTTGATTCATTTAATATCATTACTGATAAAATATTTTTTTTCAATTATTTGGTTTGATAAGTGTTTTTAAATGATTCCATGAAAATTAAATTGTCACTAAAAAGAGTTTTTTTTATATTTTTTTCTTGATATAGTGTATAGGTATCAACCTCGGAAAGATATCATCATGGATTTCAAAATAGTTTTAAACAATTGTGATAATGTATTATAATGTTTATTTGAAAAAATACACATTAGGATCATGGGATCATTGGGAATGATAAACATGTGGTTGTAGTGTGTGTTTCAGAATTTGGAGGTAACCTTTTGGGATATCTAATGTCTATAAAAAATATCTTTAGATTCATCATATGACTGATTTGGCTTAAGAATATCCTTTACATTGTTTTCCTTTAGGTATAGTAAAATATGTTATTTTATTTCAAATTTATGGTTATTTATCACATGATTTTTTATATCACGTATTTTTCTCAAATGTTTTATCTGATGTCGTATTAGATAGACTATCATGATAGGTTGTATTATAAAAATATGTAAACAACTTTAACTATTTATTAGTAGATACATATTCCAATTTTATAATTTTATTTTTCAAACATATTCTTAGATAATATGAAATAAATTAATGGAAACCAAAGGATAAAAATGGAAAAATATTTAAAAGTCATTTTTAATTATAAAAAAATCATTTTAATACTATTTTTTAATAATTAATTTATTCATTATTGATTTTTTACCCTGTATACAAATTGTGGTGGAATATCACTAGGATTTTCCTCACACCCTACAATTTCTAGTATAAATTTTTATATGTTCAATTATAGTTATTAGGTAAATGAAATATCATCTTATAGTATAACATATTCCCTTATTCCCACTGGATTTTTATTCTGGTTTGTCTAGAGGTCTCTCATTATCACATGGGGTTTAGATATACATTCGGGTTTAGCATATCTGATATTGGATTGTATGATGTGGTATATATTCCCTACATAATTCATAAAACGTTTTTATGTATTGTTTTTGAATATATTTATGAATTGTTTTTGTCATCTTATTTTACATACATTACATTGAAGGAATGTTATATTGACATCTATAGTTGATTTGGATTGGTTTCTTAATATTTTTCATCAAATATATTCCTAAATTGATGTGTGTTTACAATTCCATCACTTGGATTTCTGTCATCAGTTGAAAAGAGGTAAGATAATCAAAACATTTATATTTTCTTTTGAAAAGGGGCCTTCCCAGACCACTTCCATGACTGAAACTGAGTTAAAATGGATGGTTATAGACATTTACCTACATTGAGATTTAGATTTTATAGTCATTTAAATGATCTTTATGAGAAATTTAGTTTATTTAAAAAATTCCTTTTTAAGGGGGTTCGTTTTTATTTTTTTGGTTTCTTAAAATTCATAATTATTTTATTCTATATTTTCATAACATCAATTTAATAACCTATTTTTGTAATTTTATAATATCTGATTGGATTTAATTATTTTTACACGATACCTATGAGAATAGATCATCCAAATTGAATAGAAGAATTTCTAAGAATGTTTCCACATCAGAATCCTATAGTGGACCTTATTTTGTTATATGTTTTTTTTCATTATTCAGTATTGGGGTCATGTGGGTATTAACACCCCATAACACATAGTAGATTATAGGAAAAGATTTACACAGAAGATTCCATCGATCATTTTTGGTGAAAAAGGACCCAATGAATCAAGTAGTTGATTGAGTAGATAGATATAATATTTAACGTCATGAAGACCCTCGAATACATAAATTTTGGGTTTTACATATATTTACTCGAGGGACCACGAAAGAGATAGTGGGTTCACTATTGTGAATGTTATGATGCATGAGGATCATACCTAGATTAATTTAATATAATAATTAACCAGTATTTCATCCCATAGACATTTCATGTGGTGATAATCTACGAGTATCTGAATATTGATAAAGGGGAGAATAATGTTGTAGAATATTCTACCTATTTTATGAGTTATTTTACATTTCACTAGAGGTTTTCAATATTTAGTACATAAAGGGTCATTTGTATCATATAGGATTGAGGATGAATTTTTTGTTGATGTTAATACTCAAGTTACTCATGACCTTCAAAAAGGTAGTAAACATTGAAGCATCATATGTGATTGAAAATTGTGGCATAACACATTTGGGGTGGTTCTTCAATTGTATTAGTGGTTATCCTTGGGGTATATCTTTAAGATAAACTGAATATTTTTAGTGATATATTATATTTTAGATATTATTTAAGGGTGATGATAGGTAAACAATTTGTTTTTTGCTACTAGTGTAGAAGTAGATATCACACCATGAATAAATATGAATAAAATACTTATATATGTCATATTTTGGAGGATATATCTATTTATGTCATTTTTGTTAGAAAATATAATCTAGAAATAAAAAAGGATACACCCTACCTAATCATCAAAGGTTCTTGTTGATGCTTCCTAGGGTGTTGGGTAAAATATTTGCCTAAATGTATATGTTCATGTAGCTATGATATGATTAATGTATGCAATAGAGTATGTTATAGAGGAATATGATGGAGGACCAAATACTATTATAGGCATGGCTATTATCTTACCTATTATGATACTAGATTTTTTATTGGTTCTACACATTGAATTAAATCCAAAATTTTAGTTGATGTGTTGGTTTTCATTCGTAACTTATTCCACTATTCTAGGATTTTTACATGCCTTTGGATAAGTGGTCAGGATAGGTTTTCTGATGTCCTCCATGTAGGGTGATGATATGTAACATTGAAGTGGAGTGAGAATTTGTTATTGTTGATCATGAAATATTTGACTTTATGATCGACGTGGATTGGATTATTATTTTTATGTTCCTAGATATAATATTATTTTCATCCCGTTCAATTGTTATTATAAAATTGGTTGAATAATGTATTATAGGGTGAGTGGGAATCTATACCAGGAAGGGAATAGAATATTGTTACATATGACAAAGTAATATTATGCATGTTGTGATATAATTTTTTTAATTAATTGGAAAATTGACGTGGTGGTCAAATTATTCTTATTGTGTGTTCTTACTCATTGGTCCTTATAAATTATTTTAATAGTTTACCACCAAATAGATTGGATGAGTTTTCTATAGAACTTCTCCATAGTACTATGTATGTTTCTATGTCATAATTCTATAAGAATACTTTTTATTTGGTGGAACATAATTTCAAGTATAAGGATGTTATTGCCAAGGAATTTATTTTTCCAATCATGTAACATCATGATTCATAGTACTTCTTTTATATGAAGTCATACAATATCCTATACATTTGTACTGATAACAAAATATCTACTTTGGTGACCACCAATAAAAAATATTCATTACCATGAATAGTTGATATCTTCAATAATTATAGAGGGGAATGTTGTTTTTATAATATTTACTAATGGTTATGGTACCACTAGTTTAATATACATTAAGATGATATACATAAGAAAACCTTTAAGATTTTATTTGGTAATTTTTAGTAATTTCAATTTGGTCTCAATAATTCATTAGTAGAATTAATGGATTTGATAAACCTGATTATTTATTAGTTAATGAATTTTTATGGTGATTTTTTTATTTTACTCAATGTCATAGGAGTTGAATATGGACCATATAGATATAATTTTATGAAACATTAATGAACATCCACATTATGGTATACATAATATATGTGAGATTTGGATCAAGGAATTGATTTTTCATTGGAATGTGATATCTGAGAGTGTCACCATAGTGGAATTATAATAATTCCAGGAATTTATTTCATTATAGGATCCCATTAATGAGTTTTATAGTAGGACATTAATGTGGTTTTATAGTTTATATTGATTATTTGTTCATGACTTCTCCAAGATCGCATCATATGTGGTTGAATTTATCCCTAAGGGTGTAATGATTGAATGTAATGATATGTTTTATAGATCTATAGAGGAAATAAAATTGATTTTTAATTCCTCACATATTTTGATTCTTTTATAAAAGATATACTATTATGATGTTCTCTCCGATTGTTCTTTTTTGGGATTTGGATTTTTCTTGAAGCAGGGTAAATAGGTTTTGGCCTATATATCTTTCCAATGACACACTCATGGGAAGTCATATCCTATGAATTATCTTTAGTTGGAAAAAATTATTAATAAACTGAAAATGTATAATATTTATCTCATTGGAAATCCATGTATGGTGTCCTTTAATCATAAGATCCTCAAATATATGTGTACTCAAAGGGATATTCATTTTTTGTATAGAAAAAAATGAGGATTTTCCTCTTACATTATATATTGTTATTTCATATCAGACTAGGAAATGAAATTTGTTTACCAATATATTGAAAGAAAATTTACCAATGTAATATATTGAGGAATTATTAGAGGAGTTATAATTGATGAGTCTTTTTTGGTGAGATTTTTTCGGTGAGATAATATTAAAATTGGATAAGGTTGTCTGGTAGGTTTTATTCTATTTGATAAAATATGACTCATCTTATTATCATTTATTTTGTCATGAGACGTTGGTCAACACCATGTTGAAATGATTTAGTGAAATAATTTATGGTATAGATACCATAAATGAGTGGTCTCAATATTCCATTAGATCATTGTTTTTCTAAGGGAGGATAGTTGTTTTATTTTCCCTAATGAAAATGTTATTGGATAGAGAATATCATTATTGTTTGGTTGTGTACCTTAGTATTACCAACTTCTATAATGAATTGAGGTGTTAGTATTGGTTCTATGTGATCATATTATCGATAATGTATTTTCTTACACTCCCTTAGTTATTTAATAATTAAGGATGAGCACCATAGAATAGCATGGTTATTGTATCCCTTAACCATTATGGTATTGAAGTTTGTTGATTCTTCTAAATATTTCTTTATTGGTTTTCCATTGGATCTTATTTTGAAGGATTCTATTTGGGTGATCATTGGGAAACTCAATAGATCATATCATTTACTACATATTAACGAGATGATGAATGTGGAATATATTTGACATTTTTATATCTGAGAGACTATGGTACTTCATGGGGTTCCGTAATAAGTTTTTTATTATTGTTACAAGGTTCACATATACAATTTTTAATGGTTATTAGGAATACATGGCTTCCCATATTAAACTATGAATGTATTTTTATCTATATATGGATGTTTATATAGAGACATTTATCTGTTTTCTAGATTATATACCTCGAGCATGTGTTCATAATTTCGAAGGATCATGATAAAAGAACATGCCGTTGATTTAGTTTTAATTTAACTATGATTATCGTGATTTGATACATATGGATCACTTAAATTCATTTTAGGGTTAGACATGTATATCACCCTTATTCTAGATATAAATAAGAAATAATTCCTTGGTTGGGATGTGATTTATTCAATATTCAGTGTAGATTTAATTGTTAAACTAAGAGAATTTGATAATGGAACAATGTCATCATAAATACTATCCATACCATCAACATCATCCATTAGATTTTTAGGATGGTGATTTGGTATTTAACAGAGTTTTAACTCTATTGGGAAATCATTATTTTGGTTAATATGGTAACTCAGAAATATGTTTTTTGTTCCCTTGGAAATCGTTGGATGATTCTAGATGGTGGAATATCAATTCATTTACATACTACATTGAAATATATCCATACATTTTTTAATGTTTCCCAAGTTTGGTGGTATAATTCATATCATTCACATGTGATTATATGAGAGGATTTAGATCTTGAGACCAATTCCATGTTCTATCGTAAACAATTTCAGATTATGGTTCACTATGATTAGGCGTTTCAATATAAAAAGATACCCCACGTTTTCTTATAGAGAATTTATAGCCATGATAGATATGATATTTGGGAGTGAGTTTCATTGATGAGGAAAAAATGGCCTTGTATTTTTGTGGATTCATGATATTGATGGTTTTATGGGAGAAGAAAGCATTTATAGTGTGGAGATTTTATTTCCACCTTAGATTTTTATCAGTTATGTTTTGTAATTTATTTTGGTTTACATTTTCCTTTAGTTGCGTAATTCCTAGAAAGAATTGTAAGGATATATGTAATGGATAATTCAGTGACTACATAGAATTTAAGCATAAAAACTATTGTGTCTTAGGATGATTGGGTAATTACGGAATTCATAAAGGGGTTTGACGATATGTAATGGAATCCAAATAGAATCCATGAATAGGATAAATATTGTAATAATTTGAAACACCATTTTATGGATACATATCATGTAATGGAAAAAATATTTGTGTTTTTAAAAAAATATGTTCTTTTGGGATAATGTCTACTCAAGCATTACATGACATGTAATGTGATTACATACTATTTAAACTCTTTAGTATGGGATTTATGTGAGGTGTTTGACTGACATAGTTATTCCATTCATACAAGATTCATTTATCTAGACATATAGAATCTTCCTAGGAGAATATGAGAGACTCCCTCCAACCAGAATTGTAGTTTTCAATGTTTAATCTATGTTGTGAAAGGATTAATTACTTCTTGGTATGGAATCTATGTAGAAAATCCAGGGTCTTGGTTTCATTTTTGGTTTTGGAAGAGTATTTATTATCGGATGGGTTTTTCTATCAATCATTATCATTTTATTATCCAAACCTGTTGTTTGAAGGAAATTTTCATTGTTATAGTAATGGTTGATGAATGAATCTTGGTTTCTATGATATTGAGGTAGTTTCATCTATAAAAGGGTTAATTTGATTAATGTTATATTTTTTGATAAATTTAATTTGGGTCAGATTGATTCAATGTGGTGAGTTGTTTCAAATGATTTCTGGGAATATAAAATGTCTTTAAAGTTGTTTTTCAATGAATATTGTTTGTCATGATTAGTAATTGGTGTTTCATTCAATGAATATTTTATAATTTTCAATGAAAATGAATTTATAAAATTGTGACTATGGTTTTGAAAATGTTTTTGGGAAACGATTGTTTAGAATATTGGGTTTGTCGGGAAAAATACAATAGTGGCCTTTGTGAGTGTTTCAACACTATGAGGTAAAATATTAAGTCATCAATCGAAGGATGAAATATCTGTTGTATCAAATGTATCCCTATTTAATAATGTGTGTTCTAGTATATAGTTTTACATATTCTTCATCCCATTATGTGATTATCTTTATAATTAATGGTTATATATTGTATGACTATTTTTTTATGGATTGTTTCTCATATGTCATTATATAAGTATTATAACATAGATTCACATTATTGGTTGTCTCATGGATAAATATTTTCCAATTTAACACTTGATGAAGGGAAATTTTTATTTTTCCTTATCAATTATAATTTTCTTATTTATTGTTAGCTAAATTAAATGTATTTATTTAATTCCAAAGATGAATTGTCAAAACTGTTTTTATATATATAAAATATTTAATTTTTCTTAAAATAGAATAATATCAATCTCAATAATATAACTCTTATATAAACTGTGGTGTTGTACTTCTTTTCTATTGATCACACTCTACTTGATCCTCAATGAATTTATAGATGTTGTATTGTAATAGTCATGTAATTTAATGATCATAATATATAATGATGTATTCACTCATTTCTATATCATTCAGTTTAGGTTATTCTAGGGGATACTATGGGTCACTTGGTTTTTTTTATATAATCTTGGTCTTAGGTTTTTGGGGGCATGTATTGTTTGTTGACAAGGTATCCCTTATTTTTACTCTTCGTACTCTAGTTTTATATTATATTTTTCTTATATTAAATATTATTTTTTGTAATATTCATCAGCATATATTACAGGATTGGCATGTTTGAGAGACTAGTATTTTTGAACTCAGATGGTTATTTTTTATTAAAATACATATAGGACTAAGATTTACCTTCTCCCAAAACATCATGACATTCATCCATGGTGAAATATGGAGTAACTCCATATCTTTGAACATAATATCTAGTTCTATTCAATGTTATAATTCATATATTTTCCATCCACATTTTATATATTTCATGTCACATTTTGTGGATTATACCATCACTATCCTCTCATGGGAATGATTATTCCCGAACGATAACTTATCTCTAACACCATCTCTATATGTCAGTGTCTGAAACGGTTTCCCATATAGATCCACATAAGATTAAATTTGAATTCATGAACATAAATAGTTATTAAATAGGATTTACAATTTGGGGTGATGTTGATTCCATCATCCATAGATATAAATTGAAAAATACCTCAATATATCATATAGAATTTTGATGATTCTCTATGACCAACCATCCATTTATGGGTGATCAGCAATAGTAAAACTGAGTTTGATGACCCAATCATTCTATAATAATCATCTAAAACATAAATCTAAATATGATATAATTTATATTTTAACTACATGATATCAAAAAACATCCCAAATATTTATTAGAATTAGTTTCTCAAATGATATATCATCATTGATAACAATGAAATAACATATCTTTATAATATGATCAATAACTTCCATGGCCGCGTTACTGTCTGTAGGTGTACTGTAGATTACTAAAATGAAATCCATGGCGGTATATACCTTTATATTTACTAGTAAGGATAATGGATTCATTATACCCTTATACATTTACCATCCAACCTAGGATTGTTTGAATACCAAGCATCGAGATACAAATTCATCAATCTTCATCTTCATGTTATAAAACTAGATGTTTTTCTTTAGATAAATATACATCATATTTATTACTATATGAAATAAAATAATGATCTATGTGAAACATAAAAATTATCCCACTTCATCTATCATTTTTATTGGACTTATATTTGAGTTCCAAATATTGTAACCCTATCTTTAGAATTGATAAACTCTGGAATATTACCTATAATTTTTATATATACTCATCATCATTATGGACCTCCTTAATCCTATAATGAATGGATGGTTGAGATGTTATTTGAGAAAGGGTGAAAAAGAAGAATTATAATATACCCATATCCATATTTTTAATGTCTTAGACAATTGGATCCCTATCAATTATCATCACTGATAAAATCACTGTGACCTTTCAACATACTGCACATGGAACTTCATTTTCATTACTATGACACTAATGGATAATGAAGTAATAGTCCATGATAAGATCTTTTAATCATTGTGGCCATAAGTTATGTTACTTTTGATTTATTATATAAAAGAGGATCCTCTAATCCAAATGTACTTGACACTATTTACCTTATATATTGTCTCAGAAAATCATCAACATCATGATAACTCCAAACAAATATAGTTCATGAGTGGGATAATTCGAGTCATGAAAATTCAACTCCCTAAGGAATTGGATACCAATTTATAATTATACAATAGTACATAGCCTAATCTATGTCTGATACATCATTATCAACCAAAATAAGTTCACCACTTGAAAAAATAATAAGTACACGTGTAGTGAGTAGCCAATTTTTAAATTCTTAATTCTGTATTTATATTCATTGTACCATGAAAATATATCTATTTACTATTGAATGGCACATAGATATAGATTTTCTGGTGATATTATTCCTTAGTAATGATACACACTTCATCTTAAACAAACAATTTTCAATATTTTTCCTATAACATTTCATTTATCAATGGATTTTTCATAATATTAAAATAAAAAGAGTAGTCCTATATGGAGATGGAGTATATCTGAATAACACTTATAAGTAATTGCATGCATTTTTCATGGTAATACATATATAAAAATTTAAATAAATTTAAAAAAATTATAGGAAATAATTAGTTATGAAAGGAATCACTATGTACACCTTGGGTCAATATATTTTTGAAAAGGAAAATTGGGTTATATATTAATTTATCGCACATAATGGGTGACACCCTAAATCAATGTTCCTATTAAAAAAATACTATGACCCAAATACATGATCAAACAAATTTTTTTTCCATGAATGGAGATACAACAATTTATCATGATTTCATAAGCTAAGGATAATCAATACAAATGCACATTGGCCAATCCATCTTCTTGATGAGGAGGACTGATGAACCCCATAATAATGAACATGATAATATTATTTTATTTCCTATATCCATTTATAGTTTTTTATTCATCTCCTCGTGGTCAAAAATGTTTCTTCTAAATGAAATAATTTATATTTTAAGTTATCTAGTTATATTTTCATTAGAAAAATAAACCTCCTCTATTCTATGAAGACCATGATATCCTTCTGAAAATACATCGAGATAATCCCTCATAATGGGAATCCATAAAATAATTATAATTTATTTGTTCTCAATTTTATAATCATGATTTATATATTTTGATGGTAAAAATATATATTCATATGATGTTGATGCTAATAATATTCATCTTACTCCATAAAGATGTATATAATTGGTGGGAGATTCGTGATTTAGAGGGTGATCTTATTCTCTTTTTTATATATTGTCTTTATATATAGAAGTCATTATTGTGTCCATAATATCATAAAATATCACTAAAGTAATTATCATATTATTTTTTGTGTATTTCAGCTATATATTTTGGATAGAAGATGAGTTATATTCCTAATATTAAAAAATTAACCCATTGTATATCATAACTAATAAATAAATTTCCATGTTTTTTTGGTTGTTCTTGGATAGTTCTAATTAACATGAATGATATTAAAGAATATATAGATCAAGAATGAAAATATTTATGAGATATTAATGATTAAATAAATAATAAAAATATCACCACAACATTGTCGTGACACACCACCAATGTTGTGATGGCATAAGATCATCCTCTCACTCTAGCCCATTTATGTTTTTTTGTTGATTCACATAAAAAACCTTGGATAATTTTATTAGTTTAAATATATTCCTTTTTTTAGTTTTATAATTCGAAAACATGTTGAGGGTTAGTCAGACCAATCTGTTATTCTACCACATTGGTGGTATTCTCTAGTTGACAATCACTGGATAAGTTCCCTTCCATACCTCATATAAAGCAGTTCTTGGTGTAATTTTGTAATATACTGCAATCTAATTCCCACACATTATAAAAATAGATGTTGGAAATTCACTGCATTAATGAATCTATCAATTATAATACAATACTATAAATAATTTTTTTTATTTTTATCCCTACGTGACCCCTGGGATTCATGAACCTAAATATTGAATTTTTTAGTGAATCCAAAAATTTTCTCATAACTATTTATGTTACTAATTTATAAATAATTTAAATGTATTTGGATTATCCCTCCAAGTAAGTGGTAATATTTACATACAAGGGAGTTGGAGATTATATATTATTATTTTTCCAGTGTTGCGTGGATTTTTTTTACTCCTTAATTTATTTTGCATCCATTTTCATTTGGATATGGAAATATATATCCATTTTTTTTATAAAGTGTGATGAAAATATTTTATGAAAACATTTTCCAAAATTACTTTTACTCCATCTCATTAAAATTATCCTCATGCTTCATATTATTGATAAACATCCACCATGGATCAGATTCTCCCTATTAATGATAAATAGCTACCGAAACATTTCCTTTATCATAGGATTGAATGATATAGATGAAATTTTCAATGGATTTGATTAATTATTCTGAAATTAATGGATCATAATACCAAAAAAATAATGGAGACCATTTATGTCTAATGGAATTAATTAATTCTTTCCCATTAATTGGTGGAATCATGCCTTCCCTATTTTTGAAGCTTAATTTATAATCATATGTTATATAAGAAATTTTTTCTGTGATATAATAACTCTTTATTCTATCAGAATCAGATTCTTTTTTGGGAAATAATCTAATTTTCCCTCAAAAAAAATGTTGGCTCAATTTTGCTTATTTAGATAATTTTGACTGATGTAAAAGGATAATTGATGATGATTATTTTTAGATTATTTAGCACATATATGAAAAATGATGAACAATATATTGTTAACTCTGAAAAGAAATATATTATTTAATTTATTAATATATAGATTTCAAACTAGGATTTCCATGATCAACTTACTAATAAAAAATCATATGGAAATTTTGGTTCTAATCATATTAGGATATAATGAGTTTATAAATTTCTAATATAAAACCCATGGGAGAGTGAAAATATGTGCATGGTAAGGACAATTATCATGCACATGGAAATGCTTGATTAAATCATGAAATTAAATATTCAAATTTATTATTTTTATGGGCATCTATGCTAGAATTGTATGAACCCGGATCTTCGTTCAGGTATGTTTTCCCTTTTTATGGAGTTTCTAGGAAAATAAATATTCTGGAAATTTCAGAAGTACACACCGTGTACTGTCTGAGTACACGTTGTGTACTCTTCCCCGGCTCGAAGCCATGTGCTGGTCGTGCCGGGCCACACACACGGTGTGTAAGGATGAGTTGGAGGCCGGTTAATTCGGAGTATGGAAAAATTGAAGTACACGCTGTGTACTCAATAACTACACGCCGTGTACATTTTTTTCATTAAATGGAATGGAGTCGCACCTAACCCCCAAAACCATCTTCTTCTCCAGTTTTCGTCTGTCTGAGAGCGACCGTACGACCGGATCTTCGACGGGCTTCTGTCTCGCCATCCGTTCTCCGATTCGAGCACAGTCGATTGCGTTGGAATCGCATCAGTGAGTTCTTCCTTCTTCTTGATTCTTGTTTCATGATTCCTCCTTGTTTTCATGATATCGTGGGATGAACTTTTTGTGCGTTTTCTTAAATCTACGTTGTTCTAAGAGGAATCTGTCATCGTGGTTTACGTATATCGATCTCCTAGGACCGAGGTAGGTGGTTTGTGCCTTTCAGTAGAATGTTGATGAATATTTTGTACAATTTACACCATTACCCTTGAATTGGGTATTGCGTGTTTCCGTTTATTCACTTGTTACTTGCCTGCTTTGCTTGATTTTTTTAGTATAGGTTATTTCTTGTGATTAGACTAATTTGTTTGTGCTCAGATTTCATTGCCATACTTGTTCTGCCTATTTGGCGTTTTTCCAGTTGCCATGCCTAGTTGTAGGATAGTGGAACTATTGTTTTATTATTGCTGTTGAGGCTTAGGTGATATCCAAGTAGTTCTTGAGGTTTAATTGGATGATATACACGCGCTGTACATATTTTGTTATAATAAAGATAGTGAGAACCTAGTGTAGTAGACCAAAGGGAGAATTGATGGAAGGGCATCTCCATAGTGTCTTTTAATTACGATGTGAGACTATAGGGGGAATTGATGTTGAGTTCTTCCCCAAAGAGTCTATAGATCCACTACCAGACCCAAAGTGGGAATTGACATTGACTGCTTCCCCAGAGAGCTTTTAGCATGATACCAGACTATATTGGGAATTGACGGTGAGAGCTTCCCCAGGGAGTCTGCTTAATTACGTAGCTGAACCCGAGGGGTGAGACTATGTGTGCCTCCTAGAGGGTTGCTAGTACTTATAGGTTGAACCATATCGGTTAGACTATGAGAGATACCCAGAGGGTTACCTATTTCTTTTTTTTTGTTGCTGGTTGTTTACTTATGTACTTTGTTTTCCAGAACTGTGGATTGTAGCTACTGGTGCTTTTCTGTTTACTGCTTCTTGTTTTATTACTGTCATGTATTCATTGTCTGTTAGGCATAAATCTTGGGTGATTGCCTACATGGATTGTATCTCACACCCAGTTTGGGCCATGATTTTGGGCCCAAGCAGACTATGTTGTTGTAGGTATAGATAAGGGAAAACGCCCTTCTACTTCAGAATCATGACTCCATCAGAAGATGGGGAGCATGGGACCGAGCCGTGGCTCGCGGTGCTGAGGAGCTTAATTTGTTTTCTTTTGAACTTGGTATCAGTTGTATTTCAGCTCGTTGTTGTGTTTGCTGTTTTCCTTAGAAACTTGTACCTGCTGCATCATTGTCATCATAGTTATATATCTACATTGCTTCCGCTATTTGGTTTCTATTGTTATGCATGTTGTTTACTGTTTCCGTTGATTACTGCTGTATTCTTGCCTTGTATACCTTACCGTATGAGGGCATAGTTTCCACAATGACTCACCAAGGCCATCGCTGCTAATTGGTTGCCTCTGGTGTTAGGGGTAATGTGCTTGAGGTCTTGTGGAGAACCAGGTACGGGGCACCATTGGAGGGGCTCCAGACTCGGGTCATTACAAAGTGGTATCTAGGGGTTCTTTTCTCTTGCTTTGCTATTTAGAGACCTTATCCAGGGATAGGATGGATTTGGTACTTGGCATTAAGCTTTGCCCGGGAGTAGCTAACCCATGTACAAGGAAAATCCATACTACCTCGTTAATTGCAGCTGTTGATTCTGAGATTTTATAGTTGATCTGATTTCACCGAGAGTGATTCATATGGCTTGTGATATTACTGTTGTGATATTGCGGTTCTATTTTTGTTGCAACCCAATGTGATGAGGGTATTCCCTCTCCTTCATCATATAGACACTCGAAGGAATCACATGCCATGCATTCTATCCATGCCATCTAGGGTGAATTAGCTATTTCATGTTGTTGTGATAGGTTCTGTGTAGATTATGCATTTTGTTGTGATAAATTCTTGATATATTATCTGCTGTTATGTTAGAAAACTGTTTTTTTGTTCTTTGCTTAACATAAATGACAAATTTTGGTTCCTGAGGTGTTATAGGCCCTCACAGATCGGAATTTTGCATCATTTCCCTTGTTTTTAGTGTTTCTGAAATTCTGTGCAGTTTCTGAGCTACTTTCCAAAAAACCCAGAATACATGGCATGGACGTTTTAGATACATGTTGTGTAGTTTTCAGGCCATGTCACTAACCGTGTGAGAAGAACACGGTGTCGTGGGAGTAACTTAGGGAATACGTCGTGTACCATTGGTACACGCTGTGTGAGTTCGGAGCCGTGTACCCGGATGTGTCACTAACAACACGGGCCGAGGTTGCTCGGGTAGAACACGCTGTGTCCATAGGGAACACACCGTGTAGTCATTTCCAGGTACCCGGTCGTGTCACGAACAACACGGGACGGCGTGACCTTATTTTCCGCACACCATGTCTTTTCGGAACATGCCATGTTTTCTTATCCAGGTACCCGACCGTGTCACGAACAACAAGGGCCAGCATGACCTTCTTTTCCGCAAGATGTGTTTGTTCGGAACATGCTGTGTAGACTTACCCAGGAACCTAGCCATGTCACGAACAACACGGTGCAATGTAACCTTCGCCTATACACACCGTGTTTGTTCGGAGCATGCCATGTAAAGTTCAGCCATGTAGACGGCCGTTTACTTAACAACACAGGCCGCTGAAGCCTTGTCTAGTGCACGTCGTGTTTGTTTCGAACATGTCGTGTAGTCTTGGGTTCAGTTGGACCGTGTGGGCTAGCCGTGTAAAGAGACTCGGGCATGGGAATAGTTAAAAGTACACACCGTGTGTTGGGGTCAACATGTCATGTAGTTTGAAGTGTACACAACTTGTAGGTAAAGAGTACATGCCCATGTCAGTGGCTTAAGTAGACAGGCCGTGTAGTTTTTATACACACTGTGTAGTTGTTTTTTTGCAATCTTGTGTGTTTTTCTTCCCCTGTTCACATTTTGTAATCTTGTGATCTCTGTCCTTTTTTCCCTGATCTAAGGTATGCTTTTGATCTTTCAGATCCATGCCTCCGAGATGTCCTCCGGTCGTACTTCTAGCGTGACACAGTGATCAGACGCAAGATATGGATGATCAGGGACTTCCTGTCGATCCCCCAGCTGAGCCATCCATGGCACCGGTTGTTGTACCAGTCACGGGCGCTGATGCGTAGTTCAGGGAAGGATTCATGAGGATGATGCAGGCCTTCCAGGGAGCCCCTCCTCCTAGCTCGTATATGGTAGACTTGACGTGGTTCTTTCACCAGCAGCATCCTCCCAAGTTCTCGGGAGAGGAAGGACCTCAGGCTGGAGAGTCATGGCTGGAAGCCATGCTGACTATATTCGAGCATTTTGAGACGCCTCCAGAGAGGAGGGTCAAGCTCGCCACCGACATGTTCCGGGACTCCTCCAATATGTGGTGGGACGTGATCTTACTGGCGGCTCAACAGGAGGCTATGGATTGGGAGATGTTCCAGAGCATGTTCTATGACTACTTCTACCCGGAGACCCTGAGGGCCGATCGAGCCCGGGAGTTCATGAGCTTAGGGCATGGTACTCTTTCTGTCATGGAGTATTCATCACGTTTCACTAATCTGTACTGTTTTACACCACTTCGAGATGGGAGTGGTGTGTTCTTGGAGAGGAAGTTTGAGGATGGACTTGGGATGGAGATCCGCTCGTAGATTAACATCTTCAAGCTGACTTCCATTACTTCCATCTTCAATCAGGCACTGATTGCGGAGCACAACCTGAGATACTATGGAGCTGCGAGTCAGGTCGGTTCTACTTCCAGAGTATGATTTCCTCTAGATGGCAGCAATAAGTGTCATAGGGAGCCTACACGTAGTGATTCGAGGAAGCAAGATGCATCATCATGCATCCAGGTGACATGCTAACAGTGTGGCCGAACGGGGCACACGAGTCCGCAGTGCTAGAGAGACCCCGTGGAGTGCTGATCTTGCAGTAGGATGGGTCACCTTTAGTGTTTCTGCCATGTTTTCTCACCATTTGCAGGTGACCGAGGTTCTTCCATGACTCCTCATTCAGGAGTAGCCCCACCAGTCTCTCACCAGTCATGGAAGTGGAGAACTTCTGGCCGTTCGGGCCGAGGAGGAGGTCAAGGCTGTGGCAGTCAGCCACTAGTCCCTCATCACTATAATGGAGGTTCAGCTCAGAGTGGTCAGTCACGGGCACAGGGCCGCGATGCAGGCCAGCCTTTCGCTGTGGAGAAGACTTATCATGAGCAGGATCCCTGGCCTTCTACTGTTCGAGGTACGATTTCAGTAGCCTCAGTTTTATCTTCATCCTTATTCTATACTGGTGCTACGCATAGCTTTATCTCTGTTGCTGTTGTGGAGATCCTTGGACTCTGCATCTATTCTTCTGCCGACTCGTTGACACTAGAAACACCTTTGGGAACGAGGACATCTAGTGTATTCCAGTGTAGAGAGTGACCTATTGAGGTTCCAGGGTATCACTTATTATCGGATCTCTATGTCCTAGAGATGACAGGTTATGATTTAATTCTCTTCATGGACTGGTTGATTCCCTTCCAGAAATTCGTTGACTGTTATCGCCATAGAGTCCATTTCATTTCACCAGAAGATGAATCTTTCCTTCATAGAGGTGAATGGGACGTTCGGGAGAGTCGGGCGAGACTCGAGCATCTTGGGCTAGGAGGAGTGACGGCCCATATTTCTAGTCTTTATCGGGAGATCAGGGGACTCCACAGGTGGACATTCCTCCATTGGTGAATCGCTTCATGGATGTATTTCCAGAGGACATTACGGGTTTTCCTCTCGAGTGTGAGGTAGACTTCTTTATTGAGCTCGTGTCAAGAGTGGCACCGGTGTCCATTCCTCCATATAGGACGGCCACACCTGAGTTTCAGGAGCTCAAGAAGAAGTTGGAGGAGCTACAGGATAAGGGTTTTATCCTACCCAGTACTTCTCCTTGGGGTTCTCCTGTTCTATTTGCGAAGAAGGCAGACGGTACCCTTCGGCTTTGTGTGGATTATCGTAAGCTGAAATAGTTTATGGTCAAGAACCGATATCCCTTTCCACAGATTGATGAACTTTTTGATAATATTCGAGGATCCCGGGTGTTCTCGAAGATCGACTTGAGGTCCGGTTATCAGTAGTTTCACGTTAGACCATAGGATGTACCTCTGACAGCCTTCAGGATCAGGTACAGTCTTTACGAGTATACTGTCATGCCTTTCAGACTCACGAACGCACCTGTTGTTGACATGGCACTGATGAAACGAGTGTTCCATCCTTACTTGGAATCCTTCATTGTGGTCTTCGTGGACGATATCTTGGTGTACTCTCACACTCGACACGACCATTCCACACATCTTGAGATCGATCTGAGTACACTGACAGAGCATCAGATTTATGCTAAACTCTCGATGTGCCACATCTAGATGGATCAGATTCACTTCTTGGGCCACGTAATCTCAGAGGTATGAGTATCTGTAGACCCAGAGAAAGAGAGAGCTGTAGTTTCCTGGGAGCAGTCGAAGAACGTATTTGAGGTACAGAGATTCATAGGGCTGGGTGGATACTATAGATGCTTCATTCAAGTCTTTTCTCACCCAGAACCACCTTTGACAGGTCTGACCAAGAAGGGGATGAAGTTATTATGGTCTGATTCTAGTGAGTTAGCCTTTCAAGAGATGAAAGGTAAGTTGACGTCAGCACCGATACTAGTCTTTCCAGAGCCAGGCAAGAGCTACACTGTTTACTATGATGCTTCAGGTATCGGGCTGGGAGATGTGCTTATGCCGGGAGATGGAGTCGTTGCGTATGGGTCTCGGCAGCTGAGGCCACATGAGAGGAACTACCCTACGCACGATCTGGAGTTGGCAGTTGTTGTTCATGCCTTGTACTGTTGGAGACACTATCTTCTGGGAGAGCACTTTGTGGTCTTCACTGGCCAATAGAGTCTCTAGTATATCTTGACTCAGCGTGATCTGAATATGAGGCAGCGCAGCTGGGTCGAGTATATTCAGTCTTTTGATTTCGAGCGTGCCTATACACCGGGAAGTGGAAACACCATGGAAGACATGTTGAGCAATAGAACATAGATTCAGGTCATTCACGAGGACAGTAGTGAGTGGAAACTGAAGGCTATGTTCTCTGAGATGCATCTGGAGGTGCATGACAGACGGGGACAGACTTTTCTAACTTCTGTAGCCATTACATCCACGCTACTTGATCGGGTACGGATGAGGCAGCTATCAGACTTAGAATGCTTAGTCCTGTTGGAGAGTGTGTCAAGAGGGGACACTTTTCCTGGATAGACAGTGGGCGAGGATGAGATCTTTCATTTCCAAGGACGCATATGGGTGCCACCAAACATATGCGAGGAGTTTATGTGAGATTTCCTTTCTTCATTTTGGGTGGTTCATCCTCGTGTCACCAAGATGTATCAGGATCTTCATCGCCAATAATGGTGTCCATGTAGGAAAAAGGATGTTGCTGGATTTGTAATGAGATGTTCTACTTGTCAGACGGTGAAAGCAGAGCATCATCAACCAGCGGGGCTTTTACAGCAGTTACCCATTCCGGAGTGGAAGTGGAATGATGTTGCGATGGACTTCGTGACCGGGTTTCCAAGATTGCCTTGGAGAAACAATGTTGTGTGGGTTGTCATCGATAGGCTTACGAAGGTTTCTCACTTCTTACCGATCAAGGATACATTCAGTGTAGATGATCTGGGACAACATTACATCAGGGAGATCGTTCATTTTCATGGAGTTCAACGCTCTATTGTTTCAGACAGAGATGTGTGCTTTACCTCTCGGTTCTGGCAGGTACTTTAGAAGGCATTGGGTACACAGGTACTTTTGAGTATAGCATACCATCCCCAGAATGATGGCCAGTCCGAGTGCATGATCCAGGTTCTTGAGGATATGCTCCAAGCTTTCATTATAGACTTCAGAGGTTCTTGGGAAAAGAATATTCTTCTAGTGGAGTTCACCTACAACAAAAGTTTCCAGGTGACCATTCAAATGGCACCATATGAGGATTTGTACGGTAGGCCATGTCGATCACCCTTATGCTGGCTGGAGGAAGGAGAGGCATCTTTGCTGGGACCTCGTCTTGTTCAGGAGACTTCAGAGAAGATAGAGTTGATTCGAAAGAGGATGGATACAATGCAGTATCGATAGAAGTCTTATGCTGATCAGCGGTGGCGACCTCTGGTGTTCGAGGTCGGTGATCAGGTTTTCCTACGTTTCACACCGAGGTTGGGACACAAAAGAATTCAGAGACAGGGTAAGCTTTCGCTATGATACATCGGGATGTCTGAGGTCTTGGAGAGAGTTGGGCCGGTCGCCTATCGGTTGTAGCTACCTCAGAAGTATCATTCCATGCATGATGTCTTCCACATCTCTCAGCTTCAACATTACTTTTCAGACCCATCTCACGTCTTTCACCATGAGGATGTCGAGCTTGAAGAGGATGCATCATTCGAGGAGCATCCTATCCAGATAGTCTATCACAGAACGAATGTTCTTCGTGGACGGTCTATTCCTCTAGTATGAGTGCTATGGCAGCACGGGTGAGTACAGGACAAGACCTAGGAAAGGGATGTGGATGTACGATCGCAGTGGCTGGAGCTGTTCGGGGATTTTTCTTCTCCACCTCATTAGGGAAATTGGGGGAAAAATTTCTTTAAGGGGGGATTTTTGTAAGAACACGGATCTTCGTTCAGGTATGTTTTCCCTTTTTATGGAGTTTTTATGGAAAATAAATTTTCTTGAAATTTCAGATGTACACGCCATGTACTTTCTGAGTACACGCCATGTACTCATCCCTGTCTCGAAGCCGTGTGCTGTCCGTGTCGGGCCACAAACATGGTGTGTAAGGATGAGGTGGAGGTCGGTTAATTCGGAGTACGGAAAAATTGAAGTACATGTCGTGTACTCAACAATTACATGACGTTTACTTTTTTCACTAAATGGATGGGGGTCACGCCTAACCCCCAAAACCATCTTCTTCTCCAGTTCTTGTCCGTCTGAGAGTGACCGTATGGCTGGATCTTCGACGGGATCACGCCTCGTCGTTCGTTCTCCGATTCGAGCACGGTAGATTGATTTGGAATCGCAGCGGTGAGTTCTTCCTTCTTCTTGAGCCTTGTTTCATGATTCCTCCTTGTTTTCAATATATCATGGGATGAAATTTTTGTGCGTTTTCTCAGATCTACATTGTTCTAAGAGTAATATGTCGTCGTGGTTCACATATATCGATCTCCTAGGATACAGGTAGGTGGTTTGTGCCTTTTCGTAGAAATTTGATGAATATTTTGTGCAATTTCGACCAATACCCTTGAACGGGGTATTGTGTGTTTCCTATTTTGTCCTTTTTACTTGCATTCTTTTCATGATTTGTTTAGTTGATGTTATTGCCTATGATTAGAGTAATTTGTTTGTGCCCAGATTTCTTTACCATGCTTGTTCCACCTGTTTGGTGTTTTTCCAGTTTCCATGTCTAGTTTTAGGATAGTGGAACTGCTGTTTTATTATTGTTGTTGAGCCTTAGTTGATATCCAATGTGTTCATGAGGTTTACATGGATGATATACATGCGCTGAGAATGTTTATTTATACTCATGACTGTGAGAACCTAGAGTAGTAGACCAAAGGGAGAATTGACGGAAGGGCTTCTCCAGAGTGTCTTTTAATTACGATGCGATACTATTGGGGGAATTGAAGTTGAGTGCTTCCCCATTGAGTTTGTAGATCCATAACGTGGGACAAAGGTAGAATTGACATTGAGTGCTTCCCCAGAGAGCCTTTAGCACGATACAGGACTATATGTGGAATTGACGGTGGGTGATTCCACAAAGAGTCTGCTTAATTACGTAACTGACCTAGAGGGGTGAGACTGTGTGTGCCTCCCAGATGGTTTCTAGAACTTATAGGTTGAACCATATGGGTTAGACTATGAGAGATACCAAGAGGGTTACCTGTTTCATCTTTTGTTGTTGGCTGTTTACTTGTGTACATTGTTTTCCAGAACTGTGGATTGTAGCTCCTTGTGCTTTTATGTTTACTGCTTCTTGTTTTATTACTTCCATTTATTCATTGACTGTTAGGCATAAATCTTGGGTGATGGCCAGCTGGGGTTATATCTCACACCCTATTTGGGCCATGCATTTGGTCCCAAGGAAACTATGTTACTGTAGGTATAGATAAGGGCAAGAACCCTTCAACTTCAGGATCTTGACTGCATCAGGAGCTGGGGAGCATTGGACCAAGCCGTGGCTTGCGATGCTGATGAGCTTAATTTTTTTTCTTTTTCACTTGGTTTCAGTTGTATTTCATCACGTTTTTGTGTTTGTTGTTTTCCTTAGATACTTGTACCTTCTACATCATTGTAATCAAAGTTATATATCTACTTTGCTTCTGCTATTTGGTTTCTGTTGTTATGCATGTTGTTTACTATTTCCTCTTTTTTCTATTGCTTTCTTGTCTTGTATACCTTACCGAATGAGGGCATAGTTTCCCCACTGACTCACCAAGGCCATCATTGCTAGTCGACAACCTCTAGAACTCGGGGAAAAACGGTTGAGGTCATGTGGTGAACCGGGTACGGGGCACCAGTGGAGGGGCTCCAGACTCGAGTCGTTACATGAACAATAATAAATTTTATTATGTATATAGTGATGTAATTTATTTGAATCCAATGGCTCTAAACTTCAAATAAAATATGAAATATTTTCCAATACATAGTTTTATCCTTAATAATATATGTGTAATCATCCACATGGTTTATCTGTAGTTTTTAATCCTAGTTTTCAAATGATAACTAAACCAGTCATGTGATTCTAACTACAATGATCAATTCTATATAGATATATAATTATATGATTCATAACATAAATTTCAAATAATTACAACGCAATGATTGTAAAGGTCCTATGTGTTTGGAAGACTGGGTTCATAATACATATACATGAACTAAAACAATGCATAGCTACAGTCTTTTTAATGTTGTTAACCAAAATAAATTTAATAACAAAAAAACCATGGGTTAACAAGGATAATAAATGAATAAATGGGTTGAGATATTCCATTAAAATAATAAAAATGATAATGAAGAAGAATATATTAGTCTAACATTTAACAAAACGTCATAAAAGATATGGTACATGAGTTATCAAGATGGAAAATAACATAAATATAAAGGGATAATAAGATCAATAAAACTTGGTAAAGTGTAAAAAATAAAAAAATACCTAAAATAATTCAAGGATATCAACCAAGACAACATCACATGTTGGACCGTGTCCCATAATGGATTTATTTAACTAAAAAATCATGTTACTAATATATAATGAGATTAAATAATTACCAATTTCATTAGAGGCTATATAATTCCTGGATCACCCATAAAATTTACATCATGTAAATTTATTTGTGTGATAGATAATTATATAAATCATTAGTCAAAAACATAATAATATATATTTGAAATAAATGGATCACAGAATCTTGTCACATAAAAAATTCAATTGAGATTCCTTAATGAATTTATTTGAGAGATTACCATAAGGGATGTACTAACTCATAAAATTTAAGTATAATATTCTAGTGATAATTTTGTTAAACATATATAAATAATATTTAATAATTACATGACTTAATGTGGAGATAATGGATTTTGAGATGTAAATTTCAATACCTAATGAAACAGGTGGGTTAGAATGATCACTTACCTTAAGATTGATTAATTTTGTACATTATTTATCTCCTGTTATAATAATAATAAATTAGTAATTTAGTTTTAAAAAAAACCATCAATTATATAATTTGATTTATCTTTTTATTACTATTCCAAATTAATTTACAAAACCAATAAATTTCACATATATCCAAAATCGCATTTTTTAAATTTACTAAGGAAAAAATATTATTAAATCATTTTATATTTAATTTCAAACATTGTAATATTTAGAATTTTATTAAAAACATTATACTTCATAAAATATCCATGAAATAGGGTTATGAAAAATGAAATATGTTTCAATTTTGGTGACGATAAGATGAACATTCTCATGGGTAATGATACTATTTTATGATTATCATGATATAAAGAAGGTATGATTTTTTTAATATTCAATGATTAAAATTATACCAGAAATATAATATTTTATTTTATATCTATTACAAAAACCATAAAATTTATGATGTAATATTAATGAATCAGATTTCTTTGTAATGTTGTAATCCTTTTTACACATGAAAGACGTTTTCAATTTTTCATCGAATGGTAAGGTAAGAAATTATATAATGAATTTATTTTTCAGAATGGGAATTAGGTCATTTATAACATATATAATTATAAAATTAATCCTTTCAACATGAAATGTATGTCATACATGATAATAAAATCACAACGCTTTGAATGCCGATACTCTGTCACACACATGATCAAAAGTTTGGTTTACCATTTGAGGTATGAGTATATGAGTAAAAGTTATTACAAAAACCTTATAAAAACATAGTATATTTAATGTAATTATGTTATTATATCATCAATTCGTAATTCTATATAAGGGATATTGTAACACCCCAGGTAAATAAAGAATACGACATTTTTGTATTTATCCATATTTGTGAATAAAATATTAATATGACTTTAAAGGGGACGCTATGCTCGATGGCGTACCCAACACGCAACAACGAGTTTCTTGGGAATCTTACGTTGCACTCTAATAATAAAATAATATTATTTTAAATGATAGTTAACATGTAGCCGTTGTATTGGCGGGAATGGATAGAAATAACTAAAATATGATTTCATATGTTTTTAATTGTTTTTACATTTATCCAATAAAGAATAGAGGCTTAAAATACGGAAAGAATTCAATTTTAGGCGTATATGCCCTAGTTTTCACTAAAGGTTCACTTATCACCTTTTGATGTTGAACCATCATTAAATATAGTTTTGTTCACTCTTAAACATTCTTTTGGACCAAATAAAACTCTTATTAAGAATCGGGACATCAAAATTTACTTTGTGTAAATTTTTGGTATCTTTCCGATAAAGTTCATTTTTTTTAAGGAATAGTGTAAATGTTGTATTTTAATTCAAAACCACTTTTTAATCTAATTTATTTATATGATTAGATTATCTTTTGAATTGGTTTTAAAGTGAAATTGGGAAATATTTTTACCATTTAATCCAATAGTGGTGGTTGGAATTAATTTCACTTTGAAATCGGACTTAAACTGGTGTCAATCTTTTGATACTTATTGTTTTATAAAAACACGCTATTTGCTCTGACAGCGGGAATTAATTATTAAATTAATTAATGTGACTAATATGTTTTGAATTTTGTAAAACGGACTTCATTTTTGAATTCAGAATATCAAATATAGCTTAGGGTGAATTTTTGGTAATTTTCTGAAAAACTTCAATTTTTGATGAATAGTGAAACCACTAAGTGATAATCAAGCAAACTGATTTTTCAGTTAAATGAAAGTTTACCACTAATGTGTATTGAATTTTGAAAATCCGACATACATGGTTGTCATTAAGAAGTAAAATGTGGTTCAATGAGATTATAATAATTTTTTGGTGAATAGTAACTTATTAAGTTTTTAATCGCGATTAGTGATAATTAGTGTAGTTTAAGGTATAAATAATACTTTAAAAATATGAAATGACCTAGACACATGTCACAACCCTATTGGTTGTGTCATGGCCGACCAAGACAAGCCATGGCCTAACTTGGGGACCCCATGGATCCACTTTTGTTGGGAAATAACATAAAATACTTTTAATTTAATGTTAAAGTGAAAATGACACTAACATAGTATGTTTTACTAAAACAATTTTTAAGTGGGGTTATACAAGTCCAAATTTTGATTATAAATAGTCATTGGAAAGATAAAAAGATTTCCTATATCATAGTATTTTTTTTTATAATTTTTCGACATTAAAGAAATTAAATTATTTATGACATAATAATGATGCAGCGATGACATCATTATTTGACAATTTAATTAAAATGGAAAGATAATGAAAACTCTACAATATACACATGGACAAAACCAATTGGATGAGTGGATTTCGATGCCTTATCACCTTATCCACGAATTCTACCAATGTGGGACCCTTTAAAACCGAAAAGCATTTTCAAATAAAGTAATATTTCTTTGCTTTCCAAAAGTGCCCCTCCTCTTCTCTTATAAAAGGCCCCCACCTCCACCTTATTTCACACACTTCAAAAGCCTTTGTCTCGGCCAACCCCTGCCCATTTGCTCTCTCCACATCCCTCTCCTCATCCTAGAGGATTTACCTTGGGCAGAATCCTTTCAAAGGAAGACTTTAGGCTCAAATCAAAAAGAGTTACACTTTTAAAGGTAATTGTTTGTCTCATATTCATTTGTTTTATTTTGCTTCTCCAACCCCCTAATCTCTTTTTATTTACTTCTTTTGTAACAACAACAGTATCTTCAATATACTAGGATGTTTTTATAATATTTATTTGAGCTACACTCTCACACAACTACATCAAATGGTTAAAGAACATACGGTTTCCGTGGATGGTGAAATTCTGCCTCCCGAAACGATGATTGTTCAATACTCATTTAACACCTTCAAAGGTGGCCATTATGATGTCAATATTTTTATATATGATATATAGTATGTTTATGTTTTCCTTAAGTTTCTGTTTTTTACATTTTGGTCAAACCTTTATGGTTCCCATTATGGGTAAACACGATATCTTCATTTAAGGAAGTGCGGACTACCGCCCCCTCAAAGTGATTTGATTCGTTAAATACCATATGTGGGACATATAAAGGATGGAACTATGATATTAAATATGATATTATACTGGAATTATAATATACCTTTATATCATTATTATTCCATTCTATAAAATACGAATAAAAATGAAAGTAGCGTTCATGCGTACGTACGGCTTACCGTCTCCATGAACGGTGCATTTCATTTCTTACCTCTAAATGATTATGTAATGTTATAAATTCATGAATGTACTGGATATATATGACATATATTATAACTACAACATGAATACAATTCTGGATATAATAAACATTTGGCCACATGAACAACATGTAATTGTAAGAAGTCCACTTTCGACTTAAGAACCAAATACCGACAAAATGAACATTATTAACTTAAATGATTACATAATGTTCACAACATGTCAATAATTGATATAAAAGGAATAATGAACTTGGAAAAGGTTCTTAAGCAAATAGAAATTAACTCAAGTTTATTATTCAGGACGTTAAAGAACGATCGAGTCAAGTCGGACCCGAGGTAAGGGATCCTGCAACTCTCTTTCTCTTTAAGTACACTCTTTTATGTCATTTCTTTTAAGCTCATCTTTCTGATGATTGGGATGTTATTTTATATTAATCCTACTGTAATTTTTATGTTCGTGTGATGAGGGACCCTATTCTCTCTCATCAATCCATTTTGGAAGTTTTATGTGGCGCCGTTAGGCTGCCGAGTTCTCGTAAGGGATTTTTCATCTCACTTTTATTCTCGTGAGATTTACGCTACTTTTGCCACAAATTTCATTGAGTGGTGTATGTACTGCCCATTATTCTACACTTTGTGTAAAATACTTTCGTTTATGAGTATTTACATAAATGATCTATTGTCCCTCTTTCATGGGGTGTATTTTTTGAAAGATACCCAAGTCGGTAAGGGAACCTTTCACCCCCCTCTTTTTAAAAGACTTCTTTTATTGGGTCTTTTAATTTACATATTGTTACATTGGGATATGTTCTCATGTATCCTTAATGATGTAAATTTTGTGTCCAAGTGATGAGATACTCTTTTTATCTCTCATCAACTCATTTTGATGTGACGCCGTTAGGCTGTCAAGGGAACTTCTTAACCCAATTTCGATTTCTTTGGGTTCGACATGTAGTCATTGAATATGTCATCCATTCAATATGTGTGAATGACATTTTATTGTTTTACACTTAATATCCACTTATATTGGGTGTATTTATATTCTTCACACATATTTTTGAGATTGATTTGTCCTTAATTTAAGGATACCTTCTTTATAAGGGATTTCATCACATTTGACATTTCTATTGAGGGTTCATTGTTGTTATGCACCAATTCACTCTTATATGGTGTATATACTGTCCTTTGGAGTATTATATCATGAATCCATTTATTCTCATGATATTATAAAGTTCTGACTAAACGTTATTCCTCAATTATTGTATTCAAGTGTCTCTAATTTTGGTAAAACCCCTTTAACCAAAATATCATTTTAAATGTTTTAATTATTCGTTCTTATTAATATCCATGTTTTCAAAGTGGTTTTAAGAATTTATTTATATGGATATTAATGGTTTAAAATTTTAAAAGCTTCAAGGTGGTATGGGACACTTTGATTCAAAAATATCTTTATTAAATGTTTTAAATGGTTTTGGAAATGGTTTCTTTTTATATGGATTCATTATTTCAAAATACTAAAATGTTATGTTGTGTTTGAAATGTGGAAATGTTTTGTTTCCTTATGAATATTTTATGTGATACGTGTATGTTATGGTTCTTGGGCATTGTTATGAAGAACGGGTGGTTCCGTGATAAACTAAGGGCGGGTGAGCCCGTTATAGCTCTCCAATGCATTGGGTAACGCGAAGGAGTGAAACGTTAAGGTTTCTCCGAAGAGATTTAGGGAATATACTGTGATGGGTATTCCAAACGTAACCAAGAGGGTTACTCCCTACGTAAGAATGTTATGAATGCCTCAAGTTACCTTTATGTCTTATGATTTCTATGATTTATTCATGTTTTGATGAGTTAGGTTAAAGTGCCTATGTTTTATGGGTAAATTATGATTTCATCTTTATGTATACATGAACTCATGTTTCCTTTCCATATTTTTATGTCCCTTACTGAGCTTTTTATGCTCATCCCAAGTTTCTGAAATGTTTTTCAGGTCAAGAGGAAAGGTACATGATAAGACGTTAGAGTCAAGGATGTGTTAAGAGAGAATCCTTTTTTTATTTTAAATATGTTCTCGTTGATGGGAAGAATGAATATTGTCTTTTATGTAATCCATTTTGTTTAAATGTGGAATGTAATGCAAGTTTCATGATATAATTCTCTAAAACTCTAAACCTGAAAAGATCCTCAATGTGTAATCTTGTAATAACTCAAGATTAAGTAAGTTTTAAGGCTGGGGCCTTATAGTTGGTATCAAAGGTCGGTTTAGATAACTTTAGAGGTTAGGGTATTCCTTAAGCATAAGTGACATTACCATAATGGTTAGGATTTCAGAAAGAGTCCTAGTTTTAGATAAAGTGAATGAGTAAGTGTATATTAGTGTTTATCTTCCTCATTAGTACATGATGGTTTTGTTGATATACTCACACTGACCTTTTTGGTTTTAGTAAATGGCTGGATCTAGCAGGCACCAAAGTAACAGTGGATGTGAAGGAAATTGTGATAGTCTTTTGAGCAAGCAACTGAATGATATGGGAGCTGCAATGAGAACTCTTCTGATTATCCTCAACCAACTATCTGGAGTCATGATTGACCACCTAAACCTTGGAGTTTTCTCTAAGGCATCAAATATGCAAGAAACAAATCCCTACGGAAGTGCAGGTAATAATCATAAAGGTATGAGTGTTCAAAAACCTATGTGTCAGAGATGTGGAAAGAAACACCTAGGGAAATGTTTCAAAGGGACAGAAATATGCTATAGATGTGGAAATGAAGGTCATAAAGCAAGAACCTGTAATGGAAAAAGGAAGCATCCCGTTGACTCGAGGAAAGAGAAAGAAGTTCTTTCTGAGGGATCAATTGAATGTTTTAAATGTGGTGTGCATGGTCATTATGCAAACACATGTTCTATGAAGAAGTATCGTGAATGGGGTCACCAAGAGCGTACAAATGTTCGTTTACCAATACCTAATGCCATTCCTATTGAGGATGAAGAAACTGACAATGACCAATCAAAGGTATGTACTATTTCATGACTGTTGTTTTCCTATTTTGAAATCTTAGGATATGATTCATGATTTTGTTTGTAGGAAAGAGGTATTTCGGAATAGGTTGGAAAGGAATGGATAATGGATCATGAAGAATGTTGAATGAGTAAGATGTCAACATATAAGGGCTTCAAGAGTTATGGTGAAATTCTTAAGAGTATTATGTCTCTTTTGATGATGGGGTTACATTAGAAGACTTTTTATATTATGTGTAACCCTGATGATTAATATAGGCAAATTTTATCCAAGGAATAGTTACCTTTTCTTTTGTGGACATAGTTATAAAGAACCACTTGGGTTTATATGATCCTTACTTTTGAGGTAATTATGGGTTACTAAAGGTTATGATTGAAGTGGAGGGCATGAGATGAAATTGAGGTTAAAATGTGTTATGATTATTTTGAAGATTTTATCTCGTTTTGGGGAATGTTTTAAGAATTATATAGTTTTGGAAAAAGGACAACACGCAGACCGTGTGACATCCCGTCGCGTCGGACAAAGCTGCGGGAATCGAACCCACAACCAAAGTGCGACTGGTATTTATCGCCTACCACTGGACTACGTGAAGTCCCTGGTTAGTTTGACTGATTCTTTTGGTTATATGATTTTATGAATTAAGAGTAAGTTGATTTTGGGTTATTTATTAAAATGATTACCCTATCATGGAGGATATGTGATTGGGATAATTACTTTTCAATGCGTGACTTTAGGAGCAACTGATGTTGTTTGGAGATAAATGTTACGATTTAACTTGGAAGACTATGTGACTAAATCTTTCAAATATTTTGGTTTCGATCTTATATTGGTTTACTTTGAAGAATTTTATGGACAAATTGTTTATCGAATGATCCTTGTTGAACATTGGGTTTTGTTTGACAAATTTTGGATGTTAAGAATAGATTTTATTTTTATAAAGGGTTATCCTTTTCTGGATTACCCGATCTTGTACTAGCCTTTTTGGTTTTGTTTTTGGATAATGTCTAAAGACATGGGAAGTATATAGCTCTCTTTTGTGGATTAGGTGATTCTCTAGAAGTTGATTATGGTACTCTGAATGCGAACAAGTCTCCCTAAATACTCGTCTTTTGAAAAAAATATGAGTTTGATTAAGGAATCTAGTAAAAGTTGAAGGTCAACATGATAAGTGATTATGTTTCCTTATGAATAAAATTCCTCAATAAAATGTAACTTAAAACAAAAATGTTGTCTATTAACTTTTTCTACTAGGGAATCGAATACCGTTTAACCCATCACAAGTTTGTGATTTTCTCGTGGTTAACTTTCTCCTAAACATGTTTTCTAACACTCTCCATCAGGACATGACCCTTTGTTTTTTCCTCCATGTCCATATTTTCATACTTGGAGTCCTAGTATGGGTTAACTCGGGTGACCTTTGTACTTATCTTTCTTTATTTTAAAGTGATTGTTTTACCAACTCTTGTTCCGATGTGGGACTTTCAAGGATGTTTCCAAGTCCAATTTTAAAATTGCGCGGACGCAATTCCCAAAAGGGGGGAAGGATGTAACACCCCAGGTAAATAAAGAATACGACATTTTTGTATTTATCCATATTTGTGAATAAAATATTAATATGACTTTAAAGGGGACGCTATGCTCGATGGCGTACCCAACACGCAACAACGAGTTTCTTGGGAATCTTACGTTGCACTCTAATAATAAAATAATATTATTTTAAATGATAGTTAACATGTAGCCGTTGTATTGGCAGGAATGGATAGAAATAACTAAAATATGATTTCATATGTTTTTAATTGTTTTTACATTTATCCAATAAAGAATAGAGGCCTAAAATACGGAAAGAATTCAATTTTAGGCGTATATGCCCTAGTTTTCACTAAAGGTTCACTTATCACCTTTTGATGTTGAACCATCATTAAATATAGTTTTGTTCACTCTTAAACATTCTTTTGGACCAAATAAAACTCTTATTAAGAATCGGGACATCAAAATTTACTTTGTGTAAATTTTTGGTATCTTTCCGATAAAGTTCATTTTTTTTAAGGAATAGTGTAAATGTTGTATTTTAATTCAAAACCACTTTTTAATCTAATTTATTTATATGATTAGATTATCTTTTGAATTGGTTTTAAAGTGAAATTGGGAAATATTTTTACCATTTAATCCAATAGTGGTGGTTGGAATTAATTTCACTTTGAAATCGGACTTAAACTGGTGTCAATCTTTTGATACTTATTGTTTTATAAAAACACGCTATTTGCTCTGACAGCGGGAATTAATTATTAAATTAATTAATGTGACTAATATGTTTTGAATTTTGTAAAACGGACTTCATTTTTGAATTCAGAATATCAAATATAGCTTAGGGTGAATTTTTGGTAATTTTCTGAAAAACTTCAATTTTTGATGAATAGTGAAACCACTAAGTGATAATCAAGCAAACTGATTTTTCAGTTAAATGAAAGTTTACCACTAATGTGTATTGAATTTTGAAAATCCGACATACATGGTTGTCATTAAGAAGTAAAATGTGGTTCAATGAGATTATAATAATTTTTTGGTGAATAGTAACTTATTAAGTTTTTAATCGCGATTAGTGATAATTAGTGTAGTTTAAGGTATAAATAATACTTTAAAAATATGAAATGACCTAGACACATGTCACAACCCTATTGGTTGTGTCATGGCCGACCAAGACAAGCCATGGCCTAACTTGGGGACCCCATGGATCCACTTTTGTTGGGAAATAACATAAAATACTTTTAATTTAATGTTAAAGTGAAAATGACACTAACATAGTATGTTTTACTAAAACAATTTTTAAGTGGGGTTATACAAGTCCAAATTTTGATTATAAATAGTCATTGGAAAGATAAAAAGATTTCCTATATCATAGTATTTTTTTTATAATTTTTCGACATTAAAGAAATTAAATTATTTATGACATAATAATGATGCAGCGATGACATCATTATTTGACAATTTAATTAAAATGGAAAGATAATGAAAAATCTACAATATACACATGGACAAAACCAATTGGATGAGTGGATTTCGATGCCTTATCACCTTATCCACGAATTCTACCAATGTGGGACCCTTTAAAACCGAAAAGCATTTTCAAATAAAGTAATATTTCTTTGCTTTCCAAAAGTGCCCCTCCTCTTCTCTTATAAAAGGCCCCCACCTCCACCTTATTTCACACACTTCAAAAGCCTTTGTCTCGGCCAACCCCTGCCCATTTGCTCTCTCCACATCCCTCTCCTCATCCTAGAGGATTTACCTTGGGCAGAATCCTTTCAAAGGAAGACTTTAGGCTCAAATCAAAAAGAGTTACACTTTTAAAGGTAATTGTTTGTCTCATATTCATTTGTTTTATTTTGCTTCTCCAACCCCCTAATCTCTTTTTATTTACTTCTTTTGTAACAACAACAGTATCTTCAATATACTAGGATGTTTTTATAATATTTATTTGAGCTACACTCTCACACAACTACATCAAATGGTTAAAGAACATACGGTTTCCGTGGATGGTGAAATTCTGCCTCCCGAAACGATGATTGTTCAATACTCATTTAACACCTTCAAAGGTGGCCATTATGATGTCACTATTTTTATATATGATATATAGTATGTTTATGTTTTCCTTAAGTTTCTGTTTTTTACATTTTGGTCAAACCTTTATGGTTCCCATTATGGGTAAACACGATATCTTCATTTAAGGAAGTGCGGACTACCGCCCCCTCAAAGTGATTTGATTCGTTAAATACCATATGTGGGACATATAAAGGATGGAACTATGATATTAAATATGATATTATACTGGAATTATAATATACCTTTATATCATTATTATTCCATTCTATAAAATACGAATAAAAATGAAAGTAGCGTTCATGCGTACGTACGGCTTACCGTCTCCATGAACGGTGCATTTCATTTCTTACCTCTAAATGATTATGTAATGTTATAAATGCATGAATGTACTGGATATATATGACATATATTATAACTACAACATGAATACAATTCTGGATATAATAAACATTTGGCCACATGAACAACATGTAATTGTAAGAATTCCACTTTCGACTTAAGAACCAAATACCGACAAAATGAACATTATTAACTTAAATGATTACATAATGTTCACAACATGTCAATAATTGATATAAAAGGAATAATGAACTTGGAAAAGGTTCTTAAGCAAATAGAAATTAACTCAAGTTTATTATTCAGGACGTTAAAGAACGATCGAGTCAAGTCGGACCCGAGGTAAGGGATCCTGCAACTCTCTTTCTCTTTAAGTACACTCTTTTATGTCATTTCTTTTAAGCTCATCTTTCTGATGATTGGGATGTTATTTTATATTAATCCTACTGTAATTTTTATGTTCGTGTGATGAGGGACCCTATTCTCTCTCATCAATCCATTTTGGAAGTTTTATGTGGCGCCGTTAGGCTGCCGAGTTCTCGTAAGGGATTTTTCATCTCACTTTTATTCTCGTGAGATTTACGCTACTTTTGCCACAAATTTCATTTAGTGGTGTATGTACTGCCCATTATTCTACACTTTGTGTAAAATACTTTCGTTTATGAGTATTTACATAAATGATCTATTGTCCCTCTTTCATGGGGTGTATTTTTTGAAAGATACCCAAGTCGGTAAGGGAACCTTTCACCCCCCTCTTTTTAAAAGACTTCTTTTATTGGGTCTTTTAATTTACATATTGTTACATTGGGATATGTTCTCATGTATCCTTAATGATGTAAATTTTGTGTCCAAGTGATGAGATACTCTTTTTATCTCTCATCAACTCATTTTGATGTGACGCCGTTAGGCTGTCAAGGGAACTTCTTAACCCAATTTCGATTTCTTTGGGTTCGACATGTAGTCATTGAATATGTCATCCATTCAATATGTGTGAATGACATTTTATTGTTTTACACTTAATATCCACTTATATTGGGTGTATTTATATTCTTCACACATATTTTTGAGATTGATTTGTCCTTAATTTAAGGATACCTTCTTTATAAGGGATTTCATCACATTTGACATTTCTATTGAGGGTTCATTGTTGTTATGCACCAATTCACTCTTATATGGTGTATATACTGTCCTTTGGAGTATTATATCATGAATCCATTTATTCTCATGATATTATAAAGTTCTGACTAAACGTTATTCCTCAATTATTGTATTCAAGTGTCTCTAATTTTGGTAAAACCCCTTTAACCAAAATATCATTTTAAATGTTTTAATTATTCGTTCTTATTAATATCCATGTTTTCAAAGTGGTTTTAAGAATTTATTTATATGGATATTAATGGTTTAAAATTTTAAAAGCTTCAAGGTGGTATGGGACACTTTGATTCAAAAATATCTTTATTAAATGTTTTAAATGGTTTTGGAAATGGTTTCTTTTTATATGGATTCATTATTTCAAAATACTAAAATGTTATGTTGTGTTTGAAATGTGGAAATGTTTTGTTTCCTTATGAATATTTTATGTGATACGTGTATGTTATGGTTCTTGGGCATTGTTATGAAGAACGGGTGGTTCCGTGATAAACTAAGGGCGGGTGAGCCCGTTATAGCTCTCCAATGCATTGGGTAACACGAAGGAGTGAAACGTTAAGGTTTCTCCGAAGAGATTTAGGGAATATACTGTGATGGGTATTCCAAACGTAACCAAGAGGGTTACTCCCTACGTAAGAATGTTATGAATGCCTCAAGTTACCTTTATGTCTTATGATTTCTATGATTTATTCATGTTTTGATGAGTTAGGTTAAAGTGCCTATGTTTTATGGGTAAATTATGATTTCATCTTTATGTATACATGAACTCATGTTTCCTTTCCATATTTTTATGTCCCTTACTGAGCTTTTTATGCTCATCCCAAGTTTCTGAAATGTTTTTCAGGTCAAGAGGAAAGGTACATGATAAGACGTTAGAGTCAAGGATGTGTTAAGAGAGAATCCTTTTTTTATTTTAAATATGTTCTCGTTGATGGGAAGAATGAATATTGTCTTTTATGTAATCCATTTTGTTTAAATTCGGAATGTAATGCAAGTTTCATGATCTAATTCTCTAAAAC
The DNA here is from genome assembly GCA_963277665.1 of Viscum album. NCBI lineage: Eukaryota > Viridiplantae > Streptophyta > Magnoliopsida > Santalales > Viscaceae > Viscum > Viscum album. Next base: position 651,681,321 of record OY728164.1, on the reverse strand, counting down.
TCTAAACCTGAAAAGATCCTCAATGTGTAATCTTGTAATAACTCAAGATTAAGTAAGTTTTAAGGCTGGGGCCTTATAGATATTGATGAAGAAATAATATAAAATACTTTGTTAAGGATGTTACATCTTCTTCAGACAACATCATTTGATTTACACAATGATCCATTCTAGGATAGATTTATTATGACATATTGTCTTATACGGTAAAAACCCATAAATTTATCAGCATGATTTCCCTTTTTTAAATTATTTCATATATTATAAACCACATAAAATCACTTTTATAACCCAATAAGAACAATACAAATTTTGAATTAATCATTTTAGAGGTGTTTCTAAAAGTTATGGAAGATATATCAATGATATATTAACATTAACTATGGAATATAATTATGTCACTTAGAAATAGTATTTTTACCAGTATAATAGTAACCTTATCAATGAAATTATTGATTAAAATTATTAATCTTATTAATGAAATTATAATATATTTATTTAAAGGAATAAATAAATAAATGTTTTAAAATGATTAATTATGTGTCGGTATTTTTGTAAACCATAAATAATTAATATATAATTTATAATTAATTTAATAATTCAAAATAAAATTTATTTTCAATAAATATACTTATAAATTATTTTCTTCTTAGTATTTATTATAATTTTTGGAGACATTACTTAATTTTTTCAAAGTGTTATAAAATAAATTTTATTTTTAAAATATCTATGTTTCGAGTAAATGAGTTTTTTAAAATATAATTTCACAGGTATAAAAATATAATTTTAAAAAATATAGTGAATTTTTGAATTATACACGTCAAAATAATTGTCAATGTTTTGGGATTTTTCTATAAAAATTGATGTTTTGCTGAATAATGAAATATAAAAAATATGGTATATATACATTATATGTTAAATAAAATGTTAACTCAATCATGGATATTGTAAGGAACAAAAAAAATATCTTTAATTATTTATTTAATTTAGTTATTATTTTCACATTATTAAAAGTATTTATTGAATATAATAATCTGCAAAATAAAATAATGAGAAAACACCACTATCATCAACTATAAATACCACCCCTCATCACCCTTTCTCCTAACTTCTTGCAAGCCATAACACTAATAAACTTTATTCAAAATCCTTTTCCCAAAATCATCCCCACGTAAAAGTTCCTTTTACATCATCAAAAGTACAAAACCATTACTTTGAGAAGATTCCAATAGATTATAAATTCATGAGGTAAAATCCTCTTTCTCTTCCTTTTAATTTTCATTCATTTTCCATCCATTAATTATACTATCCTCACCACCATATATAAAATTTTCATTATATAGATAAAATATTTTATATATAGTAATTTTATTAATTAAAGGGAATAATTAATCTTATATATTCTTTCATTTTTCATTCTATTCTAAAAATAATAATATCTTATGTGGTGGGTCGATTTAACGACACAATGGATGAAACATTATCATATATCACTACTTCCATAAAGGATGTTAATAAAAGATGTATTATGTTTAAAAAATAATTTATTATACATATAATATGTTATATAATGTTTTTAAGAAAATATATATTTATAAAGATAAATAAAATTATATAATCTCATAATGGTTGTAAAAGTCATAAAAGTAAATTGAATCATTTTCATGAATGTTATATCTAATAAATCATCCAAAAATATATAACCAAATTATATATTAGTCCAATTAAATATTATTATGTTATTTAATGACACAAAATTTCATCTTTATACAATAATTCTTATTATAAAGGAAATTCCATATATATAAACAAACAAACACATCATGAACCAATGAAATCAAACACTCCTAGAATATGAAATTGATGTCTAAAAGTCTTAAAAAATTGTTAAAATGAATTTAAAAAAACAAGAAAAAAATAAAATACATTTATAAGAAGTTATATATAGATTGAATAATTATTAAAATTTTATTTTCTAGGATATTATAGTGAAGAAATCATTTTCACTTAAAAAAATCGGATTTTTAACCCCAATTTAATTTCATTGGGTTATTCTCCTTTAATAGAAATTATTAGTTTTTATTGTCTATAATAATAATTTGTTATAATTTATTTTATATTTCCCATTATTTCTTTGGATATAAATTTCCCTTAATTTATTTTCTAGAAAACTCATGGATTTTCCAAAAATAACACTTTTTTGTAAAAACACTTCTTTAAAATCTATTAAGATTGATTCTTCATCAGTCATGATTGATGATTTTTATAACAAGTATGTGAATCTCTATTTAGTTTCATAACACCACGGTTTATTAATGACTTAATTATTTTATAAATTCTCATGAATCTCATTCTCTTTCCATCAGTAGTTTTATAGGAAATATTTTTTTACATTCTATGTGGCATGAATTAATATGTAAAATATATGTTATAAAGGGTGTGGAAAAAATTATATATCACTCTAATACATTGTTTAATTTTATATATCTCATGAGATAATTTGAAATATTCTTGATAATTTTGGTAACTTTTTTCACAATGATGATGATGTAATGAAAAAAACATCTTTTATGTGTTAACATGATGATATAATTATTTATAATTATGTCTGGTGGTGATGAACATGAAATGATGTTTCATTTTTAGGAATTTCCATATTCCATGAATTTTTTTACACACCCTCTCAAGATTATGAACATGATTACATGCCTATGATTTGATGATAATGATTATCTTCAAACACGTTATACTGCTTCATGTTCTTAAATATCCTCTTACTAGACTTTTTGCTCACCCCTTTCTTCGATGTATATCCTATAGTGGTTGTCAGTACTAAAAAGAATATAAAGAAAACAAATAATCTAGATTATAAGGATGTAAATAATTTTAATTATTTATTATGTAAAGGTTTTTTTGGTCCTTATTTTCAATGACGTTAATCCTTTGCATCCCAGTTTTGTATGACTATTATATATTATATCATTAAAATGATGTTATAGTTATTTATTAAAAAATTAGGGTTGATATGTTTGGTATCTGAGCCATGTTTACCTAAATGGTGAATTAGGATTAAAGAACATTATTGGAAACCCATAATATGAGACATTGTATATGTAAGGACCCAATATTCTTTGTTTTTAAAAACATCTAATCCTAGGGTACCATAAGATAATAGCCTATAGTAAGTTGAAAAATGGAATAAATTTTTTATACATGACTTATTGAATTATGTCATGCTTATTACATTTTTATTTTATAAAATGGAGGGAACTATTAAAACTAATCCCAAATACCCATATGAGTGTCAATGTAGCTATTTTCTAAATGATTTCCTCAATACCGTGGATGGTGGACTTCAAACTTTATTGGTGATGCTCACCATGTTGTCTTGGGATATGAATAATTTCAGTAATAATGTTGAATTTAAAAGTTTATCAAAGATTGATAAACTTGATATTATTTCTTTTGTGAGGCAATGGACACCTATGATTATTTTATCTTCAGATTCACTTGTCTTGGAACAATCAGATACCTTATTGGATAAGTACTTTTATGTGATTCACAGTTTTGAGAGGGAGAAGGTGACTTTGTTAATTTATCATTTATATACAAAAGAAAATAAATGGTGGGTGTTGATTAATAACACCAATCAAAGAGATTAGATTAATTATTTGGAGTTTTTTGGCATTAAGAATATATTTCATAAAAAGTATTTCCATCGAAATCTTCAGACATACTGGAGAGAGAATTCGTAGAGTCGTAGAAAAATGAAGGTGACTAATTCATGAATTAAAAACAAAATTTCACTAGGCCTTCAAAGTATTCCTCATTTTTTATCAATAATTATAATAATAGATATATTTTTTAGTAGTTTTAATAAAACCTTCGAATGGATCTAGCTATTCAGAATATTTGGTGTTAAGGATTTCTTTTCAATGTGCTATCAATGAGGATATGTAAATAGTAGATTTTTTCCATGAATTCAGTGTTATGAAATTAAATATGGAGTTTCAAGATGTGGGATCTAGAGAAAGTGGTGGAAGGAAATTTCATCAACTCACATGTAAAAGATTTATGATGAGGTTTCATGGGAACTACCACATCTGGATAGTAAAATGCATCAAGATTGAGAGAGAAGGCCATAAAGTTCATGAATGTCAAAGAAACATTATAAAAATAGAAAGTGTACTGGATGAAAGGGGATAACCACTTATGGATCAAGGATTAAACTATACGGAGAAAGGACACTATGAAATATTTGGTATAATACCATGAGTCCTTAAGGGTAATTAGCATTAGCATCCCCCAGTGGAATGAGAGAGAGGGAATTATTATACAAGAACTACTAATGAGGTGGATGAATATAATGATATAATGATAGGTATGTGGGTTATTCATTCATGAATTGTGGAAAAATGTATTTTATTCATTTTATATTGATTCATTCATATCTTTTGAGTTTAGTATAACTTTTCAAACACAACATGAAAATATAAGGGTTTAGTTTTCTATCATAACATCAAATGGGGAAATTACTGAATCCAATGTATATTACTCCTCCAATGTTAATGTTGTTTGATTTAAACTCACAATAATTATTTTCTTACACCCACTCCTGTATTTTTATGCTATATTGGGGATTTATTAGATGTATTTTTAAAAGGAATACATCAACTCATTGGAAGGTGAGATTTCTCATCACATCCGGGGGAATCCTCCAACTCTATGTTATTGTAAGGAGGATGTAGAATCTCATTCAGAATCATAATCTCAATTTTAGATATTATATTTTTATGAGAAAAATATATAGCTCTTATGATGGATATAATGAAGAGAATCATACATTAAGACATTACCTTTGAGAGATATTATGCTATTGTGTTCACTAAAGAATTGTCCATTATTCCTCCAAATAGAGTGGTTGAATTTTAAATTGAAATTATTTCTAGATGTCTGGCTATATCAATGACACATTACATAATTTCCACCTTTTGATGTTAAGGACTTGATGAATCCATTACAGTACAAGGTGTACATGGGTTTTTTATACTTAAGGGATTCACCATGGGGTGCTCCAATCCTATTTATGAAAAATAATGATGGATCTATGCACCACTGAATTGATTATAGTTCGCTCAAAAAAATAATGATAAAGAACAGGTAACCCCATCCATTGATAGTAGAAATGTCTATTTATCTACATGGATCCATGTATTTCTCTATAGTTGAACTTCTGTTGGGATATCAGCGATCAATGGGGAGGAAGGGTGTTATTCCCCATACTGGGTTTTGAATGATTTATAGACACTAGTATTTCATAGTGATTCCATTAAAACTCACTAATTCTCCATAAATATTGATGGTCTTAATGAATATTGTGTTTAGAAAATACCTCCAAAAAACTTATTGTTTTATGTATTCATGATATATTGATATACTCCATGAAATAGGAGGAATATGATTATAATTAGAATACTATGATATGGAAAATTATAAGGGATTATATTTATGAAATGTACATTAAATGTGTTTCATGGATGTAGGGTGTATCATTAATGAGAAATTTGTTCACTATTAATAGAATATATATTTATCCTTCCAGGAATAATTCAATTACTGAGTGGCCCATGAAAATGTATATAATAAAGATCCTTTATTTCATATGTATGGGATGGTATTACAAGATATTTTTAATGAAATTATCACAATTTTCAAACCCACTAACCAAACTGACATAAAAGGTTAAATAATTTGTCTAGACCAGTGAATATGAAGATTGCTTCAAAGAGTTAAAAAATAGGCTTATCACTACACTGGTACTCACACATCCAATAACTGGGGAACACATTTTGGTATACATTAATGCTTCAACGAATTGGTTACACGACATATAAATAAAAAACTATATTGTGATACAAAATTTTCAAGGTAGATGAAAATTCATGAAAAAACTACCCCACATATGATCAAGAGTTCGATGTTGTGATCATTGAAATGAAAATAGAGAAAAATTATCTATATATGAATAATTTTCAAATATATACTAATTATAATGTCATAAAATATATATTCACACATAACAATAATAATATTTTATTTGGAATATGGTTAGATATCATCATGTATTATGACTTCCAAATACACTATCATCCTGGAAAAGAAAATAAATTAGTGAATTATCTGAGTGGAAAAGTTCCTACAACCCTCTCAATGATGAGAATTAATAAGGATTAAATATTATTAAATATTAAAATAATGGAAATGGGACTCATTATGAAAGTAAGATCATCAATCCTTACTCACATGATTCAACCAAAATATCTCAGGGAAAAAATATTGGATTCTTAAATATGATTTGGAAACTCATAAGAAGTTGGAACCCTTGATAATGATGAAGCACTTAGTGTTAAAAATTGATGCGGTAGAGTCTTAAGATATTGGTTATTACTATATATACGAAAAATAAAGAAATAAATAATGAAATTTATAATTAAGTAGATAGACCATCATTCACTATTCACCAAGGAATAACATTGATTTATCAAGATATTCTTGATCATTATTGGAGGGAAAAAATGAAAAAGGATATTGCTGAATATAAATCATAGTAAATTTTATATATGTTAGTGAAGGCTAAAAGGAATAAAGACTAAGAGGATGATGAAACCATTATCCATACCCACATCTAAATGGGAAAACATCACCATGGACATTGTCACAATTATCTCAAATTAATCATAAGGAAACTATTACATATCAGTTGTTCATCGATCATCTATAAACAATATCATTATTTATCGCAATTCAATTTGAATTATAAATGGATCAATATTCAAGGATATATGGCAGATATGTTTTAATGCAACATTGATTACCACTATCGATTATATCTAATCAACAAGTGAGATTCAACTAATTGTTCTAAATAAATATCAAATATTTTATAAAAACTAATCTATGATTCAGTATGGATAATTATCATTAAATTCATGTTCAATATGAATATAAAATTCATACATTGAAATACATGTTGAAATAATGTTTTATGGAATTAAACGTAGGACCATTCGAATATCAGCCTCTCGTTTAACTCTTATATAATAATGGTTTCCACTTGAGAATAAAAATGGATCCTTATAAAACCCTTTATCGAAAATGTTATAGAACACATGAATTCTGGGATGAAGCCCATGAAAGGAAGTTATTGGGACATGGAATTGCAAATGAAATGGTATAAAAGGTAAAAAACTATCAACATAATATATGAGAATCATTTTATCAATAATATCGTGATGTAGATAATCATCGATTACAACTAAATATTATGGTTGGAGGCATGTTATTCCTCAACATATTTCTATGGAAGAAGATAATAAGATTTTGGAATAAAGGAATGGTGATTCAAAGGATCATCAACCCCTTCAAGATTATTGATCATTTTGGAGTTCGTGCCTATCTACCTGAACTTCCATTAACCATTTCTGATGTACATGATGATTTCTATGTAATATTCTTGTGAATTTACATAGTAGATCCCTCACATCAACTAAATATAGAGGTGGTATAGTTGAATGATAATAAATCTCAAATGGAGAATCTAGTAAGGATATAAAGATATAGAGTTTCATTTCTATGAAAATGATAGGCATCAGGTAAAAATTATATGTAGTAAATATAAGTACGAAGATGCAAAATGGAAACTAGAGGAAGTTATTTAAGAGTAGTACCCTCAGCTGTTTTCGACATAGTTTGTAAAACAAAATTTTGAGCGTGAATGTTCCAAATGTGGGAAGAATGTAACAACCCATTATTTTATCAATATAAATTCCTTCACAATATTCATTTCATATAGTACAAACCCCATAAAATCACTTTTATAACACAATAAAAACATTAAAAATGATTCATCAATGAAATCAGAGGTATATTTGAAGGGTAAAAAACCTACATCAATAAAGTAGTAACATGGCATTTGGAACTGAAATATTACTCTAAGGGATATTAATATATAATATAGATTTGTAACATCACCTGAGAAAGTATAAATAAAATTTAGAAATCCAATGAATGAAAATATAATATATTTATTTCCTGGGAAATGTATATAAATGTATTAAAAATTAAGAATTAATTTATGTTTTTTGTAACTCATAGTTATTTTTTTTAAAATTAAAAAATTGAAATCATATTTTTAAAGAAAAATAAATTTCCATAAAATGAACTAAAAAAAATAATATTTTGTTTGAGTGGTATTATAATATAATTTTATGAATGTTTCATTAAATATTCACGGTTTTACAAAATCATTTATAATTTAAAAATATATAATTTTCAAGTAATTGATGATTTTAATTTAAATTTTTACATCCCATTTATTGAATATTATTTTCATAAATTGATGTTAATTTTTTAGTACAACAAATCAAAAACTGATTAGGGTTAATATATGGGGTTTTTCAAAAAAATGTTAATTTTTTTGAATAATGAAATCTTATAATTTACGATTTATTTAACTTATAAATAAATGAAAATATTACTTTATTCATGGGTGATGTAATAACAATAATATAATACTCCCTATTATTATTTAATATTTTTATTATTAATTTTCAATCTATTAATAGTATTATGAAAAATTAAAAAACTTATTAATAAAAAAATGAGAAAACACCCCTCTTCACCAATATTAATACCACCCCTAACCACATGTTCTCCTCACACCATGAAGTCCTCTAAACATATCCAATTTCTACACAATCCTCTTCCCAATACCATACTCTATGTTGAGGATACCTTGCATTCATAAAATACCATTAACATTACACCATGTAGGTTATCCAGGAAGATATATTCAACATGTCAAATACTCATTCTATTCCTTTTAATTTCATTTAAATTTAATTTATATTCTTATCCTATCATTACATACAATACACAATGTGTCACGATAAATACATTATGTTTTATATAATATAATTTTGTTATGTTAATTTAATAATTAACCTTCATAACTCTTTCCTTCTTCTTTGTGGTCAAAAAAATATATCATTTGTGGTGGGTTTGTTTACTGCCACTATGTAATATGTGTTTTAATTTATCAATATATCTTTTAAAGATGGTCATAAAACTGTTATTATAGATAAATAATATTTTATTATTTTTATTATATATAATACAATATTATTTATACAATATATTATTCTTATGTCAAATAAAAAGATATTATCTCATAATGGCCAGAAAACTCACAAAAAAATTAATTAATTTTCATTAATAATCTATATAAAAAATCATCATCACACCATATAAAAAATTGATATATAAGTAAAATTACACTTATTAATTTTCATAAATAACATATAATTTCAACTTTACAATGTTATTATTATTATAAATTAACGTCCATACATATAAATAAGAAAATCATTTGTAAAAACATATAAAATAAACACTCCCAAATGATGTAATTTACATCTAAAACTAATATAAAATAAGATAAACGGTCTTCATAAAACTATAGAAAATAAAATTAAAGTAATATATGTTGTTTATTTTTTATTTAATTAATCTAAATTTATTATCTATTAAAATAAGGTTGATAAATTATTTAGACTTAAGGTTAGTGGATTCTCAACCAAAATTTCCATTCATTGGGTTATTCCTCTTTTATTCCAAAATTCAGTTTGGATGTGCTTGAATATTACTAAATATAATTTATTTGTTCTTAAATTTTATTTTATGGGATATATATTCTTCCAATATGACTTCATTTTAAATGAAATTATTTTTCAATTAGAACTTTTCTTTCTAAAGAAAATATTATACTTATATTGAGATTATTTATTATTCATTGAATATTAATGATTCTTATACCCTAATTTTTATTCCCTATAAATTTGTGGAATAATAATAATTAATCATAAATTAATGTTTTATAAAATTTTCCTGAATCACATTTTCTTTAATGGGTTATTTTATAGAAGAAATTATTTTATGTTTTATATGTCATGAATTATTAAGTCAATTATATGATGTAACATGTGTATATATAATTATATAACACTACAGTGTATTTGATAATGTGATGTATCTCATGATAAAATGTGTGATATTTGCGATTTTTTATTATTCTCAAATGATTATTATGTCATAATTATCCACATTTGTTATGTGTGAACATGATGGTATCAATGTTCACAACTATGTGTGGTGTTGACCACTAAAACCGGATAGTTCATTTATATAAACAGAAAAATTACATTTCATTGTCTGATTATTCCTATAATAACTATGATATTGATATAATTATTCTTTTATGACGATAATGATTATTTCACCCATTTTATGTTTATTAATGTTCTAAACTCTCCTCTTAATAGGCTTTTAGCTCACCAAATTCATTAAAATATATCGTTAGGTGATTATTTTTACTAAGGATAATTCGAAGGCCACTATGAAGTTTATACAATAATTAATTAAATAATTATCATATCTTATTATATAAATTTTCTATTTGGTTCTAATTTTCCCAACACACAGAACCTTTGGATCTAGGTTTTGTAACCCATTTATATTGTTTAAATTTAAAATGATGTAATATTTATGTAAGGAAAATTATGTTATAAATATATAATATAATTTGGTGGATTTGTTTTGGAATTTATTGGTTTACCCAATGGGTAATGTATGTGTATAAAATATAGGAGAGGAGTTGGAATTTTATAAATGAGGGACTGTACACACATGGAAATATTGAAATGAATGAATTTAACCAACATTTTTTTCATACCTCATGTCCCGACCCATCCCCTAGGGCCCATTAGATAACAACCCCAAGCATGCCTATAATAGTATAGGGGTTGGCGACTAACACTGAGTAGGAAAATCCCAAAAAATGGAGGCATTTTACTATGTACAATTACACACACACACACAGATCTCTAAGAAAAAGTGATGAACTGAAAACACAAAGTAAACAAGAATTCATATTAGGACCACTAGAATAGATACCTTGACAGGGGTGAATCAGGGTATTACTGATTATAACAACAACCCATTTTTATCTTGTTTTGATGTTAGACAAAACCCTATTCTCTCTTCTTCTCATTGTAGAGTATGAATAAACCTTAAAGCATTTACATAAAATTACAACTATTACATGGTTCACCGTGACTGGGCTATGTCCAAGGAGCATACACCGGAAGTGTGATGATGTACCAATTCCACTATAAGCGCACTAGTGTTTACAAGTTCAATGAATACATACCATACCTCCTGGTTTACAACCACTCATAATTGCAGAACACAATGATCTCTCATCTGATATGAGCTCACTGCTTCATCAAAAGATCCACTAACAATTTATAGACTTGTAGGTCTCTTCATTATCACTAATTAACGATTCATCCACTGTATGTAGATTCTCTATTGTATTCCAAATTTCATCCACAGATGAATACCCCTTTTCTATTGAACACTAGGAAACACACATTGGAAACACCTTTTCAAAGAACCCTACATCACGAGGCCCCCAATTTTGCAAAGATCAAACAATCCTTCGTGTTGCTCCTTCTGTTTGGCGAAGCTCAAGAATTCGCAAAGCATAGGCAGCCATAATGCTCAATTCATCGTAGAGAGAATTCACATGAAAATATCACTGAGCCAACATGGAGCTCGATTTTTTCACGGAACAAGATTAGCCACCATGAAGCTATTCTTTCGTGAAGCACACTACCTTCACGAACCATCTTCTCATGCCGAGAGCCAATGTTTTTCTTCAAAAACATTATACTTATCTTGAGGGGGTCGAGGTCTATTTATAGGTCATTCCTTCGACCCTCAATCCTTCTTCGTGAAGTCAATGCCACGTCAGTTCAAATCGTGAAGCTCAGATGTTCATGCCCAAAATTCACTTAAAATCGCGATGCACCATAGAAATTTTCCTATTGCGGAGCTTGTCGTAATCATAAAGATTTCCTTCAATTCCTATTCTCCTTCACTGCAATGCTCCACTCAAAATGCCCTTTTCCTTTGTAATGTTATTCAACTGTGTTGTTCGTGAAGCTTGTCGTAATCATGGAAATCAACATCAAAACTCATAAGGTCATCAAAAAATCCAAACCATGAATCCTATCTTCGTGAAACTCATGCCTTTGCCATATTTAAATTAGATCATCACGAAAATTAAAATTTCGCGATGCTCACCGAACTGCAAATTTTGGACGTCAAAAATTTGGCAGAAACTGGGAAACAATGCCACCATGTATCTGTTTTTTTTTTACCGCCACCAGATCATCTATTCCTTTATCATCATTATTTTTCAACATGGATTGTCAATAACTTCCCTGGAACATGACAATTAACCATAGAAACCTCCTTTGTCATCAAACACAATCAACCCAAAAATGATGCAATGTTACCTTGAATGATTTTTGCCCAGAAATATCTCCCTTTGGGTTTGTTGACAACTTTTCTCGAAATGATTTTATGAACATTGATACCTCACTGAGTCTCCTTCCATAATCATCCACCAATCACCTCTTGAGAATCATATAGTGACCAATGATTCACTCACCACAAACTCTAATCCCAAATGAGCAATGCTCGTTATGAGAAACAAGAATAAATGAAATGATCATCATTGATTCACTTCATTTCTACTAACAAATTTTGACACCAAACTATTACCAATTTCCAGACTAATACTATTTTTTGATACCACATTGATACCAATTGGTGATAGCTGAAAACCTTCTGACTCTATTCCAACACCACTCTTCTGCTTTTATCACAATCCTCAACATTCATGATATCTATTCTTTTATCGATCACATCTAGCATCATCAGATTTAAAACCCTACCCCAATAATTCTGATCCTTCTATCAGCTTCTCCCCATATCATTCAAGATTTATCAAATACCCACACTATCACAATGTCTTCCCATTAAACAATCACGAACAAGGGTCACAATGAGAAAACTACGTTGGAACCTGTGTCTTTAAAAACTACAACTAGGATAAAAACAGATATATCTAACCTCTAATAATATTTCTAGAACTGGGTTCATAATCTTCCATCGTCTGTAGAAGGCCTTATACCTGTCCACCAGCTCCTAGATCTCGTGGTTGACCACATGGGGGTGGTGGTAGTTATAACTGAAACCTCTTCCCACCTCATGTTTCATGTCCTAATCCTATGCCACCTAATCTTCCATGGGGATTTCTCTATTCCATGATTCTAATATACCTCATAGGACCCTTGATTATGATCTGGTAATCAATATGAGGAGTTCGTAAATATTGAGCTTGATGTCCCCGACCATCACATGAGTAACACAATCTATCTTTTTGCTGACTCACTCTGCCATGGGACCCTCACACAACATACCAGGTGTCCTAGAGCCATAACCATAATTTAATGATCATTTTAGACCCTTAAATCAGATATCTACTACTTTCTACCAAATAATTGGATACTTGAAACTTGGTGGTATCTCATACTGCTAGTTTCGACTGATCAAAAAATTTCCCAACTAGTAGATCTCTCTCTAGTACACCATCATATGACGAAATACTATGGGATATAACAAATTCTATAATCTACTAGTTTATCCCATGATAAAAGGTTTAGAACATAAATAGAAGGTACCTCATCATTTCTATAGTGTTACTAGAATGATAGATAATTATTGTCGAGTACTCAACTACTTTTAGTTTTCCCTGCTGCAGATGTAGTAGCTCCTGTATACAAAAAAAGAGTAATGTAACTAGGTATAACTCATATTTGAAGAGAATCCTAATGTCTGTATATGTTAGTTCATATCCTAATTCATCAGGATCACTAATCACCACCATTTCCCTTCTGATCCATGTATAAAACTCCGACTAGAACTACCATCTGGTCGAGACGTGTCCTCACTAGGATAATGCCATGTGTAACCACATCAGTCCAATCATTAGTTTCCTAGGGGTTTGGATCACCCCTGAACCTAGAATGTATCTATCTTTTGAAATCATGAAATAAACTCAGCCTTCCTGCATCCTGTAATAGTTATTTTATTTGTAACTTCTTCAGTCTGGGTGGTGGTATCACTTATACGCCACCTTGGGATTCAATCTCGTTTACTGGTCCGTAAAACAACACCTCATCTCTAGGTAAGATAATCACCATGGTAAAACATCAGAATCATGGGTGGATATCTATGTAGAGGTATTCTAAAATAGATCTTGATGTCCCAAATTCAATATAGTATACTTGGTGAGCTATCAATGAATCAACAAGGACACTAAAACACACTCAATATTATACAAATCATGTTCTATTTATTTTTCCGTTCAACTAGTGTTTTAATGTACCATGTCGAAGATCATAATTAAAAGTACTAGTGAATAGGTTCATCAGCCACTGCACCAACATTTGAGTCACTGGTCATAAATCCATACTCAAAATACATATCATTGATTCCCAAAAACTATCTCTTAGACTCTTGATTTATTAGGTAAAACTGATCAGATCTGATACCACTCTGTCATGACTCGTCCCCCAGGGATTGTGTCATGAGTACTCAAAGCCTAGATTTAATAGGATATGGGATGGAGACTAGAAAAATGTAGGAATATCCAAAAAAAATGTGAAGCATTTTCTTTTGTACCTGTACACATGCACACATCTCAATGAATGAGTGCGGAAAATGATATAACTATTTAGACAATCATGCATACCTATATGAAAACAACAAAAGAGTATGTTCGTACAAAACTGAAAAGTTAATATGGATATAATAAAATCAGAAAAAATGTAATAGTACAAGATCTTGATTTTCATTGTAGAAAACCCTACATGAATGGTAGATATAGAAAATATCTACCTGGATTCACTAAATCACACCTCACCTATCAGACCTCTCTATATGTACCGCATATCCCTAGTCCACCAAGGGTTCCATCAAAGCGTTAGTCATCTACACAATACAAAACTCGTATAGGAATAGACCTCGAAGAGGTGTGTAAAACAAAAAATAAGTCGGGACACCGAGACCATGAAGGTACACCACTATGAAAATCATGAAGTATAAAACAGATTAAACACATGAAGTACACCACAAGGAAATGCTATGTGTACACAAAATAGAAAAAAAGTACACAACAAAAGAAATTACATGAAGTTTAGTCAATATGGTAAGCATACACAAGTACATGTCTACAACACCAAGAGATGGATTCCATATTTTTCTACACAGATATATAATTCTCTACGACACTAGAATTATCTTTGATGCACATATCAACGATGGATCATGGAGCGTCAATGTCTCACATAGCATCAGTGGTGCATAGAGTGTCATTGGATCATAGAGAATAAGTTGTACATGGAGTGTTGATGGAACCTATAAAATTGGTGGGCCAAGAATGTGTCCCACGATAAACAGCCACCATGATCACATAGTCACATCTAGCTATAGGATTCCACTCTTACAATAATTGTTCTAGGAGAAAAAATTCTTTGATGCATTCAGTTATAAAAAAATTCCAATTAAAAAACTCAATTATTATATCTCAAAATGTTTGTATCGTCTCAAGGTTATCAATACCACAAACAGCTCATCAAAAAGTCACATATTATGAATATATGGCCAATTTAGTTAAAAGGATCTTGTCCAATTCTGGTCCGACCCATCCCAATATGACCAACCGCAGCCGACATTGTTCGACCAACCCGACCAGACCTGGTCGGTCATGGCCGACCTGATCTAGCTCATACAATTGGGCCACATAGTCCAGCCCACCAGACTTCTAGGGAACATAAATTCTCCAGCATGGTTGGCATTGTGGGGGACAATTCTTCCCCGCTGGACATGGCCTACCCTAGCCAAGTCCCTCTAGTCCAGATGGTCTCCCTACTATGTGGCCAGATAGTTCCCCCAATCAACACAGATGAACCACAATTCACATGGCCAATCTGTTTTCCACTATAAGTATTGTGACATCTTTTTCATCATGGGATTCCTCTATTGTAGACTCTAAGCTACATTTATCTATCATGGGATCCTTCTCCCTCGAAGTCCCACCAGACTGCATTTTTGCACTCCGCCAAAACCTGATATTTTAATGGGATGAACGCTTCTCCCATCACCAGCAACCCTTCAGACAACCTTCAATTTGTCTCTCCCTCTGTTGTGAGCCACCTCCTACCTGCTATGCTAATGTCTCACCTATACAATTCCTTCGAACATCACAAAATTTGGCATCAGATTTTTTCTACATGGCTCGTAGGGGAAATGACCAATTGTTCTTTTATGATTTCAAATGGTTAAGAGTGCACAAATAACAAGATAGATTTAGGGGAGGATGGAATATGCACATGAACACAAAAAGAAGAGAACCTGTCTATATTCATTTGTTCGTGATCCATTCATGTTAGCAGGATCATGAAGAAAACCACAACACAATAATCACCATGATCTATTCCCTTCAGTCCCAAAATAATTATCCTCCCAGCCAGAAACATCAAACCACGTTATAACCTATTTGTGGGTCAGTTCATGTTCTTTGTTTGATCCTAATAAGGGTTAAAATATTATGAAGAGATCGTCTCCCTAAATCAATTATTGGATCATTCATTCATGAAGAATGGAAGTACATGTCGTCGCAGATTCTCGATTTTCCAGCGTTCATCATCTAGAGACAACTTCATTCTCCTTGTCTTAGGGGAATTAACATGATATTGGGATAAACATGAATACTTATGGAATGGATTATTAAAAAAATGAATTTTAAACTCCGTCAACATGTAAAATTCATATTAAAAATTATAATTAAATATTTTAAAAAAAATTATGTTAGAAAACTATCTTTTTTAGCTGACCCTAACTAGTCGATGTTTGGACTTGCCTAAGGAAAACTCCAAGAAATTAACTCAACAACAGTATCATATTTCCAATTCTATTTACCGTTTCTAAGTTGTTAGTATTTTTTTAAAAAATATTTATTTTATATTATTACACCCATGATGATTTTTTTATATATGACCCACGATGACTAGTGTTTGGTCACACCATGGGTAAACCCACTACTCTAAGCTCAACGGTGACCACATATTTATAATCTGGGACCATATATAAGTGTTTTTTCACTTTTTTAGAAAATTCACATGCACATGCTATTAAAAACATAACATTTTTAGAAAAAAATTATGGGGACCCCACAACTCAGAATCACACGCCTTCTTAATGCCTGGTTTCGTAATTTTTCAAATAATTTTGAAAAATAATATCCGTGTCATTACATAACAAGAATCCAAAATTTAATTTATTTAAAAAATGTAATATATAAGACCCATATATTACATTAAAAATTTTATTAGTATTTTTTATGTCATTTTTAATCACAATCCTCATTTATTAACCCCCTGTTCACATGTTTTTACCTTAATTGTGGAAAATAGTTTTTATGGTTTTCCATATTAATTAATGTCAAAAATTAAATTGAAATTTTTAGATAATATAAATTTTTATATCTCGAATTATCAAATAAAAATTTCAAAATCCAACTCATTGAATTTGAAAAAATTATCATTAATTTAAACCCACTAATGTGTCAATATAATGTCTTTTCATAATAAAAAATGATAATCCAAGAAGACTTTTATATAAAAATTAAATCTTTAATTGATTAAATTTAAAATTTTTGGATTAATTATTACATTATTGAGCTAATTTTACCATTAATAAATAAATAAAATACAAATTTTAATTTAAATTAATTAAACCATATTGTAGTATTTAATAAAAATTATTATTTTTAATATTCATTAAAGAATTATGATTTATATAAAAATATAAAAAATACACCCTAATATAACATTGATATTATAATTTAAAAAATATTGTTCCATTTATATAATAAACTATGTAAAACTTGTATAATATATTATCATTTTAAAATAATACATTAAAGGGAGACCAATCCACTTTTAAGAAAATGTTGTTTTTCCAAAATAAAATCATTAAAATGTTTTTTATTTTATTTCTAATCAATATAAAAAAATGTAATTTTTTTATCAAAATTTAAACCATATATTATTTAATTCATTGTTTATTTGTATTGACAATCTATAAATTAATTTCTAATTTATATATTGAATATCTATATAATAATATTTTAACAGAAAATATTTTTTTTTAATCCTTGTGTTGTTTTTATAACAGGATATTGAAGAGAATGATTTTATTTAAATATAAAATATCCTTTACTGTATCGGGGTGTAATAAAAAACTTTTCGTAGATTCTCATGAATCAAAATGATGTGATACAATATATGGAAGCTCAAGAATCACATTTTGTGACTCATTACTGGCATAATCTTTATAACTTATCACTTATTAATGACATGAGTGTCACCACTCAAAGGCAGTATTTATCTTATGTCATATAGTACATTACATAATTCAAGGGAATGTTATATAGGTCCTCAATTATCAAAATAAAAATATATGTGTACAGTAGTATAAAAATAATTTATAAAACGTTGAGGATTAATTTAAAAAAATGGGATACATATCCTTTCTAAATGGTTTCATGAAACATCATATCAAAAGTAAATATTCACTTTTAAAAAATTGATGGAATAAAAATAGTTAACTATTATATTAATTTAAAAGCTTATATATAAACTATTATGTCATAGGATAAATTTATTTTTTGTAGTTTATAGAGGTATTATAACAAAATTTTCATGTGATATTGAAAAAAAAATCTTAGAATTTACTTTACTAGTAAATATGATTGGTCAGTTTCGAAAATAACAAATTTCAGTAAAATAAAATAATAAATATTACAATTTTTATGTAAATAAATTTCAACTATGTACAATTGAAATTATATAATGATTTTAAAATAAAATTTATTAGATGAGGTTATAATGTATTATTTTGAATAAAGTATATCATTTTAAAATATCTTTATTGAAAACCAATAGTGTAAAAAGACAGAAAAGACTTCAATTTAGAAAATCGGTAAGGATAATTTTTTTGATCGCGCAATAAAATTCATATTTTTATTTAAAAGTACTAAAGGGAAATTTTTTGAAGTAGTGAATGTAGACATGTAATTGAAATAGATCATTTCAATGGGATAATAATTACTCATAACATAATCAGATTATATGAATACCATAATTCATGAAATAATATATATTTTTTGAAAAATCATAATTACCCAAAGATAAAGGGTCATATTCAATATAATATCATCATGGGATTGAATAACATTACATTTTAAAACTATAATTAAAGATTATTATTTATAAATCAAGAAATACAGTTATTTTTATTCTAAAAATTAAATAAATATCCCACTAAAATAGTGAATTTAAATAAATGAATACATTAGTTTAATAAATAGGGATCAATGATACAAGATATAAAATAATAATTATTTGATATGTATAATCGATGATAGGTTCATTATATAAATTTTAAATATCAATGAATGAAATTTTGAGGTATGAAAGGAATGATGTTTCGTTATTATGGAATAGTAATGATTATGAAGGTGGGGTTAATAAATGATTTTAAAAATCCATTTAATATTTATTAACACTGAAAATAGAAACCATTAGGTATAAATTAAACAATATAAATTTATAACATGTGTGCAATATGAAAAAATTCCATATTAAAGGGAAAATTATATGAATCCAATGTTATTCACCCATAGAATCCATTAAATCACTCTAACATCTTATATAATATGTATAACTATAATAATAAATTATTTAATAAACTTATACATATATATAACCTTTTAAAATAGAAGTTTATAATCAAATATTTTGTATTTTGAAGTTATTGTTTAATTTAATTTACTGATGTAAGAGAATTTTATTGTTTCATGAACTCTTTATAATATATATGTCGACTCATACATACCAATAATAAGTACAATATTATATATTTATGAAATGATCTAAAAAAATTATTTATAATTACTTGTGATGATATAATATAATTCAATGAAATTATTATTGATGATTAGTGAAGATCAAATATATAGTATATTTTCTTTCATTATTTGTGATATAAAATCATTTATTTGTTAATAAATATTTTAATATTAATAGGACAAACAATAAACCATAATTTTTTCATTTCGGCGTTTTTAATTAATTACAATAATTCCTTTAATTATACATAATTTGTGGGGATTAAAAAAATTTTTGATTCGATGGAGACTATTGTCAGCACCCACACATAGTATATGATTTTCTGCATGAATGTATAAAATGTTGAATTTAATTAAAACATTTATAATTAAAATCCTTTTATAAATAATAATATTATTTAATATGAAATTATTTATATCCATCCATTCAATCTAGTAATGAAAATTCAGATACATCACATTGGTGTGGTGGTAGTTCTCATTTTCTATGGATGAGAGCGGCGTACAAAAGTGTTGTATCATTATAATAAATATATTTTAGAATTATAATAATTATATGTTTATTATTTTATAGTTTTAATGATACATTGTTAAGAGATTTATATATAGGGATATTGTTATGAAATTATTTGTACAGACGTTGATAATATAAACATTCTCTTGGAGGACCACAAGAAAATTGTATATTTAAGGATTATCCATTGATCAAGTGCCTAAAATTTTTGGTAATGGGTTTTTTGAGACATGACTTGGGTTTCAATTCAATATAAACTCAATGTTTTATCATTTAATTGAATGGGTGGAGGATGGAACATTTTATAAGTTAGGAGAGTATAAATTTTTTATTAATATAAAAGTATAGTTTAATATCCTTGGAATGTGAGTACAAAATATTATATTAGTATATGCAGGATAGAGATTGTTCTAAAAATAACCCAGTCACACATTTGAAGACATTTTTAAGGAATTTTATTATAATTTTTTGTGTTTTAAGATATGCCACAATTTATATTAACAATGTAAATTCATATTTTCACTGGATAATGTTTTTAATTAATAAGATTATAATATTCCATAATTTCTAATTTTAACATAATAATATGAAGTATGAAAATACATTTCTAAAATATAATATTTATTGTCTAAAAAATAATTTTAATATTAGTAAACATAAAATATTAACACACCTTTAATGTTTCGTTTATGAATAAAAATTATATTCAAGATAATAATATCAAATTTTTTTCATTTAAAAAAATAAATTTATAGTTATTAATAAAATTATAGTTTTGTTTTCTCAAAAAAATATTAATTATAATAAACTATGCCAATATTTAATGAAATTAATTGACAAAAAGTTTTTTTATTGGAAGAAAATATTTTATGAGTTGTAAAAAGTAAGACTTTTTTTAAATTCATCATAATTTATAAAAATGGTTTATTTTATTCTTCAATTACTTTATCAAATTTATATGAAATTATAATTTTTATATTTAGTGTTATATAATAGAATAGTCATAAACACTATTGTAGTGTTGAATATTTTTTTTATTACTCTTTTTATATATATCTCCAATATCACCAAAATATTTTATTTCACCCTGATATAATATTTATATAATCAATTAAAAATTTATTTCCAAATATATAAATTCATAATTGCATTTTATGAATAAAAAAAATTTATTTAAAGGAATAATGAACTTTTAAAAACTACTTGTTCTTATTCAGATTTCATAAAAATTTCTAACAAATTAAATGGTACTGTGTTTAATAATAAATTTAAATATTAATTATTATCATTACAATTTAAAATTGATTAAAATAAAAATGTTAATGCGTTCATGACACATTAAAAATATATTTTCTGAACAAAAGTAAATTTTAACAGTAAATAATATTAATTATTTATTCCTAAAATGTAATCATTTTAAATTGATTAATTTCATTTTATTTAGTAGTGTTTGTATTCTTCTTGTAATCATTATAATATTGTTCATCCAATTTGATACATCTTTTCAAGTTTTGTGTTTTATAAATAATAATCTATGTAATATAATATTTTTCATAATTGTAAGTTATTACTATAATCATGGGGGGTTACATCCTCTCACACAATTAAATAAATTATGTAATCATAATTTAAATTACACCACTCAACAACAAAATCTACTTGAATCAATAATAAAATCATGACCCATGATATTATTTCAAATGAGATATCTATCTCACTATCATTGGTTAGACTGAGAAACTATCTATCCTAAATATACCTTTTTATGAGGCACTAGGTATACAAATTTCCCTACATTATTTCTGTTATCTAGTTTGAAATCGGAAACTAGAACCAAAATAGTTATGATCATACAATATAAAATTATATTAATTTGTTATTTTAGTAGAAAGATCAAATACTTATATGTCTTTTCTAATAACACCTTTATTTTATCTTGTGATACTATTAATTCAATATGAATATAATTGGATTGTCATATATCTCCCTTAAATTAATCTAGGATTTCCATGGTCATATCCCAATTAGGTTATCTAACATAGATATATTCAAATCCATTATAATGGATAATACTAAAAATCTAATCCAAAAATCATATTCTCCTAGAGTGTGAAACCAGGTATGCAATTAGGCAACATTTTCAAAATCCAAGTCAAAATTATATTAATAAATAAAAATATCATTAGGTTTTATTAACCCTATGTATATATGTTCTGAATAATACATTGACATCATGGTGTCCAACATTAATGTAATCCCAATGAAAAGAAATTCAAAAATTCTAATATATCTAGTTTTTTCGATAATTAATGATATACCTATTGATTTTACTAATATAAACTTTTCATAATGACAAGAATTAACCTAAACCATCCAAAACAAATATCTAAACACTTCTCTAATACCAACATTGGTTCCCGGGACCAACACGCATGGGTAAAATAATTAAAAAACAACCATTAAACAATAGATTCATTTCCATGTGAGGAGACACGACTCAAATATATATATATATATATGCTATTTTTCATCTCATAATAATCACATATTTGATAATTATAAAAGGTTGTTTCATTGTAGATTAATTATAGAAAAATATTCAACTAAACAATTATTCATAATCCTTAGGTACTAGATCTACTTATATACACCTCATATGTCGTACTAATATTCATAACCCAGGGAATAAAAAACATACTAATGTTGTCATCTAAAACACATAATAACGGAGAACATAAAAACATTTCATTAAGTATATTAACATAAATATATGAGATGTATGAGTATTTAAGAAATTTATAACAAAATTAATCCTAAAAAATTTAATGTTTTCAATAAGTAATTCTAAAAGCACATGTAACATCAATAATAAATAACAATCCATGTTTTCTATGTGTAGAAAAATCAGAACATACATGTGACCCCAAAAGTATAATCATAGGTGTATAACATAAAAATGTACCGTAAAATTACAATTAATAGTGATATAATAATATTAATATGAAAACATGACATTGTAGTGTTAGAATCAAAATTATATGACACATTTTATGGTGGTTGATGAATTACTTATTATGACCCATTTTTGGCTTGATCACAATAACATGCACCACATTTGTTACTCGAGTTTCATAACTCCCATCCCAATTTCATATGATTCTATATAGATCCTTAATTAATAAAAGGGATATTGATATAGGCCACCACCAAGTTACAAAGGATAAAATTTGTTTCATAAGATATAAAATATTCATCATGACAAAAGAACCCATTGATTGAAAATGGGATTAATATCATTTCCAAATGGTGTCCCATAATGTGATATCAATTGTAAATAGGATTAGACCAAAAAATAAATGTCTATAAAGGATAATTTCATGATGGTATTTATAGGTGGACTCAAAAAACACAGATCCATAGGAGATATATCATTTGTAGTCAAAGTGGGAAATCTAAGGGAAACATAATAAAGATCTTATAATTAATAATATTGTTTTAAAAATATGATAATTTATGAATAACATCAGAAAATACCATTATGGGCCATTACAAATAATGATATTCATAATTTTTTATAAAACAATTAAAATCAAAATCCTTAAGGAAAATAATTTATATTTATATGAAATTTATAGTTGAAGGTAAAAGTTATAATGAGGAATGAAAAAACATTTTACATTTTAGAAATACATTTAATAAAAACCCCCATAATATAAATATTTCATTCAAAAAAGGGAAAAATAAATTTAAATATTAAATAATTAATATATATTTGGATTTATAATTAATATGTATAATATTGGAAGATATAATGAATATAGACATTGGTCGGACGTATCATATTAAGAGAGGAATATAATTCTTCTTAATATCCCAGAATTTTATGTGGAGTGGTATCTTTAAAATCATGTGTAGTAGATATGAAAATAGAATAACCATAAAAAAGAGGTAGATTAATATAATATAGTCCAAGGGTATAAAAAAAATTCCTTTGAAAAAAGACATATTGGAATAATAATGATTCGCGATAATATTTTGAGTCAAGAAAAACCCATTACATATTTTTAACATTCAAATGATATTCCATCAATAATTTTGAAAACAAAATTAAATATATAACTACAATATTAAGGATATATGAATGACATGAATGTAATATAAGAAGTATATAGAAATTATAAAATAATGTTAGTTCAAAATACATAACATGTCAAAAAGATCAAAATTTTACCATGAGAAACAATCACTAATTTATTATTAATGTAAATAAACGAATATGAAGTTAGATTTTGGAACAAACATATTGAATATATGAAAAAATAATTAATTAAGATATCTGAGTAAATGTTTTAGTATGTAGACTATATAAATTAAAAATATGTACGAAAAATAAAATGATTCCTTAGTGGAGGAAAATTAAGATTAACCCTTACGTTTACTATTGGATTACAAAAAAGAAAACGAAAATAATATATATTTAACTTAAACAACTTTAAAAAAAATTTCGAACATTATCCATATCATTATTTTATACTCTTTAATTTTGAAACCTTTTATACATTTATTAGGTTATTATAGTTTACTTCCATCATTAAATGGTATTGATGTTGATGGTTATTTTCATGATATATAATATTTTCATCAGCCTCTATTTTTTGATATTAGGATAATTATACATATATTATATATGATCCAAGAGTAAATTAATTATTGTAATTTAAATATATAAATTTAATTCCATGAATTTTTATACATGATTTGTGAATATGGAATCAGTGACGACCTTGTTTATATATAATTGTACTACAAAATTACGTATGTTACTAATGATTTAACTATTAATATAACTTATCTATAAAAATAATCTTGTCATTCCATAATTTAAATTATTGAAATTAATTCTTATAATTACCTATTTTTTGATGGGACATAAAATAAAAAACATTATTGGGTGGAAATGATAAAACATATGTAGAATCATAAAACAATTTTCATTTTATATAAAATTAAATGCTGTTAGAAAATTATTCATAATTTCATAATAATAATAATGATAATAAAATTATGAATATAATATTTATTCATTAAATAATTATTTATAACCATCCATACATTCTTATTATAAAAATAAAAAATTTGGATCATGAATGTGGTAGTCCACAGGAATGCACAAACATCATTCCCTTTTTTTGAATGATGGTGGAGGGGTAGATAATAGGTTCACGATTTATATAATAATATTTGAGTATAAATATAATACTAACTATGTTATATTTGAATTATAGTGATAAATTTTTAGGAGAAATATATAGAATACTTGATGTGAAGAATTAATTATCCCTCATTAGGAAAATTGTAAATTTCTCTTATAAGAACAATTGAAAAAAATTATTTATTTATTTTCCTTAGATCATGTGATTTCGTATTATTAGGGAGAGATATATTAGAGGTATAATATGTAGGTATTCTATATGAATTAAAATTATTATAATTTATAATAATGGTTGGTGGAATTCACCATTTATATGAGAGGGGAGTGACACATTTATTGTATTATAAAAGTGGAATTCACTATTCAAGGGATGAAAGTCCATAATATTCAATAATAATGTTGTGATACGTTTGTATATTAGAAAGGCCAGAAATACACATGTGGAGAAAAATATTTAGTAATTTGATTCACTTACACATTTATTTTAACTTTTAACATAATTTAAATATTCAATGGTTTTTTAATTTTAAATACCGTTAATTTAATTTAATGAGATAAAATAAAATATACCTTAGTACATAATTTTACCATGATAATTAAAAATAATTAAATATTATTATTTAATAAATATTTTTTCGGTGATTGAGATTAATGTTAATATTTGTGTATAAAATTTAAAAACATATTGAAAATATATTTTAAGAGGAAAATTGTATGATTTAATGATGTTATCGATTTTAATTAATTTCATAAAAATTATATGGTTATTACTTGAGGGAAAATATGTATATCATTAAAATCAATCAAAAACAAAAATACATCATCTGAAGACTAAATTATTAGAAATGATAAAAAAAATTTATATGAATAAATTACAGCATTAGTTATTAAATGTTAGACATGATTTTTATAAATTCAACATTTAATATTTTCGTGAACCATTTTACTCTATAAATAGAATTTTAAATGGAAAATTATTTTAAAAAAATGTAAATGGAAACATAAATCATGATTTTCTAATCTATGTTACTATATTAGAAATAATATTATTTTTACTATTAACATAAAAATAGGCCATTCCACAATAAATAAATAAAATTATTTTACGATAATATTGACATTCAAAATTATAAATGATGTTGAAATTCCAAAATTGAAAAATTTATCATCTAATTTTAATTAAAATAATAATTTTTTGTAATAAGAACAATTAAATTTAATCATTAATTATTCATTATCTTATTGCATATCTACTCCAAGTTAAATAAATATAAATACGTTTGTGTTCATATTGATATATTTTGCATTATCAACGTAATCCTTCAAATGTGATGAAATTATATTATTATTATTAAATATTTTCTTAAAATAAATGGTTCATTAAAAAAACATGTAATCATTAAATATAATTAAATATTTATCCTGTAAATGTAATACCTTTTAATTGATTAGTGAACATTTATTTACTATTTTATTTATTATTAATATAATTTTATGAATAATTTTTATTAATATTTTATAGAATAATTTATTTTGGTGTAGTGCATGAAGAATTATTTTCAATATAGTTTTTTCTAAATGTAACATAATACAGATATTTCAGGGATTTAAAATTGAGACAACAAAAAAGTTGTTAATTATTCTCCTATTTTCCAAATTTCTAATAAAAATTATCATATTGTTAAAATATTATTCATCATGGGAATAGATCATTAAGAAATTGTAATGAACAACTCATTCACTGTAATTCATTAAACAAAAACAAATGTAATATAAACAAATAAATGAATATCTTTCTTGGTAACTCTATTATAAATATCAAAAAAATTGATACATTTTGGAAAGATCAAATAATTTACTTCTTTTATACATATTTAATAAATTATTTATCATTAATAAATTATTTATAATTAATATCAAATATATATTTTTTACATGTGTTCTTCAATATCAACAATTTTTTTGTCAATTCCCTTAAATAATATTATGGCAATATGTTGTATTTATATATCATTATCATATCTCATCTCATTGTTACCAAATAAATTTTTTTTTACGATTTACAACCCTTTTCTCTAAAAAACATAAAAATATTATTCTAATTTTCCTACCATCGTGAATTCATTGTGAGATTTATGCAACCACAGGTTTTGTTTTCTATGATCTAATATTTAATCAACAAAAATTCTATATGTGATAAATTAATATATAAAATACTTTTCAGTAAATATAGTATTCAATTCTAGAGTTAAAATTTTATAACATGTGATTACACTTCTATATATTTATTATGAGGTGTTGTAGGGAAAATTATTCATAAATACTGTTTACACATTGCACTAAACATAATGAATATTCTGAAAAAATTCATGTCAAAGGGATATTAATCCAATTAGAACTCATTATTCCTCATAAATCAACACCCCTTTATAATTAATTAATTATATCAATGAAATGGGTGATGAGGTATGAGTTTTAACCTCAAATTCCTTATTTATTTATTTTTGAAAAAAATTTGGATCTATATAAAATCAAAACTTTTGGATTAATATTATTATTTTTTAACTCCCCCTCAAGTCTTTAAATATATGTTTCATCATCATCGTTTGTTATTTTATCGTATTGTATTTATGATATCATTTACTGATAATCCACTAGATTAGATCAATTCAACATTTTTCCAAATATGAAATAATGTTCCCATTGTTAAAAATTCCATGTCACACTCAAGCCATGAAAACCTACTCAAAATCAATTCCTTAAAATGAAATAAAAAATATTAAACAAAAAAGACTAACAAAATAATTTAGAACTTCTTATCACATAATTAAAATTTAATGGTCTAAATTTTTTCTAAACCATGTCCCCTCTATAATTTCATCATTGAATGTATTCCCCATTATTCATTATCGATATTATTAATTTTGACTATACATTAGGAATCATGAATTTATTGATGGTTTCCACTCTATTATTTGGGATACTAAATGTTTTATACCAAAATGAGAAACATTTATCATCATGGAGAATTTTCACTTTACATTAAAAATATTCTTATTATTGAATCCTGTTTATATCCAATTTAGAATAATAACCAAGAATATCACATCTCCAAAATTTTGTTCAGGAATTATTTGGTATTTAATTTATTGAAATCTTATCATGATATTTATTATATTCAATTCTAATAACTTCATTCACTTTTTCACATACCTTATCTTGGTCTTAATACAGTCGTATTCAATTTTATAAGAGAGCAAGACAAGAAATTAAAAAATATTTTCAATCTCACACATTCTTTTCTGAATCACAAAATGGATTTATATATATATTATTTTTAAACATGTTAGACATTTTTTTATAATACTAATACAATTAAATATACATCCATAAATTTTCTATATATATTCATGGTGTGACCTCATTTCGCACAATATAAATTTTCCGTTATTTTGTCAGCAACTCTATCATTTATCTTCCTTAGATAATTATAGTGTTCATACTTCTTTAGATTCATTCCCAATATCACCTCAACAAAAAAATATAGTTCTTCTAGTATTAATTCATTATGAATTTTAGTCACATACATTGTTGGTTGTCATAGTTACACATCATTATAATGAACACTATGGTTTTATATTCCATAAAAACACATTATAATTTCATACTTGTTTATATATTAAAAATTAATCAAAAATGGATATATAATAATCTCATGATATCTCTCCCTCGCTATAAGAATTCATTAAAATCATAAATTTATATATTGTGCCAATTATATAAGTCATTGTTCTAAAACTCATAAAAATAAAAATAATGAATATTAAGACATGATCTCCTTCTTTTATGTTCATATTTTATAATTTTTTTATATTGGTAGTATTAATGCATTTTATCATTAATTTTAATTATATTTTATTGCCTTTAAGAAACATATTATAAATATATTTAACTATATATAATTTAATCCTAGAATAGGTTTAATTATATTTACTCATACTTGATTATTTTTTAAATTCTTAATATATAGTATATTAAAAATAGATTTATTATAATTATTTTATCCATAGTTTTGACAGTGAAAATTCATTTGATATTTTAATGGATTGATCATTCAATAATATCAATATATTTCCCACAATATTGGTTCCTTTTATTTCAATATTATATCTTAATGTTATGTCTACTTGAAACCTCATTTTCTATCTATTATGATTGCTGAATAGTGTCATTCATAAAATTTTTAATTTCAACACTAATCCAACACACATCAGCTAATATTGTTTTTGATCTTAGCTAAATATTATTATTTACAAATTTTATTTTATCACGTTATGATTATTACCTTACCATTTCTTCATTAACCCTCAATTTTTTATCATTATCGGTGAAAAATGTTTAGTATAATTTTATAAATGAAGGAATCAGTCATTCAAGAATATTTTCAGTCACTGTAATGACACGATATTTCACTATAATGTTTCAATGAGTAATTTTTATTTCAAAAGATTACACTATATGAAAAACCAAAAAAAATGAAAATGTGATTTTTTTGAAATGATAAAATCTATTTATTGAATTATAGGGTGTCAGTAAGCACTCATTTACGTGTAATTGGTTTTGTTCATCTATATTTAGGCGGGGGGTTCAAGACCATTTAACAATATAATTCCAAATTTGAGGAAGGTGTCCTTATATGATATTTATTTGATTCCAATTGTTTGGTAAACATATGCTGATTAATTGAAAGTGGTTATCTTTCATGGTGGTGGATCTAGGGACATTGGAAATACCATGTTTGTGGCCAAGGTTGGTGATGGAGTTTTGTGGTGGTAGATCATCGGTGCTACGACAACATGACATAGGCTATGGATGGAGATTCATATCTTCTGACGGGGTTGGGTGTTAGTGAATAGTAATGTTAAATGAGATAGGGTCATCAGATCATCATGGATTGAGGTAGAGTGCATTGTGTTGGACATGCATTGGTGCAGATGACCGGAAAAGCTAGTGTTGCTGGACAAAGTATTTGAGATCAAGAAATCCATTATAGTTGACATTGGATGGCAAACATGATGGGTCCCATTGTCCTGTTTCATGTTCTATAGACCATGTTTTGGGATTTAATTACCATGGGACTTAATTGCTAGGATATAAGTTCCCTTTTCCAATGAGAAAACGCGTCCATTAATTATTTTTTAAAACAAATGTACGCCATAAAAACTAAATAATTTCTAAAATGAGAAGGTAT
The DNA here is from genome assembly GCA_963277665.1 of Viscum album. Taxonomy (NCBI): domain Eukaryota; kingdom Viridiplantae; phylum Streptophyta; class Magnoliopsida; order Santalales; family Viscaceae; genus Viscum; species Viscum album. The sequence continues at coordinate 651,650,405 of OY728164.1, read as the reverse complement.
TAACAGGATAAAAAATATAAGATTTTTTTATAATAAATGTAATTAGTTCATTTAATACTACACGAATGAAATTTATATATTGAAAATAACTAAGAAAATAATTTTTTGATTATAAATTTATTTTCCAAAATGCAGTTATTTATTTTATGAACCTACAAATATTATGATTATATTACAATAAATTTATTTATAATATAAATAATATAATACCACAATATTAATTAATAATATATATGGTAAAAAAATGATGAATACTAAACATTTTAAAAATACTATATTCAATATGATATGGTATCAATTATATATTGATATTTAATTGAAGGATTGAATTATAAAAAATTACTTTTTAAATTGGGAAAAAATAAACATATTTATTGGATTAGAATCAATTTTATAAGTTGATGATAAATATTTGGTAATTTTTAAAATAATAAATATTTTTGTGAATAATGAGAAATATCATTATTATATATAAAATAACTATAATGAAATAATTACAACATAATTACAATGGATAAATTTATGAATTTATTTTATAAGAAAATATATATGTTATGTGATTTTATAATTTTAAAAAAATATTTTTAAAGCTACTTTCAACATTTATAATATAAATATATTTCTTTTAAAACAAATTAATAATTTATACATTAAAAATATTAAAATTAATTACTTTCAAATTTATAAATTTAACTAATAAAAATTTATTTCTAAAATTTATATTATGAGGTAATAATTATATAAAGAAAACCATGTAATTTTGTACATAAAGGAAAAAATTACATTAAAAACTAACAACTCTAGATATATTTGAATTGGTTATAATGAGTGTCCTTTATGTTATATTTCCTCAGATAATTAAAATATGTCTCTTATTTAGTTTTGGAGGTTTTTCGATACCATATATCTCATAAAATACCCCATTAAAACTCTTTGGATCCACATTCATTAAAATTTACATCCCATTATAGATTTTTATGGAGTTTACAAAAATGCCACTCCATTTTAATTATAAATTGGTAACTCCTCACCTCAGTTACCAACACATCAAAACCGATTAATACATAGGAAAATATTAATAATACTATCCTTTACACTTCTATACATAATAATGATGTTCAATCCTTCTCAAAACACTATCCCTCAATCTTTTATTCGCCTTCATAATGTTAATAATCCAAAAAGATATGTATAATTTTCTAAAATCTATTTGGGTTTTCTATTTCATTATGATCTTTTATTAATCACTAATTTTTAAAATCTCTTAATGATAAAATAATTTTTATTTTTTTCTAATATGTTTTTATAATGATGTTATATGAATTAAAATCCCTCCCCTATTCTATTACATAAAAGTAATAATTTAATCGTGTGACTGGTTGACTAACTTATTCGTTATGAAATTTTATTTTTTCATTAACTATATTACAAGAATTATCATATTGGGGAATTTAAAATATGATTTGATATTTGGTAAATATTTCAAATTCCTAAATAAAAAAAAATATTACTCTTTTCATGGTTGTATGGAAAATAATGTCATTACCAACACATATTTGTGAATTTTAGCCTCTATGGAACAGTCATTTTCAGTTTATCACTTCATCTCCGACCAACATGAATGTTCATGTGAGTTGTTTACAATTAAAAATATAATTTTTATTATATCATTAATGTTATATTTTAAAAAATAATACAAATTATAATTATTATAATAAACAAATTATTATTGTAAACTCACTCATGAAAAATATGCATACATAGAAGAAAATAATTAATTTAGTGTACACAAAATTTTAACAACAAATTTTATTCTAAAATATCATTTATATTTATCATATATCACCCAAATAAACACTAATTTTTATCATTAGGATAAATTTATAAATATATTTTGAAAAATGATATCACAATCATCAATAATCATAGTACATTACTGATTTAGAGTGGTTTTCCACCTCCATGAAATCTCATAAGGAAATATATAATGGATCATTATAAGAAAAATATTATAAAAAGTCATAAATATTTAAATATTATTTATAGGTTTTTTAAATAATAAATTAATATTTCACTAATAATTTTTGTGAACACACTTTATATGATGAATATCACATGGAAATATTCGTTGTCAACATTATATTCTAGGATATGTACTTAAGTACTAATTAAAGGAAAATAAAAAATTATAAAAAAATATAACTCATATATTACATTATATTTCAATGATGAACATTGGATTAAAAAAATAAAAACAATTCGTCCCTTGTTAATATTCAACAAATTGATAAGTCCATAAGGACCTAATTTTGATAAATAGGTAAAAAATAAAAAAAATACATATAAATAATGATATAAAATGAATATTGTGAATATTATTACGTATTAATATGGTTATAAATTATTAATCTATTATATTTATGTTTTATATATCATTCTAGTGAATAATTGACTGTGTGAATATATCATAATGGGTTTTTAAATGAGATTTTAGTTCCCTAGGACATGATCAAATTTCACTATATGAATCCCATTAATATCTAGAAATAACAAATTAATTCCACATTTAATAATGATCCTTTTATTTCTATAGATATTATATATTATATTTATTATTATCTATATTTTGGGGTTTTTATTAAAATTATAAATTGGTTGTAAGGGGTTTTAATTCTTCAAATCTCTTTAATGGTTCATAATCACTCATTGTTATGTTATCATTTTAGAATAAAAAATTCAAACATATTTATATATTTTTGTTTATTAAAACAATAATTATTTTCATAAATAATGACTCAAAATAAATCCATTATCACTTTTGATTAAGTTTTTTTATAAAACAAAATTTCTATTAAGAATAATTTTAGTTAATTCAAACAGATTTTTCATCTACTTATATTTTTTACATTCAACTAATGTTTCCCTATCATTTTTGTAATGATAATTTAAATTATTTTATATTATTATCATTATTATATTTTACCCATATAAAAAAGGTAATTTAATGTTCTTTTTTTTATTTGGGCTTTTAAATAATAATATTTCAAAATATTTAAAAATAATTCACCATGTAAATAAAAAATGTTTTTTTATAAACTATAATTTTTTTAATAAAATTTTTCTATTTCCAATGATATTTTATTGGGAACTCATTAGAATTTTGTTTTTAAATGTATTATTAATAGTTTATATTTTTTAAAAAAATTCACATCATCGTTACTGTATTTTAGTGAGTGGTTTTGTAAAATCTTTATTACTTTCCCATGAATTTTTACATCACATATTTTCACTTAGTAAATCTTGTTTCATTCATTGTTTATATTTAATTATTATATAATTCATTTTAAAAATTGATATTCTTTATATCATTTGATCTCTTACGTTTATGTTATATGATATTCCTTTGAATGTATAACAAGCCTATCGAGTTTAAAAAGGATTATTGTGATATGTTTATGATTGTTTTATATGGAACATATATGAATGAATTGTGGTGTGTGGGCCAATGTGTCCAAAATGTCTTTTGGTAATTTTTATATATAATGAGATATTCAATAATTGATGAAATAATTATTTCACACAAGCCTGAGGAAATTTGTTATATTATTTTTCTTATTCATTTTCTTACTAATGTTTTTCATAGTCATCATAATAATAGCTTTTCTCACACAAGTATTCCTACTATAATAGTTTTTTCCCATTTACAAATTTTGTATCATGTTATACCAAATTCAATGAGGTATATAATACCCATGAACAGATATATTTTCATAATTATTTTCTATTTTTATGTACACATTAATATAATATCATCCTCTCATTCTTTTTTATTATTAAAATGTTTTTTATCCATGTCAAAAAATTTACACATACTTAGTGATCTAGTTATGATATTATGGTGATATATCATATTTTATTATAAAAATATATGATATTATGATGCCTATTTCAAACAATTTCATCAGGGTATACATTCTTTTGTCGATGGCACAAAACTGTTGGCCTACATTCCTAGTTTCCAATAGAGGGAAACCAGTGTCCCTCATTCAGCGATGTTTTTACGTTGAACGAAATAAGATGATGGGAAGTGGTCTTCTCCTTCTGTGGATTCCTCCAAGGAAATAATTTCCTAGTCCTTGTCTCCCTTAGACATTACGAAGTTGTTCGTGTAATTCTTCCTCAGTGCAATGTATTCAGGGATGATGGTTAATTACAATGCTTCTGGAAGGACATTACAGGGGGTCATGTCCGTGCAGAATCCTTCGATGATGTGATTTTTCATGTTGGAAATTACTAGCATGTCTAGATACTAATAAATTGATACCTAAGGTCTTCAAACACATATGATAGAGCTTTTTTAGTGAAAAAAATTGTGAGTGATACCACATTGAGTGTGGTGAATTATATTCCATAGGCATGTCCCTAAGGATTTCATGTTCTTTTTTGTTTAACATAAATACTATCACAAGTCTAATATATAGTGGAGATTATTATGAAAGAAACCTATCCTCCGAGGTTTTCCTCAGGCATATCATGTTGAACCTGAGGTAGTCTATGATTCTAATGTCTTGCAGAGATGGAATGAGAGTGATCATACTATCCCATAGTGACAGATCTGATTGTGACATCCTTAGAAGGGAGCATCTATAATTTTTACCATATGATTGACCTGCATTGCACTAATGGAGGATCTCAGAACGTTCACCTCAAAAGGATGACACCATGGTTTACCATAGTTTGGTATTGAAACTCAGAGAGGCTTCCTAATACATTGTGTAGATGAATGGGATAAAAACCCATGTAGTTTTAAAGTTTGTATCACGGTGTTGGGGTGAACATAATGGGAAAATAACCTATTTCATTTCACAGATTATAGGTGGTTATAATTCAATGTACTACAAGGAGATGTGAGGAGTTGGATGACAGTACCTAACTACGATTTGGCGGCTCATGTAAAACTATGATAGATGATGGATGGTTTGACTCCATCGATTATATGAGTGAGGAGAAAACAATGTGACTATTATAGTGGTTTTTGGAATGGACAACGAATAGGCAACCCACACATCCCTGTGATAGGAAATCAAAGTCCACATTGCTCGGTATGGTGATGGGACACCAGTGGAGGTGGCCCGTGAGAATGGATGCATGGATGTGATATGGGATATGTTGATCCTCGGAGAAAGGGTATGATCTTCCTCAATCATATCTGCTCAACGGAAAGACCAGGATAAGGCATTGATGATGGGAATATTCCTTATAGAAGATTCCTAAATATCTCCGTGGTAGGGAATAATAGTCCTCATAGTTCAAGATGAGTCATGGAATTGGGGTGTATTCAAAGGAAAATGACCCGAAAACATGGTGAGGGATATTCGTGGTTATTGGACTAATATTTAGTATGATTCCAATAATTGATGGACTCTGGATGTGGGTCCTAACAATGGGGACATAAAATATTACTTGTATTTGGGGTTGAACCTCATGGATGCTTCCAATGTACCCTTTCTAGGAATCATGGATCAAAACCCACCTAGTTCAAATAAAATTTATTATGTTTGGGGTTGAACCTCTGGGATTCTTCTTATGTACACTACCTACGAGACATGGATCAAAAGCCACATATTTTGAATGGGTGTACTATTTTTTATAGTTCATCCTCAGGGAGGCTTCCTACATACCTTGTATAGGAGAAGTGGATCAAAACCAACATAGTTCATATATGTTTACTTGTGTATGGGGTTGAACCTTAGCGAGGCTTCCTATGTACCCTACATAAGATATACAGATCAATATGCTCGTACATTGAACCCATACATTTTAACATCATGTAGGATGGTAGTGAACTGATGTAAAGTGGTCGAGAATAATGGGTGATGGGATTGATCCTCATGGGGGATTCCTACGTACCTTTTCAGGAATGGGAAATGTTCAAATTCCTTGTTGTTAAGTGGGATGAGGAATATAGAGTACAAACTATGTTGTCCCAAAAAGTGTTTCATGGTTGATTATTACTCTAAGATCATGTGAGTCATACATGGTTTGAGAACCAAGATGTATAAAAGACATGAGGATCACATCACGAAATATTCTTCTGTGATGAATGGAGTCGGTATTACATGTGGTATGCACCCCCGAGAGATGGATATTGGGAATTAATAAAGGATGTAGCCCCAATGAAGATAAAGCCCAAATAGAGAGGGAAAAGGTATCAGGAGTCCCATGTTCTCATATCTCTTCTAACCATTTCACATGGAAGAAGTGAGGAGGAGCAAGGGCCATACCGTCTGAAAGAAAGGCTAGATGGATTTAACATGGATGGTTTCCCTCCACCATGGATATATTTCATTATATGTAAGGAATATCTCATTCAATGTGAGGAATATAACGACCTAATTTTATATGAATGGAAATTACTTTATTATATATATTTTATATAATCACATGAAATCGAAAAATAATGATCTTATAAGTGTTATTTTACCTTTAAACATAATTTTTTCAATTATTTTTTTGGAATTTTGAATATCTGACGTACACGGTTGCGTCTAGTAAGTTATGTGTAGTCTGGTAAGAAAAACATAATTTGTTGTGAATAGTAACTTAACCATATAGATAGTGACATACCATTATGAATTGTAGTATACCATAATTAATAGAAACCTTACCTATGATAGTATATAAATAATATTCAAGGGAATGTATGATGTACCTATATTTTATAATAGTTAAGTTAATGTTTTCAAAATTGGTTTTTAATAATAAATTGTAATTTTAATTAAATATTAAATTAACAAAATTTAGAAAATTATTTTTTATAAATGGATTTCATTTTTAGATTATATGTGTTGAAAATGGTAATGTTTAATATTTGGTATTTATCTAAAATACTTGATTTTTTTTATGAAGAGTAAAATCCAATAATTCACAATTAATGATAAAACCTGAATTTTTTGCATTATACTTGAGCCATGGATGATGAAAAATTCCATTGTTTCCAACTCACATGAATTTATTAATATTATTGGTCATTTAATAATCAATATTTATTGCCTTGTGGTAAATTAATAATTAAATTATTTATAAATCTTTATTACCCTCATCTCCTTCACAATAAACCCCCACCCCCACCCTCACTCCCTCTTCTCTCAACTCCTCTCATGCCTTGTGCCTTGAATATAATTTGCCCAAATATCAACCCAAGCTTATAACCCACGTCCAAAGGCCTATAGTGTCTTCAAAATACAATAACCTCTCCCATTTAAAGATTATAAATGGAGGTAGACTAAATAGTTAAATTCAACATTCCAATTCTTTTATTTCTTTTATGTTCTTTTATTTACATGTTTCTTTCATCAACTCCCTTCACCAAATTGGTATGATAACTACAATAACATACATATACTTGAATTATATTATGTTAATGGTATATTTCATTATATATTATCCTTTCCCCGTATTTTATTTCAAATAAATGAAAAGACCGTTTGAGATGTGTTATTTTAGCACATTCAAGGAAAACAATTTATCAATTTCTATTATCGTAATTTTTTCAGGCCAAAAAACTATTTTTGTAATGGATGAACTAGATATTTATATATTTAAAATATTATAGTTATGTTTTTTAATCATTAAGTATAAATGGTATTGTTATATAAATAAAAACATGATTGTTGTAATAAAAACCCACCGATTAACAAAAATGGTTGTCCCTATGGTTTAATATAATAACCCGACTTCACTCTAAGGAACCTAATTAAATTTGAAACCATGTATTGTCCTGTATTTTCAAAAATATAATATAAATTCATTTATAGACATCCAATTTCATCTTACATATTTATTTAAACAAGAATATAAGTTAACGAGTCATTGAAACCCAGTATGGAAGTGGAATAGATCAATGATGTTGATCCTTATAAAAAATCAAAAAAGGAAATGAATAAAATAAAAAGGGTTATAAAAAATCAATTACATATATAATAGTTAATTTAATTATTAATAAACAAGCCTAATTAGTTTTTTCAGGTCTTTAATAATAATTGGACAACACCACCAGACTTAGGACAAGGTATCATATCCATTTCACTCTTAATTAAGATGTCCTATATGACATGAAATTTTATGAGTAATCCCAAATTATTGGGTATGATTTAAAACCTCCCCCATAAATCCTTCATGATTTATATTTTATTAGATACCTGTTTTCACCCTCATAAATCCCTCTAAGGTATATCTGACACCATGCTTATAATCCTTAATGAATTCTACCCGAACCTCCTTCGTTCATTCTGGTTTCCTTTTTTTTTATTATATCAAAACAGAGTTAATATATCTTTTTATATACATATTATAAATTCTGTTTAGTTGTAAAAAATCATTTATAAAGACCATATCATCACCTACATTTGAGTATATACATGTTTATAAAATATTTCATCCTAAGTACTTTCTGATAAGTAAACTTTATTAATGGTAACTTCCGGAATTTTTACCCAATATTAAGCTCACTCTAAACTCTATTTTAATTCACCATTGTATTTATAAAATAAGTATATTTATTATGAAAACCTTCTTGTTTCAATTCTGGTTTTATATAAATGATTTACATCTTTTATATTTTTAAATCACTAAAATATGTTCCTTAAAACAACACGGAAATGATTTATTGCTATACTTTTTCAAATAAATTTCCTACATATTTCACTTATGTTTGAAATGACATGCCATTATTTATAAAGATATTTAATTAGAAATTCCATGTATGTTTCAATTCATTTCATTCGTTGAAACAATCATTATATGCCCATTTATTTTTCTTTTTGTCTTGATTGTGGTGCCTAATTCATTCCTTGGGTAACCCTTTTCTTTATGTAAGATTTATTGTGTGTAATTATTTATGTAGAAAAAATATTTGTTCACTATAATATTGGTGTGCCTAGATAGTGATCTAATAAATTGGGTAAATATAAGTCTCCTAAGATTCTATGTGAAATGAGATTGGCAGTTATCCTTAACCCATTCTACTATGGGAAACAGGATTGGCCGTAAGCCTTGAACCGTACGACTATGGGAAATGGGATTGTCATATAACCTTGTCTCATACTAAATACATGGTTTATATTCCATCAACATTTATATGATTCCATATTTATATTATCCAATGCGTCTATGTTATGATTTTTCCTGTTCCATGTTTTTTTTCATTATGTAATACTTCCTAACTCATGTGCTTAGGCTTTATTCTTATGTTCACACCCTTACTGGGATTTTTAGTTCATCACTATGATCATGTGATACCTAGGGTTCCCTATGTGGATGTATGGATTCAAGGAAAGATAACATATTTTTATGGAGATTAAATAAAGAAGTGTTTTTAGACCAATGTTTTGTGTTTTATATAACTAGTCATCATAGATGTTAGAGACAAAGATACTTTCCTTTTAATTTGGGGAATAATTAGGATTATAAACATGTAATGTTATATGTAAACATCTAGGGATTCCATAGTTGTTATAGTAGGATGGTCTTGTTATTTTTGGAGATTAATGATAGATCACATTAGTGAGAACCTTTAGGATGAGATGAAATATTAGAAATAAACACTATGTTTTGGTACAGATAGAGTATGTGGTTTATAAAAAAAGTTCACCCATGTATAGATACAATCAGTTAGAGGCAGTTCATGAACAGATTTACCTAGGAGTGAAATCTCCGATAATGAGTTTCGGACAAGACTGGAGGTATCTAGGAACAAGAAAATATGCATTACTGCACTCTTGTTTTGACACTCCCATGGTATATGATTTGGTAAATTCATAAGAATAGTATAAACCATAATTAAGGGAACCCAAATTATCCCATATGATTACATGTTACAAGATAGATCATAAATAACATTGATCGAGGCATAGAAAGGCATTATTTAAGGAGATATGTGTAATTTGTATGTTCTACCTTTAATGAAATTAGTTTCCCCTTGTGTCATATTCATCCCAAAATTCCCTATTTTTTTGATTCCAATGGTGAGTAAAAGGATGAATCAGGTTAACAACTGATGTAAAGGGAAATATGATGTCTGTCGAAATGAGACCCCTTATCAGATGGGACCTCAATAAGGACGTATCGTGATTATGCGAAACTAGTTATCAAAAATCACGATTCACAATTGTTACTTTGTTGAATCACCAGTGAAGCCAATGAAGTGGAAGATGAAATATCATGAAGGTGAATCTGATAAAGGTGAAATGGGAACAAAAACCCAATTTCTATTATGCATCAACTGTTGAAAGAGGCAATAAGGGAAATATCACCAATGGACTGGGAGATGTTTTCAGTACGGAAAGATTGGGCACTAAATACCAAATTACCACGAAAAAATGAATAATGTGGTGACTGAAAAAAAAAGATTCATATATGTCATCATTCATTCTTCTATGTAATTAATGTGTAGAAGTTGGACAATAAATAATATGATTCTATATTGTAAAGTTTGAAAAGCCTTATGAGCCTCAACAATCTCCATGATCACGGGATCTTTGAAGGACCTATGCTAAGGTGGATTATGATGAAAAAATTTCATCTTACCACTACTTCAATGTATTATATGTCATAATGTATTTTAATTCATATATTATTATTATATCTTTCATGTTTTCCATGTACATGGATTCACCACTATAGGTGATACTATATCAATAAAGAATGATTCTATGAGTATTCTATTGAATGCTGATGTTTATGGGAAGGTTATTCTTGAAAATATTATATATCTTCCTTTGGTGTATTTTGAATAAAAATGACAAATTGATTGCCTATGCCTCAAGTCAGATGAAAATCCAGGAGAAAAACTATCACACACATGATATATAGTTGGACACTGTGATCTTGGCATTAAAAATATGGAAAGATTATCTTCATGGGGAGAAGTGTGAGATATATACTGAACACAATAGTCTAAAATATATATATTAAAACAATAAGATATTAATACCCGCAAATAAATATTAACAGATATCACTAAGGATTATGGATTCTCAATCAACTATAATCCCGGTAAGAAAGAGAAGGTGCAAGATGCTCTAAGTAGAAAGGATTCTACATCATTATCAATGATGAGAATTGAAAAGGATATGATCTTCATAGATTTTTAAAAGATGGACATGGAAATTATTAAAGGTGGAACATCTTGAATCATTTCTCAAATGATTTCTCAATCATCCATCATGGAGAGAATATATAATTCTCAGAGAAATAATGTAGACAATATGAATAGGTTGGAAGCTATTTGAAAAGGGAAATCCTCATAGTTCAAGGTGGATGAAGAAGGATTTGTATGATTTGGGTCAAGATTATTTATACAATCCAATCCATATATTAAGAAGGATCTCTTGAATGTTGCATACATCTCAACCTTCTCTATCCACCTAGCGAGTACAAATATGTCTCAATAACTCTAAGAAAAAATTTTGTGGGACAATATGAAACGGGAGAATGTTGAATATACAACAACGTACCTAGTATTTCTTAAAGTGAAGGCTGAGAAAAAATATTCTAAAGGTATGATGAAACCACTACCCATAACAACATGTAAATGGGAGAACATTACCATGGACTTTGTCAATGGAAGTCCATGTACATCCTGACGAAATAATTCTATATGGGTCATAGTGGATATTCTTAACAAAATAGCTCACATTATCAGGATTTGAGAGGACATATCATTGGATGAACATGTATCGATTTATATAAAAGATATTATAAGGCTACAAGTCATACCACTATCTATTGTATCTGATTGTGATTCAAGAATAACCTCGATGTTTTGGAAGGTCTCCAACATGATATAAGCACTGAATTAAACATAAATCCGGCCTATCATCCATAAAATGATGTTTGATATGAGCAAACTAACCAGACACTAGAAGATATGTTGAGAAAATGTTTTATGGACATCAACCAAGGATGGAACCGACATCTTCCATTGGTTTAATTCTCTTATAACAACAATTTACACTCCATCATCCGAATGGCACCATATAAATCCCTTTATTAGAAAATGTGCCAAAAATTAGTGTGTTGGGATGAAGTTGATGAACATAATATGCTAGGACCTAAAATGGTCAATGCAAATTTGGAGAATGTGAAAACCATTCAGAATCATATCGAAGCATCACAACGTCGTTAGAAATGTTATGCATAATATATTTGATAGTATGTTTCGTTCAATGTTGGAGGCATTGTATTTTTGTGAATATCTTTGTGTAATAAAGTCATGAGGTTTGGAATGATATGAAAGCTATGTCCTAGGTACATTGGCCCTATCATGATTACTGATTATGTTTTGGCTTTGGCCAATCGACTAGAACTACAACATACCAAGGCCAAAGTATATTATGTCTTTTATTCATCTATCTTAAAGAAGTATGTACAATACTCTTCACATGTACTTTCTTCAAAGGTGGAACAAGTGGAGAATGATCATTCTTATGAAGAGTAGCCAGTGATGATCTAGGATCATTGAGATAATTTTCAATATAACATTAATACTCACCTGGTCAAGGAACTATGGTGAAACCATAAGTACAATGAGGAAACATGGGAACTGGAGGAAGCAATGAATAAAAAGTATTTGCAGCTATTTACAATATAGAATATAAATCAAAATTTCGAGGGAGAAATTTAATTATGGGAGATGAATGTAATGAAATATTGTTTTATAAATCAAAATTCATTTTTTATAAATATTTCATATAATCACACGAAATAACAACATAATGAACTAAATGCTCTATCAACCCTTTAAACATAATTCTGTCACTTCTGTGTTTGGAAATTCAATAATTTGACACAAACGATTCTGTTCAGTTAGTTATTTATTGTCTAACAACGACAAATTGTTTTTTTGGTGAATTGTAACTTACCCTTATCAATATTTTCATACACTTATGAATAGTGATATTACTTAATGTATAGTAACTTTACCAATGATAGTATATTAATTTGATTCAAGTGAACGTATGATGTACCTATATTTTAGAATAAGTAAATGAATATTTTAAAACTGGTTTTTTATTAATAAATTATGATTTTATTTTAATATTATAATAATAATATTTAGATTTTTTTTGAAAAATGGATTTAATTTTTGGATTCTACATGCTGATAAATGGTTAGGGTGAATTTTAAAATAAATGAATTTTTCAGGAATAGTAATATACGATAATTCACAATAAATGTTAAAACTTGGATTTTTGTATCATGATTGAGTCATGGATGATGTAAATGGACATTAGCTAGAACTCACATGCATTTATTACTATTTTTGGTCATGTAATCATCACTATTTCTGGTCATTAGGGAACATAATAAAATAATTATAAAAAATTTAAGAAAACCCTCCTCTACTCCACTACACACACCTTACTCCCTCTTCTCCTCACTCCTCTCAAGCCTTGTGACTAGCCAGTATTATACCTAAATGTCTCCCCAACCTCCTCCCCCACATCCAAATTCCTATAGTCTCTTCAAAATACCTAAACCTCTTCCCTTATAAGGTTCTCAATGGAGGTATACTCAAGAGGTAAATTCTTCTTTCAAATTATTTTATTTATTTGAAGTTAATTTCTATTCTAGTGTCATTCCTCACCTCCCTTTAACCAAAAGATATGATAACTGAGTCAAATACATGTACTAGAAATATATTATGAAAATGGGATACTTCATTATATTATCTATTTTCCCCATATTTTATTTGAATGAAATAAAAACATTGTTTGAGATGTTTTAAATTAGCACATTCAAGGACAAAAATTTATAAATTTATATTACCATCTTTAATTCTGGTCATGAAACCATTTGTGTAATTTTTGAACCATATTTTTATATAAGTAAAATATCCTTTTTAATGTTATGTAATACAAGTTTTCAAATGGTATTAATTTATAAATAAAGACTCTTTTGTGGTAATCAAAACCCACCGATTAACAAAAATGATTGTCTTTAAGGATTTATATAAACATTCGACTTCACTATAAGTAACAAAATCAAATTGGAAACCATGAAATCGCTTATATATTACTAATATCATGTAACCTAAATTATGGAAAACATATCTAATATTACATGTTTATTCAAACATGAATAAAAGTGAACCGGTCATTGAAACTGTGTTAGCAATCAGACCTGATAAATGAAATTGAACTTTATAACCAATAAAAATGGTCTTCAATGAATTAAATGGTAATAATAAATCAATTAAATATATAATTGGATCTATAATTATTAATTAATAATCCTAATTTTTTCAGTTCATTAATAAAAAGTGGATAACACCATTGAACGTAATGTATTGGATCCTCTCCATTTCACTCTTAATCAAGATTTCCACTATTCGATGTCATTTTATGTGTAATCAGATTTGATTTAGTATTTTTTATGAAATACCAAATTTGTCCCTCATGATTTCTAAGTGACAATAATTGCATTTTTACTATAATAAGGCCCTCTTTGGTTCACCAGAACCCATGTCATTAATCAAAAACTAATTTTACCCGAATCTCCTTTGTTCTTTCGTGTTTCCTTATATTCCATTATATAAAAATGTAGTTACCTTATATATTTATTTAAATATACAGAATGATGGTTAGTTTTACAAAATTCATTTATCAAGACCCTCTCATCTCACTATTTTGTGATATAAATATTTTAAAAATATTTCATCCTTAGTAATTTACAATAAGCACACCTATTTTAATGGAATTTCCTAAATATTTACGAAATATAGAGTGAAATACATCTTATGTTAAAAATCTCCATTGACTATATAAAATAAGTATTTTTATTATGAAATCATTCTCGGTTCAATTTTGGGTTTATATAAAATATTTCCCTCTTTTCTATTTTAAAATATCAATATTATTTTACATTAAACTGGAAAAAAACAATTTAATAATAAAATTTCTAAAATAAATTTTTTAAGTGTTTTCACATCTATTTTAAATCACTTTCCACGATTTATAACTATTTTTATTTATCAATGTCCTTATATTCTATAATTACGTTCTTTTATGTACCGTTTCATTATACGCCCATAGGTAATGCTTTATGTCATGATAGTGGTACACAGTTCTTTTCATGGGAAACCCATGTGTTTATTTAATATTGATTATGTTTAATTATATATGTGAAAAAATAATCATAAAATGTAAGATGGGTGCACACATTTAGCGCTCCAATTCATTGCATAATGTTAAGTCTCGTGAGATGCTATGTGAAACAATATTGGTTGTTAGACTTGACCCATACTACTATGGGAAATGATATTGATGGATAGACATGACCCATACTTGTATGGGAAACGTTATTGGAGGTTATCCTTGACTCGTAATAAAGACATTATTTATTTTTCATTATCATTTAAATGATTCCATGTTTATATGATCCCACGTTAATATGTTATGATTTCATATGTTCCATGCTTTTGATATCTTTATGTCATGCATCCTAAATAATGTTCATAAGAAATTTTCTTATGTTCATTCCCTTAATCGGATTTTTATCTCATCCCTTTGTTCATGTCTTCCCCAGGGTGCCCTATGAAGAAGTTAGGTCTCAATTGATGTTATGAGTTTTTTATGCAGATTAAATAAAGTAGTGTTTTCTTATCCCCACGTTTTCTGTTTTCTGTGCCTAGTCTTCAAAGATGTCATACTTCATGATCCATATCTTGAGATATGATGAATATTAATTCATCAAAACATTTAATATTATATGTAAATTTCTTGGTCCTCTATAAGGAATATATCACTCTCGTGGATAAGAGAGGGTGTGAAATATGTCTGAGGTGGGGCACATCATGTATATTTCATGGAGATAGGTTACAATTTAATGTAATGATATTTGGAAAATGATGATTAACTTTTTAACTTCATGAAGCTCAAATGATGATTATTTACTCCACACCCCTAGGAATTATATAATAGGCAAGCATTAACCCTTGGTGATGTAATAGTACCAACAATGTCATTGTGAGAAGAGGTTCTGGAGTGATCCATTTAGGGGCTCACGTTAGTGTGTCTATGGGATGAAGCATGATCCACTGATGTTCCTCTATGAATACGCATTAGACAATGTAACGTAATGTGAAGAATGACCCAAAGGAAGTTGAGATCACCTCATACAAACCTAGTGTTCTGTATGGAAGAAATTGTTTTGAAGAAGATTGGTTCACAAGAAGGGTCCTTTTGAAGCTATGGTGCTCTACCAATTGATGAGACACCATGAAAGGGTATGCTTAATATATTGGAGTGGCCAAGCGTGGGAATGAAATTTCAATGTGTATGAATAGTTCTTCTCAAAGTGAACATGATTCTACAATGTAGGATATCATGGATCGCGGGTACGTTTCAAATTCCATCATTTCAAAAAAAATTACTTCGTTATGCGCATTGATCCTGTCTTATAATGGGGTTTACATATGCATGGAAGTTACTTTGAATAGCATAGTTGAATTGCATTTTCATGAGTTCTCAGAAGAATCTCCTTCAATGGGGATGCCATGTGGTCTTCATGAAGGGAATACCTACATAAATATGGGTTTAATATGGTTAATGTTAAGGGTATTAACCATATGGGTTTTGGGGAAGCCTGTTATTTATTGTAAAGTGGTGTAACGAAGCTCATAGATCAGGTTGAGATGGAATTGGGCCTCAAAACTAGAGGTAGATCCACCATGTTCTTCAGACTCGTGGGGATCTCTGCAAGTTGCTTCACAGAACTCACGGAGGGGTCTAGTCTGTGCATTGTAGTCGTTGATATGTTTTTCACCTATTCTGAATTGGTGTGAAGATCTTTATCATGGTTGTCATAGTCATAGTGTGCCATGTTGGCTACTTCGCAGTAGCAGGTGAGGAGGATTTCCCCGCTTCTTTTCACTGATCACATAGTTGGAGGGGCATTTTTAAGGAATCTCTATGATGCATGTTTCCTATAAATTTTTTGGGTTTTTGTTTTCCCAAGGGACCAATTTTGGTGCAAAAAAATTCCCCCCATCATAATGGGAACCAATAAGAAACGAGGTTCATATTCTTATAGTACTTCTCAAATATAATAATACATTACAATAAAAATGAGATGTTAGTGCACAAAGAATGGTTCAAGTTCATTATGGAACACACAAATCTTGGTGATCATATCATACAAATAGAGTGATAAGATCACTTGTTACTCCACATATGCTTCCAAATTTTCTTATGTTCTCTCTTGATTCATGATTAATAGGGCTCTCCGCGATATTGATTTATGAATCTAGACTCTAAGAACTGGTGCTAACCAATACTACTCAATGATATGTGGAACCACTATCCATGGATTCTTTGTGTTGCATTGTGGGTCTTTTACTTCACAGCCGCACACTTCATGAACTGAGCATTATGATAAGGCTCAATGATTGTGCTCCATGGCCGACCTTTGCGAACAACAAATAGAATTTCTCTAATTTCTTGATCGAATGAAATGGAATACCAGGATGTTTTCTAGGCATTCCTTGTGGTAGTTTCCTAAATGGATGAAATAGTGGACAACATGGGCATTGGTGAATAAGTGTGTCACAACATGGACCTTGAATCACTGATGGGGATTCTAACAGAGGTCCATAAGAACTATCCCCTTGGGATGATATTTTATTTTTAGGGATTTGATTCAAGAGAAGAGGTCTTCATCCCGATAGTTGTTAGGGATGAACCAACTGACTGGTTTCGGAGAACCCAATTCCAATATTAGTGGTTCAAGGATGTTGATGTCCATATTTGGCCCAATCATGCATCTATCACAAAAAAAATTATCCTATAAAACAACATCCATGATGTTGAAGAGAAGGAGATACCGGCCCAGATGTCCACTCCACAATATCACTCTATCCGGAAGGAATCTTTTCGAACTTTTCAAAAGGGATGGACCTATGAGTGGGACCTACTCTAGGTAAGAAAATTCATAGATGACCGGGCCTTATCCTATATGGATTTTGAAACCTATGATGATTTTGGAGATGATTTGAGGTGAGGGGCTTATATGAGGTAGAAAAGGCTTCTCAATCCTATATATTCAAGCTAAAGATTGTGATACCATAACTTTTGTGTAGTTGGACACCAGGGACTAACAATATCCATCTTCATCCTGGGGAATTTGATATCAGCCTATTGGACATCCACAAGATCTCAAGCATTCCCATTCATGGGGATATTTATCAGAAATTCCTCTCAATAAATAATGTGTTGGAAGAGGAGGGGTAGATTATAAGTCCTCGACCTTAAACCTTAATTAATATTAAATTAAATGAATAGTTCCCATTGAGGATCTTTTCAGGTTTAGAGTTTTAGGTAATTAGGAAATAACTATTGCATCTCAAAAGATTACAAAGTAGAAACTTTTACTAAGATTCCATAAAATAAAAACTCTTAAAAAGAAACATGTACAATTCCATGTTTTGGGTTACATGACTTTCCCTTGATCCCATCCTTGACCCTATTCCACATTAAGTCCTGTGAAAAACATTTCAAAAACTTGGGATGAGAATAAAAAGCTCAGTAATGGATACACAAAGAATGAAAACTGTTAGTTTTTCGAAACAACAAGTAAACCATGTAGACTTTATCAAAGTAATACTTTTCACTTTTTCTAAGTAGTAAAAAAACTCTTCACTGAATAAAATTTCATTACTTACCCTTCTATAACCAAAAGATTACCATAAAACCCATATAAAGATCACATAATATAGAAATGTAACTTGGGACATAAACATACTTCAGTGGAATAACCATAAGGTCGAATTCCACGCATACCACTTAATGGAATAGCCATTCGGCCAACTTCCATACATACTTAATGGAATATCCATACGGCTGACTTCCATACCCAATGCATTGGAGGTTATAACGTAACCACCCGTCCTGGTATTCATGGCACCAACCGTCATATGGTTTATCACGTAAACACCCGTAAAATGTCCAAATACCATCATTACACATAAAATATTGAAAATATAAACATTTCAATAATAAAATTTCATTTTAAATAAAAATAATTAATTCCCAGATAATGAATTAATCAATCCATTTCCAAAAATCATTAAAAGAGATTTTTGAATCAAAGTGTCCCATACCAATTTGAATCTTTTATTGGAATTATTATTTTAAAACATTAATGTCCATATAAATAAATACTGATTTTTTTTTGAAATCATGGACATTAATGATAAAGATTTAGAATAATAAATCTTTAAAACATTTAAAAAGAAATTTTTGTTAAATAGTTTTTACCAAAATGAGAGACTCTTGAATACAAATAATAGCAGAATAACATTTAATCCGAACATTATAATATCATGAGAATAAAGGGATTCATGATATAAATGTCAAAGGATAGTATACACAGCATATAAGATTTAATTAGTGCATGACAACAATGAAGTCTCCAAAGAAATGTAAAATGAGATGAAATCCATTATAAAGAAGGTATCCTTAAATTAATGATAAATCAATCTCATAATTATGTGTGAAAAATATAAATACACACAATATAAGTGGTTATTAAGTGAAAAACAATCAAAGGTTATTGACACATATTCAAAGGATGAAATATTCAATAACTACATGTTGAACCCAAAGAAATCGAAATTGGGTTAAGAAGTTCCCTTGGTAAAATTCGACATCCTAACAGCGTCACATAAAATTTTACAAAAAGTGTTGATGAGAGAGATAAAAGGGATCTCATCACATGGAAATAAAATTTACACAAATAAGGATATATAAGAACATATCCCAACATAATAGTATGTGATTTAAAAGACATAACAAAAGAAGTCTTTTAAAAAAAAGGAGGGTGAAAGGTTCCCTTACCGACATGGGTATCTTTCGAAACATACACCCCGTGAAAGAAGGACAATACAACATTGATGTAAATACTCATAAATGAATTTATATTACACACTGAGTAAAATAATGGACAGTACATACACCACTCAATGGAAATTGTGGCAAATCTAGCATAAATCTCAAGGGAATAAAAGTTAGATGAAAAATCTCTTACGAAAACTCGGCAGCCTAACGACGCCACTTAAAACTTCCAAGAATGGATTGATGAGATCAAATAGGGTTTATCATCATATTAAAATAAAATGTACAGAAATAGGAATATAAAATAACATCCCCCATCATAAAAAATAGGAGCTTAAACGAAGTAACATAAAGGATAGTACTTAAAAAGAAAGAGAGAGGTTAGATCTCTTACGAAAATTCGGCAGCCTAACGGCGCCACTCAAGACTTCCAAAATGGATTGATGAGAGAGAATAAGGTCTATCATCATATGAAAATAAAAATTACAGTAAAAGTAATATAAAATAACATCCCAATAACAAGAAATATGATCTTTAAAAGGAATTACATAAAAGAGCGTACTTAAAAAGAAAGAGAGGAGTAGGATCCCTTACCTCGGGTCCGACATGACTCGATCGTTCTTTAACGTCCTGAATAATAAACTTGAGTTAATTTCTAATTGCTTATGAACCATTTTCAAGTTCATTATTCATTTTATATCAATTATTGACATGTTATAAACATTATGTAATCATTTATGATAATAATGTTTGTTTTGTCGATATTTGGTACTTAAGTCAAAAGTGGATTTCTTTCAATTACATGTTGTTCGTGTGGTCAAAGGTTCTTTATATCCAGAATGAAATTCCTGATTTGGATATCATATATATCATATATTTCCAGAATATTCATGTCTTTATAATATTACATAATCATTTATAGGTATGAAATGAAATGCACCGTTCGTGGAGACGGTAAGCCGTACGTACGCATGAACACTACTTTCATTTCTATGTCATATTAGTGGAATTAAAACTAAATGAGAGATGTGTATATTTTTAATTCCAGAATTATATTCGTCCTTTAGATGTATCATAAATCATACATATCCATTATATGTACTTATTATAGTACATTACATTTGAGGATAAGAAATGAAATGCACCGTTCATGGAGACGGTAACCTGTACGCACGCATGAACGCTACTTTCATTTCTATCTCATAATTTAATGTAAAGAAAACAATAATTGTATAAAGGTAAATTATAATTCCAGTATAACATCACATTTAATAACTTTAAATCCATCCTTTATACGTCCCACATATGGCAATAACGATTCAAATCACTTTGAGGGGGCGGTAGTCCGCACTTCCTAAAATGAAGATATGTTGTATACACATAATGGAAGCCATAAAGGTATGCCACAAATGAAAAATACAGAAGCTTAAGTAAAACATAAAAATATTATATATCATATATAAACATAGTGAAATCATAATGGCCACCATTGAAGGTGTTATATGAGTGTTGAACAATCATCGTTTCGTGAGGCAGAAATTCGCCATCCACAGAAACAGTATGTTCATTAACCTTTAGATGAAGGTGTGTGTAAGTGTAGCTAGAATAATTTTTATAAAAACATCCTATTATATTGAATATACAGGAGTTTTTACAAAATAAATTAATAAAAAGAGTTTAGGGGGTTGGAGAAGAAAAATAAAACAAAAGAGAACAAGTGAAGACGTTACCTTAAAATTGGGTAACTCCCTTTGGTTTGAACCAAAAGGGTTTCTTGAAGAGCTTCCTGCCTAAGATAAGGATTCTAGGAAGAGGAGAGGGATTTCTAGAGACAAAATGATCAGATATTGGCCGATCCAAAGGCTTGAAAGGTGTGGTTAAGGTTTTAGAGTTGGGGGCCTTTTATAAGAGGAGAGGAGGGGCACTCTTGGTAAAGTATAAAATGTTACTTTATTTTCATATGGTTTTCTGATTTTAATGGTCCGACATTGATTTTTTTCGAGGATAAGGTGATAAGGGTTAGAAATACACCCTTACAATAGTATTTTGACATGTGTAGGTCCTAGATTTATTATTATCATTCAATTTTATTTAAATCGTTAAATAATGAGGTCATCGCTACATCATCATGATGTCATAAAAAATTTAATTTATTTAATGTCTAAAAATTATAAAAAACTACTATGATGTTGGAAATATTTTTATCTTTCCAATGAATATTTATAGTCAAAATTCTGACTTGTATAACCATATGTAAATTTTTATTAGTAAAATAAATCATGTTTGTGACATTTTTATTTTTACTTTAAATAAAAGGAATAAATGTCATTATCAAACCCAAGTGGCTCCATGGGGTACCCAAAATCAACCCATGGGTTTTAGTGGTCGGACGTAACTCATACAATAGGGTTAGGACAACTGTAAATATATTTTCATTTTATTATAATATCATTTTTACCTTAAATCACACTAATTACCTTTTATCGCTATTAATAAAACCTAAAAGTTACTTTTCATCAAAAATTATTTTCACACCATTGAACCAAATTTTACTTAACAATTAAAATCATTTAAATTGGATTTTTTAAATTCAAATCACAGAAGTGGTAAATTCCCATTTAAACGAAAAATCAAATTTTGTAACCACCACTTTGTGGTTTCACTATTCATCAAAAATTGATGTTTTTCAGAAAAATACCAAAAATTCACCCTAAGCTATATTTGATATTCCGAATTCAAAATTGATGTCTATTTTACCAAATTCATAACATAGATGTTTCATTAATTAATTTTATAATTAAATCCCTCTGTTAAAACAAATAGCGTGTTTTTATGAAACAATATCTTTCAAAAGATTGACACTCGTTTATGTCCAATATTAAAGTGATATTAATTAAAATGACCACCATTGGATTAAATGGTAAAAATATATTCTATTTAAACTTTAAAACCAATTATAAATATAATCTAATCATATAAATAAATTAGATTAAAAAGAGGTTTTGAATTAAAATACAACAATTTTCACTATTCATTAAAAATTGATTTTTTTCGGAAAAATACCAAAAATTTACACAAAGTAAATTTTGATGTCCCGATTATAAAGATCAATTTTATTTTGTCAAATATAACACATAAAATTGTAAAAAATTGGATTTAAAATAGGTTCGCCATCAAAAGGCGGTTAATCGACCTTTTAAAGAATATTAGACTATCTACGCTTAAAATTGGATTCATTCGCATTTTTAATCCTCTATCATTTATTGTAAAGAGTAAAAATATTTGACAAACATATATAATTATTTTGTAGTTAGTTCTGTTCATTCTAGCAATTACAACGACTAGGCGTTAATTATTATTTGAAATAATATTATTTTATTATTATAGTGCAACGTAAGATTCCCAAGAAACGCGTTGTTGTGTATTGGGTATGCAATCAAGAATAAAATCCCCTTTAAAGTAATATTAATATTTTATTCACAAATATGGATAAATATAAAAATTTCATATTATTTATTTACCTGGGGTGTTACATCCTTCTCCCCTTTTGGGAATTGCGTCCTCGCAATTTTAAAATTGGTCTTGGAAATATAATTGAAAGTCCCATATCAGAACAAGAGTCGGTAAAACAATCACTTTAAAATAAAGAAAGATAAGTACAGAGGTCACCCGAGGTAACCCATACTAGGATTCCATGTAAGAAAACATGGACATGGAGGAGAAAACATAGGGTCCTGTTCTTATGGAGAGTGATAGAAAACATGTTTAGGAGAAAGTTAACCACAAGAAAATCACAAACTTGTGATGGGTTAAACGGTATTCAATTACCCAGTAGGAAAAGTTAACGCACAACATTTTTGTTTTAAGTTACTCTTCATTGAGGAATTTATTTTTGATCCTAACTAAATCATAATGAAACATACATACTTGTCACATAGACTTCTATCTTTTACTTGATTCATTAATCAAACACACATTTTCTCCAAAAGATGAGTGTTTAGGAAGACTTGTTCACATTAAGAGTACTATAATCAACTTATATAGAACCACCTAATCCAAAAAAGATAACTATATAATTCCCATGTCTTTAGACTTTAACCAAAACCTAAAATAAAAATTTTGGTACAAGATCAGATAATCTAGAAAAGGATAACCCTTTATAAAAAGAAAATATATTCATAATCTCCAAAATTTGACCAACAAAACCCAAAGTTCATCGAGGACCATTCGATAAACAATTTGTCCATAAAGTTTTTCAACGTAAACCAAACTATGATTGAAACCCAAATATTTGAAGGATTTAGTCACATAGTATTCCAAGTTAAATCATAACATTTATCTCCAAACAACATCAGTTTCTCAAAATGTCTCGTATTGAAAAATAATTAACCTAATCACATATCCTCCATGATAGGTTAATAAATTTCCATAGATATCCCAAAATCAACTTACTCTTAATTCATAAAATCATCTAACTAAAAAATAATCATTCAAACTAACTAGACACTTCACGTAGTCTAGTGGTCAGCGATAAATACCCATTGCACTTTGGTTGTGGGTTTGATTCCCACAGCCTTGTCCGATGTGACGATGTGACGGGTTTTCACATGGTCTGCGTGTTGTCCTTTTTTCCAAAACTACATAATTCTTACAACATTCCCCAATAACGGGATAAAATCTTCAAAAATAACCATAATGTAATTTAAACTCAATTTTATCTCACGACTTTCACTTTCCATCATTAAATAGAGTAACCCATAATTACCTCGAATTTAAGGATCATATAAACCCAAATGGTTCTTTATAACTATGTCCACAAAAGAACAGATTACTATTCTTTGAATAAATATTTCATATATCAAACATTTGTGTAACACATACTATAAAAAGTCTTCTAATGTACCCCATCATCAAAAGACACTTAATACTCTTAAGAATTTCACCATAACTCTTGAAGCCCTTATATGTTGACTTCTTACTCATTCAACACTCTTCATGATGAATTATCCATTCCTTTCCAACTTATTCTGAAATAATTCTTTCCTTCAAACAAAATCATGAATCATATCTTAGGATTTCAAAATAGAAAACAAAAGTTATGAAATAATCCATACCATTAATGGTCATTGTCAGTTTCTTCATCCTCAATCGGAATGGAATTAGGAATTGGTAAACGAGTATTTGTATGATCTTGGTGATCACATTCGCAAAACTTCTTCATAGGACATGTGTTTGCATAATGACCATGCACACCACATTTAAAACATTCAATTGATCCCTCAGAAAGAAATTCTTTCCCTTTCCTCGAGTCAACTAGATGCTTCCTTTTTCCATGGAAGGTTCTTTCTTTATGAACTTCATTTCCACATCTATTGCATATTTCTGTCCCATTGAAACATTTTCCTAGGTGTTTCTTTCCACATCTATGACACATAGGGTTTTGAACACACTTACCTTTATGATTATTACCTGTAGTTCTGTAGGGATTTTTTTCTCGCATATATGATGCCTTATAGAAATCACCAAGGTTTACGTGGTCAATCATGACTCCAGATAGTTGGTTGAGGATAAACACAAGAGTTCTCATTGCAGCTCCCATATAATTCAGTTGCTCGCTCAGAAAACTATCACAGTTTCCTTCACATCCACCGTTACTTTGATGCCTACTAGATCCAGCCATTTACTAAAACCAAAAAGGTCAGGGTGAGTATATCAAAAAAACCATCATGTACTAAAAGGGAAGATAAACACTAAGATATACTTACTCATTATCTTTATATAAAACAAGGAATGTTTATGAAATCCTAACCATTATGGTCATGTCACTTATGCTTAAAGAATACCCTAAACTCTAATGTTATCTAAACAAAACTTTGATACCAACTACAAGGCCCCGACCTTAAACCTTACTTAATATTGAATTAAATGAATAATTCACATTGAGGATCTTTTCAGGTTTATAGTTTTAGATAATTTGGAAATAACGATTGCATCTCAGAAGATTACAAAGTAGAAACTTTTACTAACATTCCATAAAATAAAAACTCTTAAAAATAAACATGTACAGTTCCATGTTTTAGGTTGCATGACTTTCCCTTGATCCCATCCTTGACCAAATTCCACCTTATGTCCTGTGAAAAACATTTCAAAAACATGGGATGAGCATAAAAAGCTCAGTAAGGGATACACAAAGAATGAAAACTGTGAGTTTTTTAAAACAACAAGTAAACCATGTACACTTTATCAAAGTAATACTTTTCACCTTTTCGAAGTAGTAAATAAACTCTTCACGGAATAAAAGTTCATTACTTACCCTTCTGTAACCAAAAGATTACCATAAAACCCAGATAAAGATCACATAACATATAAAGTTAACATGGGACATAAACATAGTTAAGTGGAATAAATATAAGGTCGACTTCCACACATATCACATAATGGAATAGCCATTCGGCCAACATACATACATACATACTGGAATAGCCATACAGACGACTTCCCTACCCAATGCATTGGAGGTTATAACGTAACCACCCGTCCTGGTATTCACGACACCACCTGTCATATGGTTTATCACATAACCACCCGTAAAATGTTCAAGTACCATCATTACACATAAAATATTGAAAATATTAACATTTCAATAACAACATTTCATTTTCAATCAAAATTAGTAATTCCAAGTTATTGAATTATTCAATCCATTTTCAAAAATCATTAAAAGAGATTTTTGAATCAAAGTGTCCCATACCACTTTGAAGATTTTATTGGAATTATAATTTTAAAACATTAATGTCCATATAAATAAATACTGAAAACCATTTCGAAAACATGGACATTAAAGATAATTATTTAGAATAATAAATCGTTAAAACATTTAAAACGATATTTTTGTTAAAGAGATTTTAACAAAATGAGAGACTCTTGAATACAAATAATAGAGGAATAACATTTAATACGAACTTTATAATATCATGAGAATAAAGGGATTCATGATATAATATGTCAAAGGATAGTATACACACAATATAAGAGTGAATTGGTGCATGACAACAATGAAGCCTCCAAAGAAATGTAAAATGAGATGAAATCCATTATAAAGAAGGTATCCTTAAATTAAGGATAAATCAATCTCATAATTATGTGTGAAAAATATAAATACACCCAATATAAGTGGATATTAAGTGTATAACAATCAAAGGTTATTCACACATATTCAAAGGATGACATATTCAATAACTACATGTTGAACCCAATGAAATCGAAATTGGGTTAAGAAGTTCCCTTGGTAAAATTCGACTTCCTAACGGCGTCACATAATATTTTAAAAAACGGGTTTATGAGAGAGATAAAGGGGATCTCATCACTTGGACATAAAATTTACACAAATAAGGATATATAAGAACATATCCCAACATAATAGTATGTGAATTAAAAGACATAACAAAAGAAGTCTTTTTTAAAAAGGAGGGTAAAAGGTTCCCTTACCGACATGGGTATCTTTCGAAACATACACCCAGTGAAAGAAGGACAATACAAAATTGATGTAAATAATCATAAATTAAATTATATTACACAATGTGTAAAATAATTTACATTACATACACCACTCAAAGGACATTGTGGAAAATGTAGCATAAATCTCACGGGAATAAAAGTGAGATGAAAAATCCCTTATGAAAACTCGGCAGCCTAACGACGCCACTTAAAATTTCCTAGGATGGATTGATGAGATCAAAAAGGGTCTCTCATCATATTAAAATAAAATTTAAAGCAATATTAATATAAAATAACATCCCCAATCATAACAAATTGGAGCTTAAAATAAGTAACATAATGGAGAGTACCTAAAAGAGAGAGGTTAGATCTCTTATGAAAATTCGGCAGCCTAACGACGCCACTCAAGACTTCCAAAATGGATTGATGAGAGAGAATAGGGTCTCTCATAATATGAACATAAAACTTACGGTAAGAGTAATATAAAATAACATCCCAATAACAAGAAAGATTATCTTTAAAAGGAATTACATAAAAGAGCGTACATAAAAAGAAAGAGAGGAGTAGGATCCCTTACCTCGGGTCCGACTTGACTCGATCGTTCTTTAACGTCCTGAATAGTAAACTTGAGTTAATTTCTACTTGATTAAGAGCCTTTTTCAAGTTAATTATTCCTTTTATATCAATTATTTACATGTAATAAACATTATGTAATCATTTAAATTAATAATGTTTTTTTTGTCGATATTTGGTACTTAAGTCAAAAGTGGACTTCTTTCAATTACATGTTGTTCGTGTGGTCAAAGGTTCTTTAAATAAAGAATGAAATTCCTGATTTGGATATCATATATATCATATTTATCCATCATATGAATGTATTTATAATATTACATAATCATTTAGAGGTAAGAAATGAAATGCACCGTTCATGGAGACGGTAAGCCGTACGTACGCATGAACACTACTTTCATTTCTATGTAATATTAATGGAATTAAAACTAAATGAGAGATGTGTATATTATTAATTCCAGAATTATATTTATTCTTTATATGTATAATACGTCATATATATCATTTATAGGTACTTATAATAGTACATTACATTTGAGGATAAGAAATGAAATGCACTGTTCATGGAGACGGTAAGCCGTACGTACGTATGAACGCTACTTTCATTTCTATCTCATACATTAATGTAAATAAAAATAATAATGATATAACGGTATATTATAATTACAGTATAACATCATATATAATAACTTTAAATCCATCTTTTATAAGTCCCACATATGGCATTAACGAATCAAATCACTTTGAGGGCGCGGTAGTCCACACTTTCTAAAATAAAGATATCACGTATACCCATAATGGAAGCCATAAAGGTATGACACAAATTAAAAGTACATAAGATTAATTAAAACATAAAAATATTATATATCATATATAAACATAGTGACATCTTAATGGCTAAATTTGAAGGTGTTATATGAGTGTTGAACAATCTTCGTTTCATGATGCAGAAATTCGCCATCCACAGAAACAGTATGTTCTTTAACCATTAGATTAAGTTGTGTGTAATTGTAGCTCTAATACTTATTATAACAAAATCCTAGTATATTTAAGATACTGTATTTGTTACATAATAAATGACTAAAAAGATTTTAGTGGGTTGTAGAAGCAAAATAAAACAAAAGAGCACAAGTGAAGACGTTACTTTAAAATTGGGTAACTCCCGTTGGTTTCAACCAAAAGGGTTTCTTGAAGAGCTTCCTGCCTAAGATAAGGATTATAGGATGAGTACATGGATATGTAGAGACAAAATTATCAGACCTTGGCCGAACCAAAGGCTTGAGAGGTGTGGGTAAGGTGTTAGAGGTGGGGGCCTTTTATAATAGCAGAGGAGGGGCACTCTTGGTAAAGTATAAAATGTTACTTTATTTTCAAATGGTTTCGGATTTTAATGGTCCCACATTGATGTGTTTCGAGGATATGGTGATAAGGGTTCTAAATCCACCCATAAAATAGGTTTTTTACATGTTTAGGTCCTACATTGATTATTATCATTCCATTTTATTTAAATCGTTAAATAATGAGGTCATCGCTGCATCATCATGATGTCATAATGAATTTTATTTATTTAATGTCTAAAAATTATAAAAAATATAATATGATGTAGGAAATATATTTATATTTCCAATGACTATTTATAGTCAAAATTCTGACTTGTATAACCACATGTAAAATTTTTTTTAGTAAAACAAATCATGTTTGTGACATTTTTATTTTAACTTTAAATAAAAGGCATAAATGTCATTATCAAACCCAAGTGGCTCCATGGGGTACCGAAAATCGACCCATGGGTTGTCTTGGTCGGACATAACTCATTCAATAGGGTTAGGAAAAATTTCAATATATTTTCATTTTGTTATAATATCATTTTTACCTTAAATCACACTAATTACCTTTAATCACGATTAATAAAACATAAAAGTTACTTTTCATCAAAAATTATTTTTATCCCATTAAACCACATTTTACTTAACAATTAAAATAATTTAAATTTGATTTTTGGAATTCAAATCACAGAAGTGGTAAAGTCCCATCGAAAAGGAAAAATCAAATTTTGTAACCACCACTTTGTGGTTTCACTATTCATCAAAAATTGAAGTTTTTCAGAAAAATACCAAAAATTCATCCTAAGCTATATTTGATATTCCAAATTAAAAAATGATTCTATTATACTAAATTCATAACACATCAGTTTCATTAATTAATTTTATAATTAAATCCCGCTGTTAAAAAAATAGCGTGTGTTTATGAAACAATATCTTTTAAAAGATTGACACTCATTTATGTCCAATCATAAAGTGATATTAATTAAAATGACCACCATTTGATTAAATGGTAAAAATATATTCTATTTACACTTTAAAACCAATTAAAAAGATAATCTAATCATATAAATAAATTAGATTACAAAGAGGTTTTGAATTAAAATACATCATTTTTCACTATTCATTAAAAATTGAACTTTTTCGGAAAAATACCAAAATATTACAGAAAGTAAATTTTGATGTCCCAATTATAAAGAAGAATTTTATTTTTTCAAATATAAAAAATAAAATTGTCAAAAAGTGGATTTAAAAGAGGTTCGCCATCAAAAGGCGGTTAATCGACCTTTTAATGAATATTAGACTGTCTATGCTTAAAATTGGATTCATTCGCATTTTTAATCCTATATCATTTATTGTAAAGAGTAAAAATATTTGACAAACATATATAATCATTTTGTAGTTAGTTATGTTGATTCCATCCATTACAACGGATAGGCGTTAATTATTATTTAAAATAATATTATTTTATTATTAGAGTGCAACGTAAGATTCCCAAGAAACTCGTTGTTGCGTATTGGGTACGCCATCGAGAATAGCATCCCATTTAAAGTAATATTAATATTTTATTCAAAAATATAGATAAATATAAAAATGTCATATTATTTATTTACCTGGGGTGTTACATAGATGGAAACGATGACAATGTCACTGATGCACCTAGTGTCAGGTTAGGATAAGAAATTAGTATGATATGAGCATATCAAGATATGGTTCAATGGTTTTTGAATCATCATTTAGATAATATGTTCCTTGTGTGGCATCCCACATGCACAATGGAGGCCCCATGCAACAGATATAAGTTATTGAGGTGACTCATGGAGTATAGCCATTTAAAGACATGGGGGTTTAGTGTCACCCCTAAGCACTGATCAGTTGTTTGGTAGGTTACGTTCATCTCGGTACACATCTGTTGATGGATGATTCCAGGGATAGATATGAAAATGGGTGTATGGTCAAGTATGTTCATCATGGAATCCATGATAGAGACTTGGAATAAATTCATCCATTAGATCACATTACTAGAAATGTTGTATAAAATGTTGTGGCATATCAATGGGGGGAAGAAGAAACTACAGGTGTGCAGTCCATTCCACTTCTTATATGGTTTTGTAGCGGTGAACATGACGATTTACGAGTACCTGAACCCAATTTCTCCTCCAAGGTCAAACTTCTATTCCTCCCTCCTGAATGTACTATCAATATTTCTATCCCAGATGATTTCGAAAAGCATATTGGACATCATCTGGAATATAGTTGACATAATATTCCATCCATTTCACCAACCCATACAAGAGTTCACTAACGATGACTGAGATATCGGAGAGAATCAGTCATACCTTTTGGCTTTCGAGGGGTGGAGTTTTAGTGGCACATGTGGAACGTAAGCTCAATTTTGAGTCACACACCCCATATTAATTTATGATTCAATTTTGGTGCATGTATAGGCTGGGTACGAAGTTTTATCTATGGGTGAGTCATGACAATAACAATTTTGTAATGACGCACATGTGGCCAATGTTCACCAAGGAGGATGGGAAAAAGAGAAATGAGGTACATCTGATTGATGCCACATGTGGGCTGGTGAATGAATATTCATGAGATGGGAGTCGGCCTACCTAGGATAGATGTTTAGGAATCATATCATCTGTATCAATGAAAGTGAGTGTTCTCAAACTATAGGCCGAAGACAGAGAATAAAGGGAGCACATGATAGTAGTAGCATGGTGGAAAAGGTGATGCTTGTACTATTAGATCATGCACCAAGTGGATAGAATGTGGCTTAAACATGCATCAAGGACCCAACTGAAAATGATCAGGAAGGTAAGATGTTCTCTAGAGAGTTTCTTTAGATTCTTGTTCAACTCCTTGGAAGTAACTACGCCATATAGACATACCTATTGATGCTGCCTTCCTGAAGGCTTGGGATAACTGGGAGGTCAACCGACATTTCCTTTGTCTTATCCAGATCGTGGATCATATCTACCACAATGGAATGGACAATTCATATATTGGTCCTGACGAAGCTAGATTTCTAGTGCATTGGGAAGAAGGGGAATGATATGTTACTGGGCTGGATGACTATGTGCATTATCGGGGCACTCAGCATCTAATGACGAGCTATGTGAAATTACTTTTGGGTCAAATAGTCTTGCCTCAGGCATTGGCTATTGTGCCGAGGGAGTGCTTCCCTTTACCCTAGAAGTTTGATAGCTCCATGGTAGACATGGATGATGGGGGATTTCCTTGGGAAGAATATAAATTTGGGACTTCAGAGTCGAGAGACTTCTCCAGAGTGGTCGAGGAAACCTCCAGAACATTCATTTTCAACATGATTTTATCTGTGTCACCATAGAATCTCAAATGAAATATTCAATCTGCATGAAATTCATATGGATGAGATACCCACACACATTACTATGGATGTGGATGCAGGATATGCACCCGAGTCCATGGTTATTATAGAGTCGATTAGAGATTTGGAAAACTAGGATTACCATTCAGGGGTCCTCAAGGTTCCCAACAATATAAAGGGGGGAACATCCTGATATACCGTTGAAGACAGCCGAAAAATGGAATAAATTGTTCAACCATCATTATCCAATTTTCTTACAGTGTCCCTGACTATTATCTATTGAACCAAATGCAATCATTTGCATCCTTGTTCTAAACAATTCTTTATATGGCATGGGACGTAATGACGAAGAAGACTAGGGCTCATGATGCTCCTCTCTCAAGGGGGTATACATTATATTGATATTGGATGTCTGGTCCATCTAGAATATAGTTACCAATTCTATGGGCGGATCAATTATTGGGGAAAAACTAGAGCTTATGGTATTGGAGTGCGACGATGAAGATCAGCCCCATGATGCTGAGCTTATTTCTCCTACCATTGCAAAACCTGAAATTTCGTACAAGAAATGAAAGGAATACCCAACCACTGACCTCTTGGTAGTTTTCCTTTTGTACTAACCCATCGACCCAGAGGATCGATATGAGACCCCTTCTGATAAAGAGGAAAACAAAATCCACCTCATCCGGTCATGTAAACCGATCAAAGACATCATTGGGGAGACCTCATAAGATGAATGGATAATACAAATGGGGAGGCTTCATTATTAGATGAATGAACTATGCACTGGATGAGTATATACTTGATGTCATCACATGATAATTATGTATTTTCATACAATGATGGTTTGTGAGAAAGACTGCGACCTCAGAGTCATCTAGTAGTGGAGGAAGGTAGTTATCATCCAAAGGATGTAAGAAATAATTTGAGATGACTGGCATTTGGGGGGCACATGTGACTAAGAACTCTATTATAATTGACACCCAAAAGGGGCTCATATCATAGTTGTGAGAACAATTGTTCAAAATCGAACGACGAAAAACTCAAAAGGTCAAAGAAAATGAATAAATCTAATGCTAATAAAGACCCTGTATATTCTAATGATGACGAGATTACCTCATGGCCCATGCAGAGCTGACGGAGCTTGGTATGTGACAATAAATTATAGACACCCAAATCCATAGAGTGGAATATATGAAAAATTGAATTGAAAGTTCCAATCTATAGGGGAAACATTTTTCTAAAATCAAGAACACAAATTTCATTGTTTTTTTATTCACTTCTCATGAAAATATTTATATATCTATTGATCATTATCTCTTGATCATGTTTCTGAAACAATATGCAATCAAATCCCAAAACTAACATGGGTAATACCCGGGGTAAGAAACAATAGGCAAACACATAGTTTTTTGTAAAAAAATTAATAGTTCCAACATATCAATAAATGCTTAGGGTTTAGATGACCACCTAGGGATTCATTATGACAGAGTGTGTGAAAATTGTATAATGAAGTTCTCAGAACAGTCGAATTTCCCTTTCCGAACATTCTCTACTGCAAGAGTGGGGTAATGCCAGGGGTATTGGAATCAATCCAACCATAGAGAAGTGGTAAGTTTGAATCATGGTACACAAAATTTGGAACACTTTATGGATGTAATAAAAAATATGGACGACTATTTACCATGTTTGAAACACATTATCCCAATTGTGTTAACCTAAAATTGAAAAAAACGTGGTTCGAACACTAAACTTGTTTGAACCACGAGGCCTTAATTAAAATTTCATCCATTGTCTTCCTGAATATTTTCCTAGGATATTAGGTGAGCCATAGTCTAAGAATCAGTACCTTTTGGGGTTCCATTAGAAAATAATGTTTATGAGGATCCAAATAAAGTGAATGCAATGCATGGAGGGTAGAGTGATGGGTTGTTCAATTGGATTCCAACACTTATGATATTATTCCACCGTGATGAAAACTCATTAGGTGAGCACATTATTATGATCTAAAATCACACTCATTTCCAAAAAGTATCTCACTAGAAAGAAACTAGAGTGGACTATAGTTTTACATCATTCCAATGAGTATTATATAAACATAGATATATATATTCGTACGTTGAGGTATGAGGAAATGAATGGTACCAAAAGGGGGGACCAATCAAGGATGGCCTTATTATAAGGTTTAAAACCACGTGAATGGATCTAGGAACTAGACAACTATAAGTCACTATATATCCTTCTTGGGAAGGATTCAATACATAAGTAGTTTTCAAAGAGAAGTGTGGTGAGAGGGAAACATTGGTGAGAGAAAACCTCACTAGTTTTGGACCTAAAGATTCCCATAATCATCATGCAAAATCATTATCATATAAATTGTAGAATCATATTTTTAATTCATATATTTAGGATGTGGTTACTCTGAAATGAATATGTGTAGTGTGGTACATATCCTGATGTGAATGGGGATCATATGAGTCCACACCACACCACGTTATTCTATTGGGGTTATTTAGGCCATACACCATATGTGGGATAATGTGGGTATATAACTTAGATAAAGTGATTGGGTGTTCCTATATATACCTTGAGGATGGAAATCAAGTCATATGTAGTTTTGAGTGATCTGTTTAATGTCATGTGAGATGAAATTCGTCTGTGGTTCGGCTACACCCGTACACATCATTCAAAAACCAATAATCCCTAGTTAGTTGTGCTTGATGTGGGAAACAATGACTAGAAATAAGTTTTCCAGGTATAAGGTGGTACACATTATGGGGAAATGTAATAATTGGTGAATTACATCCCAAGAATAATGACCTCCCTACATAACGCACATTAATTGACAGAGGGATAAAACTAATTTTGTTGCAATTCCTCTAAAACATAATCAGGTGGAAAGAAATGAATCATGGAACCTAATATCTGGATTGCAATGATTGTGGAATGAATATGGAAGATAACTATTGAACATGTTTGAATCACAACATTTGTTTAATGTTATTTAGGAACATGGACAACCAAATGGGGGTCTACCACTTACCATTTTGGAAACGAAAGACCTATCTCAAAAATGTAATCTAAGGTCATTCATAGAATTAGACCAAGACAATAGGTGAGCCAATATGGAATGAGACCAAGTAATAAAGCTTTTCCCTTTATTTATCGAAGAGTTTGAAGATCAAAATAAAGGGCTCATGAATTATGGACATGAAAAGAAGGAATGTCGTTGTGGAAATCGACATCTCGGGCCCTATGACATAGAACATTTAAGTATTCTATTGAGACTTGTCAGAGATAGGGATTCAAATCCCATTCCAATGAAAAGTGTCATCTGGATGTAAAATCCTAGATTAAGGCCATATAGTGGACCATTTAGAGGGGACATTGGTTAATGGAATGTGCACAAGGTGGAGATGTAGAAAAAACATAAATGGATGAGGACCAAAAAGGCCTTCCATATTATGACACAAGCTTAATGAAATCCAACCCACCTTTTAAATTCATGATGCTTAGACTGGGGTTTGTAGTTTAACATCATGCATGTGGATGAATAAAGGATTTTTAGTTCCTTGGGCTATGCCGAAAGACTAAATGACGGGAGTTCCTATGTATCCCATGGGGATTGGAATCATGATATACATAGTTCTTTTGGAAGGATAATATTATATGGTCATTGAGCTCATACCCGGATGGGAATAGATAGGGAAGACACATGGTGCAGTTGTTTCAAAACCTGACATGAATAATGGAATAAAGAGTTTCCAACACATCATTCACTCCCGGGAGAATCCTAGGGTTGAGGGACCGAAAGTGAAATCTTGGTCTGGACCAAAATATAAACACCTAGGATTCCATATTTATCCTATGAGTGTGAGAATCACTCCACATGTTGTTCGGTATAGATTTGTGTAGTTTATTGTCACGCGATAAGGACATATGATAATGGATGGAAGATCCTTGAAGGAATATTAATGGCATGGATATCATGAAACTGACGTGGATGAGGACCCAAGTGGTCCTCGCAACACCACTTGGTTCTAAAGTGTTTCGGACAAGGGTCCAGAAATAGGGCACAATATGAGATAGCTAGGGCTAGACCCGAAGATGAAATTCCTAAGCATTCATATGTACCACATAAGGATTGTAATAAATCCATACGTAGTGTTATAAATTCATGTAGTCGTCATCATTCGATAAGGAAGAGTGCGTAGAATTCTTTATGGTATTAGAGATCGGACTGAATAATGATAGATTCATCCATTCGGGCATTATCCATGACCATGGCCCTAATCCAAGGGGATCTGTGCCCAATGTGGAAAACAAGGGTAGAAAAGATCATCGAAACACATGAAATACAGAGAAAGTGGAAGAGAAAAAGAAACTTGAATGACACCACGCCACCTATTCATCCTCTTAACGTGCAAAAACACATTGAGGGAGAGCACCAAGAGTGTCAAAATTCTACAGGAACATTATGTAGTGTAAAGGTAAGTGAATCATGAAACAAACATTTAAGGATTAATGGTGGTAGAGTAACGATGGAGGTTAATTGTTTACCGCATTTGAAACATAGCATCTATGTCATGTGAACTAAAATGTGAACAAACATATGAGTGTTGAAAACTGACCATATTCACAATGTGGAACTTGTGTCAATATTTTTTTTGGAAATTCCATGGGGACATTGGCCTAAGATGGTATGAGAGAACTATGTCCTATCATCCATTCCATTCAGGGTACTTCTGAAAGTGAAAGATGATGGAAACCCAAATAAAAGAAATGTGAATCTTGGAAGTAGATGAAAGCATGACCATGTAGAACCCATCATTGTTGGTGCCAAACCAAAGTGCATCATATAACATTTGTGAATTACCAATGAGGGTCAAGGGTCCTAATTGTGGAGCAGATTACTCAAGATGATGAGTAGGGTAAAGTGGTATAGAGAGATCTCTGTAGATATATATGCAACACGAATGTTTCAAAGTAGATGTGGATGAGGACATAATCCCACATATGTCACACAATTCTTATATCTAGGAGATATCTTTGGTTGAGTGGCCAAGAAAAATAATAGATGAACCCAGTCTAGACCAAAAATTGAAATATTTGGGTGTTCCTATGTATCCCATGAGGATGGGAATCAGGTTTTATGTAGTTTTTCTGATTGTTTACCGTTTAACATTATATTAAAATGACATGGTAAATCATAGTTTATATTCCTAGAGCTCAGACTGTAGATTCCCAGATTAACGTCGTGAGTGTGGTACAGGAGGGTATAAAATGTGAATTAACATGCTCGTCATTTTGTAGGCTATGAAACCTAAATCTTGATTGAGGATAACTATTCACCATGTTCGTAACACAATATCCCTCTCGTGTGACCCAGAATATGAATATACAACTGATCATCGACAAATGACTATATTCACAATGTGGTAATTCATTAAAATTTTCATTTTAAATTCTTATAGTCATTGGCCCTAAATTGTAGGTGAGCCAAGGATACGTTAATCAATGCCTTTAGCGGGTCCATTCAGATTTTAACGATGATGGAAACTCAAATGATGGGATGTGTTATGTGTGGTGGTACCCGTGGAATTTAACTTCTAGTGGTACAGACGATGGATGTTGGAGGGGTGTCTCAAGGGGGTATGTGTGGCATGGATAAAAAATCCCGATGTGGATAAGGATTCATAGTCCATACCACGCCGTACATTCTTATGTGAGAACATTGGCCAAAAAGATGGAAAGGTCGATGTACCTATGGCTGTTCCACCGATTAAAAGTCATGGAATTTTTACGTATCTGATGAGTATGGTAATGAATTCATACATAGTTATGATCTTTCATTCAGATTCAACCCATACGATAAGAATGTTGGGATCTTTTTATAATGTTGTAGATCTCGGACAACTTTGAAGTTCATGTTTATTCAGTTTGAGGGTGGTTGTTCAACATCCATCATGATGAGTGTAGGAATTTTAACATATTTCCTTATTGTAATTCAGTTTAATATCTTGTGGGACATGTTTTGGGTAGTTTTATGTTCTTTATCCAAGATGTTTCATGAATTTTAACATCATTCATTAAAGACAAAGCGGTTTAACATCATGTGCTACTGCAAATCAATATATTCCATGATGAATTTAACATTATTCTGAGGTGTAATAAGGTCACCATCCCTGGTAACTAGGGTGTACGCAACATTTTGTAAAACCTTGTGAATTATATATGTTACCCCCCCCCATTTGGGATTTAGATTAGGTGGATTTTTATTGGGAATAAATTGTTTTTTCTGGGATAACACCATCTCACCTTTTATGAATGAGTGGAGGTGAATTTTCTTATGGAATGATAAGGCTATTTTGTTTTGATACCTTTCGATATTGTGCAAGGAACACATATGTTTCACTTCAAGTGCGTCCAGTCCATCAAGATGTATTTTTTATATTATTTCTATTGTTTGTTGATCATAGATCGCTATGCATTATGAGTGTAAAAGAATCTCGATGGGCAGGATTGCCACTGTTCTTTTCACCGACGAATGTGGGGTCACATTAGTTGAATTATGAGACATTTTCCTGTAAGACCAGAGTTCATTGTAACATTTTTCTAGACAATTATTCTTTTTCTCACCAACCATATTCCGCAAAATTATAGAGAGGGTTTTTTTGAATAGTCTGATCTTCCCATTTTATTTCACATGATAGTGATAGGTATGATTATTACGAATGTTTTACCTTCCGTACAACTTATTCAGCTCATCTGCTCAGATGATGGTGAATTTTTCGTTGAGGACAACACGATGGACTCCAATTCAGTAGATTATTTTAGAGTTCATAAAATCAATGATAGGATAGGACTTGACATTCTTGAGTAGAACTACCTTAACCCACATGGAAACAAATACCAAAGCATTCATGTTGTACCTGCACTGGAGACCAATCGCCAGTGGATATAGTCCCCATACATCGTGTCCCCATAACAAAAATGGCCAAGAGTTCATGGTAGTTTGTAGATGTTTGGGAAGTCAATACACAAAATTAGTATGGTTTTGGAAAGCATGTATCCCCATGGAAAACTCCATATGGTCATAGATCATGGTTGGACAAAAAATGCCATTATATGAATCCGATGAATGATTTATGACCCCATCAAATGATCCACGCAAGAACCGGCATGAAAATCTTCTATACCCTGAGAAATCTGAACTTCCTCAAAGAAATAGAGGTTAATACCGTCAAACACACTTATTTAGGGGACCTTCTAAAAACTGGGAACACTCTATAGGGTGAACTTCACTCCACATTTTCGAGTCCTTTCTTGTTCAGCTATGTCATCTGGAATTCTACTATTATGTAGATACTAGATAAACGGGGTCCTCTAGTTAATGGAAACATCCAATATCACGTAAGGGGGACATAGTGGTCCTAATGTTGAGGAACCGATGGAATGGTGGATTACATGTGTGATATCATCATCGTCAAGAGTGACATGATAAATTAATCTTTAATACCCCACATGGATAATAAAATAATCTGGATCAAGTAATGAAAGGGATATGGAAATTCTGGCTAGAGCATCATCTTGATAGTTTTGTGAATTAGGGACATGAGTAACTTTTGGACGAGAAGATAACTGGGCCATCAACTGGTGGGTACACACTAACAGAGGTATGACATTTGGATTCTATATGACATAGTCACCGTTGAGCTTCTTTATGACTATTTCGGAGTCCCCGTTCACTTGTAGGTGGCGAACATTAGTAATGAGGGCCCGATCGAGCCCAATGATCAAAGCATGGTTCTTTTCCTTGCTGTTTGTACAACTTTTTGAAAAAATGATAAAATAGGGCATGATAGCTTGTGCAGGCATGATGAAGATGATACTCAGACCTA
This sequence comes from Viscum album, assembly GCA_963277665.1. Classification (NCBI taxonomy): domain Eukaryota; kingdom Viridiplantae; phylum Streptophyta; class Magnoliopsida; order Santalales; family Viscaceae; genus Viscum; species Viscum album. The sequence goes on along the minus strand of OY728164.1, from coordinate 651,609,868 downwards.
CTCTATTGACTCTGCATTAATTTTTTCTTCTACCGGTAGGGACTCTAGAAGCTCATAAAAGATACTTTTCCACCACATAATGGATTGATTTACTAATATGATATCATAATTTAGAAAATCAAGATCAATAGACTACTCTGTGTGAGTTGGATGGGAAGCAAGGAATTCACCCAATCCATGTCTTTTGATGGCATTATAGGGGGAAACGTGATCTAAAAATGTTGGGTGATCACTTCACATTGAGATAGATGGTATGTCAACATTGAGAGGTTCAAAATGTACATTAGTAGATCAACTAATGATGCTAAATTCATCTCTTGGTGCTTCAAGTAATGTAACAATTTTGGAATGGAGAATAACAGTGTGAGGAACCTCTTCTTGATAGTGGAATATCTAGTCTCCATATCGAGGATCTTGCAGTTGAGGTAGTGTAAATAGTTCATCATTTCATAATTGTTTGTATAGGGGAGAAGGGCACTCTGATATCAATCGAGATCGGTCACATAATAGACCAATGTATTTTTAAGAATCAGTGGCCTCAAAACTAGAGGTCATAGTAGGCACTACTTGATTTTCTCAGAAATAGTCTCACACTCTCATCCCACTAATAATCGGCACCATTCATCATGAGCCAGAAATTGGCTTACAATTGACGGAAAAAATTGTGATGAATCTGTTTTGTGCTCCCTGTAATCGGGAACCATGTTAGGGTTTACCAACTCCATGGTGTTAACTAAAGTGAACCCTTTGTTATGAATGGAATCATCCTCCATCGCGGGATGGACTCTGGGGGGAAATACAAATCATGGTGTCATCAAATCTATGAGTATGGGATGATGATGGAATTAGTGGGGGAATTTTCGTTCCTTTAAGTCGCATATTCATGCCCTTCTGGGAAGATGATAACTATGATGTTGATGTAGAAGTAGAGGTTGAAGGTAACATGGAGAAATATGATGGCTCGATATTGATCAAACATATAAAAATATTACCATGGGAATGGGAAACCGCCATTTGGGCCATTAAGTCATCGTATTTTTTGGGACCCGTATTTAGGAACTTTCTTCCACTCACCATCATTGTAAATATCACTGTATGGGTTTATGAAAACACATCCCACTAGTGTTAGGGCTAGACCTAATATGAATATGTTGTTTTCAACATTTTCATAGATCACATATTTAATGAAAAATCATTTCGTGATGGTGTTTCCATGGATCCGGTCATATAGGCGGTAATTGTAGCGATCAGTGAGATCTACTACTCAAAAAAGAAACGGAAGGAAGGATTACTCATATATTCCTCGACTGTTGTGCACTAGAGCATTCTTTAAGATATATCTTAGGGTGACCATGGCCTTTATAAAAGGTATCCTGTCCATGAAAGATTGTCTTGGGAGAATCACATTGGATGACGTGAGGTGGGACTATAATAGTGATTTCATGAGGCATTTTAATCTAGCTTCTGAATAGGGAAAAACCACCGTGAAAGAGGAATCCAGTGTTGGTTGCAATTAAATGTATAGAGATTATGGTATTTAGTTTTCTTGGTTTCTCTGGGTGTTTGTTTACTTCGTCGGTTTTGGATGTGTTTTTTGGGTGTGAAAGTGGCCTTGGGTATCATACTTTTCCTAAACGTGTTTGGAAAAAAAATATTTCAACAGTGAGATCTGCCTCTATGGGTCTCCAGCATTCTTAAATCCATTGTATTCTCTGGTTAAAGGAACTTTAAAAGTAATCATGGAACTAAGACTCATTAAATGCACAGGACGCATCCCATGTATCTAGGCTTGGGGAACTCGGTGCCTGGAAATGACAAGGGACTGGATGATCCTGTCAAAGAGGTGGAACCTAATTATCTCGTATAAGTGGCTGAAGCCCATTATGCGAGGGCCCCTACCAATTATGAGGTGGGTGATACTAGGCTAGAGGATGTGCCAATGGTTTTTGGTATTATTTATAGTATGAAGTTGATTACAGTAGTAATTACTATAGTTACCTAGTGGCTTCTATATGTGCAACCACAACGGGTTCATCCTTGTCGACTCTTCTTGTGGGGACTACATGAGGAAATGGTTGGGCCTTCTTGGATTGCTGCAAATATTCATCTAGACACTGGAATCTATCAAGGAAATCTTGAAATCCCATGGGCTGTTTTGAGTGATTAGAGAGGGTCCCATATAATTCAATATATTCCTCAAACACATTGTTAGTATTTGTTTCTAATTACACGGCATATCAATTGAGTACTATAGACATATCCACCGGTTGTAATAGTCTTAGACGAGTTGTTCATGCCTCTACTTGCACATGTAGAGGTCTTCAATGATTTTAATCTAGGTATTGCGACATAACTGGTAGGAAAATGCCTATGATTTCCTCCCAATCGGTTACTGACTCAATTTGTATCTAGATGTACCAAACAAATGTGTGAACTTCTGGCATTTGTATGAAACAACGAAGATTGGAAGACTCTTGTTGAGATGGTGTTCCCATAATGGGTCAACACTATTAAATTAGGTGGGTAAAATGGTGAATCGGGTCACTCCATCAATTAAATAGGGAGAAGATAGAATTTCCAAAACCTGGGGTATTGGCATTTCTTCCCCCCATGTCAGATACATCTTTCCATCCATTGGGATTTCCACAAGTTTAGTTTCTAGGTCCATGAGGCGGGAAATGGGAGATACCATTGGACAATATTAATGAAGATTCCTATCTTGATGAGGATCTCTGACCACCAGTACGTTGGAAGTTTCTTTATCATGATAATTAGGAACAACAACTCATGGAGGGGCTAGTGGGATGACCTATGGGAGTGCAGGGGGAACAACCTATTGGGTGGCTGGGGAAACCTATGTTGGGTCCCTATGAGGGATATCATAGAACTCAAGTGGATGTTTTGATTCATATCACGCCCTATTTCAATAAACATTAGCCTCTACCCTATCTATATAGGGAGGATGGTGAAGGTCACCTTGATGCAACTCGATCGGGGGAGAATGTAACTTCTTCTGCTACCCCGGTCGAGGATTATTGTAGTCTGGCCACTGTTCCACATCACGTTCAGTGTGAAATACTTCAGAAATCGCTCCATCATCTACAAGGAACTAGAAAGATCAGAGGGTTTGAAATCCCTAGGGTTCCCTTTACCCTTGTTGGGGTCTCGGCTCAGGGGAAATGAATCGGAAGGTGTAGGGAGGCTCGGTAAATTTTATTGTTGGATAGTAACATGTTCCAAAGCATACAACAGGAGTGGAACCACACCAGGGGGTGTTATGTTTCTTCAAAAATCCATATCTCAGTCACTTCCTTTGATAGTTCGTACATGTTAACATTGAATGTACTTGAAGGCTTATCCTCATTATCACCTGGAATTTCAGGATGGAACTAGATATGACTGAAATAAAGGGCATCATACTATCCCAAACCACAAATCACTATGTGTGTGGAGGCCTCCTTTATAATTATGTGTAGAACTATAAAGATCTGTATGCATTGTTGCTGGAGGTTCTAATTGTGATTGGGAGACTTTGGGCGTTGAACCACGGGGTGCGTAACGAACTTGACCATGAGACATTGTTGGCTGATTTCATTAAATCATTCCTTGGTAATGGGGTATGCCACCCCCCTTGATGAAGTATACATAAATGTGTCACCCATAGTGTTTAGATAAAACACATGACCTCCACCTAGGTAAGTGATTCTTGTGTACTAAAGTCTATTATTGTGATCGACCAGAACCTCTCTGGGAAATGGTCTGCTATAAGTATGTCACACAAGCTCCTCAAATCAGACTCGGGATCCAGCTAATGGACTCCTCACTCATCGGATATTGTTTATTGAGGTACTGGATACATCACTGAATCAGATAATTACATTGGTAGGCAACCTGATGGAGAGTACGACATGTGGGATGACAAGCCGCCATATCTTGGGTTGTTTTCCCAAGAATGCAATGATTGTACCACCACATCCGTATAATAAAGGATGCATACCATAGAGTCTAAGGTAGGGTCTTCTGTAATTGAAATAGGGTAATGATATTACTCATCCTCTATTATACCCTAGAACTTCTCTCCCTTATATCTTGTTGAGGTATAGAACAGTCATGTTGACGATAAAGAGGATTGCACATCGAATCCATTAAAAGGCGAAATATATTACACCCCTTGATATATCTTCATAAGGATGTACGGATCTAGTGGAAATCACTTTCTAGATATATGAGGATTATATGCCTTGTTACTACCCCAGTCGCCGAAATAATGGATCAGGTTGAGGGTTACAATACTAAATTTCACTCCACCTTAAGGTCCAATAAGTTGATGGTCGTATTATCGGTCTGAAACATCCCGGTATTTTCCAAATTTTGGTGGAGAACATCCCTCCAACACAGGGATGGTTCATAAGGAAATTATAGTTCATAGAAATTATGAATACCATCAGTCAAACTGGTAATGGGGTGGAGATGACATTTTCATAGGTGGTCCGGGGTGCGAGGAGCACCCGGACTAATGTTAAATGGAACACATGGATGGCCTTCATGTCTAATGGTTGGCGCACGGTGGGTGGGGGACCACAAAAGGAAGTGTTTGAGTGGATAAGAACTCTTCTTGAGTTGTTGAGAGTATGATAAAGACCATCCATATTTTCTTCCCATAGTGGTGATGGTACAAGGGGGTCCTTTGTAACAGAAAAATTGATCATGGGGAATTACTCTATGTAGGACCCAAATGAAGTGGGGAATACATCAACTGCTCTGATTTTTAGAATGGGGAGGTCCTTCATCGTTCGTGGTAAAATCATGGATATGACCTCAATGTTGTTATTTGAACGGGATAGGCTGATCGCCACATCAGCTACATAGGACCAGAGGATAGTTTCTATAACTGGGATCATTGGTGCGCAAGAATCCATCATTCAGTATGTTATTGAGGTAGGGATGTGCTTCACCCAGACTGATAATTTCATTGGTATGACTTCTATTATGAACATGAAATAATGGAGGGCCACCACTCTCATCAATAGTGGCACTAGGAGGACATATTTTCTGAATTTCACCGCTACAGGGTGACCTGAGATAGATACTACCAATTCCAACAAATAAGAGTTTCATCTGAACCTACCTAAGGAGTAGTTGGGTCCTTGATTTGGGTAGGTTATGTAAGTTCCCTTGTCCAATATAAACGGGGAATTGTTATTATGGTTCAGTAGTAGAACCTTCCACTATAACCATTTATGGTGACTCCCTTGGTAGGAGTCCACCTCATCGTACTCCAGATGTTGGCATCGGGTTATCCAGACGGGGTTCGGTGGTGCAGCTGTGTAAATCACCTACTCCATAACCTATGGGAGTGGGTGACGATGCTGAAGCGGCCTGGTGGAAGCCCTCCTTTGTGGCTCCCATGATTATATCACAGACTGTCTGGCCCAAACAAACCTTACCTCACTGGCGTAAGGGGGCGAGTCATCACTGCATCCTAGGAGAGACCCTCAAAATGGTTGTAAGTTGGTGTGGGGAGTAGTGTCTCCTTGCATGGCCCTTGGGGATGAAGGTGATGGAAAGGTGCAGAAGCCTCAAAGGTCCTAATGGGCCATATCCCAAGTGGGGATAATCCATTATTCCTCTTACCATTAGACGATATTCCATATCACAATCCTCTAAATGTGTTCAAATTGCAATAACAGGCATGGGAACCCAAAATCCATGGATGTTGAGGCCATGATAGATGATATGGATCTATACATAATCACTACATTGATGTTTACCTTGCCCCTTCACTGAAGGGTGGGTGGTGATCATTTTCCTAATGTAGTAGCTTTGGTCCTGAAATGCAGAAATATTCGACTATTAGTATTCAAAAGAGGAAATAAACATCTAGTGCCTCATTTTGGTTATGTATAAAATGATTAGTAAGAATGATCCACACAGACAACATCACATATCGAGATTCCCAACAATCAAGTTCCCCAATATCTGGTGAGTTTCATGCTTGGCCCACTATTTGCGTAGTTGAACAAGGCATGAGAAATATGTATCCTTACACAAATTAATTTACAAATGTATATAATTCAACTAATCACCACACTAAGGATAATATATTAACATTGGGTTCACCATTCCTATTTCCTACACTTTTTTCATGGTACGCATCCATCGGTCGAGCGCACACAACTATTTCTCCGCATTTCCACATTCCATAGGCTGGTGAAAATTTTCACTTATTCAGGGACATTGTACATTTATTGAAAGGGGATCATGGGTTATCATTCTCTCTTTCCTAGTATTACTCTTTGGAATCTGTTTCCTAGTAAATGTATCCATCAAATATTAAGTCATTGATCTTAAAACTCATCATCGGTGCCATGTATTAAAGGATGTCGTCAATTACATTTTTTATGTTTTGAAATTACAAGGGATCATGTCATGGAATCAACCTTAAATCATGGGAGTATTCACATCAGACATTGTTGGCATGTCTGGACACTGAAACATTGATACTTCTTGCCTTCTTCACCTTATGATAGGGCTTCTTTAAAGGTGTGGATTCTTGAAGCATCCCACCTCGAGTTCAGAGAATTATATCCCATAGGCATTTCACTGAGTTTTTTCTAATATTAACATGATAAAAACATGAAATTTCATGATTTGAACATCTAAATAAGGCAGTTACTCTAAAAAGAGTGTCTTCTAATATTTTCCATTAGAATCTCATGTTTCGCACGAGGCAGGTCTTGAGTTTAATGTATTGATGTGATGGAATGAGGGTGATAGGAACATCCAATAGAGACGAATCAGCTTGGTACATCCCTAATAAGAATCACCTGGATGGTTTATAGGATGATGGACCAAAACACCCAATGAGGAAGGATCTGAGGTGGGGTGTCCGATTGAGGGAAGATATCACAATCAGAAAGTTGATTTGGACACCCTTGAGGGAGGATCAGGTAAATTGAAACAACAAATGGGGACAATAATGTTTTTCATTGTCTAGGATTGAACCTCAGGAATTATTTCTATATACCATGTGTAGACAGAATTGATTAAAACCCATGTGGTTCAAATGGGTGAATCATGGGGTCAGTGTGTATGCAATGGACCATATTCTATAGTCTTGTCAGGGATTACGCAAGGATAACTGCCCGAGTACTGCTAGTATTACAGAGGACGTGGAGGACATTATCTCATAGGGATGTGGTGTTGGGGTTGAACTAGCATGGATGATGGATGATTTGAATCTATGGATGAGATGAGTGGGGCAGAACCAACATGAAGATGATTGTAGTGGTTGAATTGAAACTCAGAGAGGATTCCAACATATAACCATGTCAGGGAATCAATTTCCACATTGTTCATTGGGGCAGTGGGACACCTAATGAGGTGGATCGCGAGAATGGACGCATGGATGGGATCGAGAGGAAGTAGAACCTTTGGAAAAGTGAATGATCATACTGAAACATATAGGCTCCAAGGACATACTATAATGAGGCATGGATGATGGGCCTGGACCTCAGTGAGGCTTCCTATATATCCCCATGGAAATGAATCAAAGTTTATGTAGTTTAGTATGGGGCATGGAATCAGGGTGTATGCAAAGGATAGCATCCCGAGAACATGTTGGGAGTAAAACATGGTTAGAGTACTGAGAGTTGGTCTTACACTACTAAAAAGAAGACCGAGGACATGAGTACCAACAATTGGGACAAAGAATTTTACCATTATTTTTGGTTGAACCTTGGGGAGGATTTATAAGTACCCTGCCTAGGAGACATGGATTAAAAACCACATAGTTTGAATTGGTTTACCTGTGTTTGGGGTTAAACCTCAGGGAGGCTTCCTCCATTCCCAGACTTGGATAAATGTATAAATACCCACATCGTTTGAATGGGTGTACTATTGTTTTGGGTTTAACATTAAAGTGGATTCCTATGTGCCTTGTCTAGAAGATAATGATCATAACTCCCATAGTTCGAATAGGTTTAATAGTGTTTCAGGATAAACCTTAGTGGCGCTTTCAATGTTCCTTACCATGGATACATGGATCAAAACCAACGTATTTCGAAATCATACAGTTTAATGTCATTCCATATGAGGTCGAACTGACATAATGTTGTTGTGAACAATGGGTGATGCACTAGAACCTCAGGAAATTTTCCAACGTACATTTTCTAGGTTGGGAATAGATCAAAGTACATATAATTTTGGGGGATGTGGAATGGAAGTAACACAATATGGAGGCCTAGAAAGGTTTTCATGGTTGATTATTATTGTAATCTCATGTGATTCATGATCATAGTGAGAAACAAGAGGCAAAAAAGACTAGATGATCACGTCACAGAAGGTTCATCCGTGAGGATTAAAGTGAGGCTTACACGTAGTTATCGGCCCATGGAGAGGTGGATTTGGAATTTCTCAATGATGGAGGCCAAAAAGAGATAAATACAAAAGGGAGAGGGATGGGGTATAGAGATTCCCCTTTTCCCATATCTCCTTTTTTCTTTGTGCATGGATGAATATAAAAGGAGAAAGGGTACTACCTCTTGTAAAAATCATAGGGGGATTACACCATGATGGATAGCGTCCCCTGTGGATAGATATTGTTTCATTAAAGGAGGATCTCATTCTATGTCCGGAAGATATCACTATAGTGTAGACGGGCAGAAATGGAAAATGTTTTGGAGTGGCACCCCATGTATATTGCATGGGGTGAGGCTACAGTTTAACTCCATATGTTGTGGATGAAAATGAATTAGAGTTTAATGTCCTGTAGCTTAGAAGATTAGGATTTACTATACAACCTTGGACATACATGACAAGTATTCTATATCCCATGGTGAAGGGATGGTACTGACAATGTCATTGTGAGATAGTTTTGTGGAGTGATCCATTGAGGGGCACGTGTTTTCATGGCTATGCGAAAAATCAATATCCATTAGTGTACATATACTAATAAGAATGAAGAAATTAAATGTAACATGAAGAACCACCCAAGGGACTTTGAAATCACCTCATACAAACCTAGAGGTTCGTATGAGAGAAGGGCTTTGGAAGCAGAGTGGATCAGAGGAAGGGACAATGAAGAGAACGGGTGCCCAACAGAGTGAAGGGATTCCACAAAAGGGTTACGCTTCGCAAAATAGTGTTTTCTAAATAGGGAATGGTGTATACATGTGTTTGAAGAGTACATCATGAAGTGAATGTTCTTTCGAATAGTTTGAATTTATGGATAACTTGTGCCATTTAATGATCAACATTGTGAAGCAATGTACATTGTGAAGAACAGTTATCATGCCTTAGTATGGGGTTCACAATTGCAAGGAAGGTACACAGAGAAGAATATGATATTTTAAAATACATGAGTTCTATTAGGATATTCTCCCTTTGTGATAGATTTTTGGTTCCATGATGGGCATCCCTAATTGAAGAGGTTTTGAATTTGATCAAAAGGAAATGTATTTTATTATTCTCAAATATCATGATATTTTCATTTTCTCTATGATATACAATGAACATAGTGCTTCTAATTTGATATCTAATAAGGAGAATGGTGAGGGTACCCATAATTTGGGTTTTTTGGATGCCTGGTATTTATAATTGATAGGTGGCATGAAGCATAGTGGTCAGGTTGCGAAATAATTGTACATCAAATCTAGAGGTAGATCCATTAATATCCTTGGACTCATGGAGATCTACATCATCTTCTTTGTGTCGCTCGCAGAGGGATCCATTCTGTGTGTTGTAGCTATGGAGTTATCTTTTAGCTACTCTTCGGCCATGTAAATATTTTTTTCCTATGGATTTTAGTCATGGATTTATTTTTTTGCTGATATGCAGCAGCCGTTGAAGAAGCTTTTCTGGCTACTTTGGGTTGATCGTAGATCCATAGAAGCTTTTACAAGGATTCTATGCGAGGCTGCAATGCGAGTGTAGTTTCCATGGAATATTTGTAGTGATTATTTTTCCACGGGACATATTTTTGCGCCTAAAATACCATATTAATACATTTATTACTTTTTCAAGTTCCCCTTCATGTTTATGATTTGACAAAATATAATTTTTTTATCTTACCAAGCTTCTAATCTCACCAATTTCATATGTATCCATTCCATATGATATAAATGTTATTTTATCTTGTGACATTTATAAAATATGTTATAGTAGAGAATAATTATTGAGATTTTCTATCAATTGATATAAAATATGATTTTTGCGTAGCTAAATTATCAATACATAAAAATAATAGGTCCTTAGTTTTTGTGACTCTTTAAGAGATGTGATTTTTATATTTTGATATTATTTTATTATTTATGCTATATAAAATAGTGTCTCTATAGTTGGTATCTGAATGGAAATTATTATTTTTATGATATGAATTATGTTATATTGGGTATAATTTAGAGAACTGTAGAGAAACCCCATAGATGTGTCTAACTATAGGATGGTGTCTTGAAATATTATAAATTACTTGGGTATATTAATTTCCCTAGAAATAATTCTATATATATATATATATACTATTATTCTATGGATTCCCTAAAGAATATTTACCTTCGGCTAATAAAACTATAAATTGGTTGTTGGGTGTGGACTAAATCACCACCCATTGGATGATAAAGATGTCTAACTAGACACTTGAGTTGACACACCTAGTAAATATTATTTATTTTGTCATAAAAATTTGATGAAACACTCCAAATTTTTTATGTATACATTATTTTTGGTATTTTTTAGTGGTGTGTAATATGACCCAATTTTAATGCACATCAATCAATGTATTATTTTTATAGGATGATCTAAAAGAACTATATTCAAATATTATAATGTAAAAGACATGAAATTTAATATTTAATTCATTTAAATATTACTATAATTTAACTATATTATTAATTTTTTATGACTTAGTTAAACCCTTTTGGTTTTAGTAATGGAATTAACTAAAATGATCCAGGATTTTGTGGGTTAACGTGGTGAATTACTCATTAGAAACCCCATCATAATTGTAATCAGAGGAATAAAACTGTTTGATTATACCAAACAAGATTTCATGAATTATGATTAATATTATTTATGTAGATTATCCCCAAAAACACTTAATAATATATATGCGTAGTCCCATGAATGTTTTTTTAATGCATACGATGAAAGATAAAATAAATATTTCATATAATTGAATAGTATGAGAACAAATACAATGAATATTTCCTAATAAGGTCAGGGAGATATTTTAGATGTTTTATAGTTATCCATCAAGCACGTGGATACTAAAAAATGAAAAAACTCCAAAAAATTATAAAATGTCTCTACTTATTTTAACCCCTTTATTTAATACTTCAAATACATGTTTCTTCATATTTAAAAAAATTGATATCGTGACCCTGGACTACCGAGTGTAATATCCATCAACGTTCTCGTTATGTAGGGGAACAAGTGTAATAATTATAGTAGGCCCTGAAATCGAGGGGTAAAAATTTCAATCACCCTCCAATTCATATTTTTAGGTTTTTTATTCTTTTGTACATAATATTTATGACTTGAAATTTTTCTATGAATATTAGTAAATTGCATAAATTATTGACTATTATTGAAATCATTTAGGTATTTGAATATAATATCCCAATTAAATTTTTGGAAGAATCATTTTAATGAGAATCTTATTACTATTCCTCTATATAAAATTAATGTGTTCTTAAAATAATATTGTTTATATTAAAATAAATGATTAATTTTTTTTGAATAAAAATATCACATTTCACATACTAAAATGATGGAATATGATAGAATATTATAAACACCATTCAGAAGGAAATTATATATCATGGGTATTCAAAATGAATAATTATAGACTATATTCGTTTATGGTTGGAGGAAAACTCAATATTAATATTTTATATTTATGATAATGTTGATATGATTCAAAGATTGATAGGATGCTGAGTTAATATAAATAAGACACAAGGGTATGAATGGTTTTTAGATACTAAGAGTAATTCCAATTTTTATAAAAAAATTACAGCTTTTAGGGAATAATTTATTTAATGGGGGAGAACACAACACCTAAATATTTCACTCTACATTTTTCCTAATAAAACAATGTGTTACATAGAATTCTCCATACATAACACAAAAATAATTTAAATTATTATACATTTAAAAAATTAAATCATAAAATTGAAATTATATAGTATTAATAATAGAAAAATAATAATAAATATATGTATAATGAAAAAATAGTACATTCAATATAAATTAAACCAAAATATTTTATCCAAAAATGAACAAAAATCAACATATACTGAAACATATATTATTATAATGTTTTTGTTTTTGTTTTAAATAAATAATGTAAATTATAATCACATAAAAATTAATATTTATATGATTAATATATTATAAATAAATTAATAAATAAATTATAGGAAATCATTATATATAATAGATACTTTTTTCAAAATATATATTCTCAAATGATGATTATTTCAATATATATTTTGATTTTATTAAAATATTAAAATCTCAATGCATGGAATCAAATATTTAAAAAATGAAATTTTTTATTAATCATAAAAATAATAGCTTATGACAAATTTTTGGGATTGTTTTAGTAATTTTATTTAATATATGAATGGTGAGAAATCATGTTATTATTAAAATATTATATTGGTTAAATTATTAGTTTATAATAAAAAGTTTTAACATTATGAAACCATTTTATAGAAAATTATTTTTTTATTCCTAAAATATATAATATTATTTTTTAAAATTTATATATCCTCATTTTTTATTTTATAATTTATAATATATTTTAAAAAAACATTTTAATATATTATTAATTTAGTTTGTTGATATATATATTTATAACATTTAAAAAAATTATGAAAAAATTATATAAAATACTGAATCATTATATTGTACTCTTCTTATAAAAGAAAATTTTATTTTTCTTGTGGACGATAAAATAACTTGGAAAAAACTAGTTACCATGGTGAATGAAAAAACAATAAAACGGACCATCCATTTAGGTAAAGAGGATAAAATAATTTGAATATTTTTATAATTATGCATTGGATGTTTGGATTATATATATATATTATCCTCTATATTTTTTTTAACATTGGTGTTACATTCCTTGATTCAATCATTAATTATTGAATGTATTTTTGAATTTTCAAATATTCCACTCATGATTAGTTATTTAAGGAGGAACTCCTATCTTCACTTCCCCCCTCCCCACACAGTCCCTCTTATTATCATCTGAAAGACAATCCAATATTTTTACTAACAAACCAAGACATATATATCATAGTTTTATCTTCTCAAAGGACAATCCAACAATGGGATAATCCTATTTTAAATAGAATAAATGTAACATGCTAGAATCATAATGGATTATTTATGTTAATAAACTACATAAATATGACTTCTAAAGAAATTAAACATGTTAAAAACTATTAAGATAAAATAAAAAAATTATTATATGAACACCATGTAATACAAATTATTTATTACTATTATATAAAAAACAGCCATTAGAAATAAAATAATCAAATTAATATAGTCATGATAAGAACCTGATATTAGATCACTTCTTTTAGATAAATCATTTGTTAAATCACTCCAAAGATGATGATGATAAAATTAAAAATAATATTAAATGAACCAATAATCATCACAAACATAATTACAGAATGTGTAAAGATTGTATTGAAAATAATCCTTCTATTTTGATCAATTATATGATATTGGTAATACTATAGGAATATCAACATTGAGAAAATATTTTCTTAATATAACAAATAGTAATCATGAAAATAATATAACTATTGAATCACTTTTATACTGTATACATATAAATGAGTCAAAAATAAATATAATTATAAAATTTTGAAAAATACACCATGTGTGACATTAATAAATATGAATTATTATATAGAAGAATATTAATATTAAAGTGGTGATGTTTGGAAATACAATCGACTATTTGAACAATTTAGGATTAGAATTTATAACATCACAATGAGTTTTGATAATAATATTAGTAATAGTTTTATTTATAAATTGGATTCTTGATAAAAATTATAACAATTTGGTCAACTAGTATTAAAATAATTGGGGATAAAAATCTACCCAAGGGGGGTACTGACCAAGACCACTAGGCATTATGGTAGGGGATGAAATGAGGTAGTGAAATGGTTGGGATAAAATCCTACAATTCTAAATTATGTTGTCTATAATTTAGTTGTTATGTGGCTCACATTTATTTTTTGGTATCATGTTTTCATTTAAGAATTTGAATCCGAACTATTGTCTTATATGCAAGCAGCCAGGTGCTGAATGTTTTAATGTGGGAATGAGATATAAGTTACTATTCACCCAAGGTAAATGTAATGTTTATTCCATAACCATTAGATAGAATTATTTCATCCAAAAGATCATATACACTTGTTCATCTTTCTCTTCATGTCCACCTTAACATGATGTACATATATTCTCGATCATGCCTGATCATTCTCCATTTCCATCGAAGGTCCACCTTTGATCTCTTTCCACCACACAGTAACACCAATGAGGTAGACCATGTAACATTTCCATACCAAATTCAATCATAATTTGGAGATAAGTATCAGACATATAAATGGTTCTCGTCGCACAGGGGCTATGATCCACAATTTTTTTTCCTTACTTCTCAAAAGATCATATTCGATATATAGAAGTGATTTCAATTACATAAATTCATATCAAAAAATTTTAAATTGGTTGACTTCATTTCAAAATTAATAGAATTTTTTGTTTACCCATTATATTTTTATGAAAAACATTAGACCAAGAGTTTAAACAAAATTTAGAAGCTCAAAATTTGGCAATACATAGGCTTTTTTGTCCCTTTGACAGAAGAAGGAAAATAAAAAATTCCCATTCAATGTAATTAAATGTCCATCTAATATATATATATATACCTCTACATACCCATTCTAAAAAACTCAATCATTATTTTTTATTAAGAATAAATTTCTAATTAAAAACCTTCAATATAGTCTCCTCCCTCTCCACTTGTTCGAATTCCCCCAAGGATACCGAAGCCCAAATTTTTTTATTTTCAGGAAACATTTACGGGGGATTCATTTTTTTAAAAATATTGTGAATATTCATATAATCACAATTTTCTATATTCCAAACATATATATATATATTATCTATATATATGATTATTTATTTCCAATTATTCTACTATATTTTATGTGACGTTGTATATGTATATGCATGTAATATCTTAAAATTTAATGTTACTTATTTGAAAACCAAGTAATCATATAAAGAGGTAATTTCATATTGGATGAAGATATTTTCCTAATAATAAATGTTTCAATAGTAATTTTTACATTTATGATTATGTTATATATATGTATAAATACATATACTCATATATGTTTATATATGCATTTCATGAACATGGTTTCAAATAGTTTTCAATTCATGTATGAAAACATGGTTTAATTTCATGTTACCATATTAATAAAGTTTGTTGTGAACTAACGAAATGTTTATTTTAAAATTGTTTCTCTTATATATATATTAATATTATTTTATAATTGGTTTTATCGTATAATTATATAACGAATGATAAATTATATATCATTATACTTAAGAGTACTATTTTATATGAAGGGTTCATACCTTTATGCCTATATTTTATAAATTAAATTAAATTTTTAATTAATTTATATAGGTATAAAAATTCCTTATTCATGGATTATTTTTAAATGATAAATTTAATAATGTTATTCCAAATTTCAATAAAATGAATTTTATAATTTTATTACGGAATCCTAAAATATATGGCTTTAATTCTTTTCATTATTAACATCATATGAATGTTTGGAAAGGTGATTTGTTATGAAATTTGGTTGCACCAAATTTGATGAGTGTTTTTGTATGAAGGATCATATTTATAAATATTTATATAAATAAGTGTATTTAAATTTTTAATAACTAATTTTTTTTGTTTATAAGTTGAAATTACTGTGAATAAAAAAAAACACAGAGATATATATAACATAAATTTATTATTTTATATAAAATTTTCCACTTTTACATTGATAACATGATTGTGGAGTTGGTAGTGAACACATACCTTTTGAACGATGTTGTGCTCAGAAATCCTTATTTGATTCAAGTTTCCCAAGAGTTTTTTAAAAGAATGAGTAATGTTTAATACCAAATCACTATATTTTATTAAATAAATCTCAAATCATAATTATTTTAAAATTTATTATAATGTTTTAAAATATTATTTATTTTCAAAAGTATTATAATGTTTTCAAAAGAATGATTATTTTATAAAGTCATATAATGTTTACAATAATGTTTTTATTTTATGATGTCCTATTATTTTTTCTAAAGCATAATTACATTTAAAATTATTGTCATCATTTCAAAAGATTATGTATTTTCAAAAGATTTAGAATCTTTTCAGTATTTTAATAATTTTAAATAGTAATATAATGTTATCAAAATAATTATTATATTCAAATTTATTATATGTTTTTAATGGGGTCTGTCATTTCAATTTATTATTCAGTATTATTTTTAAAAATGATGTTAATCATATATTATTGTTATATTCAAAAGATTTTTATAAAATTATTTTTAAATGGTATGTTTAAAAAAAGTTATTTTCTAAAAAGTTTTTCACTAGATTATTTATGACACCATACTAGTAAATTATTCCCACCTTTTGATTTATAAAAAAATTGGAACATTGAGAAGTACCATGGATTTTAGTTTTGATACAGAGATAGCACATGAAATGTTCAGTCAGTGAATTATTATTTATTTTTTTAACTCTGATAATATTGAATAGGTTTCCTTTTCATCCAAACCAATCAAAATAAAATATAATATGATGTAAAATTATTTTTGTTTTTTATTTACTTTATATTAATGTTTTATATATTATTTGTGAACATTGTCTAGATGAACAGGTCACAAAGATTCACATATTATGCTTGAACTGTGTTATATGCTCCAAATATCTCTTCTTTATTTTATTACATTTTTTTATTTTAATATTCATTAAATTATATTTTACCATATCATTTATTGTGGGGGATTCCGACACCACATTGCAACATGTTTTGTTTTCTTTCACCACAACACAAGGATGATATATTAAGGAAATTTAATATATCATTATTATATTTATAAATTTTTTATTATTCAATAAAAAACTGCATTACTCCCTTTCCTCAATATGATGAAGAAAATTATTGTACATACATACATCTAGACTTAAACCGTTACATAATGTAAAATTTTAATTTTTCATTTAATTATATCACTAAATAGACTGTAATGATAATTTTAAAAAATTATACAAATTATTTTAATAATATCATTACATTTTAATCATAAAAAATATTGAACCAAGCTATGATATTATAGTCAATATACTATCCTTAATTACAAAATTATAAAAAATAATACAATGTGGAATAATATAATGACCAAAACATTTTTAATGATAACTCCTCTTTATTTAATTAAATTTATTATTTGGATTAATTGTTATATAAAACACATTATCTTCCTTGGTTTTAGGTTTTTTTATTTTAAATTAATGTTATGACTTGTTATAGTTTCTAGAATAGTCATTGAATAGTAAACACATGATATGTATACATTTAAAGCTATAACAAATACAATTTCCTCTGAAAAGGGAAGTGATGGCCCCATCCAGTAGAATAGCTCCATAAGAATCCAATTTGTTGGAGCATGGAAAGGATGTAGCGTCACTGGTCTTTTATCTTGACCAAACCCAATCTGATCATTAACACGTTAAGACTGAACGGAATCACCTACATGAGAAGTGAATGTAAATTGAGATTACCACCTAATCATTGATATCTAAGACACCCCAAGAGTATGTAATCATCAAACACCTTAATCTTAGGTATAATGCTAGTGTTATAAGGGGTTATGTAACAAGATCGTAGCAATAAGATTACGTGCTTTATTTATTTGTATATAATTAAAAAATATTAATAAATTATTATTACTAAATTAATTTTTATTAAATATTAATCATCATATAATTTGTATGAATACAATTGTATTTGTTATTATAGTATGAAATTTGTTTTTATTGAAACTCTTGATTTTTTGCTAAATATCGGCTTTTATTTTAGAATAGAAAAATAACATATTTAGAAAAATATTTAGATAAAATTAATGTTTTTTTATTTAGGATGAAAAAAATATATAAAGAATAATTTTTCATTATTTTCTGAAAAAAATCAATTTTTTGAAATAAATTAATTATTTTTTCAATATATAATCTGTTTTATAACATCATAATGACTCAATAGTGATTTAATAAAATAATATTAATTTTTTTCAGCCAACATATGTTTTACCATTAAAATAATTTCATTTTAGATTTGTTTGGTTAATTTTATGGTGCCATAGTGGAAACGTCAAGACTTATAAAACATATTTAATTTTTAAAGTGATTTCCTTGATAGTGTGACAAACATCCACATAAGAAATCCAAATACATTAATAAGTAATATTATTGGCCTTATAAAATAAAATTTTCCACTCCCCTTTGTCAAAAACCATTAGAAAAAACAATTGGTTGGTTTGTGGTTTTGATTTGTTTAATGTGTAGTAACAACAACCTAAATCTTAAAAAATTCCCTCTCATCTCCTAAATAAACCCAATCAATATACCATTAATATTCATTAAAAACCTTTGGAGATCGAGCACCATATTTTCTACTCTCTCTATAATCTTTCCAAGGTTCCCCATTTTCTGAAGAAGTCTCTCTCAAGACTCTCCCAAGCCCTTGGGATCACACTTCCAGGTATGGGATTCATCTCCTCCTCTTTTAATTCATGAACCTTATTTGATAGTAGTTCCTTTAAAATCAATTTCATGCATTTAAATTTGTTTTAAATAATTAAAATACTATAAAAGTGATGTTATTTCAATTAGGTATCATTTATATGCCCTCATTTGAACTTTTACCATGTTCATTAATTTGCCTAAATTCCATAAGAAAATTTATCTCTGCTCATTTACTTTTAAGAAAATATTTTATATTATGCCTCTAAATTCAATTACATATTTTGGGATATTTTGTTACGAGAACCCATTACTATAATTTTTATGTATAAATTATGTGAAGCCACTTTATATATCATCAACCCATTTTACTATTTCTATTTGACATCATTATGATGTCGAAGATACTCCAAAATTTCCATGAAAAAATCATCATGTAAGTGAATAACAAACCCATTTATATATCAAGGGTATTAACCATTATTAACATATACATATTGATTGATAATTTCATTTTTTTATTCTATATTCCATTATTTTTGAATAAATTATGATGTTAAATGGCTCCATGTTATATGGTCCATGTGGAAAACATAGAAATGAAATGAAAATTTGGGAAAGATTTGTATCATGATAACTCATGTGAAATGAGGGTTTAATCATTATAATTTATGTGAAATGAGTGTTAAATAATTCTAATTCAGGTGTAATGATGGTTTTCTAATTCCCCCTCTTTAATGATCCTTTCCTCAAGAAAATATCATGTTTAATATTTTTTCCAAATGTACATGTTATGATAATCATTCTATATCATTTCTTTATGTCCATATTTCTATTTTTCTACATTGATATTAATATTTCTTAACATTGATTATATTCTTTATGTTATTTTTTGTTTACACTCTTACAATGCTTTTTATCTCACCCTTTTCTTATGCATGTCCTCTGTTTATCTAATTAAATTTTAAGTACGAAGGAATGTTGTGGTCATGTAAAAGATTTTTTCAATAATGATGTTTTGTTTTATGCTATATGTTTTTATTTAATGTTCCTAAGTCCCAAATTCACTAGGCCTCTCGATCTTATGGGTTGTATTAAGTTCATGGTTATGTCAAAAAATGTTTAACTATGTAATGATGTGAAGGGTTTTTGTAGTTGGTGTTAGAGTATATGTTTAGTTATTTTTTGGATTAGGATTAGAAAACACAATTGAAAGCCTTGTAGATAAGAATAAGTATAATAAAACTTTATCAATGTTTTTGTGAGTAAATAGTATGTGGTTTATAATTAAAATTCATTCCATTCTTTATACAAACTAGTAGAGGAGGATGTGGCACAAATGTATGTAGGGCTAATACCCAAAAAAATCGCTTTGAGATAGGCTCGAATGGAAACTGGTGCACGGAAATGGGACATGATTCACTCTTGGTTATGCCACTCCCGGAGGATATTATTTTTTACATTCGTAAGCATAGTAAGAAATATTATTAAGGGAATAAAAAAATTCCCCTAAGAATATATGAAGGGATGAAGATCATGGATAAAAAATATTGGATACTATAAATTCATAAGTTTGGAAATAACTGTAAATTCTAAGTTATACATTTTTTTCATTGGATTCCTCTTTATGTGTTTCCCATAACATTCCTTTTATTCTATCCAACGGTGGGTAATAAGTGTTCTCATGATAACAACCAATGTTAAGATCAATGTGATGACTATTCTAATGAGACACCCAGTCTAATGGGAGTGGGAATCCCAAAATATTTCTTAAAACTATCTCAGTTAACTCATGTTTTTAAAAGAAAAATGGGTCTGTAAGAACGTCCACCCCCCCCCCCCCCCCCGCCAAGAATGAATATTATACAATCGAGAGCTTCTTGATACAAAGGACTCATACATTTAATGGATCATATGATCCCTCAATCTCTAAAAACGGATCACCTCATTTCAAAACATTTTATACATCTTCAATGTTCGGAACAAGAAAATGTTTTTCTGGATGATTATCGTATAGAGGGTGAAGATGAGAAATGGTTAACATTGATAAAAAATATCAATCTGAAGGAAGAGATCAAGGAGTTGGAATGGATGGATTTCAGGAATATGTTTCTCAACAATTATTTTCCTTACACACTCTAAGTTAATATGGAAAGGGATTTCCATTCCATCAAGATAATAAAACCACAAATTCATAGGAGCGTATGAGGAAAATTTCAGAAGGCTTGTACGACATGCCTCTGGCTTTGTTGTTACCTCTGAATGGAAGGTTGACCTCTTCTTTAGTGGGCAAAAACATAGCATACAAAAATCCATAGGGATATGTGATTTTGATATCTATGAAGAAATTTTCTGATGTTCCCTCAATGTCGAAATGGGCATCGACGAATCTCTGGGCTAGCATGGGTATTATAAGGGAAAAGTGGACATAAATTTTAGAAATATGATATATATATATATATATCCAAAGGTGATATGAAATTCTATCCCCCCACTTGGTGAAGGTGTGGAAATAATCCCACTAGAAATTTATTAAAGGGGACGAGAAAATGATTTAGGTGTAAAAGAGAAGTGAACATAGATATTAACTACCAACAAGATAAACCATCTACTATGATAGAGTAATGAAATTCTATATTCGAACCTCAATTCATTTTTCATTATTCAAATGAGATGAAATATAAAACTTTTCATACCCATTTTCTAAGAAAATTGATTTTTAAGGAAACCAACAACCTACAAGGAATCTAAGGTGATATTTTTCCATCACTACCACCGAAGAAACCCCTGAAAAAAATGCGGTGAAGGGTAAAATAGATATTCAATCAAGAACTGTGAACATATTTTTTGAATCTAGTTCTATACATTTTTATGCACCATAAGATTTGTTGAACAATCCCCCCACCACCACAAATCATGGAAGTATATATGTTAGTGAGAAAGGTAAATTGGGAAATCATTGCATCTAATGAATATTACTCATCCCCTATCATATTTTTGTGGATTGAACTTCTCATGTCACCTTATCATTCTCCGTCTAGTATAATTCAATGTAATTCATGGTATGGATTAGCTTTCCCTATATAAATCTATCATAGATTGTTGGGAGAGGGAAATTACAATTCATATGGGGAATCTATCCCCGATTATATACATGTGAAATGATGATGATGAATCTTCATTTTCAACATCGTCTCAGGAATAGATATTAATTTATAATGATCATGAATTTCATGCCCGAATGATTGTGTATAATGAAGCAACCATCATTGAAGAAATTTGTATTATCAGGGAATTAACTGAAGTGTTTCCCAAAGAATTTTCCTATCTTCCACTTGGAATAGATGTAGAATTATTGATTGATCTTATACCTAGAGATTTTATAATATCCATGAGTTTTTATATAATAGTTTTTATGGAGCATAAAGATAAAAATATACAACTACAACAAAATCATAATAAATACTTTATATGCCCAAGTGTTTCACCATGGGGTGCACCAGTCATCTTCGCCAAGAATAAGGATTGGTCCATGTGAACATGCATTGATTATCATGGGATCAACAAAATAATGATAATGAAAAAGTAACCTTTGATCTGAATCGAATAATTGTATGCTAAACTATGTCGAGAACAATACTTCTACAAGGTTGATCTGCAGTCGGGATATTACCGTGTAATGGTGAAGAAATAGGATATCACAAAGACTTTTTTTGTACATGTTATGGGCACTATGAATCCATATTAATTCGGTTTGGACTCACTAATGCTCCTGAAATCTTCATGGACATGATTAACATAGTTTTTCAATTTTACCTAGTTAAATTTTTGGTAGTCTTTATTGATTATATTTTAATATACTTAAAAAACATATGAGAATGAGGATCATCTACGAATGGTACAAGAGACCTTGTGAATGTTGAATATCTTTGAAATGTAAAAAAAGTGTGAGTTATGTTTAAAGGAGGTCGTATTATTGGGTCAAATCATCACAAGAAATTGGATATCTATTGATCAATCCAATAAAACTGTAATTTAAGGATGTATGAAGCCATCATGGGTGATGAATATCCATAGCTACCTATGGTTATCTGTACATTATCACATATTTTCGAGAAGTTTCACAAAATTTTCGAACCCTCTTACAAGAAAACATGAGAAGAAGTCATGTTTTATTGGATTGATGAATGTAAAGATTGTTTCATGGTGTTGAAAAGGAGGCTTATCACAGTGCATGTTCTCACACAACCAACAAGTGGAGAACTTTTTTTTTGTATTCGATGATGCTTCAAAGAAGTTCATGGGTTGTGTGTTTATGTAAAATGAAAAATTCATTGCCTATGCTTCACAGAAAGTGATTTTTCATGAAAAAACCTTTCATCACATGATTTGAAGTTGAATGCAGTAATCATCACATAATTTTTTTTTGAAACATTACCTATTTGTGGAGAAGTGTGAAATATATAAATATCACAAAAGACTAATGTATATATTTAAATAGAAATAGTTGAACATACACCAACAAATTTGGTTTGAGATAATCAATGACCATGACAACTCAATCCATTACCACCATAGGAAAGAAAAATAGGTGGAAGACGCTCTAAATAGAAATGAACTAGTGATTCTATAATTTATGATTATTTAAAAGAATTGAATCTTCGTATATTTGATGAATATAGAAATAAGAACCAAAAATAATGGAACACAATCAATTATTTAACAAATGATTACTCAACCATCTCTTTTATAATGGTTAAGTGATGCTCGAAAAGAATAATGTGGGAATTAAAAAGAATGTGGAAACTATCAGAAAAGGTAAATCCTTAATGTTCAATGTTAAGGATAAAGGAATTGTGAGATTTTGGTAAAGACTATATGTTCCATCAAATCCAGAGTTATATAATGATCTTTTAGATGATTCACATAGTTTGAATTTATCAATTCAACTTGGATTTACAAATCTGTATTGAGATATTCAAGAGAATTATTAGTTGTATAATAAGAAGAAAGAGATCACCAAGTACAAATCATTGTGCCTAGTATGTTATCATGTTAAGGCTTATAGGAATAATTCTAAAGGGATGCGGCAACCATTACCCATACTAACATGGAAATGGTATTACATCTCCATGGACATTGTCACCGGATGTCTGAAGACGTCTAAAGGAAAAAAATGATATTGTGGTTGTTTTGGATAATCATATAAAGACTTCGCAAATTATTGTAATTTGATATGATTTATCATTTGATCAAGTGGTACAGATATACATGAGAGATGTGGTAAGGCCGCATGGAGTACCACTATCAATTGTATCTGCTTGAGATCCAAGATTCACCTATATGTTTTGGAATAATCTCTAACACATTCCAATTAATAATATGAAATTTAGTAGGTCTTTTCATCCTCAAATTGATGGCCAATCTTAGTAGACTATCCAAACACATGAGGTTATGTTGAGTGCATGCTCAATGGACATAAAAGAAGGATGATATCAAAATCATTCCCTTGTTGATTTAAACTACAATAATAAATTCCACTCAAGAATCCAAAATGATCTATATAAATCCCTTTATACGAAGAGGTTCAAGACACCAAAATGTTGGGTTGATGTTGGGGTGAAAGAATAAATCGGTCTAGAAATGGTCAAAGAAATGGTGGATAAGGTTAAGACCATCCAGAAGCACATTAATTCTACTAAGAGTAGAAAAATTTATCTATGATGATAATCATCGATGAGAGATGGAATTTGATATTAGAGACATGGTATTCCTCTACATATCACCGTGGAAGAGAATTATGAGATTTTTGAATAATTGAAAGCTTATTGCAATGTACATAGGCCTTTTGAGATCCTTGGTCACACTGAAGCAGTGGAATATAGACTAGAACTCTCAACGAACCTGTATCAAGTATATAATGTATTCTATGTATCACAAGGGAGGATGTACATACCAGACATATCACATGTACTTAATCTAGAGATGGTACCTTTGGAGAATGACCTCTCATATGATGTGTAGATTGTAAAGATCATTGATTGTAGATAAAAATACATACAAAATAAGACAATGCACCTGATCAAGGTGTTATGGAGAAACCACATGTTTGAAGAAGTAACGTGGTAATCTGAGGAAGTGATGAAACAGAGTTATCCTCTTCTGTTCTAGTGCGGGAAAAGGAAATGTTAATGGTGAAATTTTTTATAGGGGGTGATTGTAATGACCGATACTTTTATTAATGCAAATTACTCTTGATCTATGTAAATGTATTATTATGAAAATGTTTATATAAAACACACGTACATCCTTATTTTTAGGTATTTAGATTTTTATATACTTTTATGAGTTTTCACCATTGCTAACATATCCATTGAACAATGATCAATTTATTAGTATAAATATAAGTCTTTATGAAACCCAATTTACTCAAAAAATGAAGTGATAAACTCATCTAGTAGAATCGATCCTTACAAAGCCCATTTGTCAGAGCTTAGAAATGAGGTAGCATCACAAGGAATTGATCTCGACAAATCCCATGTTGAGCTTCAACATGTTGATTTTTAACAGATTCGCTTACTAGAGAAGTTGATGTTAATAGATATTACCAACCGAGCGATGTTATCTGAGCCGCTATAAGAGTCTATCAGTAACACAGACCATACCCTTAAGTCTTATGTCGGTGTTATAAAGGGTTCTATATCGATACCCTCTCACTATGAATATGTGAATTAAATTTTTATAGAATAAATAATACAAAATAATTTAATTATTTTTACCTTGAAAACAAATAGTAATTTTTAGTTAATATTTATATTCAAATAAGAAATTTATTTTGATGAATTAATGTATTTTATAATTAAATAATATTTTACTAAAATATTTTTACTAAATTAATTTTAATTATATATAATTAATTTTAAAATTATTATGAATACAATTATAATTTTTATTAAGGATTGAATGCTGATTTTGACCAAACCCAAGAACTATCGATAAATATTTGTTTTTATTTAAAATAAAAAGATCCACATATTGAAAAAAAATTATTTAGATAAAATGAATATTATTTTTGAATTTATGACATAGAAATTATATAATGGTAAATTTTTCATAATTTTCTGAGATAGTTGAATTTTTGGGTAAAAATTAAATATCGTTTAAATATATAATGGGTTTTATGACAACATAATGACTTAATTGTTTTGTAATAAAATACTATAATAATTACTTTTGTTCAATAAATGGTTTAACATTAACATAATGTGGTTTTAGATTTGTTTCATTAATCTTATTGTGCCATAGTGGACCATCAATGACTTATAAAACATTTTAGCTTTTTAAAACGATTTCCATGATAGTGAGATGCACCTCCACATAAGCATGCATAATATTTTATTATGTTAGGCCATTGGTCTTATAAAATAATTTGATCCACTCCCAATTTACAAAAACCATTTTAATTAACCATGGTTTGTGTTCCGGTGTTGATTATTTTAATGTGTAATGTCTAAAACCTAATTATTATTTAATTCCCTCTCTTCTAAAATATATACACACTCTATCTCCCATTCCTCTTCACTCAAAAAAATTGGATCTCGACCAACCTCTTCCCTCATCTATAGAAAATCCTTCCATGGTGCAATAAGATCCCGTGAAGGCCCTCTAAAGCCTATCCTTGGCCTTTGGGTTAACACTTCCAAGTAAAGAGTTCCTCTCTTACTCAATGAATTGAAGCACATTCGTTGAGAGAAGTTATTTTAATTTCAATTTATTGCATTGAAATTATTTTTTTATAATTACCTTAATTTATAATTGATGTTATTATAATGAGGCAGAATTTATCCCCCCTCATATGGACACTCACCTAAGATGTTACTATTTAGAAATTCCTAAAGGAAATTTCTCTATCCTCATTCACTTTCAAGAAATTATTTTAGATTAAGCTTTTTAATTCCATTTCATATGTTGGATATTATGTTCCAAGACCACATTAATATAAATTTATTTTATAAATTATTTTATATCACATTATATCTCATTATCCAATTTTATGATCTCTATTTGATGTCGTTATACTGCCGAAGTGGCAACAAAATTTTAATGCCAAAATCGTAGTGTAATTTAATACCATACCCATTTCTTTATCAAGGGTATTAACATTCATGAACATGTAAATATTGAATTATACATTCATTTTTTTATTCCAACATAATCCATCTTGTAATAATTTATGATGTTGAATGACTCTTTGTCATATAATCCTTTTGGCGCACTCATGCATGAAATGAAGTGTTTATAAAGGGTGCACCCAGATAGCGCTCTAATGCATTGCGTAAAGACTTGTATCATGATAAGTCCAGTGAAATGATGGATCAGTCATGATAGTTAATGTTCAATCATTGTTTAATCATGCTAATTCATGTTCAATGAAGGTTTACTCTTAATGAATGTGCAATGAGCCTTATCTCATGCTAATATCATGTTAAATGTTATTTCCACATTTCCATGTTATGATAATGATGCAATATCATGCCTTTATGTTCATATTTATCTTGTTCTCCATTTATATCCCTATTTCCTAACATATAATATATTAATAATTTTATTTCTTGTTTACTCCCTTATGGGGATCTCCAGCACACCCTTTTCTCCTGCATGTCCTCGTTTTATCCCATGGATGGTATGTACAAATGAATGTTGTTTCCATGTAAAAAGATTTTTTCAATAAGGACGTTGGGTTTTATGTTCTATGTTATTTTTAATGATTCTAAGACCCAATGAGTCTATACCATTTGTTCATTTGAGTTATTTTAAGAGAATTTTTACATAATTAATCATGTATAAGTGTGTAATAATGAACAAGGTTGTTATAAATATAATTAACTTAAATTATGTTATATTTTGTTTTAAATTAATTTTTATTATTATAATTAGTTAATAATTATAATGTATCACTAAAATAGAAAATAAGTTATCTCATTATTCTATAAGTGTAAATATATAGTAACTAAGTCAACTAACAATCACCAATATTTATGGTACATGCAAGATTATGTATGTTTGACCATATACTTTAACTATGTAATGAAATTATATCATGGATGGTAACAAAAAATAATTTATTTTTTAACATAATATATATATATATTAATTATGTTTTCTTATTTTAATAAATTTTTACATCAATATTTAATAATATTATTCAGAAAAAAACCATCATCCCTTGTAATAAATGAAATATATTAATTTTTTATTTAATATTCTAGGATATGGAAAAAAGTACTCATGGAATTAAATATAAAAATTCAAAATCATTTTATGTCTTACATTATAATAAAATTACAGAAATTTTAGTGTTAATATTTGGATGAATAATGAATACCGATGTAGCTCCAGTGAAATCACTACAAACTGACAAAACAATAAACACATGATTAGTGAAATTAATAAAAATAACAGTATAATTATAGAGAGTGACAATATAATAAAAATAGAAATACATTTAGTTTGAAACATGACTATGAAAAAGTATATAAATAATTTTATATTTATTTTATAATATGTTATATCACATTTAATATAGTGGGAAATAAGTTAAGGGTTTTATTATCTCAAATTTGGTTATCTTGAGTCATGTTTATGTTATACAACATATTGCATATAGATGATGAAAATAATACACAATTTTAATTTTTAATAATTATAAAATTATATTTCAGCATATTAAACATTATATATAATATCATACTACTCATGTGGGTTTGATTCTAAAATTACAGCACCCATATAAGGTTTTTAGGAATCAAATCACTTCCTCTGGTCATAATCTTTATTCACATACAATTTTCATTCTAAAATGATATTTTATAATATATATTGATTATAGGTCATATATATACCTTCTTCACTAGGGAGATATTATTTCACAATAATTCAATCTTACTTCATGATTCAATTATTTTACTATAAATAATTTTTCATGAAAATAATTTCTATTACGTAAAATGTATTCTTACAAATATCCATGTTTTCGTTTCCCAAAATGTTCTACACTAATTTTAGGAAATATAATATGGATTAGTTTATTTATTATAATAATTTTCTTTACCCTTTTTCCAAATGAAATTGTAATTCTCTTTTTAATAATGTGTATTCCTTTAAGAATTATAATTTCAAATATTGGAATGAATTTCTACACTATAAGTAAAATGTTTTATCTTCCACCACACAAATTTTTTAATATTTTTTTGTATATTAAAGTATAATTTAAATAAATATATATATAGAAATGATTTAAGAAATTATTTCATTCATTTTACGAAAATATTAAATTAATATTCACAAAATATTTTTTACCAATTTTTGGTTGGTTTGGGATAAATCTTTTATTTTTTTCATTAGTATTTCTTCTATGTTTTTCTGTCATGATGTGATGTTCAGATTTTATTAATTTTTAATAATATGATAATACTGATTTTAGAAAATTATATTGTTTCATATTTGTTGATATGTCATTTTTTATCTTATGTGGTTAATTTAGAATTTTTGTGAAACACTTTATTTTTATATTGAATCATTGATCTATGTTTGTGATTGATATTAGGTCGCAAAAATATGTATAGTTGTTGATTGGTGGGGTATAATATCAAGCTTTATTTAAATTTTTAGTATAATATTATGATATATAATCAGGTGTGGATGTCATGATCTTCCACACATATTCCTGGGCATTATGGGGTTGTTGAAATTTCTAGTGTAGGCAGAATTAGTTTTTTCACATAGGAATGGTCATAAAGGGGTTTATCACAACATTTGTATTAATATTGTTGTTACACCTTTCCATGTTTTTATAATGTAAAAATAATGTTTCATATTTCATTTAATTTCAATAAAATTAATTTTTTTATAATTTTTTTAATTTTTTTTATGTATTTTACAATTTTATATTATGCTCCAATGTTTTATGGTAATTGAAATGCGTCTATTTCCATGCGATTTCTTTTTTGATTCCATGATGATAATGTTAAAAACATAAAATTTCCACTATTATTTCATTATTATCATATATAGTCATATAATATAATATTAATATATAAATATTTTCCTCCTTTTTCCTTTCATGTATATGATCTTAATTTTTTTGATTTATCCTTAATTATGTTTCATTGATCATTGAATTATAATATTTTTCATACTATGTATATGTAAATAATTTTATCATGATATATTTCTAAAATGGATTCTATAGGAGTAGTATTATAGAGAAATGTTTGAATGTTTTCTAATATATATTGTTTTTGTAGCTGATATTTGAGGAACTATAACATTTTTCCCTTGGGTTTTGGTACGATTTTTGAGATAAATTATTTAAATCATTAAATTATTAATTTTTTTAAAAATTAATTATCATTAGTTTCTAAAGTAACCACTTTCCCAAAGCCTATTCATTTCAAATTTTTTCAAACAATAGAAATATATTCATTGTACAGTAATAGTAATATTTCATTTACTTTTATAAGGTTCAAAAGTTAATTTAAATTATTAATTTAATTCCTTATAAATCATCCATTTAATTATGTTCTTATTCTAGTTATGACATTTCACCATGAATTTATATTATAAAATAATGTATATAATTAATTAATTTCAATGGGATACTTAATTATATTGATATAAATGTTAATGTAAAAGTCACTAAAATATTATGTGGACTCATCCACTATTACTCGAAACAGTTTGAGGAGGTGACTTCCAAAATACCTCATTCAACATATCAAATATTGTAACTCATATTAGTATCATAATCATCATATAATTGTTCATTCTTATTTTTATTTCTAGTCTTACTCTAATTATTTCCATTAATTTTCATTCCATTCCATACATTCATATATGAATTATGTAAAGTATAATAATTAGAAAGGGAATTAAATTTTCCATATGTAAGAATGGTTAAAATTTTATATAAATCTACACATCATGTATGTATGTCAAAAACTACATGAAATAATTATAGATTTAATTTTAGGAAACTTTTATTGCACTGTTAGTACATGAATCTATTATTGGATATTCATGCACAATTAGAGGGTGGGGTTCAGAATGAATGTATGCTACTATTATTGAGTTTATTATTCAATCATATTTATTCTATCATAAAACAAAACCCACTATATAAGAAAAATATTCATGATAAATTAATAAATTCTCACAAAATATATGATAATGTAATGAAAAATAAAATGGAATTTGTAAATAATGATTTACATGTTTCATCATTACAATCCATCTCATTCCGAGGTTTATATCTTTTTTGATGTCATGATGTTATAAATAATGAATTTTAGAGTGATTAAAATTGTAAAGGGGTAGTGTTATTCATGAAATTATAGAATTTTTATATAATATATTATAAAATAATTTTATATTATATCGTTAGTGTTCATACATGATTCCCATGGATGTATCATTTTTTATGTGGCTATTAAACTTCCTAATAGTATGATGTTGTAATTTATCATGGAACCAACAGTTCTTCAAATGTACTAACAAACACTATTGATCTCATCTACATCCTCAATCCCATAAAATTTTAATCTATATATATATTTCCCAACATATACACCTCGATAAGAATCACCATCACTAGTGAATATCCACATCTAGCACATTGTATTATTTCCTTATGAGTCGGAAAACGTGTATAATCAATAAAAAAATTCATTTCCATTCTCATGTCAAGATTACTCCTAACACATTATTTGATATTTATTGTTTTTTCGGGTTATCACATGTTAATTTCTTTCAGTTCTTCCTAATTTCAATTTTAATGGATATTTTTTTAAAGTTACACTAAAATCGATTCCACTATAATTTTTTCTTCAACACAGTTAATATACAACAATAAATTCAGTGGTGGATACAAAAAATGTTTCTCATTTTGAATTTATATATAAATAATCAAATTAATATTATTATCATATTTTTATAATTATTATCATTTATTAATCGGAGCAACTATATTCGTAGAAACATTATTATTTATTTTTTATATCATCAGTATTCAACACATATACATTCCTTTACTTTTGGTCATTCATTATGAATCATCCTTGAAAAATATTATTCAATTTTTTTGTAAAAAACAATACCCATATTTTAATTTATTTTATAAAATACTCCATTAAAATAATTCAACATATTCATGAAAAATACTATTGTCACTGTTGGAGTTTTAATCAAAAATTATTTCGTAATTATATTTATGGATCCAATTACATTTATATCACCTTATGTTGGTCATCACAAGTGGATACACACACATTGATATTCATGTGTGTAGATATTCATAGGTTTATATCCTATTAAATTGATCTCTATTGGAATATACCCTTACATTGATCTCAGTATATAGTACATCAACATGAATAAATGATCCGATTACATGAATATGAAAATGTCAACCACAATTTCTTTGTCCATAATGGATAATTATACTAATATAAAATGATATAAATACATTTATATAGAATAATAAATTACAATAAATTATTTTCTATATATGATTTTTATATACCCCTTATCTAAAACAATTAAAGGATGATAATTTAAATTTTAATGTAATAACATAACCTTATTGAACTTAATTAATAGAAGACCCTCTATGTTTTAGATGATTGGCTCTAGATACTAACAAAGAGAATAATATATTACTGATGGTGATGAAATTATCCATCATTATAAAACCAAGAGATTTTATTATATATTTCACATTAAATAATTTTTTTTCCTTTTATAACATTTTATATATAGAATTTCATGTTCCAATGAACAAAAATATAATATTGTTTTTTTTAATTGTGATTTTGTAGCCCAATAATTTTATTTTAAAAAAATATTATAAATATATAAATTTTTTAAAAAATGTACAATTTTTTTCCTCAATAATATTTTTTTATTATATCCTAGGAAATTATTAATAGATTTTAAATTTTTAAAACAATATCACTTTTTTTTATAAGATCATGTTTGGATATATTTTATTTTTATAAATATTTTATGGTTATTGAAAACCAATGAACTAGAATTTTGTTGAAAATAAGGTTTATTTTAATTCAAAAAAATTAATGATTTATACATAGTTTAATTTAAAATTGGTTATAAATGTGCATAGAACTTTTTAGGGTAAAAAATATATATATTTTTTTTAAAAAAAATTATCGTATGAACAATTTTTATCGTAGTAAATTAAATTATTTAGTATTGTTGAAATACTATTTTAAATAAATTTTGTTATAATATATTCTATAAGATATTTTTTCATTCATATAATTGTTTTTACTTGTAATAGAATTTTTTTAAATTCATTTTAATTCATAAAATATATTTTTCTAAACAATTATTTCATTTTATTTTGAAGACTTATTTTAAAATTATTTTTATTTTCATTTATTGATATTAAATATAATAAATTTTTTTCCACATTTGGAATTATAATTTCAAAATTTTAATATGTGGTCATGATAATTTTTTGACATTATTAATAGTACCTAATGTAAATAATCCAATACTGTGGTAAATGATAAGTGTTGATAATGGTTTTAAATAAATAGATAATGGTTAAAATGGAATCAAAATTTCTAATAATTATATTAAGAACACATTTATATTCATTATCATCCTCTATTATAATTTCATTGAACAATTATCATCTTGCATATGGTTGTGACTTTATTATTGTTTAATTTTAGATATAATTAATATTATGATTCTACTATACCTATAAAGGATACCAAAATATCCCATATTCTACAAAACAATAAACCCATTATCTAAAAAATATCTACCCAAATAATCTTCCAAAAACCATATCTAGGTATTTGATGCATCATTTTTCACTAAATACCCATCCATGAATCCTTATGGTTCTTTTCAATCTATGATACAGGAAGTTGAGGTATATTTCATTGGAAATATTTTCCATCAATCACACATCATAAAAGAAATGAAAGTGTTATATACCCATATTAACAACAGAAAATATTTTTGTATTCTATAATGAGTTTTTTTGTATTAATGTTTTATCATTATTCTATATCATTCCTATATGTTATTATATGAAAATATTGCTCATGTGTAAGTGTTGAATACTACATCAACAGACTAATGTAATCCATTTTTCAGTTCCTATTTATAAGGATAGACATATATATATTGTATGATCGAAATAATGATTTATATGCTCAATATACAAGAGGGGGGTGAATTGTATACTTTAAAAATTCCTTTAAACAAAGGAAAGAGCTAAGTTTAAAAAGATTAAACTATGAAAATTCACAACACCTCTAACACCGATTGAAAACTTGTAAAATGATTGAAGTTATAAACTTCAAGTCCTATGAACGTTCTTAAGACTGGAAAGAGATTCCCAAAGTAGGTTCCGGAAATATGGTTCCGGAAATTGAAACTTAACAAACGATAAAAATATGAGATTCTACCTTAAAGCATATAGAATCTAAATGTAACAGAGTATAAGTAAGGAAGTATAAGAAAGTTATACTTTCCTTATAATACAAAATGCAGCAGAAATAAACACGTAGTAAAACTACAACTAACAAGATATAAGTCTTTTCACCCAAAGGGAAGGGAATCCAACAAACTTTGATAAAGGTCCCTTGACTTATACATTCAAGCAAGTCTGTCTTACCCACACCAGGGTAATCCCTTGATACGAAGATCAGAGTCTCTGTATTGATATCCCCGCAAGCCTTCAACTTCAAGGTAGTTGGCCACCTCTATCTTCCTCAGCAAGGAAGCCCTCAACTTCAAGGTGTTGGAAACCTGTGTCTTCCTATCCCCGGAAGTCCTCGAATGTAATCACCAAAATTCGGTGTCGCACAATGCTTTGAGAGTTAATAAGAGCCTCTCTCTCAAGAAATCACTTCAACATCATGTATGCACAATGTTGAAGAAGTTATCTATCAGAAATGAGCTCTTTCAGATGAGCTCCTATTTATAGGCAAGGTCGGCCTCCTTTCCAACGGTCATATTTTCATTAAAAATCGGAGGGACCTTTACACGTGTTACATAACCAATGGTTAGTTTATAACAGAATAGAAGACAACGTTTTATAATAAAAAAAGTGTAACAGAATGTACGACCTCGTTTTAAGTCTAAACTAAAAAGTTCGGACTGAAGATTCAGAGTGAAAGTATGGAGTGTAAAAAAATATTAAAGAGTAGACAAATTTTAAAAGCGTAAGCAAAATGAAAGTTCAGTGTCTGACCAAAAATAATTTTCGAAGTCTAAATATATTCGAAGTGAATAAAAAAAGATTGTCAGATTCTGTTTCATAGGTGAATTCAGAATGAGAATTCAGAATGGGAAATCGTCATCAGAATTTGTAATGAGATTTCATCATCAGAATTCGTAATGAGAATTAGATGATGAAATTCATAAGGATTCGTATCCAGAATTCGGAGTAGAACTTAATCAGAGTTTGTAACCAGAATTTGAAATGAAACTTTATTACAGTTCTCATCTGGAATTTGGAGTGAAACATCCTTACAGTTCTTATACAGAATTCGGAGCCTAAAACAGAATGCTTCATATCAAAGTTTCAACGATTCCGAGAATATAGAAATGAATCTGAATCTTATACTTAAGAAAAATATGGATGAAAATATAATAAAGATAATTTTTCTTAAAAAAGCGATTTTCCTTATAAATGAAATTTTCCTTATAAAAGAAATTTTCGTAAAGATAAGGTGTTTGTGATTTTCAGAACAATAAGGAATGGAAAAGTCATAAGTAAATCCTTATTGACTCAAAAATCTCCCCCTTTTGGAAATCACAAACATCCTTACGAAAAAGAAATTCTAAGAAGAAATAAAACATTAAGGCTTATTTCCCTTTGCTTATGGATGTCGATGAATACGGATAACTCCCCCTTAGGATTTGAAACTCTAAGGATCGTATTCTAGATTTCCAGAATGACATTTCATTGCAAATAAGAAAGTATCCTTTAATGAAAAACTCCACCTTAGATAAACTCTTATTAGAGATTGTTTTCTTTCTCACCCTTTGTTAAGATTCTTTATCCCTTTTCTTATTAGGGTCTTTTCCTTCTCCCCCTTTGTGATTTTTAAAAAGAATTCGAGGGAATGGATAATATAAAAAGGTACCTGAAAAATTAGTAGCAACAAGAAATAAATGAGCAATTACAAATTTTCATTAAGTTTGATGATCTCAACAACAAATAAATTTAGATACAATAAAAGATCGGATCTGTCTATTTTGGATCTTTTTCCTTCGCCATGAGACCCTTAAGAAAAGTCTTTATATTTTTTAAGTCTTTATGGTATTTCTCGGCTTGCTTCTCTAACACAAAAATTCTTGCACTTTGGGCTTCAATCTTTTCTTCCTGGGCTTGAATCTTTTCTTCCCGATCTTTAAGATTTTCTTCCTGAGCCTTCATTTTTTCTTCAAACTCAATCTGATGATCCCTTTCATATTTCCAATTTTTAGAGACTGAATTTAGCTTCCCATTCAGATCTCTGACTTCTTGAATCCGGAAATTCTTTACATTTGTCAATTTCTCTTCAAAGGAAGAAGTTAGCTCATTTATCTTCCTGTCCTCAGTCTCAAAAGCATCCTTCACATTTTTTGAAATTCATCAAAGATCCCCATTTCTTCTATAGTCTTCCTTGACCAAATCGTCAACGTCTTGCAAGATCTTTTGTGAGCTTCATAGCCGACAAAGAAAGATTTGAATTGAGCTTGAATCTAAACACACATATCCATGACCATGGATACAGAGTCTGATTTCTGATTCAAATCATGTTGGAGCATCTGACATATTGAATCAATGCTTGAGAAGGTCATAATAGAACCTACAAATTTCATTAAAGACTGAACAACAAAGTCATGCCCCAACGAAGATGACTCAGAATCCGAGACTCTTCTTGGAGAATTTTCTTCTTCAACTTGGTCAAGCTTTCTCTTTGAAAAATACCAACTCCCTTTATCTTCACCACTACTGATCTCAGAGTATCAGCAAGAATTTGGTTTCCCTTATCTCTTTTCGGAATAGAATCCTGTTTCGATGTTATTTTTTCACTATGAGTTACTTGAATAATATTGTCTTCATCATCAGAAAATTTTTGAGCTACATCCTCTAAGTTGTCCATTTGAAAAACATCATGTAGAAGTTGTTCTTCTTCTGCATGATAAGCTACATCTTCTTCTCCTTTGCTGTTCATCCTTTCCAAGAGTGACTAATTTCGATGATTCGGCTTCTGATGTTCGGAGTAACATATGTTCCGATGGTGTCCCCTTATAATCATCTACTTTTTTCAAAACATCTCCAGTTTCACCACTGCCTTCAACTACAGCTTCTTCTTCTTTCGCTCGCTTAATTTGCTCTACTTCCTCAGCAGTCGTAGCAACAGCTTCTTCTGGAGCGAAGAAAATTCTTCCTGGAGTCTCAGGAAGAGATTCCAAGGAAAAAGATCTCGGAACATGAATATTTTCTAAAATCAACTCATTGAACTTCAACAATTCCTGAGCTACCTCTTCTTCGGACAACTTCTTCATAAGCATATTTTCTTTGACTTTTTTTTCTATCTCATTCGCAGTTCTTTCCTTCAAGGCCTTAGCCTCTGCAAGATCCAAGCCAAACTGAGGCTCCCCTTGCACTCTTTTTTCTTTGATCCCCCTCCATTTAGAAACTACCTCATCTGGGTAAGCTTTCTTCTTCTTTGGTTTTGGAGGTGCGGAATGAAATTCCTTAGACTTTGGATTCTCTGCTTCAACTTCAACTTATTTCAACTTTCTCTTCCTTACTGGCTTAGAGGATTCCTGATCAGCAATATTCAGAACTGCTTCATCTTGAGCAGGTAAATCAATAAACCGACCAGTCTTCTTGTCGAAAGCTACATCCATCCTTTTGAGAGTTCCATCACTTACCAATATAATCTTGCAAACTCTTGGCTTAGACTTGCAAGCCTCCTTGAAAGAATCAAGGAACCGAACTATCAACAATGAGAGGATTCCTGGATACATTATGATCTGAGCTCTCAGATTCCCTTTCATAACATTCTCAAGAGTAATGAGAATGTGCTCCATCAGGTTAAACTTCCTCAGATTTATCAAAAAATCTTGGATGTAGATCTCACTTTTCTTAAGACTATCTTTGTCACCCTTTCTCAGTACGATACGTCCTTGTACCCATAATTCTAGGATCCGGAAATTTGTAGACAGAGAATAAATCTTCGGACCCTTATCATCTGACAATCCGAGAGTTTCTAATGCTTTTTCCTTGTCAAAGCTACCCTTTGAATCCGACAACACATGAGACATGAATTCACCTTCTCCTTCATTATTAAGCCCTACCAAGCTAGCTGCCTTGGCATATTAAAGCTTATAAGTCTTACCATAATACTTAAAAGGCAACTTTTCTCTTCCATCTTCCATAATAAAGGAGAGTGACTCATAAAACTCTATAAGAAAATCTGAAGACTTCATCTTGATTCCCAGGTTTCGACACAACAACATCTTCCCATACATTAAGCTTAATATTCTTGGATATATGAGAGACATACTTGTTGAAGAAATCAGGATGAACCAGCCTCTCTCTATATGCTAACCACTTCAAAATCGGTGTAGAGGAAGGAATGTCTTCAGAAGCTACTTCCACAGACATTCGGATCTGAAGACCTCTGAGAAGTTCGGAACGGAGAAATATGAAGTTCGGAACTGCTTTAAAATGGGGAGGCAGAGATTCAGGATTCTAGAGCTTGAAAACCAATGTGGGACAACCATTTTTGGTCCCATTTATATAGGAAACGAGAAAACTGTTCAACTTCCACGGTTGATCGAACGTTTGTGACAAGATGATATTAGATCTCACGGTCGAAAACCAATTCTCATGAAAACTTGAATCTGATCTTTTGAGGTTTTATTAAAAACAAATATTTAAGAAAATTATAATCTGAATCCAAAATATAAGAAAATTCCAGCAAGGAAATTATGACTACGAAAACTTGATTAAGGAAATTATAACATTCAGATTGGCTTAGGAGGATTATTCGTAATGGGTAATATAAAAAAGACTACGAAAATCATTATTAAGAAAATACATAGTTCTCAAAACTCACTATGAAAAACAAACTCAGTACGAAAAACATTATAAGAATTCAGTAAAAAAAAAATTTTAAAAAAAAATTGACTATGAAAAACTCATTATGAAAGACTCGATCTGAAAATCTCGTTATGGAAAAACAAGTACATAATTTCCCATTCTGGAAGTGTTCAATACGAAGTTTTTGATTCCAGAAGTCTTCTATACGAACATATCCATTCTGTAAATTTTAGTTCCATAAATTTCCATTCCAGAAATTTAGTTACGAAAATTTTGAAAAAAAAACATTGGAAAAAAAATTGTTACATTAACAATCAAATGTACTCCCCCTATAAAAAGGAGTTTATTACTGTAAGGGAAATTTTCCAACAGAAAGTTAATTAAGAAGGATTACCTTACGTTTATCATTCTTAATTCTGTTTAATGTATTCAAGTCTATCAGAAGGCAAATATTTTGAGAAAATATCAGCAAGTTGATCTTGTGTTCTGATAAACTGAAGAATAATATCACTTTTTTGTGTGTGATCCCTAATAAATTTATGCCTAATATCTATGTGTTTTTCACGAGATTGATGTGTAGGGTTCTTACATAAAGCAATGCCACTTGTGTTATCACACAAAATTTGAGTTTTAGTAAAACTCAAGCCATAGTATGTGAGTGTGTGTTGCATCCACAACACTTGAGCACAAAAACTTCCAGTTGCTACATATTCAGCTTCAGCAGTGGAAAGTGCTACAGAATGTTTCTTCTTGCATGGCTTTGATCCAATCATCATCACCTAAACCCTCATCAGTGCTTTTAGGTTCTACTTGGGAAAGAAATGCTAGATGTTCTACTTCATTTCTTAAGGATCTTCTAGTCCTTACAGGTTGATTTACATCACCAATGATACTATCACTGGGATGATTCTTAATAAACACCTGATTTGGGTTTTGAAAAGCATGTTCATCAACATATGGTAGAATGTCTTTCGGGGTAAATGTTTCAGAATTATCTTCTCGAACATTATCCTTATCATAAGGTTCTTCTATCAAAGGTTGACAATCAGTTTTTGAAAACACATCAGAGGATGTAGGCTGGGATGGTTTAAAAACAAAAGGATCAGACTCATCAAATTTTACATGTACTGTTTCTTCAATAGTACAAGTATTTTTGTTAAAAACTCTATAAGCCTGAGATGTTGTGGAATATCCTAAGAAAATTCCTTCATCAGATTTTGGTGTGAATTTATGTTAGATATCTTTAGTATTCAGAATGAATACTTTGCAACCAAAAACCGTGAAGTAGGAAAGTCTTGGTTTTCTACCGTTCCATAACACATAAGGGGTTTTATTAAGAAAAGGTCTAATCAATACTCGATTTATAGTATATCAAGTAGTACTTACAGCTTCAGCCCAGAAATTTCTAGCTTTATAATATTCACTCAACATGGTTCTAGTTATCTCTTGAAGAATTCTATTTCTTCTTTAAAATACACCATTTTGTTGAGGAGTTCTTGGTGCTTGAAAATTGTGAGTAATACCTTTTTTACTACAAAAATTTTCAAAATAATAATTTTGAAATTCTCCTCTATGATCACTATGAATAGATTTCAATGGAAGGTTTTTCTCATTTTTAACATGAGCTCTATAACTTTTGAAATAAGAAAAAGCTTCAGACTTATTTTCTAGAAAATAAACCCAAGTAAATCTAGAGTAATCATCAACTAGAACAAACACAGAGTATTTGCCTCCAATACTTCCTATTTTTGTTGGGCCAAAAAGATCCATGTGCACTAACTACAATGTATCAGTTGTTGAGACTTCACCGATCGACATAAAACTAGATTTATTTGTCTTTCCATATTGGCAAGGACCATAAAATTTAGAAGAATATAATCTATGATTCAGTAGATCCTTAACTAGTTTCTTCTTAGAGAGTTTACATAGGTTTCTAAGGTTACAGTCACCTTGTCTTCTATGCCATACCAGGAATGATCTTCCATTTCACTCAGACAAGGTAAATCTTGACTCTTGAGGTCTTCTAAGTTTATGGTGTAAATATTCTCATGCCTATTGTCAGAGAGAATAAATTCTTCCTTGAAATTGTGAACTAAACATTTATCATTCCTAAAATTCACAAGGTAACCTTCATCACATAACTGACATATGCTAATGAGGTTGTGCTTAAGACCCTTAACAAAAAGAACATTTGAAATCAATGTTTTACCTAAAAAAACAATATTACTAATACCATCATTCTCACCCATAGCATTATCTCCGAAAGTTACCTTTCCTCCTTTATTTTTGATAATCTTTTCAAAATATCTTTTGTTACCAGTCATGTGCCGGGAACATCCACTATCCATGTACCATGTATTATTGCTGGTACTCTCTTTATTTTCCATAGCCATAAAACAATAATTTTCAATAGGTAATCTGGCTATAAGACCAAGATTCTTCTGTCCTGAAGATTCGTAATCTGAAGATTCATCTGAAGAGTCACCACCACTGGCACTCCAGGTATCATTAGCTTTCAAAACATTCTTAGCTTTAGCTTTATAATACTTTTTTCTGTTCCTGTCTGAATGTCTTTCTTTCCTTTCTTTCTTTTTAAGGAAAGGGAAATCTGGTCTAATATGTCCAGCTCTCTTGCATTCATAACAAGTGGCTTCTCCATCTTTTTTATCTTTCCTTTCCTTTTTCTTATACTTGTATTGGAAACTTCTTTGTCCATCTATCTTGTTCATCCTTCGAGCAAGATTTTCTAACTCATTTTCATAGACTTCACTCTCACTAGATTTTGGTTGGAAAATAACATTCTTAGACTTGGATCTGGTTACTCTCTCTGGAGTCTTATATTTCATCTGATTTGATGTTGTTGTAAAAGCAACAGTACCATTTCCATTCTTCTTTTTGATGTTTTCAGCATATCTCTTCATTATTGTTTCATGTTGTAGAAGAGTTCCAAATAGCTCATCAAGAGAAATTTGAGTAACCTTCATGTTCTCATCTATATCAGTTCTTTTGGATTCCCACTCATTTGGAATAATGTCAATTATCATATCCACAAGTTCTTCATCATCAAACACTTTTTCTCCCATATACTGTAGGTTGTTGACTATAGTCATAAATCTCTGGTGAACTTTACATATTGGTTCTCTACAAGAAAATTTGAAGCCATGAAATTCAGCTCTAAGCATAGCTCTGCTAGTCTCAATCACCTTAGAAGTTCCAATGTGTGTAACCTCTAACATCTTCCAGATACAATTAGCTGCCTCACAAGAAGAAATTTGGCAATATATATTTCTAGTCATTGATCAAAGTAGAGTATTACGTACCTTATAATTGAGTTGATATTCTTGCTTTTACTGTTTAGTAAAAGTTCTAACTTCCTTATCAGGAATTTTATAATCACTAGTAAGCATAACAAAGTTGTCCACTCCGGTATTGATAACAAAAGTCTTCATTCGATCTCTCCAGTACTCATAATCATTACCATAAAATATTGGTGGTCTTGTAGGATTTAGATTATCAATGGAAGAAACATTAATTCCCACCATACATAAAATCCATTGGCACACAAACTTGTTAGTAGAAAAAAAAATCGTAATAACAATGTTCGGAATGAGAAAGTTCGGAATGGAAATGTTCGGAATGACAAAGTTCGGAATGAGAAAGATCTAAATGAGAATGTTCGGAATGAGAATGTTCGGAATGAGAATGTTCTGAATGATAAAGTGAGCAAGAAAAACTTATACGTGAATACAAGTATTTCATAGACCTGCTCTGATACCAATTGTAAGATTGGTATAGAGTATGAGGTTTCCAACCTCTTATACCAATTGTAGGATCAAAATAATGATGTAGATGCTCAATATAAAAGAGGGGGGTGAATTGTATACTTTAAAAAATCCATTAAACAAAGGAAAGATCTAAGTTTAACAAGGTTAAACTAAGAAAATTTACAACATCTCTAACACCAATTGAAAACTTGTAAAAGGATTGATGTTATAAACATCATGTCCTATGAACTTTCTTAAGACTAGAAAGAGATTCTGAAAGTAGGTTCCAGAAATATGGTTCCGTAAATTGAAACATAACAAAAGATTACAAAATGAGATTCTACCATAAATCATATAGAAGCTAAATGAAACATAGTACAAGTAAGGAAGTATAAGAAAGTTATAATTTCCTTAAAATACCAAATGCAGCATAAATAAACAAATAGTAAAACAAAAAGTAACAAGATATAAGTCTTTTAACCCAAAGAGAAGGGTATCCAACAACCTTGGATAAAGGTCCCTTGATTTATAATTTAAATCAAGTCTATGGTACCCACACTAGGGTATGCCCTCGATATGAATATCAGAGTCTCTGTCTTGCTATCCCCGCAAGCCCTCATCTTCAAGGTAGTTGGACACCTCTGTCTTCCTCAGCAAGGAAGC
Organism: Viscum album; assembly: GCA_963277665.1. Lineage (NCBI taxonomy): Eukaryota > Viridiplantae > Streptophyta > Magnoliopsida > Santalales > Viscaceae > Viscum > Viscum album. The sequence continues at coordinate 651,566,454 of OY728164.1, read as the reverse complement.
CCTCAACTTCATGTTGTTTGAAACCTCTGTCTTCCATTCCCTGGAAGTCCTCGAATGTAATCACCAACATTCGGAGTCTCACAAAGATTTGAGAGTTAAAAAGAGGCTCTCTCTCTAGAAATCACTTCAATAGCATGTATGCACAATGTTGAAGAAGTTATCCATCAACAATGAGCTCTTTCAAATGAGCTCTTATTTATAGGCAAGGTCGGCCTCCTTTCCAATGGTCATATTTTCCGTAACAATCGGAGGGACCTATACACGTGTAACTTAACCAATGGTTAGTTTATAACAGAATAGATGAAATCGTTTTATAATAGAACAAGTGTAACAGAATGTACGACATCGTTTTAAGTCTAAACTAAAAAGTTCGGAGTGAAGATTCAGAGTGAAAATTCAGAGTGTAAAAAAATATTAAAGAGTAGACAAATTATAAAAGTTTAAGCAAAATTGAAGTTTGGAGTCTGAACAAAAATAATTTTTGGAGTTTAAATAAATTTGTAGTGAATAAAACAAAGATGGTCAAATTAGGTTTCATAGGTGATTTCAGAATGAGAATTCGTCATCAGAATTTGTAATGGGATTTCATCATCAGAATTCGTAATGAGAATTCGATGTCGAACTTCATAAGGATTCATATCCAGAATTCAGAGTAGAACTTAATCAGTGTTCATATCCAGAATTCGTAATAAAACTTTATTACAGTTCTCATCTAGAATTTTGAGTGAATCTTCCTTACAGTTCTTATCCAGAATTCGGAGCCTAAAATAGAATGCATCATATCAATGTTTCATTGATTCCGAGAATATAGAAATGAATCCGAATCTTATACCTATGAAAAATATGGATGAAAATATAATAAGGATATTTTTTCTTACAAAAGCAATTTTCATTATAAAAGCAATTTTCTTTATAAAAGAAATTTTCTTAAAGATAAGGTGTTTGTGATTTTCAAAACAAGAAGGAATGGAAAAGTCATAAGGAAAACCTTATTGACTCAACATATATATATATATATATAATATATATATGGTAATTATGATATAATTTTTATTCAATTAATGGGATTTATTATTTTATATATTTCAATTACATCCATCAAATGGTGTCAACATCAACTGGTCATATGTATGGGCTTCCATCTATATGAAGTTATGTAATTAATTTTTCATCACTGATTTCGAAAAAAAGATTTTAAATGTAAAAATATTTAATTTATATGATACTTATATCATGGTTGACATTTTATAGATGATGAAACCATGAAAATGGTGGAAGGATAGAATCATCAAACTTAACAAGTTATTGAAAATAGATTAGTTTTTAACCAATTACTTGTTTAAATGATGAATTATTAATAAATGAATAATTAATAATTATACATGATTTTTAAATATTTACATATGTATTAATATAGATTCATAATGATTTATAATAAGTATAAAATTTTTATAATGGTGGTATAAATGCATATAATGAATAAAGAGACTTGAGGTAAAGGGTTATTTCTTAATCACATTTTTATTTAGTATTTTTTATGCTAAATTTTCATTCAGATAAATTATATGATACTTATCATTTAAGCCCATAAAATTTTCACCTATTATTTATTTATTCAATTTTAATTTTTTAATACCATTTTATTTTCTTAATACATAAAATTATTAACAAAGTGTTTTAATAAAAAATCCAACGTAATTCTCTCATTGATTAAATAAACATTCCATCCATGTCCATTTATCTAAAATTTTATCAAGAAGTATATTTTATAGGATACATTCATTAATAATATTATTTGTTAACATTATTTTAATTTCATTTCATTGTGTTATGAAGAATTTAGAAAAAAAAATTGGTTATCTATGACATTATAAAAACAATGAAACAAATGATTTTTCTAACATATATATTTTAAATGAAATTCATTTTCATCGTGGACATTTTTATAGTGAATAATTATTTAAAATTAAAATTATTATTTTCAATAAAATTATTAATCCCAATATTTAGGGAAAATATTCATTTTAATTACACCAAAAGAAAATTTTATTTTAACTATTTTCAATATAATAATCATAATATATTCTAATGGAATTTCATATCCCATTTAAAATAATTTATTGATTGTTATTCTTTACTAATTAAATGATAAAATGATAAAATCAAAAAAAACAATATCTAAAAAGATTATGAGGAAGAATATTTGTGGATGATTATATAAATCCAATTTGTTTGGGCCCATAAATTTATAGAACTCTAATGTGTTTCATATTGATTTATATCCAATGAGATAATACATGATGGAAATGTGATTGAATCCTATTTATTAGGTGTATAGGTCAATTTCTATTTTCTTGGGTGTGAAAATCAATTAATGAGATAATTGAATGTGTATTGAATCAAATCTAATATGATAGTCTTGGTAGTGACCCATGTCTAAGGAAATAATTATGAATGATGGTGGGAATTTGAAAAACTATGTATTATAATTATGATCATTTTTCATGGATCATTATTATTTCTTGATGATTCCATAATCTTTTAAAATATGTCTTATTTGAAAAGATCATTATTTTATTAATGATTTTTAATGATATTTATCTGATTAGGTATGACATTAATATGTTTTTATCATTTTATCAGATCATTATCCATATATTATTCTCACTTATGTTTAGTGATTAATATATCCTAGGGATTCACTTTTGAGTATATGAGCTAACCATTCTTGTATTTAATATTTATAAATTATAAAAAATCTTATTATATAGGATATTAAAAAGACGTGTACTATGTGAGAATATGTTTTTGTAGATTTGGAAGTTCTATCAGAAACTAAGATGATTCTGAATCTTATTTCCAAATAGTATAATATTTTCTCATTCATAGTTTTGTATTATTATGAGATATATTTAATATTTAGCTAAAATTATGTATTAATTTTTAATGTGTTTTTTACAGCATAATTGGAATGATAGAACGATTCATTGTTTTTAGATAATAATATTAGAGAACAGTAGTTATAAATGTTGTGATATGTATAGGTGTATAATAAAATCATATAGTATTAGGAATTTATATATTATATTTTTTTCCAATATATTTCATTCTTATTTGGATAGTATAAATTTGATAATGTAGTGGCATAGATCCACCTTGTGTTAATTGACCCTGAATTGGCTAGTTGATTATATAATTTATAGTCCCATGGGTTGTGATGAGTGTGTCTAGGTATTTAATCATTATAGGACACTTTGATAGTAAAAACTTTTCTTATTTACATTCACATTATGAACTATAATTTTTCATAATAGTATATAATATACGAAATCTTATTATAATAAATAGTTATATGAGATGAACATAAACTGACACATATTTAAAGAATGTGTAATAATTAAAGACCTAAAAATAATTATTTCAATAATCTTTTGATCATTGAATCTGATTGAAATCTCTTGATACTAAAATTTAATTTATTTGTTTCAATAAATAGAAGAAACTAATAGAAACAAAGCTAGAATTATGTGTCATGGATAATGTATTGGAAATATGAATGAGAAAACAATCCATATATAATATTGTGTGAAAATCTACATGTTTATGCATAACCAGATTTCTGATATATTGATTAATAATGAAATTCAATATGTATTTCAAGACACTATAAATAATATAATAATATAGGACCATAGGAGTTATGCTGATGAAGACTGTGGTGTAAAGAATCCTCAATATCATATGTCCCACAAATGTGGTAAGAATATCTTAGGTAAATGTCTTACATGAATGGTAAAATGTTTTATCATTAGAATATGAGGTAATATAGAAAAAAAATTATCATGAACTTGATGAATTTGAAGTAGAGATATTAATACCATTTTAAAGAAACAATAATATTTTATTATCATTTATACGGTGAAAATGGTAATTATCAATGTATATTCCATAATATAGGAGGTAACACCAATTGATAGTTAGGGCATATGTAGTGAGAATCAATAAAGGGGATCAAGAAGTTTGAATAATAGTTATCCTCCACTCTAGAGTTGGTGATTCTATGAATAAATTTGATAATAATATTACCTATGAAAATATTATTATATTTTATTTTGTATAGTTTTATGAAATTTAGATCAATGATTAGTAATTTTTACATAAATCAATTATAAAATGATAGAACAAGGAGATAAAACTAGATACTATGACCCCATATTATATCATATTTTTTTATTCGGATGAACATGAACTTATAGTGGAATATAACTTCATTGTATGGGTCTTATTATATATTCTTGATATATAATTATCTAAAACGATTGGGGAGAAACTCAAAATTTATGGTACACTAGGTTTTTTGGAAAATATTGAATGATTTCATGAATATATCCCCAGTATTCCCCTGAACCATGATGTTGATTTTTTAAAATAGGTCATACCATGTAGTACACCTATTTTACAAACTCCTTATATAATTTCACTAATAGGATTGTAGTAATTGAAAAAAAACAACCCCATGGTAATAATAAAAAAATATATATTTAGTATTATATCAACATAGGGTGAAACTATTGTTTTTATTTAGATGAATGAATTTTAAATGAATCTTTACATTTATTATTTGGAACAGAACAATATCAAAATTAAAAAAAACAATATCACAATAAAGAACAATTATCATTTACCCTATATAAATTATAAAATTTATGAAATATATAGAATTCCATTTTTTTATGTGGTTATTAACTAATATAGATATAATTTTATGATGTTAAAAAATTTTATATACCAAATAATATCAATATACAATGTATATAAATATTTATTTAATAATAATATCATTTAGACGTTATAATTGACATATTACCTTCATGACCTTGATGAAAAGTGTATTCATATATTACGTGGAATAGTTTTTGACAGTTTAGTAATAATACTTTTATATATTAAAATAACATGGAATTAAATGATGGTCATTTTATGATTGTTTCAAATCAACAAAAGTATGAGGGGATTTATATCAAATATATAAATTGTGAATTTTTTCAAGAGATATTTTTATTACATGGTGACAAAAAATTGATAGTGGTATATAATTGAATCATTATGAGAGGGATTTTGTGGTGAAATAGTACATATCATTGATTTTAAAAAATTATTTAATTTTCTAAGGATGGATAGATATTATCAATACATTTTGACATATTTATCTCATATAACAAATAAAAAAATAGTTTATTGTTAAGACTCAACCCAAGTTTCCCGGATCTGGTGCCTTATCACATTACATTTTCATGATTACAAGAAACCCGTTTCAAAAAGGAATGAATATTTTAGTATATTTAGAAGTCTAGATATATACATAAGTTCAACATTGTAACATCAAGTGAAAAAATCATAAAACTTCGATTGGGAACATCTACCACTCTATGATTATCCCTCCAAGTCAATTATAATATACCTCCTCGTGTACAGGGAAAAATGAATCATAAGAAGTGGCGAGATCACATACTCAGTAAGAGAGAAAACATAGAATAATATATCATAAAAATAATCATTAGGCATGGTGAATAATTAGAAACACATCCCTTTAAAATAATAATCATCGACACGTTAGGAAAGAATATAAGGTTAGTAAACATTTTCATTGTAAAAAATAATAATGGGTATTCTAATAGTCAAATAACAACATGATATATAGATTTATAGATTTATATTGAGTGAATTTCCTATGTCATAAATTCTGAAGCACACCCCCAAAGCATCTCCAATGACATCTAAAAATGATTAATGCCTCATCCAAACCCATATCAAAAAAATGAAAGGCCTCGATGAAGTCCATATATGTTTGTCTCATGAGACATACTTATGAATAGTCTGGTATATAAGGCCCCAAACATCACAAAATATGTTAAATTAATTCCACATATGAATGGGGATAAAAATAAACAACATATACACTCATATTGAAACTAACATATGTAATGTAAAAAACATTCCATGAATATGAAGCATAACCATTAAGCATTAAGAGTAATATAGAGAATGCTTTTAAGATAGAACATCCATAGTAAAAATAATACTACACCATTTAATTAAATATTTTAGGTCATATTATATAATATAAATCCCAATAATATACAATAATCAACTTGACTTTTGAAATCAATGGAGATTCTCTTTTAAATTCATCGAATAATTATTGAGATAAAAAATCTTTTACTTTGTAAAGAAGAGTTATTTTTGAAAAGTAATAGTATAAAACCTTAAATTAAGCAAGATTTTTTTTCATAATAATATTTTTTATTTTTTAAAGATAATGGTTTCTATGAACAGATAATATACTTCCCATGAATTTCGAAATCGATGTGATAAATTCCCTTGAATCGGGCTTCTATATCAGGAATATTTTTTGAAATATTATTTTAAAATAAACTACTTCCCATACATGAAGGTCGGATTCTGGTTGGTACAAATATATAGAACATTAAAACATAATTTGTAGTGAGTAAATATGAATTAATAATAATTTATGTGATGTATGTAAATTAAAATCGTAACCCAAATCGAAATGGAGTTTCAGGTGGAAAACCCCTACCATAAGTCCCTAGGTGTTCTACACATTACATTAATGGGATTATTAATGAAACATAGGTTCAGAAATTAATGATTGAAAAGACATATCAATATATAATTGATTTATTATAACCATTTTTATCTCATTAGTGGATTTTTTATGTGTTAAGAGAGTCAATTTCATTGTTTTAGAGCATAATCTTCTTTGGTTTTCATGATTGGGTTTCTAATTTTCATGTTTTTATAAACATGTAGAATAAAATAACATTTAAATTATTTAAGTTATATGTGATAATTTGACATCAAAAATATTACATAGTTATAAAATCAATTTTGTTAGTTACATTTAAGATCAATAATTATATCAAACATTAATGATAATTCGTTGGGGTATTTGGAAATTTTTCATCATAACGAACTCATTTTATCAGCAAATAATTACAATTTTAAAAACATATTATAGAAACATAAATATGATATATTACCTTTATAATAGTTGGCTAAAAAAATCGAATTAGGACAAGAATTGAAGACGTTAATAGAAATTGAAAACCCATCGTCCTTGAATGTGATATATTTAAACATCTCGAAGGGTGTTTTTATATCTTGTATAAAAGAAGTTGGAATGAGATATGATGATGAAATGTTCCATTATGAAATAAACATTAAATTATATATAATGTACTAGAGTTATCATAACATCTATGTTAGGATATTTTAGGAAATTAAAAAATGAACTTCAAATAAATGAAATGAGAAGAGGAATTTATCTCTTCGAGTTATCTTACTTGCGAGCCTATATAGGGTATATATTTTTTTCTTTTTATTAAAATAAGGGATTCTAGACATGGAAGAGGATATTGGGATGATATTTGTGATGAATTCAGGGAATGAAGATATATTGAGATGTATAAAGAGAAGAGGATGTGATATGGGTTTTATTTTGGAGGTGAGGGGTGATTTTTTGAATAATTTATTTTTTATTTTATTATTTTTCAAAAGACAAGATATATTCTTGATTCTGGAGAAAAAAAAATGAATATGATCATCTCAGTTGGAAACAATGGCCATTTAAAATATATATTTCTCATTCATGATGCTGAAATTCCGTTAATTATCCTTTTTCGTAAATTATCTACTTTCCCAACTCACAAAAAATTTGAGCATTTCAGGAAAATACCAAATTTTAACCCAAACCATTTTATAATGTGTAGAATTCAAAAATGAACTCGATTTTGTAAAAATAATTCGTTTAAATAAGATAAATTTTATTTTGGAATAAAATTCTTATTTACATGAAAAATATAGAATTAAAAATGATTTAATAATAATTTCCTAATTTAAATAAGGTGTTACTAAATTGTACTAAAATTATAGTACAAGAATATATCTATTTATGAATATATTTAATGATAATAAATTTTCTTTTAAACTAATTAATTAATTTAAATGTTTAATTTATTATTTATTACTCTCATAAATACCAACAATTAATGATTGATTTCTAAATTACACTATTCCATTTATAAGATGTATAAATTTTATTTATAGATTCAAAGGTATGGTTAGTATTCAAAAGGATAATATTACTATTATGAATGGTATGTTATGTTTTATTAGGGTCATATTATAATTCATCAACATGTATGTTTATCATATCAAAAACTAAATATCTTATGGAACACCATTTTTTTTGTTGGCTTTTTGATATTCCAATCACAGAGGGGGTAAATTTATGTTTACTGGATAAGCTATAACAATATTGTGTTTTTTTAGTGTCTCTGTGTTTCCTGAATTATATGCTAAATTTATTTTTAATTTATTGGGGTGTAACATTGAAATTTGTGGGATCCTGTTTCATTTGGATAGTTACGTGTTAAAAAATCATCATGGAGCAAAAAACAGATTACATATGAACCTTTTCTTCAACAAACCTATAGTAGAAAAAAATTAAACTATATTAGGATTCATAGATTCTGGAACAATGATATTTCATTGTGTAAAATGATATGTTGATATGTTATGAGCCATGAAAATTTGAAAATCATGAAAAAAATTACATAACATCTTATTTTGAGATAGAAGAGAATCTTTTGGCTGTAAAATATACAAAGAAGTATCTTTTTGGAGACAAATGATATATATATATATATATCATAAATGATTTAATTATGTATTTTCACAATATGTGTTCAATACACACACATGTTAATGGATGGGGTTGGTTACATATTTTCACTTCCCAATATATTACCACCATGGTATGGTAAGTAAGGTCGATGATGCTCTTTATTAGAAAGTCCATTCATTTGAATTAATTAAGCAGATTAAAATATATAAAATGATTGCATATTTGAATAAGATATATATTTAAATGTAGTGTAATGTTGGTAAAATATATCTTTATTAGATAAATATTTATTCATCCATCAATGTGAGAATTAAAGTGGTGAAAATTTATGATTTAAAACATTGAAGAACTAAAGAATGTTATTATGTTCCTCCATTATTATGATAGAATGATAAGGTTTAATAAACCTGATTTTATATAATAAATACCATATTTGAGTAATTTTATATTAGATAAAAACATTGTTAACTGTTATATATCCCCTTAAAAGGATGGATGATGTTTTTAGATCTGAATGAGTATTTACGTTTGTAAAATAAGAAAAAGATATTTTAGAGTTTCATTTTGCAATGTGTATGTAAATAATTGATGTCCTACTTACAAAAATATAATTGGATATATAAACCATAACCCATATATGAATGGAAATGGGAAGATATAACTTTCTAGAAATTAAAAACAACATTACAATATTTGTTTTATTTTTCATCACATTACGATCTGGAACATTTCATTATAATAAGTGGATATTTCTAACTTGATCCACATTTAAAAATATATAATAAGGAATAGTGAAGTTTCATGGACTATAAAATCCTATTTTATCAAATTGGGATTTGAGTTTTACATAAAAATTTTATATAATTCTTAATTTTTTTTTTAAAATTGTGTTTATTTTTGGAAATTCATATCACCTTTAGATATATGATCAGTTTCAGATGACTATTAAAAAGATATAATTTTTATTGCATGTTTTTAATGTTATTTTTTTAGGGGATTGTGATCAAATCCTTTTTCAGGTAATTTTTTAAAAAACATCTTTCACTCAATCATTTAAATTTTTTCTAAATAATCCATTTATTTCATCGATTTGCAAACTTGTATTTGTTGGAATGATATCAATGAAAAAATATAACATAAAAAAACCTAAACTCATGAATATTTCTCATAAATTATAAACATTTATATTTTTGGAAATGATGAGGATTTATATAAATTATATTTGTTCATCTAATCCTTATAATAACATAAATTAAAATTTTGATAAATTTCAACCTTGAAGACCTTTCTGGATTTTTGTTTTAAAAAATTATGAGAAACTACTATGAAAATAATTTACATTAATTAATGCAATGTTTTCTCCAAAATCACGTATATTTTGTTTTTCACATTAATACATCATCATCATCCATAATAAATACACTCTATGCATAACTCTATATCCTTACCAAATTCATTTGTGGGCTTTAACAAACCCACCCATCCAAGGTTTATCAAGTGAGCAGCCTTAATTATTTTTTGATAGAACCACCCAGGATTTTTTAACATTATACCACAAATAAATTTTTTATAACAAAACCACCAAAAAAATTTTCACGTACATTACAAAATCTTAAAACAAAATAAACATTCATTTCATCATTAATGTATTCGAAAAAACATTATCTCTTTCATGACATGAATAAATATTGTAAAAGTAATGAGATATATAATAATATATTTGAAAAAAGATTATCCATAGAAAAATAATAATGTTCCATAACAATATCTTTCAAACATCTTCAACCCATGGAAAATAAATTGGTTACCTAATAATCTATTTGTAACAATCATAATCCATCGAGAAAATAATGAAGATGATATCAATAAAAATATCCACAGTGGAGGATAATTGACAAGAAAGGGTATTGGTGTTGACGACTATAATTACCATTATTATATCATTAAAAAATTCAAGAGTAAAATAATTTTTTCTTTTTGAAAAACATTTTTTAAAATAAACTACATTTTTTATATAATTTTACATATATAAAACCGACCGAAGTTATAATGTATACTGTGAAAATAATTTTAAATGTTATTTTTAAATCATAAAACGTTATAAATATAAATTTCCATGAAAATCATCATAAATGACCATTAAAATCATTTTTTCACAATTATAGAATAAATTGATTTTTAAAAAAATTGATTTCGACAGACAAGTCAATTTTTCAAAAAAATACATTATTTTCAGCTATTTAGTTCATAAAGATATGAAAATAGAGGGAAAATGTATTATCATGAAATAAAAATTAGATAATATAAAGCATGATTATTCTTTAGTTTTAGGTCATAATATTCAACCATTGGATACATAATCATATAAAATCTATTTCTAATTAGAGTTTGGTATCAATTACAAACCACTTGGATCAATGTGAATTATAAGACCCAAGAAATGATTGAAATAATTGAAACTAAAAATACCATATTAATAGATAAATAAATTATATTAAATGTAAAATTGGATTTATAGACACATCATAAAGGTAGCCATGATAATAAAATTAAAGAAGTCTCAATGAAAGAACATTTTTGACAAAAATTTATTACCGCTTTGTTAGCATTGAAAACATAAACCCTTTGAATGGGAGATAATAAAATATATATTTCAATAAAAATAAATATATTTATAATAAGTTATATAATAATTTCATGGTTTTTACATAGATCACGGAAAAAATAAAGATTTTATTTTTCAACGTATCTGAATGAAATAAAATTTAAATTTGAAAAACATTTACTACATGAGTTACTTTTAAATCATCATATTTATTATATAATAACATCAAATTAAAATTATAAAATAATTAATGAAATTATATTCATGAAATAAAATAACATTGGGTTGTATATACCTTTCAAAAAAGAAACAAGTGTTGAATATAGAATAAGTATCACAAATATAAATGTTAGGACAAAAACAACCTCAAAATAAGTATTAATTATCATCATACTTGTAAAAACCCAAAAACTACTATATATAAGTTTAATATAGACAATTAAATGAACCATAATCATTTATATATTACCATTTATGATTTACTATGAATATATATTTATCATTTGATTGTATTTTCTTGTTGATGTTATGTTTTAGCTAATAATAATTTTTTTCATATATGACTTGGCCAATTATGTTTTTGCCTCTTAAATTGATCCTGATTTCATCAATTAATTAATTTAAAAAATTATATCATTATATTATATATTCATTATATATGAAAAAATATTATCTACGTAAATGTCGAAATATAAAATGGGATACATCGTTCATTGGGAGGGTAGGTCATATGTACACATGAACACTATTACCATTTTAATATAATATATAATGAAGAAAAATTGAATGATATATAAATTTTTGTTATAGAAGAATTATTATTTATTATTTATTTCATATTTATAATGCACATAAACATAAAAAAATCCATGTAAAGTGTGAATGAGTCATATCACTTCGGTAGGTGGTAGTTGGTCGTACACACGAACAACATTATCATATTATTAGAAAATAGAAATATTAAAGGTATGAATTATATATATATTTAATAAGAATATAGGAATATTAAATATCATGTAAATAATATTATATGTTTATTTACATCAATATTACCATCCTTGAGCGGTGGTAATGGAAGGGAAAACAACATAGTTTCATGATGTATTAGTCAACCGTATACACAAACAATGAAATGTTATCATGTTTGATGGAATTGTGTGAAGTTGTGTGAATTACCAAAACATAAAAAAATCTAAATATATTTATGATAAATTTTTTATTATATAATACTTATTTAAAAATAATTTATGAGGTTTTAGGATGATATACAACAAAAACACTTTTTAATGATCATTGCATGTTATTTTGGTTACTCCATTTGGTTTGAAACAAATTAAATCATTTTTTTGTTTAGTAAAACATTTAGGATTATATGATTATATTACTTACTTTTTTAGGTCAAATTTTATTTTTTTGGATAAGTAAAAAATCTTTTTAGTTGTGTATTATGGGGGATACAGAATTCCCATATATAATAGAATATGTGTGCTGTTCTTGTAAAAAAAATTAAAAGACTATTAAGGGGTCTCCCAAACATTATGTGCGAAAAATACTATAAAATGTTAGAAAAAATAGGTTATATGGTCGATAAATTTCCATAAAATTGGATTTAGACATGTGATACGGTCATTTGGACCTTGTGATTATATCTTAAACAATAGTTAAACTTGTTTTTACTGTATTTACTGTAATTAATCTTATGTTCTTTCAATAGAATTTATAATAAAAATTAAATTGAAATTATAATAAAATATACAGTAATCTTATTAAATATATGAGAATTGTAATTTTAATTCAACTTATATGACTGTTAGAATATAATTTATATTTCATCCCACAGATGCGATGACAATAGGGATTTGTAAAATTAAACTATTCAAATTTTGGGAATGTTTTATATAAATATTCAATAAGATATTGATTAAAATAAAATATATAATATTTTTAGATTAATTTAAATGTCCCGGACCTCTAAGGTCTACCACATTGATGAAATAAAGTGTTTAGGTTTTTTTGGGAGGAAACAATAGATCATTTAAATAGTTTTACAAACTTCCTTTTTTTCTGTAATTAGGTTGAAGGTGTTGGTACATTAAAGGCATCGCTAGGTTGAAGAAATCAGTAGAGTAAGGAATCAGAGAGTTAGGGTCATGATGAGTGAGGGTTTTAGTAATATAGGACATTTTGTAGTCAGGGAATTGGTGATTCAGAGCATCAGTGATTTAGGGCGTTAGTGATTCAGGGCATCAGTGAATAATGGTGTACGATCCCATATTTATCTATATGATTTTTATAGTTTATGTTTCAGTTTAAGTCCACGTTTTTTTTAATAAGTGGTTTACCATGTCTTTTATAAGGCTCTTGGGTGTTATGGGGGGGATCAGACATGAAAATGGGAAAAAAGGGATTTCAAGGCAATCTTCACGATTTGTTCACAGTTTGGAAATTCATCTGAGGGAAGACTATGCAAGAATTACAATTACCCATGGTCTAAACATGACCTGGAAAAACTATTCTACAAAAGGTTGTGTGGGAGGTAGCTTCCCCACAATCTGTTCATAGTTTGGAAAACCGCTTGGGTAACCCGTGCGACATGGACACTTTTAATAATTTAAAAAATTATATTAGGGGTAAATAATGGTCACTCAATGTTTTCCTCCTTTATAACTCCTCTACCCCTAGTGATGCTCCAAAACACTAATATAATTAGTGGATAAATATACCTCCCATTATGACCATTTGGAGTGTCGTTGATTATGGATTGAAGATCTGGGTATGGTTAATCTACCTCTTGCTTTTAATTTTTTTAGGGTTTATATATCTTCCATATCTCCATCCGAGTCTCTCAAACTCTAATTTTTCAGTGATATTTATTATATAGAATCAAGATTTTGTTTAATCGAGATCTATGGTGTTAATTGAGAGGGATTTCTCCAACATATTAAAGGTAGGTGGTCTATAAGTTATTTCGATTCATTTTTATTAGATTTTTTCATTTAGGGGTTTTATTCATTCCCTCTTTTGATGAGTTCATTGTCCTTGGAAATTATGTGATTTAGTGGGTTTCTATGTGGTTTATTTAACCCATATTGATCCTCATGTGATGAAAGTGGGATTTAATGTCCAAATTAGGGCCACTCGGGGGTGTGACGATATTCCCCAGACCTAGAGTTTACCTGTGTATGTGTAAGGTCATGATGCGAGAACATAGGTCCCATGATGAATTTGTAAATATGATTGAAGTATTTTTAATTTTTTTATACTAATACACTTAGGTTGGGTAATGACCAATGATGTTTTTTTGGTTGGCATAGAAATGGGATAAATTGATTAATTGGAAAATGCTAGGGGATTAGCTTAATACTTGAATATTCTAAGGGAGATATGCATTAAAAATTGGAATGGTGATGAAGGGGTTAAGTAATATAAATAATGAATTTGTGAATGGATTGAGGAAATATGTTAACTTCCCATTCATTGATATTAATGTGAAGTTGAAAATAATATTGGCTATTCTAGTTGTGATAAGGATAATTTTGGAGAATGATAAATTAGCATGTGAACATTGCCATTTTTAGTTTGGTATGGACATTAGTTTCTACACCCACATGTTGAGTTGGACTGAGGTTCTAGCTCTTCCCCTAAATACAAGGGTTAGAGAAGTTGATGGAGTTTTATTCTCACAACGGTTGCATTCCACTCACACCGAGTCTTAAATGTGAGGATTATGATAATGTTATAATGTGATGCCTAGTGAGAGATGTCTTGATTTTATTCTAGTATTAATGAGAACATTGAATAGGACAAACCCATTGAACCCAAAAATTGATAGATTAATTCAGGAAATGCTTATGTATTGAACCCATAATTAATGGCAGTATAATTAAAAGGAAAATAGTCTAGAATGTACCACTGTACTGGTTATCATTATGTGTCATTATTTATCACTTTCATGAACTATATTACTTTTCTATATATTTTTTAGACGCCATTGGTGGTAGAAAACTGATTTATACTCACACCATGCTCAAGAATCCATTGGGTACCATAGCCGATTTTATGCATGTAGGTCAGGAAAAATGAAAGGGTCATATGATATGTAGTTGAGTTAGACATGGGAAATGTGTGGGTGTGGTTCTAGACATGGATTCTAGGATATTTTGGCAATCCTTCTATTTTCCATTATTTTCGGTTTTCTTCACATGGCATTATAGGATAGCATGACATGATTATGGATGTATATGGTTGTGCCCAGTTTTGGGAATATTTTATTTATTGTTTTACATTTTTTCCATTATATAATTTATTATCTATTTTTTCATACTCTGGTAAAGATTGTATAGTCTCTCCATGTGTCCAACTAGACCATCCCTACTAGTCAAAAAACTCTGTTAAACAGTGTTGTGCATTCATGCATCATTCCAGGAGACATTTTTGGTGAGTTACATGCATCATGATAGGCACAAACACATGGCGTGTGTGTTTGATATAAATTTTATATTGAATATGTTCACATAAACGTAATATATTGTGCCTAATGGGATGGTACAAATGGGTAAAAGGGGAAATGAAAATTTCAATTAGTATTTAGAAAAAGGAGATTAACAATGAAGAAAAGTTGATTAACCTATCATAGTGGTCAATGGGGATATAGAAATGGTTTTGAATTGGTGTGAATGATAATACATGTAACCATGTAAATTATATATCATGTTAGCAATTTCCTTTGGAGAGATGGACCAAACTAGCGATATGGTTGCGAGTGGGATCTTTGGGTTGTGTATGAAAACTATTTTGGTTGTGGAAAGTGATGAGTATACATATATGTCTTTTCCCCTTTGTAAAAGAGATGTGGTTGCTTGATAAATATTATTTTTGGAATTGTATATAAATTCCACCTCGATGACATGTGTCGGTTGGGCGATGTGAGGATGTTTCTGACAAGACTCCACTAGTAGTGGATCAAGAGAATGTGGTGATCTTAGAAAATAAGGAATATTATTTCCATGATAAATTTTCTCATTTTTTGTTGATTATGTAATGATACCCTTGATGGGTTACACTGAGTATATTTGAGGTGACTAGGGAGTTTCTACCACAACACCTTATGAACTTTACCGAGAAGGGTGGGATAGAGGAAGCATATTTCCAGATATATTCGATCAAGACTATTCATGATCATTTAGATACTCCTCTTGAAAATTGAGTCATGTTGGAAAGATATATGATATGTGGTCAGATAAAATCATGGTGGGACATCATACTCAAGGAAAATAGGATGAAGTACTGATGTTGTAATATTTTCAAGAGATGTTCCTTGAGAACTTCTACCCAGATACCATGAGGTAGGAGAATTCGCCGTATTTTATGAGGTTTACCTAAAAGATATTGTTGATAGAGGACTATGCAATGTATTTCAAAATTCTAGATTCATCATTTAAAATTTGATGGGAGAGGAGGTAGCTGTGGAGAAATGCCTACAAGATGGAATGAGACACGATATCAGATCTTATGTGAATTTATTTTTTTAGAAGGATTGCTGAAGTGGTGTATCAAGCCCATATCTTATCGGGGAACCTAAAGGGAGTTTTAGGTAGAGAAAATTCAGCACCAACTGGACGAGAATGTAGTGTGGATTCTCATATAAGGAATCATTGTTTTGGAATCTTTCAGCAAGGTGGAACTGTATAGAGAAGTGAGAATAGGGGTTCATTTTCTATACGTTGTGACCAGGTATTCTGTTGTCAATTTTGCTTGTTAGGGAAAAAGGGTTACCAGTGTCCCCACCCACTGGACAAATGCCGAGCATGTGGCTGGTTACACCACCGGCAGAGGTTCTACAAGAACCTGTGACAGTAAGGGAATGATAGTGGTCAGAGGCAGATGCCGAGTGTAGGAAAGGGGTCAGTTTCCCCATATCAAGCAGGTTGTTGGACCTCCATGGGCCATATGGGTAGTGGCAGTAGATGTGGAACATTTGGGCAAGATCATCCATAACAACAGTGCATTGTAGTTTCGGGCACTTAGACTGTAGCTCAGGGTAAAGGGGTAGGTTATCTCCGTGATGATCATGGTACACTTGATGGTGGTGAGGTTGGACCGTCAACTGTTTGAGGAATGATTCTTCTAGCTTCGACATTTTCTACTATTTTATTTGATACATGTTCTATACATTCTTTTAATTCTGCTCAGTTAGTAGTTTTTCTAGGCATAACCATTGAATCTTTATGTGGGGTAATATCACTTGATACTTCGCTAGGGGTCCAAGTTGGGGACATCATGCATTGAAAGAGTTGTGCTCTGGTGGTTGGTGGGTATCGTTTCTTCTGGGGTCTATTTTTCCTAGAGATGTCACGGTTTGACCTAATCTTGGGAATGGATTGGATTTCATTATATCAATCCCATAGATACTATTACCGACATCGGGTAATGTTTACATCTCTCTATGGGAGAACTTGTGTTCTTCATGTTGAGTTGGATACTCGAGCAGGTTGTGCAAAGCCACTACACTAATAGTTGGGAGAAATCAGATCCCATGTGGAATGAATTATGTTAGATGATGAGAAGAATGTACAACTAGTCTTTCCTTACCTTATGAACCTGTTTTACAATGGTATTTCTTACTATATCTCGAGTTTACCAATGAACATATATGTTGCGTTTATGATTGAATTGTTCCCCAGAGAAGAGCCACTTCCAATTCCACCATATCATATGGTTCTAGTAGAGCTCTAATAATAGAAGGTTCAGTAAAGGTATTTTGAGCGTAAGGTGTTTATAAATCCTATTACGTCGCATTGGGGATCTCTGATGTTGTTTTTTAAGAAGGATGGTTGATCACTGAGGCTATGTGTCGATTATAGGAAGATAAATCATATGACGGGTAAGAACTCATAGTCTCTTCCTAGAATTGATGAGTTTATTGATCATCTCATAGGTTCCTTAGTGTTTTCTATGATTGATTTAATATTGGGATACCACCATTTGAGGGTGAGACCCTCTGCCATACCCCATACAACATTATGAATAAGGTACTAGTTGAGAATGATTGGTGGTGATCTAGGTGTTCGGGACATAAAAAAGGGAAAAGTGGTACTTTTGGGAAATCTATAGAGTTTGACTACAATTTTAAAAATCGTGCGATGGGAGACCATGCATGCAACATCAATGTTCATGGTTGGTGCATTAAAATGAAAATCCATGCGAGAGAAGGGTGCGTAGGTAGTATCCTCTGCAGAGTTTACGCAGGGTTTGGAAAACCGTGTGGTTAAACTGTGTAGCTTCGAAATTACATGGAAATTAGGGCCACATTGTATTTTCCTCCATTCTTCCACCTAAATCTCTAGTGATGTATCAAAAACTCCCAGATCTTCCATGGATCAATATCCCTCTCCTAAGGGACGATAGGAGTGTAGTTGTGTATGGATTGAAAATCCGAGTATGGAAACTCTTTCTATTGCATTTATTTTTTTAGATTTCCTGTTTATTCCCAATCACTTTTTGATATTCTCAATCCCTACATTTTCAGCGATATTTAGGGTAACTATTCTTGAGTTGGTTGAATTTATATTTAAATCATTGTTGTAGAGGGTGTTCTCCAATATATTCAAGTTAGGTTGCCTACAAGTTATATCCCATTGTTTTTAGTAGATTTGTGCATGTATGGATTTAATTGATGTCATATTTTGATGATTTCATGGTGCCATTGACATTATATAATGAATTGGGTGTCTAAATTGTTAATTGAACCCATCATTACTCTATTTGATGAATGGAGGATGACCTGAAGAAATTAGTGCCACCCGTGGGGGGTGCCGATATTCCCCGAACATAGTGTTTAGCTAAGAAAGTGTAAGGTCGTTGTGAGAGAACATAGAGATCATGATTGATATTTTAATATTCTTTAAGGATGTGTAATTAGTGTCTATTAATACATTTATATTTTTGGATGGCCTATGAATTTGTTTGGTTTTCATGGAAAAGGGTTAAATGGATTAATTGGAAAAAGCTATGGGATTAGCTTTATTTTTGAATATGTTTAGTGAGACAGGCATAGAAAATCGGAATGGTATTAAAGGGGTTATGTGATATGAATAATGATTGTGTTAATGGATTTAGTAAAAATGTTAAATTCCCATTTATTGATATTATTGTGATGTTGTTAATGATATTGGCTATGATAGTTGTGATTTGGATAATTTTGGTGAATGATAAAAAAGAATATGCACATGGCTTAGATGAGTGGGGTATCATCACAAGGTTCTATGCCCATGGGTTTTTTTGGACCAAGGTTCTAGCTCAACCTCTAAATGCATGGGTTTGGTATGGGGACAGAGTTCCATTCCCTTAATGGTTTCATTCAACTAGGACTGATGCTTCAAGGTGAGGATTATGAGAATGTTATAATGTGATGCCTAGTGAGATAGAGATTGATTTTATTCCCATATTATTGAGAACATTGATCAAGCCTAATCCATTGAACACATTAAAAAGGTATATTAAATCATAAAAGGTCTATGTAGTTATCCCAGACTCAATGGTAGTATAAATAAAAGAAACATATCGTAGAAAGGCCCATTGAATAATTTATATTTACATATCATTTTTTATCACTTACATGCACTATTTTCATTTAAAGCATATTGTGTAGAAACCATTGGTGGTGGAATTTTGAGTTATACTCCCACCCAGTTCAGGCCACCATTGGGTAATCGAGAAGATTTCAGGCTTACAAGTCAGGACAAATGCAAGGGCCCTATGCTAAGGAGTTGAGTTATACCTAGGACATGTGTGTGTGGGTTTCTAGACATGGAGTCTTGGACATTTTGGGAAACCTGATATTTTTCATAATATTTAGTTTTGTTCACATGGAATTATAGAATATAATAACATGTTTACAATTGTATTTGGTTTTGTCCAGTTTTTGGAATACATTATTTAATAATGTTATTGATTATTTTCCATTGTTTATGTAATTTAATTTATTATCTACTGTCGATTAATCTAGTAATATGTGTATGGATTCCCTAAATTAGCTATTATACCCACACAACATTCATGAAACATCGGCCATACAATGAGGAATGTTTGAGGTCATCTGATGACCCAGATCAAGGAACCAGATTAGTGGATTCAGGGTGAGGGATGTTATAAAAGACGTTGGAGAGACATGACATCTGCGAGTGAGGGTGTCAGTGAGTCAAGGGATACGTGAGTTAGGTATTTGGTGAGTCATAGAATTGGTGAGTTAGGTCATTGGTGAGAGATGTTTTTATTGATATAGGGTGTAAGTGATTTAGGTCGTTATTGAGTTAGAGAATCAGTGTGACATGGTGTTAGGGTTTTTGGAAGTTAGGGATTCAAGGCATCAGTGATTCATTTCATCATCATGTAAAGGTGTCGAAGAGTCAGGTTGTAGGTTAGTTAGGGTGTCACTGAGTTAGGGTGTTAGTGAGATAGGGGTTGATGAGATAGGGAATCAGTAAGTCAGTTTTTTAGTGAGTAGGGGTGTGGATGAGTCAGGTCTTCGGTGATTCAGGGCATTCGTGAGTCAAGGTTTATTTCAGTCACTTAAGTGGGTCTTCATCGATGTCTCAACATCCCTACATTATCATCGATTACTCAATATCTATTGCTCACTGCCGGTGAGTCACCCATTGGTAACTCATTTCCATTGTTTCCCGAGATTTCATGTTTCCCACCTCTTATGAATTATTTAACATAAGTTGAGTATAAATCATTGGATTTGATTTTATATGGTAATTCTAAAGGTTATTAATTATATCATTAAAATCATAATGCTTCAGGGTCTTTTATGTAGTCGAATCACATGGACATGGGCTGAATTTAATGGACTTGAAACCATTTCCCCCCCATTGATATAAGATCTAGAAATTCTATACATGATTTCCTACATTAAACATTATCATGATGTGCGGATAAAATATCTTCCAGATGTGTTATATGTCTTTCTTGATGCCCCCTTATTCAGTGTTCCTTATATTCTCTTTCATGTGTGACCCCTCATTGTTTTGGCACAAGGGCAAGTTTTGGTCAAATTTTGTACCAATTATGGATTTACATTGTCTCTCGTTAATTATGTATCATTCAGGGGGATTAGTAAGGTACAATAATGAAAAACTATTGAAACTATCATTTAAAAAATATAAGTATGAATGATGAAATATAGAATCGATAATGGATGGTGTTGGATTGGATTTTATCTATTGTTCTATTTGTTATATATGTTTATGATGTGATATCATGAGGCCATGTGGCCTCTAAAAATCATGGTCATTGGTAATTTTTAACAATTCATGTGTGTTTTTTATTACTTTTGTTGTTTCTCGGTGAAGAATTACTATAAATATCAATCTGATTAATCATGTACAATTTGAAATATTAATGAATTCCACATGATAATAACTCTTGTGTGATCACCCCTTCTTGTCAATGTGGAATTTAAATAACACTATTGGGTATATCTGAATAACCAATGATTTACATGTGTGTCTTTCTACAATTATATGTTTTAATTCTTTTTCCTTGTGTGGGTTGTGGTGGTGGAAATTGTGTGATTTTGTGTACGAGGAAGTGTGATGGTATATCATGCTGAGATATTGATTAATTGTGGATTGAATAGAACTTTTCATTACTGGGACATAATCTTGGATGTAGTGGGTAGTGGGGTTACAGGATTGGGTTGTGTCATGATTTCATGATTATGGGTGTGATGGTTGTAGTGTTTTTGTGCAGTGTAGATAATGAGTTTTGTTGTGAGAGGATTATTTAGTGATATAACTTTTAATAATGTCTTTTGGATGTTTATGAACGGGTGATTAAGAAAAGAGAGTTTGCAGTGGATGATTTTAACTTGTTCCTTCTTCCTACTATGTTATGGTTGACTGTGTGGATGTTGATTTTGTTGTGTTTTGTAGTTTCATGGGTAGGGACGGAGTAAATAAATAAATGAATATATATGGTAGAATTATTAATTATTAAATGAATTGGCAGATGGAATGTTTCGAGACATAGCATGTAGTGAAGCAGCAATCAAGTGACCAACGGTTGTGGTTGTACGTGCATGTAGGGGTAAGAGAAAAGATAGTTTTGAGTTGTCTTGTTACATGTTTAAAATCCTATAAAATTGGATGCGTTTGTGTTTCCTATATTTATAAACTTGTATTTTTTATGTATTATATACACATCCCACCCTTATTGAAAATTATATTATGAAAACCCAATTTTAAGAGTGTGTGGTGACTCTTCAAACATATAGTTGGGAGGATGGATGGATGGTTACTCACATTATCTTTTTCCTTCCTCTAGTAATTTTTCTCCAAAGACTCATTAACCAGGTTGTAATTGCTTGAGGTTAAATACAACATTTATGGTATTGGATGTGTGAGAGGTAGTGTGTTCCCATTTTTCCATGGGATGATGACCCGGTTTTTTCGTGTGATATGTGTGGTATGTGTGATTCCCATGTGTCTTCTAGAATGAATGTGGTGTGGGTGTGGTACATGTGTGTGGGGGAATGGTTTGATAGTGGGGCTTGTGAATGATCATGGTAGTGTCCAAACATTCACCATTAGGGATAAGTAGTTTTTCTTTTGGAAGGGTTGCGGTGTATCCAAATATCAATGTTCGTTTTACATTACATTACTAGATTTGTGTTACTTGGTTAGCGTTCCTAGTGAGGATGGGTGGTTAGTATTCATTAATAGGTTTTGTTGGATTATACAATTTTCTCTCCGGGTTATTATTATGTTCCTGCCATTTTTTTATTTGTGAAATTGACTTTTCATACTGAGTGTAATTGTCAGCTTGACCCACATATAAAAAAATTTAGGATTATATGGAGATTACATAGACTATCATAAAACATACTAGATTGGACATCGAGGATGGTTGTGGTATGTTGTCTTAGTTTTATTTGGGGTACTTACATTGGAGTTTTCTTTTCATTTCAAGCAATTTTACATAAAAAATTCTTGTGGGGTTGATTTTGGTTTCTTCATATATAACTATATTGTAGTTGATTGAGTTTGATACATCATATCTTGTAATCATGTTTAATATGAAAAGGTTAATGCCTCCACATTTTTTGGAATACTTTTATCCCCTTGGTGATGGTCGCCACATCGGGGCCTCTTGGAGAAGGGACTCACTGGTCACTATCTCTCTTTAATATTGAGGATGTATGGTCTTTCCATTTCTCTATCCCTTCCCTCATCTTGAATATCATGGGTCACGACATAATGATATCATAGGTGATGGTTAAGAGATAATATGGAGTTTGGAGTTTATAATATTGAAGATTGCATGGGTTTTTAGGTAAACAATGATTGGTGATCTTCATGCCTGACATTTACACGGAATACTATCTAGTAAATAAGATTTTAGGTCCCCCCATCATTCTATGCATTGACTTTGAGGAAACTGAGCGACCAATTGAGCCTACATCATATTTAAGGTTGAGACCCAAGGAAAGTTACATGCATTAAGATGAATTTTTTCTTGTTTGTTTTTCCCATTAAATGGAAATTATACACAATCAAGGGATGAAATGATTCTTAAGAGAAACATTCATACTACCCGGGCTTATGAGTTACTTATTTTCCTTTATGATATGCTCCTAGATGATGTCCGTATGTGGTACGAGAAGTGAAGGTATAGTAGGCTGATCTAGTTGAGTGTCTAATGGTCAGTCCACCATAAGATGATGATCAGTGGATTAATATTCTCTTTTAATTCCAGCTATAGAATCAAGTAATATAAAACAATAGGGTCTCTGACATGGAGACAGAGAGTCTGCTCGAGGAGCTCATCATCCCTTTCAGCTTTCTTCAGGCTCCGATAGACAATCAGGTTCCCCTAGCAATGAGCCAGATGGGGGGAGCAGTGTTACATTGGTTGATGATTTACCTTAGGGAGAGAAAGGAGACCAATGTTCTTGAGGCCAACCTTGAGAAGGTGTTCTGGGAGGAATTATGTTCTTCCATGATGAATTCATGAAGTTTCAAGAGCTACACTCCCTCCAACAGAGTAATATGTCAGTGAGGAATTTGGGGATCAGGATAAATGATATATTACATTTTACTTTGGATCCTTACTTGGATGAGGAGTCATGGGAGAGGCACTTATAGGAGATACTACATCTTTCTTTTTAGTATGTAGTTACTCGCTTCTCCCAAACAACATACATATAAGTTCAGAAGAAGGATGAGGTATTGGAAGGGATAAAATCGTGTGGAGGTGTTCTGTGGGAGGGATGTCATCCATGTTCATCAAAGGTTATGTCCATAAAAGAAGTCTCCACCATTAGGGCCTTCAAAGATTTCTCTAGCAGGATGCATGCCCCATTCGTTTTAGTTCTGACCATCTAGTCCTTTCTCTTTTCCATTGGATCTAGGGCCGAGGTGTTTCTCTTTTGGCATATGTGGTTTTCTCTAGGGATATTTCCCGACTCAATCCCAGTATATTGTAGGTTGGAATGTTTAGTGTTGTCCTCACCAGTAGTTGACATCTAGGACTTTCTAGCAGCAGGGGACAACATGCCCCTACTCTACCAACGAAGGGTGGTGCAGGAGGGGGATGAACAAAGGGTGATCCATAGGGACTTTGACCAAGCTATGGTCAAGGATGAAGCTAATAACTAAGGATCATAGAAGTCATTCATGGTTAGTTACATGAAGTAGAGGTAGTCGCACCCTCTAGGCCGAATATATTTCAATGTAACATCCTTTTTTTGTGTTCTTTCTTGCGCCTTATTTGATTTTGGAGATTCTTAATCCTTCATTTCATCCCGAATGGATTATATATGGGGACAAACTATAGAGATACATTAAGTTAACCTTATTTGGAGTAAAAAATTAGAGGTTATACCAACTTGTTTGATGATTACTGGTGATGTAGAATGATGTTGCATTTGCCTCAGTCCAGCAAGGATCCCTTTCTACTAAAGATGCAGCCATACGATGTCATCCGTCGCACCATATATTTTTTCATTGCATTCAATAATCAAATAATTTTGGATAAGATTAATGGTTTGAAACATGAGAGGCTAGTGTGTAGCATTCATTGGCATGTGAACCTGTTAGAATAGAATTCGGTGTACCATGCCTCTTATTTCCTTGTCATTCGAGATGTCTATAGGAATAATGGATGCTATGATAGTGGAGGTTCTGTGAGTATTACAAGAGTTCATGGATGTTTTCCTTGAGGATTTTGTGACTGTACCCCCTTTGTGTGAGGTTATGTTCACAATAGAATTAAAAAAAATGATAGTCTGATTTCGATTGATATTTATTGGATGGAGCCTTCTTAGTTGAGGGAGATTCAAATTCAGTTTGAAGATCTAATTTCTACGGGTTTTAGAATACCCATCTTGTCATTGTGGGGTCCTCTTGTCTTGATTGTGAAGAAGAAAAAAGGTTTTATATGGCTTTCAATTTTTTACCAAAGGCTAAATAAATTAATAATCAAGAACCATTACACTCTCTTGAGGATAGATAATATATTTGTGTAGTGGAAGGGAGTGATATGGTTTTCCATTATCGATATGTGGTCAATATATCACCATTTGAAGTTTAATTATGGTGACATCCTGAAAACTACTTTCAGGTGTAGGTATGGGAACTTCGAGATTGCGGTTATTTCATTAATTTTTATGAATTGACCATTCAAGATCATGGAGATTATAAACATTGTATTTTATGTGTTCTTGGACTGGTTCATCGCCATATTAATTGATGAAATCCTAATCTACCCGAATTTAGTGGTTGATAATATTTTGAATCTCAAGATTTTATTAGAGGATCTTCATCCTAACTAGATCTATGAAATGTTTTTTAGTGCATGTATGGATATAAGAGGGAAACTTCTTTGGTCAGGTGAAGGGTCAGCATGATGTAATAGTGGACCCATCGAATGTTGAGGCAATGGTCTCATGGTAAGTACCTAAGAATGTGGAATAGGTTCGTACTTTTCTCTATCTAGTAGGATACTACCATAGATTGATACCTGATTTAACTTTGGTAGCTATGTTGATGGATATGAACATATATGGGAAATATTTATTGTTCATCGAGAAAATCCACGAAGTATTCAACAATCTGATTGAGATGTTGTTCAGTGATCTAGTGCTCAGTATACTATAGTAGGGGGTGAGAGTCAAGGTGTTTGGTGATGCTCCCCACCTTGGATTACAGTGTCTGATGATGCGATAATGGGGAGTGATTTTTTATGGGTCTATGTAGTTATGTCCCCATGATGGTATATATGCCACCGATGAACTTAAAATAATAGAAGTCATGTTCACACTAATTTTATGGTGAAATTACATCATTGGGGAGCAATTTGTGGTTCTTAGGGATCACAAGAGATTAAGTTATATATTTTCCCAACGAGACCTAAAATAGTTGCAGTGGTGGTGGATGGACTTTCCCTTGGTATACGGTTTTAATATCTCATACACCTAATGAATGGGAAATGATGTGGCCAATGCTTTGAGCAGAGAGTCACTGAAGGAAGTGTTTCAAGAATATGTAGATGCTTTGGGAAATAGATTAATTTTATTCATTACACAATGATACATGGATGGATGGTGGAAGATTCATCATGTTTCATGTGATAGTGTAGACTTCCCTGATGTGGAATATAAAGGAGTCTCTGTGGGTAGACTCAGAGGAGGAGGTTACGCATGAACACATTTTCCATGATGATGCTATTAAGGGTTGTTTAGGGGATGGTTATAATCAAATATTGTTACATGGGATTTTTTTTCTAATGGAAATGTCTGAGGATATTCTTTTGAAGTTTCATTGATCTCCCATATTGGTACACCAAGCAGTTTCAATGTTGTAATAGGGATTATGGGAAATGTTCTTGTGGCCTGAGAAGAAGTAGGGAGTAGGGAATTATTTTGAAAAGTGCATAGTTTTCCTATAAGTGAAGGATAATTACCCTGTACTCGCAACTTTGTTGTATCCCCATGATGTCCATGAGTGGAAGTGGGATCTCATCTCAATGAATTTTGTCAAAGGATTACCCATGGATTAGAGAGAATGTGATAATATTTGTGTAGTAGTGGATCAGTTGATGAAATTAACTGTATTTTTAGTGATCAAGGATACAAACGTAGTGGATTCTTTAGAACAAAGGTATGTGGGTGATGTGGTGCGGTTGTAAGGAGTTCCAATATCCATTTTCTCAAATCGTGATACACATTTGAAGTCATCTGTCTGGAGTGGATTTCCACAATCCTTTTTCACATAGTTACACCTCATCACTTCTTTCCATCCTTAGATGATAATTATCATAAATCAAACTCGTTTTCTATTTTGTGATTGGGTCTCTAAAAATTTACAATTATTGTTGTATTCTATGAAATGGAAAAAGTTAACCCTTATGTAAATTTTGTAAGTATTTTTATATATTTCATTTAAAAAACATGCTCATTCTAAAAAATCTATAGACCTTCAAAAAAAGTATACAATTCATTATTTAATATATATTGATAACATTCATATAATCAGGATAATAATAATTTTTTATAATATGTACATCCATTGACATGGTATCCTAAATGTTCCAAGACACATTGTTCCTACTTATTCGAGTATTAAAAGATATTCCATATATGGTTCATGCTTGATTAGAAATAATTACTGAGATCATATATCATGTGAAATATACATGAAATGCATAAACCATGGTAGTTGTTAATGATAAACTAAAATATTCAAAATTTATTCCATTTATTCTGTGACTATCAACCCTAACACAAGCTAAGATAAGAAAAATTACATATATCACAATCATTCATGGATACAACACCATTAATGATTATGAAAACAAATTATAAAGCAAATTATAATTAATATATATGTGAAAGTAATGAACCTTCTTGAAAATAAAGCATAAAACATTATCAATGACATACTTAATAGGAAATATCCCATGACTAATTCAAATAGAATAGTGTTTGAGACATTCCCAGATTCAACATGGGTTATTATCATAATGAAACCTCAATATCTCATTGGAAATGATAAATAAAATTTATGAAACATGATATAATTATAAAAATATATAAAAACTGAGATATACAATGATTAGAAAATATGAGAACAATTATGTTCATCATCCTAATGTTCCCTTATTAAATTCTTCAATTAATCCCACATCATGTCATGTTTATTTGACTATTACATAGTGTAATATTTAATAATACTTATCCAATGGACACTAGAATTAGTGTCTAGAAGTGGTTGATATGAATAGAAGAAGTATAAGGAGATATCTCCTTAAACTATAAGATAAATGAATATTAACAATCATTGTTTCAGGTTGAAAAATGGAGAAAAGTGGTTGGAAATAATATCTCAATAGCTCTCATCATGATTATCTAAAAAATTTCACAAAGTGGTATTTCCCATATGAATTCCAAAAATAAGATCCTAGAATTTGATTTTAATAAGTTGAAAACGTACTCACATTAAAGAATGAAAATCTCTTTTTAGATTGAAAAAAAAACCAAGCATGGCTAGAAATTAATCTTCTGTCCCTGATCATAATTCTATTATTAATTGTCCATCACATAAATAATGTAAAATATATCTAAACACAATTTATTAATATTTAAATACAGTTTATAATCATACAAGGAATTCATACTCATATGTAAACAACCATGTTTCTCCTATCAATCAAATTTCACTATTAATAAGTATCTAATCAGTCATAAAATACTATTTAAACCATAAGGGAAGAATTAAATTCTATTATAATTTTATCGACGATTATTTTTCAGGAAATGAATCTAATATATTATAGGGGACATTTATTATTTCTCAAATTTATATAATTATGTACTCTTATATATCCAATGATTGTTATTTATTAGTGAAATGAATCTTTTTTATCACCATTAACTGATGGAATAAACTATAAGTATTTAATAAATTACTCTTACATATAATCCCTTTAATTATCTATGGCTATTTACAAATCAATCGACTCTTAAAAATTAGGGAATTACCATTTGTAATCTGCGGGAATGACATGTTTCCATATCAAATACATATACTAAATAACAATTACATATTAAATAGATACCAATGAATATATAGAGATATACAACACATTAATATTTATACACAAGAGTCCTTTTTAATTTCAAATAACCATACCTATGAGTAACTCATATAGAAGGTCTTACTAGGATATATTATTTTTTACACAACCCGTAATAATGTGACTTTAATGTGTGTGGCTTAGAAAAATTTCACAAATATAAGGACCTTTTTTCATAATAGATATTACACATCAAAAAATAACACTTATATGTGGGTGGTAGTGTAACAACAATTTATTTATTATTATATTTTTCTTTAAAAAAACTGTAAAATTCAATGGGATTATTGAAACACAACATCGAGCATAAAATCATCCATGATATATTATATAGTATCTATTAAATTGACAAGGGTTAATATACTTATTTAAACTATGATATATATATCTATTACACAATTGAAATGTATTAGTTATATCATAATATAAATGTAAACAATTCTTAGTAACACTATATTATTTATCAAAAATAGGGTTTCACAAATATTTAATGGTATTTTATTTTGTGTGATAATATTATTACTAGTTTTTTAATAATTTCATATGTTTACATTAATATAAAAGAATTAATTTTAATTTAATAATATCAAAATTTATATTTTTTTAAATTTGGGATTATTGTAAAATGATTCATTTTTTAATTAACATTATAAAATACATATTTTTCATATTGTATAATTATATTTAATTATGTCATGAATTTTGAAATTAATATTATAAAATATATTAATGTAAAAAATGAGGCATATGTTATTTTTAATTGAAAATAATAATTAAATTATAATAAGTAATATTATTGGATTTTGATATAAGATAATTTTTATTGTTAAAATGATTTTCTAAATAATTTTTTTTCAATATGTTTTACAAATTTATATTATAACTAATTCCTCCAAAATATTATTTATAAATAATTATGAATGGGTACAATATATTGTATCATGAAGATAATATTTTGTAAATAAGACCTCATTATATGTTTTTTTGTAATAAATACTAATCATGGTAAATATTTGTTCCTATAGTAAGGGTAAAATGGGTAAAATATGATTAAAACTATTAGATAAATAAATAAAATAAACATAACACATGAAATTATATCCTTTAATGTGAAATAATTTTCAATATAAATATAAAATACAAATATATAATTTTTTATCAATTTTTCGTTGATAATGAAATGTATATTATATTAGTTTAAGAAATTTCCAAAATTTCACTCTTTTGATATTTTTATCCTTAAAATTTTAAAAGGATAAAAATATATTAGGGTTGGTTTTAAATTTTTTTTTATAATAATGTTAAATTTATATCATGGAAATTTATTTATAATATTTATTTCTCAAATAATTAACTTAAAAACATACACAACGCCAACACAATATTTATTCAATTAATTGAAAAATAAAATAAGGTATTTTTTATAAAATCAATGTAATAAATACCTATTGAATCATTTTGTTCCATGTTTTCCTAAAATTCATAAAAATGATATAGATGTTTTGAAGATTTATATTCAAATACCACATCTATCATGGAGATGTTAATGTCAATGGAATTGAATCATTTAAAAGAAGACATTATTGAAATTTTTTATAAAACAAAAATGAATTAATTTTTTTAAAAAATGAAAAATTTATTAAAATATAAAAATTAGTTTGTTAATTAGTCTAAAACAAGATAAATTATACATTTAATGTCCAATTGTTTTCATATAGGTAAAATGAAATCCATCTATCATTTTATAATATGTTGAAAAAAATGTCGTTAAAAATGGTTAACAATGGGGTTAAACCAATATATAATTGTCAAAATGAAAAAAAGAACTATTTATCAATCAAGGATTTGTAGTATTCATAAACTATACTAATATTTTCTTTTGTTGATATTTTTAATGATTATAATTTATGATTACAACCATATTATTTTAATCATTTTAGTATTTTCCATTAAGTAATTTCTAATTATTATAAAAGCACCCCTCTCTCTTTTCTTCCCAAAATCACATTCCACAACCTATATAGACCAAAACGTTACTAATTGTTTTGGAAAAATTATGACATATAAATTTGAGGAAATTCTATTAGAAAAATATAGATCCATGGGTACATAATCACGTATGAAAATAAAGTATTCTAGAGAGGTGGTAATTGATTATATAAACATATTCAAATTCCATTCTTCTTATAAATCCTATGAATAATTTTTTCACATCATAAAATAATAAATAATGTATCATTGATAATTTTATATTCTATTATTATACTGGTAAAATCATTTTCCATCTCCTTTTTCATATGTGGAAAATAAAACACATCTCCCTTGCATTTCTACGTCTTACCATCCCAATATAGTGGTGTAATTATTTTTTCCTAACCATTCTACATGATTGTTTATAATGATGGAAATAATGAGTAATCATGATGTTTAAGAAATAATAGGTTAATTTTATGTGTAATAAATTATTTATGTTTTAGTGAATTAATCCTTTTGGAAATGATAACATTGTTTATGGGTATGTTTAGAGTACCACTCCCTTGAAGATATGAGACACATTTTATTTTTTTTCTTTAAAAGGAATTTAACAAGGATATATTTAATGTATATATATTATATATAAGATATAATAATGATTTTATAGTGGAGTTTTTATTTATCCTTCTTCCATTTTATCATTTGAAAAGTTAAAATAGAATTCATGAGTACATTTAGTCTACCCTCGCTATGAAGTATGAAATTAATTTTTCAACATCAATATATTGTGGATGAAACTATATAATATATATATTTATATTTATATTAATAAAATTAACAAAAAAAATAGTAGATCATGTAACCCTGATTAATGTATAACGACATTAACTTCTAAACCACAATTCACATAAAAATGAGACACATAACACTCATAAAAATGAATTTAATAAATATTTAATAGTGGAATATTATTTACATCTTATAATTAGATAATCTATAATATTAATAATGTAATTTTTATTAATTTTTATGATTTTTAAAACATTACATTTGTTATATGGTATACTAAAATCACTTACAATGAATGTTAGATTTTATTTATGGTTTTTCTCATCTCACATTTTTTTGATGAAACATATTACGTATTAACAACTTTTTTATTTCACGTGGTTATATACCATCACATTTATACTTATATCATCACTACCTAAGTTTTTAATAATTTCAAAACAAAAAATTTATATCATTGGGTTATGATTCAAAAGAAATCATAGACGTAAGGGATTTAATATCTGTTCTCATTTTATTTATGGATTAGTTCTGTTCAGATTTAGTTTTGGAAAATTATATGATTTTAAACAGAAAATAGTAAATATTTTATAATACAAATTTTTTATGATCTATAAGATTTATTCCATTAATCCTGTTTTTAGATCAATAATCAATTAGTATAATACATATAAGGGACTCTTAATTAGATATAAATTTTTAAATATTTATTTAAAATAAATTCATCCTAGTCCATATTTTTATTAAAATATTTTCAATTATGTGTTTAATGTACTCATATTTTTTTTAAAATTCATATTTTCCCATTTTTGACTTTATAAAAAATAGTTCTAATGTAATATTATTATCATTTTCTAAATGATATAATTTTTTCCAGATGTCTGTAAAAAAACTAGTTTTTATATGCATGGTACAAAAAATTCTTATTCCATCATATATACTCAGATTTTTGAAGATTATATAAGTTGTTTTATTATTTATTTTAATAGAAATTGTTTTCATTAATATTTGATATTTTTTTATATTTTCTTAAGTGATATCAATTCTAAAATGATTTTCTATCATGATAGATTCTAGTTACCATTTAATTTTATTTCCAACTATCACAACACCCACTAATGGTAAAGGAGTTATGATCCAATGATAACATATTTTATATTTCTCTTTATATTATATTATAGTGTAGTATTTTTGATTCATATAAATGATTCGATATAGAAAATTAATTTTTTATTAAAAAAATTTTGAATTAATTTTAATGATCATTAAAAATATATGTAATTAATAGGATATGCTATTTATGGGTGGGTCCCTTATTATATATAGCATTATTATGTCTCTATAGGTCTCATGAGAAAAAAATGTTTGACATTATTCCTTGGATAAGGTTATAGTATCATGCCCTAATATCTCTATATTTTTTGAATGTTGGCCCATAAAATGATAATTATGTGGTTGATAGGTCTTTTGAGAATGATAAAAAATTGGTTTTGTGCGATTTGTGGAATAATAACATCATGGATAAGTAGACTATATAAAATGGTTCATGATTTCATGGCTGAGAGGCCAGTTTAATGAATGTCTAGAAATATGAATTTACATAATTATTAATTTAGTTTTCTATATCTCTGTGTCTTATATATTGATTTTTCTATTTATTGTAATTGATATATTTTTATTTCTTGAATAAATTTTTTATACAGTATTCTATGTTAATTATAAATTATTTACTGAAGATAACTTCTACTGTGTATAACTATTATAGAGAATCTTAGATCACCCATTTTCCCATTATCTATGTAATGAATAATGATATTAATGAATCCAAGAAGTTTCATATTCTAAATTTTCATATTTATAATGTAATATGCTAATCATTTTTATATTTATTTAATAATAAAACATAACTACTTTGTCATTTCTGATATGAAATATCAAATCTATTTCCAATAATATAGCATAACCACTATAAAAACCGTGAATTTTTGAACTATTTTGATAAAGAATTTAATTTATATGATATATTGGGATACATAAAACAGCATGTTAATCTGTCAATACATGCACCACTGGGTAAACTTGAGTTCCAAAAAAATTTATTTTTAAAAAAATAATGATTCATTATTAATATAGTTATTCAAAGGAAAATATTATATACAATATGTTAAATATAGTGGGATGAATATAAATATTAAATATTAAATATTATCTTCAATTATTATATATATATATATATATAATTAATGATAATAATGTAAATTTTTTTCTATATAATCATTATTTCTTTCTAAAATACTCTTTTTTGAAAAACATTTCATTTTATTTACTTTTTTGAATGGTAGTAAAATTAAACATTTTTCATTTTAGAAAATTAATTTGAAGTAATATAATTAATTTTTCAAATATTCCTATAAGAGTTATATTAGAGACATTTTTTGAGAATTTTCTTAAAATTATAATAATTTGATGAATTGGGAAAATACTAAAATTTAATTGAAAACTTTAATTTCATTTAATTTAAATATAATAAAAAAATTTATTTTAAATTTGTTTTAATATATTTTTTGTTATATTATACATCCATTAATTCAATTTAAGTCAATTTAATCAATTTATTATATATATATATATATAAACTTTTAATAGTTTGATGATTTTATCTATAAAACACTAATTTACCTCGCATCCATGAGATTACTTTTATATTTTAACATTCCACTATTATAAATTGAATTTATAATAATGGATTCTATATTTTGAGTCAGAATCTATTTTATTTTATAATAAGGTCAACAAAAATTTTGTCAAAAATTATGTTTGTGAACACTATATATTAATTACCATGATTAAGGTAAAAATCAGTTTACCAGGGTGTCAAACTAAACATATGATAGTTAAAAAGGGATATAAACTTGAATAAAAATATTTTTTGGACATATTTATTCAATTGAACCTCATAGGATTTGGAAAATAACCTTTTTATTCAATTTCACATAATAAAAACGTTGGATTACTTATTTAGTGTTAGAATGCCATGTGTGTCCTCACTCCCAAATATAAAAGGACACCCCCTTACATATCTACCTCATTCCTTGAGACTCTTTTGGATAAGCAAATAACATGAAAAATATCATACCATATTACAACATATTATCATACATAACATATTTTTTCCAAAATACAACATGTAATGGATTTCCATGTAATCCTAAATAGAATACCAGAAAAAAGGTAATAGTTATCAATAAGTGGTTTTTTTATTTCATAGACCACCCAATTAAATTAATATTATTTCCTTCTGGTATAATAACCATTTTTATCATCCAAAAAAATAAATATTGATGGTTAAGGTAATAACCCATAACTATCTCTACTTTAATAAAATGGTTATGAAATTATTTTTCGTTTTTATGATGTACTATAGTCAAGTGAACTAATGTCGTTAATT
The DNA here is from genome assembly GCA_963277665.1 of Viscum album. Taxonomy (NCBI): domain Eukaryota; kingdom Viridiplantae; phylum Streptophyta; class Magnoliopsida; order Santalales; family Viscaceae; genus Viscum; species Viscum album. Next base: position 651,530,793 of record OY728164.1, on the reverse strand, counting down.
TATCCATTACCAAATATAATAGTTGTGTATGATGATGTATATAATGAATATTTATTATATATAAAACATCTGTTTACCATTGGAGTAAATATTTCATATATTAACTTTTTATTATTTTTTCATTAATGGGAACGATAATGTCAGTCATGTGTATGAAAATATACTTCATCACGATGTTATGTGTTTAGTTGTTATTAACACACTACATGAAATAAATGAAGGCTGAAAATATGTGATATACATTGAATAATGATAATATTAATGACATATTCATCATTCAAATATGATAATATATCATTTTATTTCTTACGTTTTTCATTATATTAGTGATGATACCATTGTCCATGTACGGGTAGAATACCTCCTTTTTGAAGTGATGTGACACTCTCTTTTCAACAAAAAAAATGGATTAAATGTATATGATTATTTAAATAAATAGTATGTTATATATTATATTATTACCATTCTGTAATGATAAATTATTAATTACCTTCTTTCAAAAATTATTTTTTAGAAATTGATGTGTTTCTCATTAATATGTACCACCTACCATCATCATGATCTTAACAAGCATAAATTCACAACACTATTATTTATGAATGATATTAATAATATAATTGATGTATAAATTTGATAATAATTTCATTACTATTATTTTATAATATTTTCAACCATGAATAGGTTGACCATATATATCAGAACAATCATATATTACAAAACAATGCATTTATTTTAAAAACAATACATTAACATAAAATTGGAAATAAATAAGAAATTAATGGCAATAAATAAAACATATATGGTATATATAATTATGTTTTAATAAAAAATTTATAATTAACAAATATTTATTATATTTTATTTTTGAAAACATGTATGAAGGAAGTCAATACTTAATGTAAGGTATGTATAACCACTCTTTCATAACTAGGAGACATATGGATATTCAATTATTGTTTATTTTTTTTGTTTTATATAATAAAAACTTGAAATTTTATATATTTAATATCCTTATTTTCTTAAAATTGAATGTTTCATTACATGTAATCCGTTATTTTGGTTAATGATTCATAATTGTACAATAGTGGTAATGGATTTTGGTCTAATTTATTACTTATGCGAGTCACATTCCATATTAACCAACTATTTATATTTTGTTTTGTTTATAAAACCAATTCATGAATTTTATTTTCCTTGTATTATGAATTATTAGTATTTACATATCTATTTTATTTTCTTTTTTTCATTGGGTTTATGGTTAAAACATTTTCAAATCGTTAAAGGATTTTTGTCTCACCAAACCCACTTTTGGATATATATAGTGTTATGTCCTTATAATATTTTAAGAGGTGTATATACGGCCTTTATGACATGTAATATCTGAATCTATTTATCCACATTATATTTTATGATTTATGTAATATTATTCTTTCATGGGTGTTATGATTTAATGTTACCAATGTGGTAATGATTATATGTTACAACCTCATCACTTATTGGGATTTTTTATGACTATGATTATAATGATAAAAACATATGATCCATATATAAATAATATCATTAACATTAATTAATCGTCTTTATGAAATTGGAATATCTGTTTTCCTTTTTTTACTCTAAATATAATCTCAATAGATCAAAATGAACATTTTTTCAAAAATCATTCTTCAAAAAAACCATAGTTTATCAAAAAAATGTTTTCAAATATATTTTCATTATTTGTTTAAAATAATTTATTTCTAACATTTTACAATATTATTTTATTCTATAAAAAAAATAAAAATATATTAATTTAATTTCGAAAAAATATATAGTATGTATAATGTTGAAAATGTAAATAGAATATATATTTTTATGACCAATAGGAAGGAAATTTCCCTCCATCATGGCCATTATTTTCTTTAAAGATTCTATAATAATTTTTCAACATTAATTTAAAATAAATTCTGAAAAATAGATTATTTTTAAAAATGTTTTTTTTTCAAGGAATAAATCATATTTCTTAAAAAATTTAAATTATTTAGAAATATACATTTATATGTTTTAAATTTTATTGTGAAGGAAAATTATTTGGAGAAATTTTTATTTGATAAAATGTGATATTCAATGAATAGATAGTTTCTTTATGAAATGATTCAAGTGATCTAATAAAATACCTACCGATCAAAAATTCTATCCCTTAATATTACTTATACATTTATAGGATATTGGTTGTGGATACCATTCTCTAACATTTAATATATAGTTTATCAAGAAATAATGTTTATGAATCAATATTCTATTACACTATTTATTACATTAAATGATTCAACTAAATCTTGCATAATTTTCCACTGTTTATTATATAATGAAATTATTATGAATCCTATTTCTTTTTGACAACCTATTATATCATTAATTTTTTGTTAAATCCATATCATTTAATGCGTTATGATATGATGATTTTTTTATTATCTTATGAAACACAAATTTATGATTTTTATTATGTGATAGTGGTTAAATTATAACTAAGTTTTGTTTTTTTGTTGTATCCAATGATCAATAGGAACTATATATTCCTAAAATTAATTTGTTAATGATTAATATACCATAATCTACATTGAACCGGAGTGGGAAAAACATAGATTAGTATTGTAATTTTTCAACTATAATGGTCTTGGGAGAGGAATTTTAATACTATAATGATTATTCATGTAATCCCATTCCACTTTGAAGAAAGCGATTCTACTACAAATGCTAGGGAGTCCGTCCCAAGAGGTGTATTCGACCCACCATATTATATGTTCAAATTTATATGTGTGAAACTGATAACATGTTCAATGTGTTTTTCTGGACATGAATTTCAGGTGCATATTGTTTTGTGTGGACCTGGTTGCATGTCCATAATTTTATGTTCATGTATGAGTTCTTGTCCATAATTAAGGGAGTTCACTTATTACTATTTACACATGTTTGGAATGTGATAAAATGATATGTATGCTGTAATTCAATGTCTTATACCATATTTATTCTCTTTGGGGACATGTTATTTTATTTCCTTGTGATTACTCTATTAGAAACTCTAGATATTTATTATATAATATAGTATTTTTTTCGTTGGTAGGAAGTGTATGGTTTTAAAATTTTATTCTCATGTTATCATTCTCCTGTGTTCAATTCATGATTAAATATCTCATATGTTTATAGTTACTGACTATCTATACTCAAAGTTTTTAATTCCCTTTACAAATGTTATGATGAATGTTTTTCAATAAGGATTACTAAATTGGATGATATTTATTGGTTATGTAGAACATCATTCATTAATTAAAATTATTGTATTGAATTTTATCAAAATAACTAAATTAGTATGATACTCAACAATATATTTATGTATTGTAATGAATATTTTTATGAAAAGTTTTAATATCCATGTATGAGATGTCTCGATCCCTATAGATTTTATGATAGGATGTGTATGGTTAACCTTTTTAATCTAAAATTATAAAACATTCTTGAGATACTTATGGATAAATATATAGTTATTTCTGGATATTTCACTAAGAATAAGTATTATAATGAGTCAAGGATTAGGACAATGTATTAGTAATTTGGTAAAGGATCGAGCCATTGGTTTCATAGAAATTACATCCCAATTTATATACATATATGGATGTGTCTCTATCATGACGGTACCAAGGGGTAATAACACTAAAAAAAGTATAATGAGATGGACTCGATGATCGCATGGTGCACACCAATGATCCTTGTTGGATATCTATTATGACACTCATAAGGGGTATTCATTGAAAATACACAAACTCTTTACAATCCAAGAATGATATTAATTAACAAAAATGGAATAAGAGATTGCAAATAAAATTTAATGATTCGGAAATCCTTTTGGTATTTTTTTGGTATTACGAGGTTCCCCATTATGTTTAGTGTCTCTCACAGTATGCTTTAGGTATTAGCATATAGTTGTAACTAGATGTAATCAAAACAAACATGAATCTAGTATACAATTCAGTTACTGTGATCAGCACAATGGGATGCTGAATAGATTGATGGATATTTTTATTAGGCCTAATTAGCTATAATGTATTATTAATATCAACATTATCAATATTGAGATTCGTAATACACTCAAGAATAAGTACATGTGCTATAATAAAATTTCATGTGATAATTTAAATAGCGTTATCAAGGTTTTAATTTCCTATATTTTAAAAATGTGTGATGAATAACCTGGATGAATATATCAAATGGAGAGTAAGATGCCATCTATGTGGATAATAATTTCATATAATGAAATATTATTTTGTAGGTCAGTGTATTATGTGTCGTGAATAAGGGAATTATCCCACTCAATGTCTAGAGTAAATAAATAGCTTCTAGATAAAGCATAGAACTATTCCAAGTCAATCATTAAATTATAAGGATTCATGTATTTATCTATTGGTATTCAAGGATTATGTTGATTAATAATTTAAACAATGGTATTTTGGTTATAGGAATAATGAAACATATATGTATTATGTCATTTTTTTTTAATATATTTATATATGTCACATTACCATAAGAGTAATGGATTCCAAAATCGTTTTATATGTTCATTGTTTTTTTTAAATTCAATTTTGTAGAAACCCGTATACATGTTTAAGTGAGTGGATTCTATCATGATTACGGATATTTTTGGAATTTTTTTAAAAAGAACCCGGAGTTTTGAAAATTTATTCATTTTATGGATATATGATTAAAGTTATTGGTAACCATTGGGTTGAATATAATAGTTTAAGATATATCAATTGTGGTTTATTTCTATTTCATAATGTTTAATTTAGTTTTTTTAAAATGATCATGTATATGTATTTAGAGAACATATGGAATCCTATAAGGCCACGAGGATTTCACCCAAAACCAAAAGGGGCCATGGGTATAACACGTACCACTAACCCCAATGAAAGCTTTATTATCGAAATGAAATATAAAGAGAGATATTAATAAGTATATATCTTGATGACTAGTAAGTCATCAAGTCATGTGTTGTTGACAATGTCTTTAAAGGATGATATGATCTTTATCCCTACTTGAATAGAAATTGGAATACTTAAACATATATTTTGTCGTTGGATTCCCCATTACATCTAATGGGAATAATAATAGATGGTTTATATTGTATCAACATAAAAATTCATCACTATTAATCTATGTCATATAATAATTTAAATTTGATATTATTTACATGATATACATTAAGGATATCGTATGGTTTCAAGGAATACGACATTTGATTATATGTAATTGGTGTCATGATTTTACCTAAATGTTTTGGATAAGTATTCAACAAGATTTTTATATAATTATGTGTTTCTTCATAGCATTTCATCCACATAAATATGGTTAATCTGAAAGATTAGTTCTTATCCTAGAGGATATTATAGGGAAAAGTTCAATGTATTTAATATGTGGTTTTCATCACACCTTACTATGGTTTATTTTCTTAAAAAACAATTTACAAGGGTCTTTATTAATCCCTTTATAGGTACTTGAATATTGTTAAAAAAAGACAGATTTTTGGAACTGATATATGTGATGAGATGGGAGTGACGGTTATAGATATTAATCATCATGTTAGTACATTAAAAGGTTAATAGAAATGTTACGTTGATAATCGTGAAGGAAATCAAAAAATAGATGTTGGTGAGAAGGCCTTTCAATGAATTTCTATACAGAAGAATTTAGTACATCCTAATAACAATATATACTGATCCCATTAAATAAATTGTTCATTTGTTAATGTATCATATCATTTTGAACATCCACTAAACCTCTTCCATGTTTATTATATGTTCCATGTATCTCTCCAGAAGAAGTACAATCTTGATCCATTACAGATACCAATGTCAAAATTTATTTTTGCATGAGAATGATATTTCTTATGAGTAATTACTCTTACTGATTCTGGATTGAATAGAAAATGTTATCTGAAACAAGATGACTCACTTATTCAGTGTTTTTTAGTGAAACTATTATCTTAAGGAATCTATGTGTGATCATAAATACATAATTAGGTAGATTTACCATCATTTTATGATATAAATGTGATTAATTTAGAGAGTTAAATTCATTTCAAGTGTGTTTGAATATAAAACACAATGTTTTATGAATTTTTTTTTCAAATAAGTAAAATTTATTTTATATAATTAATTATGCACAACACCAAGTAAATCTATTTCAACAAACAACACCTTGTAATATTTCATTGCACAGGAAACTAATTTTTTAACAAAACCATGATATATTAATAATATTCTCATACAAATAGAAACATTATATCCAATCCATTTAATTCTTTTGAGATCAATTTTTATAAAATATTTTTAAAAATTATGTAAAATTTTAATGTCTAAATAAAACAAATTGATTATAATAGTAAATAGTTTACGGTAAGGTCTTTATACATATCAAAAATATATTTTCATCAATTTTTTTTAGAAATTAATTTTGAATGTTAATAAGATAACTATTTTACAGTTTTTTAATAATAATTTTATAAAATAATCACTATAAAAAAATTAAATTTTAATTAAAACAACATTTTTGTTTGTTTTATATATAAATTAAAATTATTTTTTATATAGGTTTTAAAATCACTTAAGTTCTATTATATATAAATTAATCTAATTTTGGTTACTTTAATCAATTTTATATTTATTTTATATATAATAATAGTTCATATATTAGAACATTTTCTCTTTAAAACCCATCATTATCATCCCGTGTAGCAAATTATTTTTGAAATAAATTTGGAAAATTATATATATTAAATTAAGAAAAATAGATTAATAATTTTAATCACATTAATTTATAAGATTTTAAATTTATTATTTTGATCACAATTGATTGTGAAAACATAAAAAATTAATTACCATTATTATGGTAAAAATAGGTTTATTAGGAGTCATAATAAAATTATATTGTTTTAATTAGCCGAAATAATATCTATAAAAACATTTACATTAATTATTTAGAATATTTAACTTATAAAATTAATTAATGCACGACTTTTTTTTATGATTTTTTTTTTGTAAAATATAGGGTAGACCATATTTCATTTCCAAAATAATAAATTTTTCATCTGCCCTATAAATAAAAAATCAGAGTATCGTCTCTCATAACCACACAATATATCAATTTTTTTGGTTAATTCCTCTATAAATAATATTCTATATTTTATAAATTAATTTTAGAATAATTATTTTTAGAAAAAGGACAACCTATAATGGATTTTGGGGAAAACCTAAAGAGGATACACAAAGAAGAGGTAATGTTCATCAACAACTATTTATGATTTATTTCATCCTCCCCCCGTAAATTTATATTATAATTTCATTATATAATAACCATAGAATAATCCATATAAATATGTTTTTTATTTTATGGTTATAAACTACAACAATTTAAAATTCATTCAAATTGATTTGGAAATCATCATTCATGTGTGTGGTGGACTACCGTCACACAGACCAATGTAATTGGTTTTTTTCTATTAATACAGCACAGAGTTTGGTATGATGATGCATAATATATATATATGACATTTGTAACATTTTTTTACTTTTAGAGTAATTATAAAAAATACAACACTTTTATCTTCTATTCTGTATGTGATATGATAATATTGTTCATGTGTTTGAGAACAAAATCCTCACGAGGAGATGTGATACATTTTAATTAAAACATTACATTGATGAAAATATGGATAAATATATGAGATATAAATTACATATTAATGATATAAGAAATATATTAATCATTATTATATGATAATATAACAATTTATTTCTTACGTTTTCATTAACTAATGGATCATAACATCGTTAGTGTATGTGTGGACTACCGCCTTCATCATGTGATGTGACTCTCGTTTTTCATTACCATAACACATAGATGATATGTGTATGTTTATGTTGGGAATTTGAGTATAAGGTTGTATTTGATGTTAATATTTGTCAATGAAGCCCAAAATAAAATAGTTCAAGAAAAACTCCAATGAAATTATGGAATGGTGAGGTATCATCCAACTGAGGACGATTGAAGATGAATGAGGATTTGAAGAAGGAAATGAAAATTCTTGGTGATTTTATGAGAACCATGAAGGGGATTAAATTAATAATAGAATGTTATTATTTTTATAATTTAGATAACGATGGTTGAATAAGACGACAAAGTGATAATGGGGGATTAATGATGATTCTATTTATGTTCAGTTATGATTGGAAAGAATGATTCAGCTGGAAGATAGGGAACTTGCATTACTTAATGTTTAATCTCTGACGATGCTAAAGATGATTGATCAAAGAATAAATATAATGATAGTTGATTTTGTGATGGAAGAAGATGAATTGAAATATAATGTAGTGAATATAAGAATGAAAAAGTAATGGATGATCAGGATGTAGGATAAATGAACATTTTTAACGATGCGTCATGAAGATGGAGAAATGTGATTTTGTTAACGGATGATTCACGCAAGCATGAAGATGGATTTGTATATTTTACGCAAGTGAAGTTCCATAATATGAAATTCAAAATTTGGGAAAGGAGAGGTTTGCGCAAAATATTGGTTTTTTGTGCACAACATTGAAGGGTGCTTGTAATGTTTCGCAAAAGGCGTGATCTGAGGACAGAACATCGACAAATGGAAAAGGAAGGAAGTGAATGAATGATTAAAGAAGCACGGGAAATATGAGTTTTCTAGGAAATATACTTACACACCCAATGAGACATCAAATGAGGGATTGTGAGACGTATCATGATCTTGCACGACACATCATGGTTCTTCGCGTAAGGGTCCACATGGAATACAAATAAAAGGTGACAACCTCAAAATTGTTAATCTTGATTATTAGGGAAATCCCAAGCTCTATGGGGCGAATGAATTGTATGAAATGGGTAGAGAAAAAAATAAATATCGGTTCACATATAAAGGATATGTTGCGTGCAAGATTGATGTCTCTCGTAAGAGGTGTTATGCAAGAGAAGTCAAATTTTGTGTGTACAGAATAAATGTTGCATAAAAGACACATATATCGGTGAGCAAAAATATTGGGGGTCATGCAGGCCATTGATTGTTCCTTAACTCTATAGAAGTAGATTTCCGAAGGAGGAAGTATCGTGAACCATTCGGTTCTAATAAGAGAAGTAGTACCACACACACATGACTGGTGTTTAACACCGTCGTGGTGATTTCCAAAGAGAAGAAGAACAATATGTGCTATTAAACTCATTTCTGCACAAAAATAATGAAGTATACACATAACCTTATGTGTTGGTATTGGGAATTAAGGAAAGAGATAATGGAGAATAACATAGTGTTCCTAAGTGAAGATTGTGAATTATTCAAGGCAGTACAATTTCGATGATGTTTTGAGTATCCAGTTATTCTGTTCAGTGCATTCCTCGTGCATCAATTTTTGGACATCGATGAAAGTAGAGTCTCATATTGGTATGAGAAAAGGACTTCAATGAAAATATATTAAAGTGTCATTCTAGTCTATAAACGGAGTGGTACTTCACACAATGAGGTGAGATAGGGGGAGTCAATGGTACTTACCCGAGGGACACATTGAGCTATCCTTGAACATTGGTTAAGGTAGTGATCCTGGGACAGAGTGATTGTTCCTGATACATTACAATCCACAATTAATGAATAATAGTGGGATTAGGTATGACTGAATACCTGTCTGCATATGCTCCTTGTATATATCCCTTAATAGTTAACCAAGTAAAAGTGTTTTTTCACCCCCTTGAATGTGAATGTATGATTACTGATCATATCCATCATACATGTTTAACAAGTTCCTACCAAATTGGGAATAAGATCCATCACATTAAAATAAAATTTTGACACCCTAATTCAACCCTCCCCTCCCAGGGTGTCAGGGGTCCTAAAATATAGTTATAGAAATTTTATGTTATATTTGATAGTATTTTCAATATATAAATATGAATTATTTTTTACCTTTATTCAATAAATAATGTTGGGGAATGGAAGCATTACTAACACATATGTATGACCCACCATGTACATGATTTTAACATAGTTAATTTATCAACTCCAGCATTCACGATTGGTATTAAGAGTATAATTGACGTATAAATATGATAATTACATAATTATTAATATTTTTTAAATATTGGGTGGATTATCTAGAGGACCAAAAAATCATAATATTTATGAAAAAAAGAGTGATTATTACCTAAAACAGAAATTCAATTTGAAATTGTTAATAAATGTATAATTAAAGGTCATTAGTTTACCATATATGGTATATATAATTATTTTTATATAATAAATTTTTAATAAAAAAATATTTTTATAACAATATGATCAAATATGTATGAAAAAAATCATAACTAATAGTATCATATCAATAGTATCTCATTTATTTTTTTGATGATATATGAAAATTCACAACTCATTTCATTTTTATGTTTTATACACTATCTAATTGAAATTTGAAATTTGGAATATCCTTCTTTGAAAGATATTTAATGAATAATTTGATTTTATGATTCATTAGATATTATTACCCAAAAAAATTACTAATGTGGTATGGTATTTCAGCCTCATTTATCTAATTCTATGATATACATAAAATATTCAACACCTATTTAATTTAATTTATTTATATGATTACAATGATATTAGTTTATTATTATTATAATATTATTTATGAATATTTTATAATAAATTTGTTGTTATTTTTTTCATGGGGGTTACATTTAAAATGTTACTGAAATTTTAAGTGATTTTTTTCTTTATTTTGAATTATTAAGACATAAGTTATGTTGTTGACATATTATATTTTAATGGGATTATATAAATACCCTTTTTCATGAAATATTGTGAAATAATTTATCATTATGGTATTATATTTTTCATTTAATGTTATTTCTTCATTCGGATTGCAATTCATTGTTACCAATGTGTTGATGATTTAATGTTACAATCTCAATTTTTCTCTGGATTGTTTATGAATATATATCCAATGATAAAATGTTATGATAAATCACTCAATAAAGTCATATCTATTCATCCCCTTTTGTTATGATAAAATATAATGTGTTTCTCTTTTATTTTACTCTATTTCTGTTTTGATTTTTTAAAAATATATTTTTTATAAAAATTAAATATACATTCAATAATTAATTTTATTCAAAAAATATGATTTTATAAAATGTTTAAATTTTTTATAATATGTTTCAAAATATGCATTAATTTTTTCCTGTTATAGATTTTTGAAAGAACAAAATTAGAAGGAAAATTCATGTTCTTCTCAAAAACAATTCTCTTTTTTCATTTATTAATATATATATATATATATATTTAAATGTGTGCTACATGAATGAAATTTCTTTCATTCATAGAAATTATTTAATTTAAGATGCAACGTCTCAATTCTGGATTCCGCCTAAAGGCACCTTGTACCCTATTGGTCACATGGCCTCAAGGGAATTTCCCTGAATTCTAGAGGCTGCTAACTAGAATTGAGGGACATGGGTGTGGTAATAGGGCCATGATTCCCTCATTTATAGGGTAATACAATAGAAATAAAAAATAACAATAGATGAAACAATAATAATATCATACACCAGTAAATAGAGGAATAAATAAGAAATAAATAACTATAGCACATATATAAAATGATGCATGAAACATATGTCTGGGAAGTATTTAAAAAACCTCACAATACTGGAAGACAATAATAATCCAATGTAAAAGGAATAGAAAGTAAATAGCTCCACATCATCGCAAGCCTCAACATGGTCCCATGCTCTCCATCTACAAAACCATCAAGTACCTGAAGTAAATGGGGCTTGTACTTATCAATACATGAATTAATATAATCTGTTTGGGGCCAAAAGCATGACCCAAATATGGTGTGAGAGTAATCCAAGTAAACAGCCACCCAATGGTATATTTCTAACAGTAAGTGAATATATGTGTCAGGAAATAGGGAAAAAGAAGCAGTAAACAAGGAAGTACTCAAAAGTAAAAAATCCTACAATTTCAAATGCATTCTAAATTCATATATCAAGTATGTAACTAATAATAAGTAGGTAATCCTATGGGAAGTGCTCGCAGACTAACCCTTATGGTTCATCCAAAACAAACACAGGTAACCCTCTGGGAAGTACACACAGTCTAAACAATCTGGTTCAGCTTTAGAAAAAAATCTCTGAAGAATTAGTCACCGTCAATTCCCTATGTGGTCTCGTATGGGTAACTAATAGGAATTTCGAAGAAGCAATGATCATCCAATTCCTCATTTGTCCCATATAGAGTAAACTATAATCACTATAATAGAGCACAAATTCCATCCCTACTATGGACTCGCAATGTAACAGTAAATCAGGCACTCTGGGGAATGCCTCAGTTCCCATTCCCCCTATCGACTAATAAAGTAGGTTCCCATATCCCTATGAAAGTCAATAATGAACTAAGATATATCGAATCCAAAGTAAACCCCAAGAACTACTTGGCTAAATAGCTTATAACATATCATAGCATTGTAGATAGCGTCACTCTATCCTGTAAATTCTTTGCATTGAAAGCAAAGCAGCCTAATAGGCAAGCTATGTCAAATGATAAAAACAAGAAATTATTGGAAAAACATTAATAGCATGGAAAAGATAACACAATTCATAGAAAATAAACCACTATACAATCAAGAATAGCATATCAGTTAATAATAGGGCTACAATACATAAACATGCAATACCCCAAATAAGGGTATTTGGAACTTTTTCACATATAACTCAAGGACTAACTATGAAAAGGCACAAACCACCTACCTCAGAGTTCTGAGATTTATATATGTGAACCTCATGCCTTGAATCACCCTATAATACAGTAGATATACAAAAACACTAATGATGTTTAACTGATGATAAATCGTGAATCCAATGAAATTAAGAGATGAGGTTCAAGAAGAAATAAGATCTAACCTTGGAGATTCCAACACAATCGATGGTTGTCGAAACAGATAAATGATGGCGAGTCGGGGGCTCAGAAAAGATTTGTATAGTACTGTCACTCCTGGGTGAGACGGGTGAAGTAGAAGTTGGTTTTGTTCATCAGATGCAACCCAAGTCTGTTTAATGAAATAAGAAGAAATTACGTGACTTGTTTTAAAAAAACACTTTGTGTACATGCCTTATCCAAGCATTTAATTAAGCAGTCTCTAGGTCACCACACATGGCCATGTACTCATCCATTACACAGCCAGTACATGGTCACATGTGGCATCCAGGTACACGACTCATACGTATATCTAAACGGCGTGTAGCCCTGAAATTTCTATAAAATCTTATTTTTCTCGAAAACAGCCAGAAAAGAATGAAATGCCTGAAAAGAAGATTTGGGTTCTTACAAACATCCCCCCTTAATGAAAATAAACGTCGAATTTCCCTAGAAAGGTGGTGTAGATGAAAAAACCTTGGACATCTCCATCCATTGTGATCGTAAATTTTCCTCCCTCTCTAAGGTCTTATCCAGTACACGCCCATGCTACAATAGCACTTGTACCAGAGGAAAAAACCAGCCACATAGATCCTTCAAACTATGATCAACAATCTGGATGTAAGGATTTTCTAATTATGTGTCCACCTCAAGCTCATCCTCCTCGGGTTGAAATAGATGAGACGAGTCTGAGAAGTAATGCCGTAACTGAGAAATGTGAAATATTTCGTGCATATCCCGATACCTCTGAGTTAACTGTAGTTGATAGGAAACCAGACCGAATCTCCCCAACACCTCAAATAAACCACTGTATCATGATGAAATATTACCATATCTCCTATTACTTTTATGTCCCATCCTCGGTGTGACATGTATAAAAACCTGATCATTGACCATAAAATCTGGAGGTCATCTCTGTCGATCAGAATATGACATATTTCGTGACCGTGCGTAGCCATACTCTTTCAAATCAACTCTATCTTCTATATGGTCTTCTAGACATGATGAGGACCCGTCATAGCTACCTCTCCTGCCTCCATCCATCATATGGGTGATCATCATGGGCTACTCTACAATGCCCCCTTAGGTGCCATTGGAATAGATTCTTGGAAAATATTATTGTACACACACTCTACAAAGGGTATATTCAACTCCCAAGATCGTACATAATCGAAGATGCATGATCAAATCATGTCATCATGAAACAGAATTGTACACTCGAACTGGCCATCTGTCTATGAATGGTATGATGTACTCAAATATAACATTGTACCCAAATCCTTCTGTAGTCCCTATCAATCCCATTATGTAAAACAAGTGTCCCTATCTGATAGATTGAATTGTGTAACTCCATGTAAACATATTATCTATCATATGTAAAAGCTTAGATGATCATTTAAACGGATGGTCTTATTGATTGGAAAAAAGTGGGCCACCTTCGTGAGTCTATCAATGATTACCCATACTTTATCATTCCCTCGAGGCGACCTCAGAAAAACTGTCACAAAATCAATTGTGACATCATTCCATTTCCACTCGGGAATGGGTAACAATGGTAAAATCATTACTAGTCACAAATGATCTTCTGTCACCTAACTCCAAGTGGAAAACCACATGAAAAACCACTAACATCTCTCTTCATACTTGGAAGTCAATACTAAATTTCTAGATCACGATACAACATCTTGAGAATAAGATGAACTGCCCAATCTGAAGAATGAAAGTCTTGAATCAGCTCATCCTATATGTATTCTAACACCCATACATGCCCATGAAAATTCATGATCTCATCCTCACATGTGGTCCATCCATGAATACGTTCCTCTCCTAACACACTATACCATAAAACTAGGCCTTTAGAAAAAAATTGCTTCCTCATTCACACTCGATAAAGAAGAGTCTTGGTAACACCTACAAAAAAAAAGAAACAACTTCCCCTGTCTGTCATGGACCTCCAAATGCATCTCAATGAATAGAGCCATAAGCTGCAACTCAGTATTGTCCACCTGAACTGCATGTATATGTGTCCTCCTGCTCAATGCATCAGCTACTGTGTTTCCATTACCATTCATGTAGGTAAGTTCAAAAATAAAATACTAAAGGTACTCAACCCACCATCGATATATAAGATTTAGATCATGCTGAGTTAAGATATACGTGAGACATTTTTGGTCTGTGAAAATCCCAATATACATTTCTAGAAGATAATGTATCCCACAATGTAAAACAAGAACAACTACAACCAAATCTAGATCATGCGTCTGGTAATTTCTCTCATGTGGCCTCAAATATCGAGACTCGTACGCAAAAAATAATTCCACCTACATAAAAAATTCTCCCAGCCGAAACATAGTGCATCATAGTAAAAAGTATAGCAGTTTCCACCTCTAGAAGTACTAGTATCAGTGTTGATGTCAACCTACATTTCATCTCTTGAAAGGCTGACTCACAAGAATCTGACCACAAGTACTTCACACCCTTCTTATTCAGGCACGTTAGTTGTGCTGCTAAGCATGAAAATTCTATTACGAAACATATGTAATAACCATCCAAACCAAATGATCTTTATACCTCTAAGGATTTCTTTTTCTAATCCCAGAAAAATACTGCTCTCACTTTATCGGGGTCTACTAATAATCTTACCTCTGAAATAACATGACACAAGAAGTGAATCTGGTCCATCCAAAATTTGAATTTTAATAACCTAGAATAATATTGAAGCTATCTCAGTGTACTCAAAATGATCTAAATATGTGAATCACGGTCTTGAAAAGTGTGAGATAACACCATGATGTTGTCCATGAAGACCACCACGAAATAATCCATGTATTGATGGAACAATTGGTTCATCAGTTTCATGAAGACGATCGACACGTTTGTGAGACTAAATGGAATAATCACATACTCGTATAGAACATACCTGCTCGAGAAGGTTATAAGAGTTATATCAGATGGTCGAATTCACAACTGATGGAAACCAGATATCAAATCAATCTTTGAGAACACTCGGGCACCTCAAAGCTGACCAAAGAGATCATTAATACTCAAAAATGGATATCGGTTCTTGATTTTAAATTGGCTCAAATTATGATAATACACAAAACGTCTGAGGGTACCATCCACCATCTTCGAAAACATGACAGTTGAACCCCAAGGAGATGTACTAGGATTGAAGAATACTTTTTCTTGGAACTCCTACAACTGATTTATGAGCTCCTACAACTCTGGATTAGCCATCCTATAAGGTGGAATGAACATTGATGCTGCTCCTGGGAGAAGCTCAATAGAAAAGTCAACGTCTCGATCTGAAGGAAAACCATAAATTTACTCTGTAAAGACGTCTCAGAAATGTTAAACCACTAGAGGAAATTTCATATATGATGTTTTCTGGTCATCCAGATATAGACTAGAAATCTAGGTTGTAACTCCTCTCAACACATGATGCTTATGTTTCGTTCTTCTTTCCTAGACATCCTATTCTCTCTTATGATGAAACGATCCATCCTATGTTATGTGAAACTCACCCTGCAGAGATAGAAATTGAAAACTTACTTTAAAGGATCTAACCATTCGATTCTTTAAATGACATTATACCCTGTCATATCTATGACATAGAGGTCCCATAAGAAGTGACACCCACCATCATCTAGAGGAAACTCCTTGAACTATCAAACACGAGTTGTTCTTTTACCCAACAGAGTGTCTAAAATCAATAGATTAGAATAAGAAAAGATTCAAAGACCAAGTATCTCCACAACAAGAACCAATATAAACATATGGGAACCCACTGTATCGAAAAGTGTATAATAAAAAAATGAGTTATCTAGGATCGTACCTCGAACTATATATGGTTTGGGTTACTACTCATGCTAGGACTACTACACTAAAATATTATGAGTTGTACTTCGGTCTACGACCCAACCCGAACACCCTATCCTAATATACATGGTTGTTGTTGAAGGCCGTCTGATTGGATACTATGGCTGTGAAATCCACCCCAGCCAAGATGGTCGAATGAAATCCAATTCCTTGACATATAAGAAACTAGTGGTGCTACTCCTAATCACAGATTTATAGAAAAATCCAATTCTTCAGCTACTGGTGAAGAAAATTGACCGAAGCGCTGAGGATGACACATTTTTCCTCATGATCGGAACTCCACTCGGTCTCTTGGGCAATGTGGCTACGTATTACCGCTTTTCTTACACTGGTATAACACCACCTGGATACCATAATTTTTCTCTCATCTTCTCATATTTACACATATAGATTCCCTATGGAACTTCCATCTATCATTATGATGGATTCCAACTCCAGATGTTGAGACTCCCATACTCACAACACCAAAATCCATCACATTTTTCTCCAAGATTAGATCCTAGTTGAATAATGATGTGATTAAAGTCAGCCTAAAAATGATCACATGGGATCATATTTCATGCCTAATATCTTCCTCAATAATCCTTTCCATGAATAAATCTTCATCATCAAGGATGGGTGTGAAGATCTACAACTCTCTAAAGCGAGAATAATACTCTATAACCGAAAGAGTACACCGCTCCAGAATAATGAAAACACGGGCTTGATCGGCCCTCAAATTCTCCAGGTATAAGTAGTCATATAAGGGATACATGAACTCATCCCAAGTCATAACCTACTGGAGTCTCGCCCGTGAGATCACATCCCGTCATGCCATTTTAGAATCTCAAAAAATATACATTGTGAGATTTACTATACTCTATAGAGGCGTTTCCGGATGCATGATGATTGATAGCGTTGATTATAACCATGACTATGCAGCCTGAGGTCCTCTGTCCCCTTTGAAGGTCGAAGGATGCTGCAGCTAGAAAATCCACGTCAATTCTACCATTGATGGGGCAGGATGCAATGCTCCTTGGAAGGACTGCATAAAACTCATGAATCCCTCTCGGAACTGTGCGTCAGCATCTATATCCGGTATAACTGATGGTGAAAATATTGGAACTACAAGAAGATATTTCGGTAGTCCCTGATCAGCCATGTTCGGTGTATGATCACTAAACTGTAACTGGCAGACAACCAAAGGACATCTCGTTTTCATGACTCTGAAAGGCCAAGTGCACACCTTAGATCAATATTAATCATGACTGAAACAAATAATTATACGATGGTAACAATGGAAAGAAGGATTTTTTGTTTTTTTAATACATGGATACATGATGTGTATAATTCCTTAGTGGCCTATTTCATTAAGCCTTCACATTGGTGTGTACTTTTGTCAAACTAGGTCATGTAACACCCCATACATGCGGCGTTTTGTTTTAACACACGACATGTACTTAAATCATCTTCCCCTACCCTTGTTTTTCTATATGTACAATCCAAAATGTTTATCTATAACAAGTCTACAGGTCATTTTTGTTCCAGAAACGATGTGTACAAGACGAGCTTCATTGAACTGTGTTGTTACCCACATGGTTGCACACATGGCTGACTATACATGGCATTTTTATGACCGTCATAGATTTTACTACATGGATTACACATCCCAGTGTTGTTCGTTAAACTGCCAGATACGGGTCTTGCTCTACAATGAATGCTTCAGATGGACACAGAGTGTACATCTAGATTTTTCATCGACCCATGTTGTTAGTCACACGACTGGAATCTTTTTTTACACTACATGACATGATCAATATTGAAATGATGTGTATAACTTATGTTTTTTCAATCTATTTTGATAGTCACATGAGTGGACACATGTTCTAAAAGACACACTGTGTAAAAACAGTTCGTGGAATGTTCCCACAACGATTTCCCAACCCCATGTCTCTGCCCACACAGACAGTGACATAGTTAAATACTACACTGCATGCACATATTGTACAAGATGTTTACATAAGAAAACAGTTCCATCCCAAATAAGAGGACACATGGCATGAATTAATCACTTAAGGCCTTGTATTTTTGGTTTTTATGGACAATTAACTTCAGAAACTACTCCATAAGCCAAGAAAAAAACTAATGGGAACTTTTAGGTTCCCATTTACGACCCGTGAGGACCCATACTCCCCGCGAATCAATGTTTGACATCTTATACATGTCATATACATGAAAAAATTAAATTAACCACCAAATTATGATCTATTATGGCCCATAACACATCATGAATTTTTTTGGCATTCATTCAAATAACGAATACGTAATCAAATACCATATCAAAACAGGTATTCTATCATGGAATCTATCAAAAAAATAAGTGTATCTAAAACAACATCTATCAAAAGAACATGAAATCATTATTTCACCCTAAATAGTAGTGAATGAATACATTACATGTCATATCTAGGAACATCTTATATGATGCATGAGATAGAATACCCTCCTATCATCATGTTTCAAAATTAATAGAACCCCTTCAATATCAACAGTAAGAGCACAAATCATTTAATCACCCAACGGTGAAATCAAATCAACTCTAAAATTTCAAAACATTTAAAATTGTAGTAATGAGGTAAATTGGATTTTCTCATTAAATGGGATAGATAGTCTAGGGAAAAGCTTATTATCAATTAGTTATTTCCTTCCTATCCCTGGATATAGGCTCCAAATAAAAATTCAACAAAAATGAATTCCTTTGACACCACTTTGTGATATCCCGGTTTCAGAAGCCGCCTAGAGTCGCCTCGTACACAGTTGTTTACAAGGCCTCATGGGAATTTACCCAAATTCTAGAGGCTACTGACTAGCTACAAAGGCCTTGAGTGGGATAGTGGGGAAACTTTTCCCTCATTGGTTGAGTAAAATACAATAAATAAACTAATAACAATAGAGGAAGCAATAATAATACCATACAACAATAAATAGTTGAATAATTAAGAAATAAACCACTAGAGGAAATATATAATATGATGAATGATACATATGTCTAGGAATATAGAAAAAAACATCACAATGCTGGAATAAAATATTAAACTAATATAAAAGGAAAATAATGTAAACATTTCCACATCATCGCAAGCCTCACCTTGGTCTCATGCTCTCCACCTCCACAAATATCATGTACCTAAAGTAGAAGGGTTCTTTCCATTATCAATAGATATAGAAATATAAACTATTTCGGCCCAAAAGCATGATCCAAAATGTGTGTGAGACTTACCCAAGAAGGCACCCACCCATATAATTGTGTGTAACAGTCTGTGAATATATATGGATGGAAATAATAAAAAATAATCAATACATAACGAATTACTCAAAAGTGAACAATCCTACAATTTTAAATGCATTAACATTCATATATCATGTAAGAAACTAATCACAAGTAGGTAACCTTATAGGAAGTACTCAAAACCTATCCCATCTAGTTCAACCAAAAAAACAAGAAATCCTATGGGAAGTACAAACAGTCTAACCCCTCTCATTCAACATTAGTAAAGACTCTCTGAGGAAGAACACACATTAAATTCCCCATGTAGTCTTGTATAGGTAACTAATAGGCACTCTGATTAATCCCTCAACATAAAAATACCCTTGTTACATGTATCAAGGAAACTGAAGACACACTGAGGGATCATAATGTACATCACTTTTATGGTCTCACAGCGTAACAGTAAAGAAGACACTTTGGGGAATCCCCCCTGTGTCTATTCCCCCTATGGTATACTACACTAAGTTATCACAATCCTGTGTAAGTCAATCTTGCTCAAAAATATATGAAAACCAATGTAATACTAATTAACTACTTGGATAAATAATCTACAACATATCATTGCATGGAAGATAAAGTCACTCCGTCCCAAAAATACTAGGTAGGGAACGCAAAGTAGCCTAATATGCAAGCTAGAACAAACATTCAAAATGAGTAAACCAGGGGAAAACATCCATAACATGGAAAATTTAACCATATTAAAAAAAAATTAACCTATATCGACACAAAAAAGGAATATAATTCTATAACAGAACTAAAAACCATAATCATGCAATAACTGGAAAGAGGGTATTGGGAAGTTGAGCACATATAACTCAAGGAATAACTACGGAATGGCACAAACTAACTACCTCCACATCATGAGATTGATATACGTGAACTATAGGCCTTGAATCTCCCTATAATTCCATATATATATATATATAACACAAAAAAAGTTCAACTAAGGAAAAATCGTAAAAGAAGAGAAATCAAGAGATGTGGTTCAATAAGAAAGAAGATATTTCCACGGTGATTCCAACACAATCGACGATGGTCAAATCAATGAACCGTTGAAAAGACAGGGGATCGGGGATGATCTACGACGTACGATCTTTCATGGACGAGACATGCAATGGAGAAGATGATTCTATCCATCAGATGTGACCCCTGTCCGTTTAATGAAATAGAAATAAAGAACAAAGGGTGTTCTTTAATACTACATGGTGTGTTATTGCTTTATCCGGACTCTGATATTGGTGGTCTCCAGGTCACCACACACGACCATGAACATGGACCTTATACAACCGGTAGAAGGTCACCATCAATAACCGAGTACACAGTGTGTACTTATAAGTACAAATTCCGTACTCCTGAAATTTCTAAAAAACCAACTTTTTCATGAAAACAATAAGAAAAGAAATAAATACCTGAATATATTTTTCGTGTTCTTACAGAAGACTCTGTTATTTGTTTTCATGTTTATTTTTTTTATAAAATGACATTCAAAATATTTTATTATTTAAAATTTTAATTTCCAAGGTGGAAATTATTATTTTTCCATGATATATTTCAGATGATAATTAGAATTTATTTTTATGTTTGGAATGTTAATTTCAATAAAAAGGATATTGGAAATTATTTATGTTTTAAAAATTTATTATCAAAAAAGTTTCATTTTATATATAAAATGATCCAAGTGATATTTCAAAATCCATCTTTATATAATACGATATATTTTTCTGTATCATATGCTTTATTGGGGATATGAAGAATTTGAAGAATTTTTATTCATTATATAAATGGTTTAACCAGAAATCATATCGATGATTCTCTATTATCATCGATAGTTTATACCATGATATGTTTTTATGTATCCGACTTCATTATACATGTGTTATTCTATGAATAAATTATTATGAAACAACACACTTTTTTGTAAGTTTTTATAATATGAAATTTAAGAGAAACACATTTCATATCATGGGTTGGGATACGATGAATATTTTATGATAGTATGACAAACATATGTATGATTTTCATTATATGATCATGGTTAGATTGTGAATAAAGAGGATGGTTAAATTGTACTAAAACATTGGTGGGACTGATATATCCTCTAAATGAATTGGCTGAATATTTATTTATCCAAATATTGATAAGACTATAATGGGGAGTGACCGTGGTTCAGTAAGGGTCATTGTCTTATATTGTTGTCTAGGGAGTTATCACTGACTATTATGATTTTCTGGGTTTTAAACCCATTTCAATTTGAGGAATGGTATTCCACTGGGGATTTTTGGATTTTCCCACAAAGATTTGTAGACAACCAACATGATTAGGTAATAATATTGTTTTTCATTATCCTCATAAAAGGTTTTTTGGATGGACATGTCTTTCAACTCCATAGTGTCATGTGTAGATATGGTTTCAGGTCTATATGTTTTTATTTTCCCAACGTAATGAGAGAAATGATTACCATTAACACATTTTCAAGGTCTTATAAGCTTATGAATACACCACAATTACATGCCTTATACCAAAGTTATGATATAATGTATTACATTATTATATTTCATTAGGATTTATGTCTTATGAACAACAAATCATTATTTGAATAATCATGATTATGATCATTGATATGGATTTAAAATGTTCTTCTCACATCCTCAAATATTTATGTCAATGTTATTATTACATATCTTCATATTTTTTCAATATTAAGAATATGTGAACACCATTTATTGGTTTTCCGTTTTCTATGTTTTAAATAATTTTATATAATTTGGAGTAATAATGAGGAATATCTTTGTCAGAGAAATTCAAAAACATTCCCGAACTAAGAAGATTCTTTTCCTAGTTTACAAATGCTTTATTCTATTATATTCTATAGTTTTGTCTTTTTGTAATGAAATGAATATTCATAAAAATTATTTAATATCAATTTTTTATAATACTTTGTTGATATATTAAAACAATAGATTAATATTTTTCATTTATCTAATGTTTTTATTAGAGAATGTTTATTAGATACTATGGGGAATAGAGTATATGTTAACATATCAAATATGATAATTTTCAAAATGGAATTTATTAAATGAAGACATTTACCTTATAGGGTTTTTTAATATATGGCCCAATATGCATTATTATTATAATCCATCTTAGGGTTTTCAGTTATTCAGTAATGCAGATTAATATAATATATGGCATCAACACCCATTATCATTGTATATATTTCCATTATATGTAATAAAATACTACTAGTGTTTTAACTGAGAATATCGTGGCTATATTTTTGTAGTAGACTCAGGTTATGATGAATAACCATTCCCATTTGGAAGAACATGTTTTTTCACATCATGATTCACCAATAATGTAACACTTCTTGTGAAATATACCACCAAATATTAATTTATCTACTAATATATTAGTATATTAATAGTGGAC
The DNA here is from genome assembly GCA_963277665.1 of Viscum album. NCBI lineage: Eukaryota > Viridiplantae > Streptophyta > Magnoliopsida > Santalales > Viscaceae > Viscum > Viscum album. The sequence continues at coordinate 651,507,169 of OY728164.1, read as the reverse complement.
TATGTCTAATTTTTTTTTATTTAGGATGTAATGAATTTGAAAATGTCATTCTAAAAGATCATTTTTAAAAGCATTTTCTGATAAATGTTGGTTATTGATCCTGTAAACTAAAGTGGTAAATGATATATAATTGTAGGATTTGTTAATATAAAATGATTTTTTTTTAAATACATTACTCAAGTGAAATGAGCTGATATGGAATAAAATTTCTCAATATGTGACAAAATATAGAGTAACGTGTTTCTTAATATGTGGAGAAAAAATTACATTAGAGAGGAATAATATATGAAATATATGTAATATGTATATAATTTTTTTTATATAAATCACGGTCTTAATACAATCTAATGAGGATAACTAGTGTCTAATATTGTTTCAAAAGAAGATGATATGTTATCATGTAACATCAATGTAGGTAAACAATTATTTAAGTCTTATCTTTTCAATGGAAATTCAATGAAGAAGAAGATGGTGAACCCTAAAAAAACTATATTTGGTGACTAAAATGAGGTAATGATGTAAATTCCCAAAAATTACAATTGTGGAAAAAACATCGATGTAATTTGTTAATAAGAAAAAAAATGTTTTTTTTGGTCTGAAGAATCTGGTTATCATTCTGTTTCTGTTAAGATAATAAACTATTACAGATTTTAAAATATTTTTAAAATAATAATTTTTTTTTTATTAAAATAATCATTATATTTGTGGATATTTTGATTTAGGATTTATATTTTCTTGTCTATTTTTTAACATATTATTATTATAGGATCATAAAATTAATAATAATTAATTTACGTTTATTTCAAATAACATTTTTTTCTTTTAAACCATCACTAAAATGTTATTTTATTATATTTAATATTCAATAGACTATTATTTCTACAACTGTATGTTATTCCATGGATGATATTCATATTATATAAGTCTATATTTTATCCCCACACTAGTGTTCTCCTTATCAAGGATCCAAAATATGTGATATTCTGGGTAACATTTAAACCAATTTCAATTATCAAAGATTGTTTTGTTATTTTTTTATGATGTATGTTATCAATAAAGTATTTTTAAATATTTAAACTTTTTTATAAATATATAATTTATTATTTTGAAATTTTTTTCATGGAGTAGAATTCAACATAAAGATATTTTTTAAGATATTTTTTTAAATAAAATTTTAGTGTATATTGGATTGCCTTGCAAATAAAAATTAAAATAATGTGAACCAAACTATAATATAAAATGAATTTCAAATTTATTGTTATGAAAAAAATAACTTTATTTTTTCATATATATATACATGTTATTTATGTAATTCAAATGTATTAATTAATGCATTGCATATAAATAATAATATTATTATAACATTATTTTATGTTTCAATAATATGTTTTAATAAAAACCATTATTATAGTTATTTATATATGTGAATATTATACTTATACATTAGTATTACTTGAAATTGAATTTCATTAAAAATAAATCATTTTAGAAGTTGCTGTATAAATATTAAATTATGGTGATATTTAGTTATTATTCTAAAATGATTGATTTTTTAGTGAATTGTAAAAATTAGGTATTTCTCAAATATTGAAATTAGATTTCATTAAATAATGTAAATTTTAGGTCCCTTTATAAATGATTTACATTCATATACTTAAGAATGGTTCTTTTGAGGTAGAATAATATAATTTTTTCATTTGATTCATCATTGTGCCATATTTTCAAATATTTGATATTTTTTATTTTGAAGAATCATATCAAATTTTTTCATTAAATTTTATACATTTTTATAAAATATATTTTTTTGTATATATAAGCATTGAATATTAAAAATAATATACTATAACTTCAATCTGGTTCCAAAATATTCTAAATATATCCCTTTTAGTTATGCTTATTATGTGAAGTAACTGTGGTAAATATTTGTCTGATGGTTTATTATGAAATGGGTAAAAAATGGTAAAAAATATTAGATATAGACCCAAAATCAACCCCCCACTTGACATTAAATCATTGTAGGGATGATATTCTGTAATAAAACACCAATATATATATATATATATATATATATATATTTCATTTTGGTTTTTTATTACCTCGATAATTAATTTTTTGTTATTTTATGAAAAAATAATTGAAAACATCAATTTATGGGAATTATTATCAATAAATTTTTATAAGGAAAAAAAAAAATTAAGTTCTAAATTTATTTTAAAAATATGTATTATTTATTTTAATCATTTTTTAGTTGTAATATTTAGGGATTAATCATAAAGTGAAAAGCTTATGTAACACTCAGATATTATTAATTAGGATAATATAAAGATATATATGAGTTTGAAAATATTAAATAGTGAATTTTTTGTCAATTATTACATTCCATAGATTATAAAGATAAATATTAAAAATTTATATGTTTGAAAGGATTATATATGAATTTAAAAATTATCTTGATTCCTTTAATAATAAAGTAAATTATTAGTTTCAAAAAATTACATTAATGATATTTTTTAAAAATGAATAATTTATTATAGAAATAAATAATCATAAAAATATTTATTGATGACAAATTTGATTTCAATCAATCTAAAATTTCATTATTTTCACATTTAATATAAATTTTCTATATAATAATAATTTTATCCCTCTAATTTTTATAAATTCATTTTCATAGTTAATGTTAATATTGTTTAATAATTGTGTTTTACCAAAATATATGAGAAAAATTGTATAAAAACTGAATAAATATTACTTGATGATAATAAATCAACAATATTATATTTTTGTTCAAATATAATACAATTTTGTTGAATTATGTGGATAAATAATTTAAATATGTTTTAATCATTTCCATAATTCCAAGTGTTTAATTTCCCTCCCTTATAACATGACACCCATTTCCTCCCTTCATTACTAATCCTTGAGAAACATATGACAACTAAAACCTTCAAAAATCAATTATATAGTTCTTTATACATAAAATAGAGTTTTTTTCTTATTAGACCATCATATATTCCCTAAATAATGGATGTAAATGAACTCTATCTAAGAGAACATAATCATCATTAAAAAATCATTCACATTATGTTCTTTATAAACATTGGTTGTATATATTATATGTATCCTGAAATAAAAAATAATGTTTCATAAATATATTAATATGTTATTAAAATTATTGGACAACAATTAACAATATTTTTTCATCCTATGAAAAATCAAAATATCTCTCATCCGTAGGTATGGCGTACCGTATCTATATAGATGTATAATACATTTTCATCAACATTTTACATTTATAGTTATAAATATGGTAATAATTATAATAGGTGAAACATATAAAAAAATTATTGGTATTAAATAATTTAATATCCTTTACATTTCTACCATTACATATGTAATAAAATAATAATGTTGCATGTCGGTATGTGTGGACTGCTACATCCCAAAAGGGATGAATGTTTATTTTCATTTCACATTTATATGAATTTTTAAATAGATATACTGAATGATTTAATATGATATAAATTACATAATAATAAATATTTTGTGGTTGAAATGTACATACATTTCATTATTTTCAACAATCTAATAGAAAAAATAGAGTTATATCATACATTTGGATTACCATATCCATGAATGGTGTGATTCATTTTTCTAATTAATCCTTTTATGGATGAATCTAAATAATTATATGTAGAATATTTATGATTTTTATATCATTAATTCTATTCTAGACATAATTTATCTATGATTAAACTATACAAAATGGATCTAAAAAATAAAAATTCTCATGAATATAAAAATTATTAAACACCAAGAAATAATTATATTAATTAATTATATTCTTTAACAATTGCTAAAATGATAGAATTCTATTACATATGATACTAAAAGTATTTATATAGTTCTATAAAATATTTATAATAAATTTATATTTTTTATATAGGTGTATAAAATCAAATATAAATCATCTCTGATATGAGGTAAGGGTTCTCTCATCTCACTTTTGTATCCTTGTATTGTATTCCATATTCGAAAATTATTTCCATTGTGTTGTGAGTATACTATACCTTTCATATATTATATCATTAAATAATTGTATAATTGATATTTTAGGTTTATTTTTATTATATTTTTATCATGGGGGTTATGAATAAATAGACACCAAAGTGGAAATTCACTTATTTTATAATCTACCATTTTTAATTATTGTTTATAATCTGATTTCCATTGGGAAACCTGTATTTTCATAATAATTTGATTACAATATATTCTACTATATTATTTTCTATTTTCTATTTTGGAATTTTATTTTCAAACCTTTTTTTTAATATTCAAAATGTATGTTATATGTTAGTTAATATTGATTATATAATTATTTTTGAACATTTCGTTACAACTATTTTTCTTCTATGTATATTTTTTTGAAAATGATATTATGTATGTAATTTCTATTCTAATATTATTTTTAAATTTATATTTTACCCATGATTGGTTTTCTATAAAATTGCTAAAAAATGAACCTTCTTTTCATTTTTTGAATTAATTAAATTTTATTAATAGTGTAAATAAAAGAATTATTCTATTATTCACAACGTAAGAAAATTTCATGCTATCCTCAATTATAAATGTTATGAGGATTCCATTAATATTATCAAATTTTATGTTAAAATAAAATATTTTCATAAATAATTGTGAAATTATTATATAATAATCGCTGATTTCAATTTTAAAATATTTGTTTTTCTTGAATAACTACTCTAGTTGTATCATAAATGCATTTAAAACTATTTAAAAAAATTAATTTTACTATGGATATTATATAATGAAAAAATTAATATTAATTCTATAGATTTTCTATATTGATAATGAATTGAGTATAAAAATTATATATTTAATACTTATAATAATTTATTTATTAGATAATTTAACAATTAATATTATTGTTCTTTCAAAATATAATTTATTAATATTATGTTAAAGTTATTGGTGTTACCAGTTATAGTTATTTAATTGATTCATAAATAGTTATCCTAACAAAAAAGGTTAACATTATGTATTGTGTGACATTGAATGATCATGTAATATTAGTTTTGTGTTTTGTGCGTGAAAAACCATAAAATGATAAAATATGTTTTTAATATACATTAATGTTATTATTATATATCTAATGAGATTCATTGATATAATGATAATTTCTTCGTTTATAGGAATTATTTATAGAATTCATGATTTATTATTTGAGAGGCCAAATGTTGAATGTGAAGAATTGTTATTCTCCTGTATTAAGAATTATATTTTAATTATCCATGTTTTCCTTTATGATGTTATCCATTGAGGTTAAGAGTACTAATGTTACTAATTAAATTCCATGTGTTTTGATTATCTACCCTTCCATGATAATAATTACTTATTTACTCTTGATATTTTTTTCCATAACTCTTACTGGACATCTACGCTCACCATTATTTTTTTTCCTTTCCTAAGTATATAAAAAATTAAATTATGAATGATATGAGCGTTGAAAAATATTTTATTATTCTCTATTTATAAATTTATTTCTTAATATTTGAATCACATATGTATTCACATTTTCAAGGCTACTAAACAATTATTCAAAAAGGATGAGATCACATGTATCTAGTACAAATATGATATAATTACCATTGAATTTGTGCTACAAGTGTAATGTTATTTAAGGGTAGGTAAATTTAATATAAATATCACACCTACCACAATCCATTCATATACTATGACACATCGTACAACTTAGTCCACATTTTTTCTGTGACTCTAACTAGTCATAATAAAATTAATTAAGATTCCATATTTTATATGAACACAAAAAAACTCATCTTACCTAATAAACACTACCAAACAGTATATATAACATAATCATAAACTAATTAATCATATATATATAAAAACCCCCATTAGTAGTTTCTTCGTCAGAACAAACACACCACCATTTTAAAATTTGATTTAAATAATACAGTACATTATGACAACTACTAGTAAGGATTTGAATGGCTATAATAATTTTAAATTCTAATCATTAAATAGATAAAGTAGTTAAAAACTCATCCAAGACCTAGAAATACCTCTTTTGACTCTACAAATATATTTAAAAAACCATTATGTATGTTTCAACCCAAATATTACCCATCTAAAATCTAATTATTAAAACATCACATTCTATGTGATAAAAAGTTCATATTTCGACTAATTATCATATTTATAAAGGTGTGTTCAGTATATACTAACCATTATAGAACATATCATTTTTTAAAAGGTCTTTCATACATCCTCCCTAAACAATCATCATAAGTAAACACACTTATATCATGCTCATAAAAGAACTTATTATTTCCATCAACTCCAATACAATTCCCACATTCCTACACAATTCATAAATTTCCAATTTATCCAATCCACACCTAATATATTTACATTATTATTATATGATTGATCATATACCGAAAATAATCACACCCAATAAACCCCTCTAGTATTTTATACATAATCTTCTGCCATATTTTATGCACCATATTTATAACACCCATCCTTTTCTAAATGTAAATTTCAATGTGTTTTCTATAATCACTAACCTAGTTACTAGAAAATATTATTTCACAAAACACATAATACCATAAAACGATCATAACATATATTGTGCCTTATAGTAATAAAAAAACATAATTTCCATCACCAATACCAACATAAAAAATTCATATATTTACTTCAAATGACTTGATGTATTTCATCATTGTACTATAAATAAATATATATTATATCTAATTTTTTCCCACTATCACTTCCCTTAAAAAATTAAATATAAAAATTCAAAACATGTTCTAGAAACAAAAATCATATATAGTGTACTACTCTATAATAGAACATTCCTTATCACCATAACATTTTCATAATCCACTATGTTTTGTGTCATAAAAAATAATCCAACTTTTATAATAACCACTCAAATTCAATTAATATATGCACAAAATTATTTCTAATTGAATGTTTAATTACACTATATCATCACATGAAACCACATACAATACTTAAAATAGTATACAAAGATATATGAGGTTCTTATATATCTAACTCAACATCCATTAATTTTCCAAATATAAAATGACACACTCATTACATTATTGTTCCCCCTAGTCCAAAAATTTTTTTAAACTAAATCAATTGAATAAATTCTATTAGAAATTTTTCCAACGTATTATTTTAAGCATAATGTTGATCCACTATATTTTTCAAGGTAACCAACAGTCATGAAAGTTCATTCCACATTCCATTAAATTGAAACTCACTACTCATGTAAGTTTATTATTCCATCATATGAACAATATAATGAACCCTTATTCAACCTGACATCATAAAATATGAAAAACAACCCACTCAAAGATCATATACCAATGCAGTAATTAAACTAGTTAAATTCACATCATACCAACACTCAGAGAAACCCATGCTCTGACAACCTCGTATTAAATGATCAAATGGTAACACTATCTTTTACCATTACATAAACTACTAAATTTGGCCCACAATATTAAAAAATCATGAAATAATATATAATTATACATGAATAATAATCCACTAATCAAATTAATATTGAATTACACAACTCTAAATACTCAATAATGTTATGAAGTCCTATAATCCATGACAACACTGATAAAATGTACCACATGTAAACACAATCCATTTAATATGTCATTATGAACTCAACCCTAGAGTAAAAAACTACCCATTTCAATTCAATATCATAGTATATTTCCAAAAAATGTATTCATATTAATTTCTCATATGTCTTCCAAGGAAAATCAATCTAACAGTTATAGATTTCTTTGCCTCACATGGATGACTTAATGGTGTTAATATATCATAAAACACAATTAAAAAATTAGAAAAAAATGAATATACATACCTTTAAGAGAAATATAATACTTCCTCTCATGAATCACTCTAATCATTAGTCATATAACTAAGAATCCCATCTCTGAAGGAACTCCTAATTTGATGTCAAGACCTGTCCTAATATACCAACATACATCAAAACTCATTAAAAAAATTAAATAAATTTCACTAATATATATTTTTGGCTGATAACTATCCAGTGTGCTAATATGTACTTCAATACGCCACTATTATATCCAACTATCCCATATCCATTCACCACATATCTCATATATAATGTATTATAATAAATTATGAAAAATAAAATAGTACAAATAAACACATATGATAATAAAACTATTCAATGGATGTTATGAACACACAAACAGACACACACACACAAACACACACCCACACACGCACACACACACACAGATATATATATATATATATATATATATATATATGGAATACCATCTTAAATTAAACTAACAATTCTATAGTGGTACTCTTCACTAGTTACCCCTAAACCAAATTATTCCTTAAGGATCATGATAACACATATTAATGAACATAAGCACAACAACCTATAAGGATATATAATATTAAGTTCTCATATGAATTCTATAGTTAATTATAATCCACTACTATGTGTTTTGGGATGAAACCATTCAATTTTTATTTGATACATTAAAAAAATAAAACAGAAAATTCTATTTTTAATATTATCTATATCATGTCATTTTGAATTTGTAGAGTTCAACTAATATTTTTCATGAAAAAACATAAGATTATATTTTTTATTGTTTAAAAAAACATGTTTTTTTATTTTAATGATACGAAATCACAATCATATAAATTCATTCACATTTCATGTCAACGAACTGACCTGATTTAATCCCATAAAAAATATATATCTTCCCCAATAATATAATATATCCCCCATTAATTATAAATTAATATGCATTACATTCAAAATTTATCAACTAAAATATATTTGAAAAATCAAGGAACTAGAATCCCAACACCCTAGAAAATTTCGACATCATCTTATAAAGGTTTTTACCATGAACACAACATACTATCCATATATATTTTTCCAGTCCAACATGTAGTGTACCACATACCAAATAGTAAGGAAATGGAAAGATATAAATTTTGTACCACTTGGTAGAAATATTAACATGAATCCATTTAAAATAACCATACTATTTCAACCATACATCAAGTGAACATCCTCGTGCATTAACGATTTTTGAGAAGTGGTGAGGGAAAAATTATAAAATGGGATGAGGATATACTAAATAATCTAAATAATAAGGACTAGAAGAAACAAAAAAAATCAATTTTCACAACACCTTAAATAATAGATAAAAATCCTGAGTAATTAAATAAAATATTGAATATACCAACGATTTTGCAGATTAAATATAATTATCATAAAAATTGTTAGGTGTCAATTAATGGGATATCCATTGGGTATCTCACATTCATTCCATTCAAAAAATTAACCAAAATAAATATTTATTAGTCATTATCCCAAAAAAGTCACATTTAATTACATTTTAAAGGAAATATTGTATAACTATCTATTACATGACCTCTTCCTTATATACAACTTTGGTAAATAGGTAAACTCAACTACAAAATTTTATGGGCTACCTGAGTATCCTATGATTAAAACTATATTTGAAATAAATAATGGTTTACTTGATTTAGCCAATATATTTAACCATTTTATGATGTGATAACATTAATATAATATATTTATAATCAAAATATAATAACATAATGTACTATCATTCCCTGAGTTCTAAATTGGGACCTATAGTAGAACAATATTATTTTTCCTTTGTAGAATTTCTCTAAAAACATAACATCAATACCCTGGGAGAAAAAATCATCGACAATTGAACCATAATATGTCATCATACACCAAGGTAGTTTATATCTAATCATAGTACATTTTAAAAATATCACGAATGAGAACCTACTTCATACACTAATACATGATTAAATTTCATCCAATGAGAACAAAATCCTTCAAAAAATACAATTTTCAATTTCACCATTGGGAATTTTATAACCATGTAACAATTCTAGAATATCACCTTAGGGTAACCACATTATACCACATAACCTTATTTAGGATATCATTTATTGAGACGATATCCTTTCTTAAAAACTTGTTCAGAATATCAGTTTGGGAATCTTCTCCCTATACCCATCAGATTATATAATCCTTAGTAATAAATTTTTATAAAACATTATATTTCATAAAATATTGTAATTTTTTTCCCAAAATAGTTACAAAACATATTCTAATGGACTATCCTTATTGAAACCACAATATATCATAAACCCTTTTAATTAACATCTCATAATATTTTTTTTAAATATCATATTATGAATTTTCTATTAATATTAATTTCATTGAATAGTATAACTCCATGTCATATAAATACTAGACTAGTTCATTTTGTGTTCATCTATATAGTTTTAATCACACATAAATTGTCACATTCCACAATTATTTATACTGAAACCTTACTATCATGCACTTATCAGTTGAATTCCTACTAGGTATCAATAAAGGGAATCCATGTTCACCATATATGAACATGATAAGGTTTCAAAACCCCAAATGGATTCCCTGTTATCATTTTAATACTGTGTTCAAATCATATCACTCATATGTCTTATTGTATCTCAAGACAACTAATAGTCTATAAGGTAACATCAGGATTCATATAATCCATCTCTAATCAATCTACTCACAATTCATCATACTTTCCAACATAGTGTGTATTTAAAGAACCTAATACTAGGTATTCAATGCTCGTCAATCGATTTTATACCCATATTTGGTCCATATTTGATGTAACACATTATTTTGTTTAAACCCCGATCCATCGGCGAATATGGAAACAAACATGTTTTCAAGAGTCCATCATGGTCTATGAATATTCCATACATATAATATTTATTGAAATAAACAATAATAATTTATAATTTTTGTTTCGCCATATACATTTGAGATTATCAAATATGAAGTGAACCATAAACAAAATTCATAAATCATAAATAAAATATTAAGGGCCACCTACATAATTTAAAAATATCAACATTAATAAAATCTAAGAATTCCCTAATATGATTTTTTTTATCTATGTTTCTTTTATCTAACTTCATAATGCTATAAATACATTGCATTTTTCATAAATTATTTACAAACCAATTATTGGTAATATAAATAAATAAATAATTATTTAAAGAAATTAAATCATATTTTATAATTAAGAATATAAATATAAAGAAATAGTTCATCACTAATTTTTTTTGGAAAAGGTTATTCAAAACCCACACAATCTTCGATGAAATTTATGATATAAAATCCAAAAATTATAATTCTTAAACAAGTTTCTATTTTATAAAAACTACTGGAAGCACATAAATGAAACAAAATAGTTCTTCCAATTTCTAAAACTACATGAGGTTTATCATGTTCATTATCCCTAAATCCACATTATCTAGGCCCTAATAAATAAACCTTCAAATCGAGATGATTCGTCAATGTTTTGTTTGAATTATTTTCAAAAAATTAACAGAGAAACTAGAAAATATTAATTATTTAGAAGAAGAGTAATTTAAATATAATAAAATAATAAATTTTAAAGGGAATCAATCTTTATGAAATTTATATCAATGATCATAAAAATAAATAATAAATTATCATGAGGATATTATTATTTCCCTAATCTCATATCCTAAAATTGATGAAGCACTAACATGAAGTGAATTTTATAATCCTTAAATTCAATAAACCCACTGTTTTTAAAAGGCAATAATATGTATCCCCACCCCCATTATGAAATGGAAAATATTTCCTCTAATGTGGAAGACCCCTCCATAGAATAACCAACTAATCTGAGGACCATGCCAATATGGTGAAGAGATCAACCATTTAGACTGATTACTATTCCATACATTTTCTATTTAATAAATATGTAAAAATAACATTTATTAAATTTTATATATGGTTTATAATAAATATTTTCAATTTATAGTGTTAAAAAAGAAAAAAAATTCATATAAACCATCTTTCAAATTTTTTAACACCCTCAATAATCATAAATAATGATTAAGTTTGAGGGGAATACTTCACAATTTTAAAAAAAGGGAGAAACATATGTATTTGGAAATGAAAATTATATATGAATAGGGACTCTCATATTATGCCAAATATCTTTTTACCTTGGATAATTGAATATCAAATAACCGTTAAGATTAAGAATAATTACTCATATGTGTCATACTTGGATATAAGAAATGCTCTTACATTTCAAGGATATGAAATTTATAAATCATCACATTATTATTATGTTAATATTAAATGTCGATTGACTCATAAACATAAGGAATTACTATTTTTTTCACATATATGACCCTGGTAGTTTTCAAACTTACAATACTAAATGACTCTAAAATACTATGCAATTTCTCTTATGTGTTTGAAGAATTCAATATCATTACCAATCCAAACATATGGAAGACTCAATTGTATTGGATAAACATAATTAATGGTAGCATATATAGTAGGTGTATCATGAACTAATACTTTTTCTCTAATCATTGAAGTGATGTATCAAAAATATAAGGAATGAGATTATTTTACACCAACTTGGAACTTTCTCTAAGATTCCTCTTATAAATAATAAAATGAACCTCATATACGGGAGAACGAATAATTTATAGAAAATTATTGTAACATCCCAATGAAAATAATATCAAATTATTAATCACATTCATACTAATTGAATATAGATCATATTTTCCATGAATTCTATGAATTCATGATAAATTACATTAGACATTTAATTTCATAAAAACCCATATCCCATTAGAAAAACTATTAAAAATACCACATACCCAAAACATTTATGACAACTAAACCACAAATAATAGGATAAATCAATTAGTTAATTAAATATGAAACATTGAATCAACCAAAAACATTAAATCATAGCTTTTATAGACACCATATTCTAACACTTAATGATTATGGAGTGTCATATTATGATGAGGTCATATTCTTATAAATACCACTCAAAACATCTACAACTGTCACCAAATAACACAAGAAACCTCTCATTACCCAAAAAAACTTCTCAAATTTGTTCTAAACTATTTAGTAACTTTTTTTTAATTATAATAAAAATCAATAAAATATAGCTATCTATGATACCATAAATTTAAATTTACCAAGATTTTATGAAATAATAATAATGTGTACATTATACTTTTTGTACCCTATTTAATATGTCTATATATATAGGTTGTAAGATCTCTCCCATCTCTAGTGTTATCTCAGGAATGATTTTAGGTATTTTGTTTTTTTAATTAAGTAAAATTTGAAGGAGATTTAAATTGGGGTGTGTTTCGGTAGAGTCTATGAAACATTTTGAGAAAATAGGGATATCCAAAGTTTTTAAAAACTCTGCAGCCATCTAAGAGAAAATGTGAACTCTTTGGTCTTTCTAGGCAGTAGCTTTACCACGGTTAAAGCATAGTTTGAAAGGATATAATTGGAAACTGTGTGAGGTCCCCCTTGAAGTAGTGGATAATGCGTAGTTAGATCATGGTTTGTATAACTGTGAGACTATACCGTGTGTGGGTCAGCAGTGATATCCAAAAATTTTGGGTCTCAATCATTTTATATTATTTTAACCATTTTTTTACCCATACAACCCTAACTCATGGTTTTACTTTTAATAGTTTAATGGGCGGTTCTAAAATCATTCCAAAGTGATTCGAAGTCCATCAGTCCTCCATTCTTCAAGATAAAAATATTGGATTGAATATATTCTCTTTTCCTGGTAAGTGGATCTCATCTCAATAACATTCTCTTTCGTTCTCCTCTCATACTTGATTTTTTTGTGAACGATATATTATATTTCATTACATATAATACTAATTAGTGATATCAAGACCTATGAATTTTGATCTAGGTCTCGATTTATGAGATCCTGATATCCTGGTTTTGGTTTTGAGCCTTAGATCTGGAACTCATATATGCATTGTTGCACTACTCAGAATATGGAGAATTCTGTTGAGAGAATGTCCATAAATAAATTTATCCAGGTGGTCTAAACACTATTTCCCATAATAATGGATTTTATATGTATATGAAAATAATAGAATTTCTGGCATCCATTAGAAATTTATTTTCTTAAATTTGTTTAATTAGGTTTAACAATATATTAATCGAATAACTATTTAATAAAATGATTTGTTGACGTATTAATCACGATACAATTGGGATAACCTAATAGATCATTATTTTATAAACATTATTAAGTGATTTTAGAAATATATATATATATATATATATATATATATATATTTAATTATGTTATTAATTATGAGATACCAAGTTGTTTATGTTGAGATATTTTATTGTGAGTTAATTATGTTCATTGATATTATAATCAGGTTATTTAATTGTGGAATTAAATATGAATATATGAGATTTAGAATGAGATTTATAATTCAGAAAAATTAATTATTAGAGAGGATTTGTGGTATTTTTTAATTAATTATTAAATAAATTTATTTGATGGTGGCATTTAGTTAATTGTTGATTTAAATAACTGATTTGTTGAATTTGACTAATTGTTGGATTAGTAATGTGATTTATGTGTAAAATTAATTAATAATTAATTATGTGTGAATTAATGGGAGCATGATAATTATTAATTGAAACAAATACATGATAACATGGTCATTAAATTTATGAGTAATGATAATGAGAATATGGTCATTCTATAGATGAGTAATCATGGTAACCTATTCGTCATAATTCGGAGTAAGGAAAATGGTACCATGGACATTCTATTGAGGATTAATCATTGTAACATGGTCATATTTATTAATATTGTAATAACTATAACACTAGAAATATATCTTATAAATTTAATATTAAAGAATAAAAATAATGTCACTATATGTTATGGAAACACACAAGATTATTTTGAACTCTGACATGAGTAGAATCTTGTACTGAGATATCATTAAAGATTTGAATACATTAAGATCCATAATGTAGTAGTTATTAAGATATGATATTACATAGGGTACACTTTGGGATCCAAATGAGACAAATCTAGTATTGGGGTACGAGCCTCCTTGGGAACCCTAGATTTAATTTATTTATATAAGAATAAATGATAATGTAACAACTGGTTATCTATGAATTATACTTATTTTGTATAGAATTGTATACGATACCATTTCAATGGAGCTATTTTAGACACCATTGGCAGTGGCCTATTGATTTTTTACTCAGACTGTATCTAGGCTACCTAGTCTATACCCAAATAGATTATTTTGTTGTGTGATAGGAGATAAGAAAAGGATCCGGGATGGATTGGAAATTTGGGAAAGATCTTGGATAAGTGGACCAAACAAGTTTTAGAACCATCTTGTGGAGTCATAGTGTATTTACATTCGATTTCACTACAGAATCAGGACACTTATATTTGAAATACATCTTTTACCTTTAGTTAAATATTTTATTTCCTTTTTGGTAATATTGTGACATCGGTATTGTTCGGGATATAATTTATTTTTCATTTGTTTATTTATTTTTGTAGTATTTTTACTATGATAAATGAGATTATAGGCTTCCCATGAATGAAATAACAATCCCATGATCATAATGTGTATCCTATAGCATAAGGGGAGGCACGATCGTGGTAATGTAGCAAACCAGCACAAGACAACATCTCATGGTTTTTGGATCAAGATGTCACAAAGTGTTATCTGAAATAATGTTTTACTTCTTTTTATATTTTCTTCCTATATTAGGAACGGATCAAAAGAGACTAGTAATATAAGGGGTTAGTAATGAGATATTACATGGGATTATTACTATCATTAATGGTATAAAACACATGTACTCATAGTGATATATTTGTAATTTTTTGTTCTTGTTAAATTTGAATGTTATTTTACCTTGTGTTACTCACTTGTTGTGTAATGTGTTCATTATTTCTGAAAATTGTGGAACATTATTTCATTACAAGTAATGGAATGTGAGATAAGATTGGATGCATTATTCTAGAATGTTATGGTTATTTGTTACATGCATGATATTATAAATGAACATAATAAAGGATAAGGTATGTTGTTAACCGTGACCTATTTTTCATCTGTGTGAGATTAAAATGAATAATATATCAAAACATGAATTTAAAAATGTTGTAAAAATAATTATAAATGTGAATAATGGGGTTTCTAAATAATAATATTGATTATGATTGTGTGTTTAAACTTTTTATCCAATATTTATGTGTTGGATGGTTAGGAGTAGTGATAGATCATCAGTTAAACTGTGAGGCGGGATTCGTGGGAAAAGACATGTTGTGACCTAATACGATTATTTACTCTTACATAAATGTTTTAAGGTTGTGATATGCGACAGGAGACATGTGTTTGGGATTGCAGATAATATTTAACCATGAATTTTTTCGAGGTAGTGGCCAGGGGTATTCCTAGGAATGATTTTTTAGTTAGGAAACTTAATTTATTGATTGTGTCAGTTGAGGATTAAGGGGAGAAGTTTGGAGAGAAAATTTCTCACTTTATCCAAGTAATGTAATATGAACCTAGGTGGGTTTTGAATAGTATGATTGAGTTGATATGGGATATTAAGTTGCGACACCCACAAAATTTTACTATTGAGGGGGGAACTAAAGGTGATAAATTATTCGTTCAGTCTATAGGGAAAATACATGAATATTTTTTGACTATGGATGAGAAGAGTTCTATGCATGCTGATTATATTCTATGTATATCAGAGAAGAGATGGTTGGAAATTAAAGCATGAACTGGACAATTTAATGGTATGTTATGGATGGAATTAATGGAGAGGTTCTGGGATAAATTTTAACCAAAGATTTTGAGACAATAGAGAGTTGTTGAGTTCATTCAGTAGACACATGGGAGCATGTTGGAGAAGGACTATGTTAGACATTAAACATATCTACAACACTATTCTCTAACATTTTAATGAGATAAGAATTCTACAGAGAACATTTTTAAAAATGATCATTAGAGAGAGATTGTGTCCCATGTGGATATTCCTAGGATGATGATGTTTATGGACGTTGTGGATCAGGATATCATAAATATTGTAGGGTGGGGTACTATCATTTCTACAATTCCTAACCACAAAAAATGTGTTGATATTGTGAAAAAATGGGACATCAATAGATGATCTGATGGTCGTAGAAATATATTGGTACTAAAGGAGAAATAGGGTAGAGTTAGAGTATGTGAAGTGGATCTTCTACACAATATTGGGATTGATGATGGAGTTCTATTAACCATAATAGTTCAGTAAGTAGACGTGGTGCTCTTGGGATGGAGAACCCGTATCAAAAAATTGGTTCTAATTAGAAGAGTAAGAAATAATCTGAAGGAAGAGGGTATTTATTGTTACTTGTAGTACAACCTACACTTGTGTATAGCGAGTCTTGACCATCAACAGTGAGAGGTACCATTCTAGTATCTTCTATGTTAGTTATTTCTTTGTTTGATATTGGGTATTTTAGTTCCTTTATATCTAAAAAATTTGTGGAATGTTTGATCTTCATGGTGGAGTTTGTGAGTGGGTCATGACTATAGATACACCATTGCGAGTGAGGTCTTGAGATATTTGTCTATGAAAGGGATGTTCACTAAAGATCAGTGAATACTATTTTCTATGGGATGCCTATGTTATTTAAATGATTCTTTTCAACTTGATTTTTGGGATGGAATGTCTAGTCACCTACCAGACCCACATTGATTTTTACCATAAGAGGGTGAACTTTTTTTCACCTGTGGGAGAACAGTGTATTTATCATGGAGAGTAGGATATACAATGATGTCATGTAGGTCCAATTACTAAAAAATTTTGAGATCTCACAGTATATTTTATTAGTCTACTGATGGATGTGGGGGTGATCAGAAATATTTCCTTCCATCAATAGTGGATCTTTTTCAGGATGTATTTCATGAATACTTTTCAGGGAGGTAACCTTAGAGAGATAAACATTTCACTAATTATATCACAATGGTGGATGATCTAGTATATATTGTACTGTGCATAATAGAACTAATTTAAATTCATGAGCTTAAGACCTAGTTAGAGGATTTGAATGATAAGGGATGTATCTATCGAAAAATTTCTCCTTGGGGATCACCTGTTTTATTCACAAAGAACACTGATGGGATTTTATGTTTGACTGCTGATTATCGGAAGGAGAAATAATGACTGTAAATAATGGATATATGCTTCCATTTATCAAATATCTATTTAATTAGTTAAATAGACATAGTTTGTTATCAAATATGAACATGCTATCTGGGTATCATCAGTTGAGTGTTCAGACTACTGATATACCAAGGAACACAATCAGCAGGTAGTATGGACTTAATGAGTTTATAGTAATTACATTTGGGTTTATAAATGAACCTTCATTGTTTATGTACTTATTGAAAATTGATCTTTCACCCTTATCTAGATCATTTTGTGGTAGTGTTTATGTACAACATCATCATGGAATCCATGACTCGTAATGGTCATTCCCAAAATCTTGACATTATTATATGTTTAATAAATGAAAATATGATATATTCAATCTATTTATGTTCTAGTTTTGGATGGACCATGTACACTTCTCGGGGCACATCATAGAAGAGGATGTCATATTAGTGGACCTAGATAAGGTTCAAGAACTTCTGTCATGGTGTCATGCTAAATATGATTTCTATATCCGAAGCATTCTAGGATTATCTTGATATTATTGTTGATTAATCCATGATTTTCCTATTTAGATGAAACAATTTTAATAATTACCAAAAAGTGAGTAATTTTGGAATAATTAGTGGCTCTTGGGAGAGCATTTATGGAGTGGAAAAATAAAATAACATCTTCACTAATTTTTTTCCAACCTAAATCAAGTGAATAATATACAGTTTATTGTGACACTTATGGGGAAAGAGTTGGAGTTTTGCTAATGTAGTGAGATTGAGTTGTGGTGTATGAGTATCATCATTTGAGTCCACATGAATGAAATTACCAAGCACATGATATCATGTTTTAACTAGTGGTTTATTCTCTTACGTGTTTGAGAAAATAACATTTGGTAGAAAAATTTATATTATATACATATCAAAAGTGCATAAACTATATATTTTCACAGAGTGGTTTGAATGTTTTTCATCAAAGATAGGTTGATTATATACAGTATTTCATATTTGAACTACAATATATTCCTATGAAGGGAAATATTGTGGCTGATAAATTCAATAGAAAAACTCAGACACAGATGGTTGAATAGGTGAATACAGAGAGAAAGATGATGGCCTTGGAGGATGAAATTAATTGGGTGGTATAAGAGGTTAAAGAAAGGATGACTCTAATTTCAGTTACAGTAGAGTGTATGCTTTTGATTTTTATCAGTCATAGATAGTATTATGATAGGGAATATATATCCTTGAGGGAATTTTTTGAGGGTGAGGATACATCTTCCAACTGGGCGATATATGTAGATGATATCATCTATTTGAATAATACAGTTGTGGTACCTACAATCATGAGGGGGGATCTCATGTGGGAATTTCATGCTATGAAATGGGTAGTGTATATAGGTGTAACCAAAATGTAAAAAGTCCAACGATGAATGTTGTGTTTGTCAGAAATGATGAAGGAGATAGTAGGATTTGTGACATGAATTTTCACTTGTCCATAGGTGAATGCATAACATCAAAAATATAGAGGTTTCCTATAGTCATTTCAAATCTCATTATAGAAGTGGGGCAATGTGACCATGTATTTTTTAGTGGGTCACTTAAATACACTTATGAAGACTGACATTATGTGGGTCATTTTGGATAGACTGACAATGGTAGTGCATTTTAATCCTGGAAGGGGCACCTTTATAGAACAATAGTTGGAAGAACCATATAATTAGAAGATATTAAATCTTCATGGAGTGTTGAGGACTATAGATTCATATCGTGAATCACAATTTAAAACATAGTTATAACTGGTCTTGAAGAAGTTTCATGGAACATAAGTATTATTGACTATGGCCTTCTACCCATTGATAGATGTGAAATAAAAATGTACTATCCATGTGCTTAAAAATATGCTATGGCAATGTGTTCTTGACATTGGTGGATCACAGGAGAATCACTTGGATTTAGTAGAGTTCCCTTATAACAACAGTTATTATTAAACTATACAGATAGAACCATATGAGGATCTTTATCATAGGCCATGTAAAGAACCACTATTGTAGACAGAGGATGGTGATTCAGATTTGTTGGGATATGGTCTAGTGCAAGAGACATTGTGGTAGGTACAGTTGATTCCAAAATGTATGGATATGGATTAGTGTAGATAGAAGTCATATGGTGGAAGGCGTAGATGACCCATATAGTTTTCTGGGGGTTATCGTGGATTCATTTTGGTGTCACCTCGGTCTGGTTACTATAGGATACAGAGGAAGTGTATGTTGGTTCCCAATATTTTTGGATCATTTTAGATATTTGAGATAATCAGGTCGATGGAATATCAATTTTCTCTTCCACAATGATTAAACACAATGCATAATGATTTCCTTGTATCACAACTTCGGTGGTAACACCCCAACCCTTATCATGTGATCATTGTGGATGAGGTTTAATGTGATATAGTTGAATCATTAGAGGAGCATATGATAAATGTGTTTGATTTAAATGGTAATGTGTTACAGGGAAGGACCATTCCAATAGTTCATGTTTCATGGATTCATTGATATCAAATATTTGAATCATGGGAATGAGAATTATATAAGAGTGATCAATGGCCCGATCATTTTGGATTTTAATCCTACAATGGATTTTTTATGGAGAATGAGGATGAGTTGTTATAAGGTTGGGAGATTATAATATCCCATCCTTATCTTGATTTATCTCAGTCATGATTTCTGTAAATTTTTAATTAAGTACCCTTGATGGGAGTTATGAAATGGAATTATTTTTAATGTTGTATAAAGTAATTTTTTATAATAAAGGGTAATGCAAAGTTGGAGGGTGATTTCTAAAAATCATGCGGATATCAAGGACAAATTGTGCACTCCTTTGTCTTTTGAAGTAGTAGCTTCTCTATTGTTTTGGATTCCACAAAAGGAAACCATTTGAGTTCCCCCTTGATGTAGTGTCTAATGTATGGTTAGCACTTGTTTTTCCAAAATGTGCCACTAAACCATGTACGGGTTAGTAGTGAGATCCTAGAACTATGGATCACAATAATTTTTACCTTTTTGTTACCCATATTTTCTCTTATGCAACCCTATCTCGGTATATTAATTCCAAAAGGGTATAAGAAGGTTCTCTCATCGAGCTGTAGTTATCCCATGACCATCATAACTCATTTCATAGAGCTTGAAGTCTCGAATCAAAGATCCACTCTTCACTTGGTTTGTGGATCGCATTAAAATTCCATTACATGCCATTATCTTATCGTTCCTCGATCTTTTGATAGATAATATCCCATGTTTATTTATTTCTAAGCCTAACTGGTGAGATGTAGATCAATGATTGTAGATATAGATCTAGATTTAAGAGATGTTGATATCTTGGAATTGGTTTATGGATTTAGATCCCAAAATCATATCTATGTCCTTACGCTTCAATTATTTTGGTGATTTTTGTTGAGTGAAGGTCTACTAATGAATCAAGGTTGTTTATCTAAACTCATATTCCAATTCCCGTGAATTTTATACATATATGAATAATTGTTTAATTAAATGATTAGTTGAGGAAATAATCATGAGACAAAGGTTATTCCCTATTAGATAATTAATTTATGAAATTGATTATGCGATTTATGAATTATAATCAAGATAATTATCATGGGAATTAATTAAGAGATATGGAACCAGTTATGTTGAGATAATAAATTGTGAATAAATTATATTATTTGAGATTATGATCTATATTATTAATCATTGAACTAATTATAATGAGTATTGATTTAAAATGAGATAATTAATTATGAAAAAATAATTATGGGATATGAATTGTGATATTTTTTTAATTATATAAAGAATTAATTCTTTGGATTGTGGGATTTAGTTAATTTATTTGTTAACTAGTGGATTGGATGTATATAAATAGTTGTATGAATATTAATGGAATTGATGTCGATAATAAATTATGATTTAATTATGTATGAATGAATAGTAAGATGGTAATTTTAAATTAAGATGTATACATGGTAAAATGGCTATTATACTTAACAGTAAGGGGGATGGAATCATGGTCATTCTATTGAGAAGTATGCATGGTTACATGGTCATGTTAAATATAATTAAAGTAAATGGGAACATGTTCATTCAATTGAGGATTAAGAATGGTAAAATTGTAATCTTACATACGTTTTTTATAATGATGTCTTTTGAAATGTGTCATATAAATGTGATATTAATCAATGTAAATAAAGGTACTTGGAGTTATGGCCTCAGACGAGAAAATATCGAAATCCAAACTAAGGAAAATCAGGTTCTGAGATACCATAAAACCTTTTAATATTTTTAAATACTGATAGAATAAATTAATAAGATATGAAATTAAATAAAATCAATTTGGGTACTCATAATAGATGGATCTTGTATTAGGGAATTGGTCTCAATCGGAACCATAGAGAGAATGTAGTTATATATGAATAAATTATTGTGTAATTAATATTTATTTATGAATTTTACTTATTTACTAGATAACTACATACACTACCTTTTTACTTGACATGTTTTATACACCATTGGTGTGGACAACTAAGTTGTATACACATCTTTTTTGGGCTACATGATCGGTACCTGAATAGATTATATTATTATAGGAGAAAATAAGGGAAACAACCCATGGATGTATTAGTAATTTGAGATGTAGAATGGAAGAGGGTACTCAAAATGGATTAGAACCCTCTTGGGGAGTCATATATTCTATAAAACAATTTCACTATAGACAATCGACAGTTATATTGGCATGACATGTTTTACCATTCAATTCAGTATTTTATTTCATGTTTTGTTCCCTTGTGACAAAAGTATTATTCTGGTTATATATTATTCTGCTTTTTTTATTTATTTCCCCTAGAATTTTACTCTAATATATGAGGGTATATTCTCCACATTAAGGGAATACCAGACCCTCTCTACAAGACGAAAGCCTCTAGAATATGGGGAGATGCGCTTGAGGTCATGTAGAGGAGCTTCTTAGGATACCAACATTTAGTTCTCAGATCAAGAAGTAACATTTGTCCTAAGAAGAAGTTTTCCAATATAATGAATGAAAATATAGTCAGATATAAATTAATATAGATTTAATTTTAAAAGAAACATCATCACATAGTTTTATCATGAATTATAATTTAATAAATGTATTTAAATGATTATAATTAACCAAGATTATCATAAAAGAGAGAAATATAATTATAAAATATTTTTTAATTAACAATAGTATTATTATATGCGAGATGTAAATCAGAAGAAACAAAATTTGACTGAATGTAGAAGGATTCATCACTCGGTCTCTTGTATTTGGATCATGTTCCTTCAAAATTATTAAAATTATTATACATTTGAGGAAAATATTATATAAAATTTTTATTTTAAAATAATCATTCAATTTTGATGATATATATATTTTAATTGTGGTTCATCATTTCTTCTTATCTTATAAGATTCATAAGGGTATTTATCAGCCTTAAAATATATATTTTTTGATTCACTAGCCATGTTTTTATCAATCATACATTACTGTCTATATTCTTCAAAATCAATTTTTATTCCATTTTGTTCATCATTTTAAAGTCTTATATCATCCTAATAATAATATTTTGTGTTTTATTATATTATATATCATCTTCTTCATTATTCTATGTTAAACTCTTTCATATTATTTTCCTTATTTTATAAGATTTATATCTATTATTCTCGTGAATTTATATAAATATTATGTTCATGTTATTTTTAATTAATATTTAACACATATATATTTCTGAATAACATCAATCAAATATTAAATAATCTACCATAAAATTAGTTATATTTATTAATGAAACATTCAATTGATGATAAACAATAAGTTATTTTTTGTTGAAAATTTTATATTTATCTATGACATATCTTATATAAATTCATTAAACATTAATGCCAATTTCTATTGAATGTATTTTAATTTCATGATTCATGGTATGATATTTTATATTATAATTTTTAAAATAAAATTATTAATTTTGTATGGAATTATATGATAAATTTTTTTATTATCAACTTTCATTTCATCATGAAACATACTTTTTATGATTCTAGATTTAATTATGATCAATTCATTATGTTTTGTTTATTGTGGAAGAAATATATTTGAAAATTTTATAATGTAATTTCATGAAATTAAATAATATATCCAAAAATTGAAATAGGTAAATAATTATATGTAATTATATTAGGATTCATGTACATATTTTTGTAAAATTTGTTCAAATTATTTTGCAGACACATGATGTAGTTAAATTTTTTGATAATGATTATCATGAATATGATGTAATTATATATGAAAACATTAATGTGTTTCCTTATATATAAGAACATAATTTATTAAATATTTTTTATATTATTTAATATTCCTTATTAAAATCATTTTAAAATAGAAATTATTTTTAAAATTTATATTACATGTGTTACTTATTTGTTATCATCTAAGAAAACATATAATTTTTTCACATTGTAACTTCATCGGAGTTTAATTAAATTTATTTTTAAATTATTGTGTAATAATTTAATTTTTTTTATCATTTAAAACACACTATATAATATTGTAATACTAATTTTTTTAAATTAACTATTTCACCTCTATTAAAAATGTGTTTTGTAATATAAATTATTTTTATTGGTGAAATATTAATTATATTCACAATGTTATTTTATTTTGTTGGGAGTTTTTTTATACATTTTATAAATACATTTATACATTATTTACATATTTTGAAAATTTATATGTTTTATTTTAATTATATAAATTATAATTTTTCTTAAATAAAAAAATTGAAAGTATGAATCTATTTAAAATAAAATTTAATATGAACATTCCATTTTATATATAACCCTTCTAAAAAATGTTTATATAAAATTAAGATGATATTAAAATTATTATTTTAATAGTTTTGAAATTATTTTGGTTTTAATATAAAATTAATATTAAATTACTTATTATTTTTAATCTTATCATAATTTTATTCATTAATTAACAAATAAACTGTTCTGGGAAATGATAAAAAAATTATCTGTGTAGATGTATGTAATAATAATAATTATTTTCCTTATTATAAAATGTTATTAGAAAGATATTAAATTATTCATTTTGAATAAATTAATAGACTTGAAACATTATGACCGACATAATATACAGTTTAAGAAAGAATAATAATATGTTAAATGAAATAATTCATCCCCACACTTAATATTATATATTTTAATAAAACTATTATGGTTAATCACTATGGGAAAATACCATGTGACAACACAACCACCTTGTGAAACCCATTATGGGCCAATAAAACCATGGTGGGATCAATCTTTTCTATACCCACGTAGAGGTAAGCAGATGCAGTGGTTGATAATAGCTCACACCATTGATGATAAGGAAAACATATAAGAACCATGTGATCATTAATGGGTTAGGATACATGAAAATTGGGTCATATTATACGGTTTATCATGTTTTATCTCCGTTAAAATCTTTTGGACATCAGTTTCAAGTTA
The DNA here is from genome assembly GCA_963277665.1 of Viscum album. NCBI lineage: Eukaryota > Viridiplantae > Streptophyta > Magnoliopsida > Santalales > Viscaceae > Viscum > Viscum album. Next base: position 651,481,406 of record OY728164.1, on the reverse strand, counting down.
TTAAATATTATGTTATCAACCAGATGCTGAATATTTTGATGTGGGGGTACTATGTCTTCATCACTAATCAAATGATTGAAATAATTTTTTTACATTATTAATATATAATACATAAAAACACTTTCATTCATTCCCCTCTATACTATATTCACACTCATTTAATCAAATGTAAATTTTAAAGAACTGCAATCCAGAATAAACTGATATTGTATTTTCTTCTTGAAAATAATTATCTTCTCTTCCTCCTCTGGTGCAACAAGACTACATTACAATGACCTTTGTACATATTTCTAAAGGGTTCTCATTTCTTTTTCCATCATTAGAAACAATATCTTTAAAAGATCATCGTGTATCTAATCCTACAATATACCTCATCAACCCAATGCATATATTTTATCTTAATGAAGCATAGAATATAGTACCCACATGTATATGTTTATCAGTATTGAAATGTTTCTTTAAACGTAAAAAATCATAATATTTTTTATTCCCAATTTTATCGAGTCAATTACAAATGAATCAGGGGTTCTGAAACACCAATGTTTGTGATCGAAAGGTTTTAGATATATTTTCATGTTGTAAAAATTTCCAACAGTACCTATAAGTTTATGCCACACCAATCCAAATGTCTCTTTATATATATTAATATAAGCTTCTAATTCTGGTGAGAACCTCTCTTCCATCCTTGCATTAACAAAGCCAAGCCTTACATATTCCTTTTTCCCTCCCTTCTCTACATGGTTCATGATCCCTTAAGTATCAATATGATCACTTTGTTCACTTGGTACAAACATCCCTAATATGCCACTAACTCATTTGGTTTTCCAAAAAATAGTTAAGGGAAAAATCATTATTTATAAAAATTATTTACTACAATAATGTTATTATCAAAATATACATTTTTATCATAATATATGTTTTTTAATTTTTTTAACGTGAATAAAATTATTCATAAAACTATTATATGGATATATAATCTCATATTCGGAAATTATATAAGATGTTTTGTTTTATTTAAAACACCTTATGATTGTTGTGACTGATAAATTGTTCCCAATTTTTTAAGGGGGTTTCAATTTTGATATTTGTGTATATATATATTAACTAACCATAATTGAATAATTTGAAATCAGTAATATTTCATATTAATTAAAATTTACCATAAATCAATGTTATGTTCTTACTCAAGTGGATACAATCAAATTAATTATTATACGATGATTAAATTATTAATTAAAATTAATTAATGTTATGATTATATATATGTAATTTTTTGTTAAATATTACATTTTATGGGTATAAATTTTATTATATTGGTAAATATTTATTAAATCATAATAATATACATTGGGAAAAATATTATTTAATGTCAATACTATCTTTACTATTACTATTATATGAAGGATTCATATAACTACACCATTATTTTCAATATAAAATGACATATTAAAACATCAATTTTTCAATTATGTAAATGAGTATCTATTATCAATATTATAGAGTGAAATTAAAATTATTTTTTTTATAATATTTAGGTTATATTTTGATAAAAGTAATTTTATGAGTTTATGGATGTGATTTTGAATTCCTGGATGTTAATTATCAATTTATCAACTATCCATGCATGTATATTAGGGATATAATTACGAAGATATGGTTGTTCCAAATTTAAAAAATTATATCCAATGAAATATCATATATATATATATATAAAGAGAGATAAATATAAGTGTGTATATGTAATTAATATATTTTCCAATAATCTATAAGGCATCCTTAAAATTATAGTATAATTTTTTCTGATAATCTTTCTAAACAAGAGAGTGAATTGGGGAGTGAACTCATCCTACTTTAATTATGTTGGACCACATATCCATTAATGTTTCATGTTTTCCCCATGGTTTTGTTTTCCAAATATTGCCCAATATTTTCTAAAAACCCATTGTACTATTTTATTATGAAAATAATTTTCAATTAATACTTTTTATTAGAATTATAGAATTTTTTAAGTTTTTGTAAATTCTAATGTATCATAATCATTTAAGAGAATAGTTAATTTAAATTTTTTTACAATTCTTTTATTGAGAACGTATTCTTAATGAAGTTATTAAAAAAATATTTTTAAATGATTTCAAAGAATATTTTAAAAACTATTGTATTTTGAAATGGTGTATTCAATAGATGCATTAATCATTCATTGTATTTTCAACGTATTCCAGTTTTTATTGAAAATATATATTATTATAACCTTAAAAAATAATGTTTTTAGTGTTATTTATATAAAATATAAATACTAGGACAAATATTAAAAATGATTTTTCCAAAAATTATTTATAAATATGGATTTCAATGGTTCAAAAACCCCATTAATAGAAAAATATTCTTACAAAATATTTTTCAAAATTTATTCATGATATTTTAGAGGTATAAATATTATTATCTTTTATAAAGAAGTAGTGAGAGAAATTTTAATTAACCCCGCCTTATTTTCTATTTTAACTCAAGCATTCTATAATTAGAGCCACTGAATTCCAATTCGTTTACCAAAAAATAAAATTACTTGTATAATGAAATATAAAATTTTAGTTTATTATATATATATATATATTATTTTGTACAAGATCTGGAAGAGAATTTCTAGGGCCCTACACTAGGTATAAAAGGAACTGTTTGTATAATTTAAAGATAATGGGGTTTTTTATAAAATAGTTTCTGTTTTCTATGTATATGTTTTAAAATCTGTTGTATATAACCTTTAAAATTTATGAAATTTATGATATTTATAAATATTTTTTTTATATCCATGGTAATTAAGATACCTTTAAAAATATAGAAATATAGTAACTCTTGTTTTCCAAATTCTGAAATGAAGTTTCAGAAATTTTCTAATATACCATTTAATAGGGGAGGAATGTGACATCCCATGAATTTGAATATTTTTAATTTAAAATAATTTATAATAAATATATTATCTTACTATGAAAATCCTATAATTTTTATTTATTACATACATATATATATTATGTAAATTCATTCTAGTAATTTTTTTCCATTATATGTTAATATTGATTTTACAATACATTATTTATAATCTCTTATATATATTATTCAATTGTGGAAAATATTTATATATATTGTATAAATATATAATTAAATTATTCTATTTTTTAAAAAATTATTATGGAATATTTTAATTTAAAAAATATTAAGTGATCCCAATGAAAAAAACGTATAAAATTATTATAATATTTAAAAGAAAATTTTATATGAACTATAATTTTTAAACTATATACCTTTTAAAAAATTATAATGTTAATTATGAAAATTGTAGAAGTATATTTATTTATAATTTTCAAAATATAATTGATTTTAATTATAATTACTATTAAATAACATAATATTTTTAACATATGATAACTGTAAGAGTTAATTAGTTGAAATAATATTTTTTTAAATTTAATGATTTTGACTATTTGATTAATAATATATAGTTATTGTTATTTAAACCCATAATGTATAATTTTATTAAACAATGATATATTATTAGATGTTTAATTAATTATCCAGTTTGAAATTATACGATTTACATAAAATACAATTAAAATAGAATAGTAATATGTTAAAATAAATAATTTCTTTTCATATAGAATATATTAGAATTTAATAAAACCCATTATGGAAAACCAATAAGGTTTATAAGAATGGACAATAAAATAACCTTGTGAGAACCATTATCAGCCAAGAACACATTGGTGGCGTCAACCGTCGCTAGCCTTGTTTAGAACAAAGAGGATGAGAAAGATGTCATAGCTCCCAAAATGGGAGATTAGGCCCATGTATAAGGCACAATGGATCAGTCAAGGGTTAGGATACACACATTTTGAGTCTATGTATAAATCCCATTAGGTGAATACCCCATTACATGCATCTGGACCATAGGTGTGACCTCTTAATATATATGTGAGAGAAATGATGCTGAATATTTTACGGTGGGACTCTATGTTTTAGTCAATATTCACAAGATTGAAACCTGTATTTAAATTGGGTGTCATTTAAAACAAGTTATATTTTAGGTGACAAATAAAATATTCCCAAAATTTTAAGATTTTCATTACTTATGATATGTGTCTATATTTATATTAATATATATATATATAATCAGCCATCACTACATAAATATGAATTCATGAAATATCATATATATGAAAATTTACCTTAAATTTGAGTTATGACATTACTTATGTGGATACACTCTTAATTTTGTTTATTTAATTGTAAAATTATTAATTAAGATATTAATTATTCATATTTTATGATGATAATATATTTTTGTTTTAAAAATATATATATTAATAGTCTATATTATTTTTTCTTATTAATGTATGATTAAATAAAAATTATATATACTGATAAATTAATTTTGTTATTTGAATGGAAATTTTACAATAAATATTTTATGAAGGATTCATACTTCAACAACATTTTTAATATAAAAAATTATATTTTCAAACATAAAATTTTAAATTACGTTAATGGGTATCAAATATTAATATTCATGGATAAATTTTGAATAATAATGATCATAATTTGGCTTGTATTTCCATTAATGGCATTAAATGATGTTATGGAGGAAATTTTATATACGAGGATAATAATTATTCCTATATAAACAATCCATGCATCTATTAAATTGATATTGCAATGAAATTAGGTTCTAAAAAAGTTATAATTTTTTTTCATATCAAGGTTTATATATATATATATAATTGAATATATAAAATAATTTCGTTGTAGTTTAAAAATAAAAATGCGGGGTTATAAATATATAATAAATGATAATTTTTTATATAATTGGTCGCATTAGTTTTCTAAATAAGATAGGGAATTAGAGAATTAACCCATCTCTATATAGGATGGTAGAAAAATATAGACATAAATGAATCTTTTGGCCCCAAGGTTTATCTTTCCAAATATTGCATAATATTTTCCGAAGAATTAATGCATTACTTTTTTATGAAAATAATTTTCAATGAATAAGTATTTTCATTATTATTATAGAAGATTAAAATAGTAATTATTTTAAAATGAACGATTATATTTTCATATATTAATTTTTTTAAAAATTATCATAATATATCCAAGGCATAAATATTTTCAAATATAATTTTTAAATAATGTTTTCAATTTATTTTAAAAGAAATTATTTTTTGAAAATTTTTATTGATATGAGGTTATAAAATTATTTGAATTTTTAAGACGTTTTTAAATATTTATTCTAAATTTATATTATATAATCCTTAGAAATTATAGTTTTTAATGAGATATATATTATATATTTTTTATTTAGTGAACAAAATGAAAAATATACTTTAGAATTTTATTTTTCAGGATGGGGTTTCACTTGTTTTTAAATCCAATTAGTGTGAAATTAGGCTCAACCTATGTATTATGAAAAAATAGGATTATTTAGAATTATTTAGAAGATTATCTTTGATAAGGATATTGCACGAGAAATGAAAAATATTTTCTTATTTAATTATTATTTTATCTTTGACATTTTTTATAGGATTCCTTTTACTTCAAATCCTAGATAGGAAAATTTCCAATGATTTACAATGTACTACTTATTTTTAGTATTTTTTTAAAAAATATAATGGATTATTTTTTTAATATATCTGAAGTTGTGGGTAAGAAATAATTACACACATAATCTTGTATCATTTTATTTTTACCATACATTTTAATGGTTTTCATGATTTGTCTCATGTTTCTATATATTATATTTTTTTATGGATTAAATATTGATATCAATAATGCCCCTATAATATAACATTGTTTTTATATGGTGAAATAAATATATCAATTTTAATTATGTTTTTATTTTTATATCTCATTCACCATACTATGTCATTTCCTCACAATTTCATTGAGTTATAACCTCATTTGATCGTGTGATTTAAGATGGGTCTAGTATAATTATATATGATCTATGGTGAATTATTTGATTTATTTTTAATGTTACGATATTGTTTTATAACATAATATATAACTATTTCCAAATGTATCAAATCATATAATTATAAAATAATTTGGAAAAGAAAATATTATGTTTTGTGTGAAAATTATGTAATTATTAACAATGGTCCAGAAGTATGTGTGTGGGGTTTCCCAGGTCAATATATGTATAAAACTAAAATAAGTCCCATAAAAGACAACTTTTGATGACATAAGATGATATATAGAATTTATGGTAAGTAATGTGGTGTTTCTTTTAGTTTCCCAATGATTTCGTTTATTGAATCAAATGAAATAAAGTGATGTCTACATTATCATTAATTAAATTTTTAAAAATTGATGAATAATTATAAAAAATTGTTTATTAGGAATCCTTTTCAATTAAATTCTATATCGTTACATGTTTCCCAACTGAGTAATACATTTAAAATAATATGTAAAAGATATATTATTATGAAAAAAAATAATAAAAATGGGTCTATTAGTGGATAAACATAATGGTATATTCCATTATTGATAAAAATTGTTATCATTTAATGTTATTCCTCTAGTTTATATTCAATGCCAACATAAAAGATTGTATGTTAAACCCTAGGAACATGAGGTTGACAAAGGGTCTTTATGGCTAAGTATATCACCTCACGATTCTAATTAAAAACTTTTAGGGATAATAGTACCTATAGTTGGTATCTTTTAATAATCCTAATATTTTATTATTTAGTTTTAACATTAAATATATCATATTAGTTTAATAATTGAACGAAATTTTGTTTAAATTGGAGGAATTGTAATTTGGTAAGAAGTTGGATGGAGGATAAAATTGTGTAAAAGTTATATAGATGAATCAATTTTTAATGGGAATTTTTTAGGTTATTATTTTTTTTACACATTATTTATTTTTGGTAATTTATTAATGTTCTCAGTGGCCTTTCATATGAATCTTGATAGAAAAATGATATGGTGCTTTTCAAAAAATTGTTCAAGTTTTTCTTTTCATCTAAAATTTTTATTCGTTATTTTTTTCTGATAAAACTATCCTATCACTTAATTCATATCATCAATAATTCATTTATTCCCACCAACATTTTAAAATCATTATAATCTATCATCGTTTCATTGTTACTACACCAATAAATTATTAAAGGACTTCATCCTTTAAAATTAATTGTTATATTCTTACATAAATTTTTTATTTATTAACATTCATCAGGGAAAGGGGATCCCCGTCAACATATTTTTTAAATATATTAATTTCATTTGAGAGCCATTAGAAAATTCTTGGCTAAGATAACGTTTTTATAAAAAAAATTCAATTTCTATGAGATTCATTGTACAATTAATTAACATATTGAAATTTGATTTTAGGAATTTTTTATTTGTAATTATTACATATTTCCCATTTCATTGATCTTTATATATGTAATAACTATTCCATTATGATGTAAAATACATATATTTACATTTATTATAATATGCATGCATTTTTCTATATTTTTTTATATATAACATGTGATGAGTGATATATTATGGTTATAAAATACATAAAAATGTATGAAAACCCATCATGGACAATTTTTAAAATTTTTTGGAAAAAATAACACTTATATATTCTTATGGAATATAAATTTTCATAAAAAATAAATATTATAAAAAGTAAGTATTTTTAAAAATTTATTTGTTGATATAATCCTTGAAAACATTTAAAAAAATTTTAAAAATCATCTAATGCAATTCTTGAGAAGAATATAATTTAATCTTAAAAATCATTTTTAATCATAAAATAGTCTGAACACTATTTCAATTGACAATGACCTTGAAAATTTATAAATATAACATTAAAAATCAATTTAATGATTTATTTAAGAAACTATAATTTTAATTGTGAAAACATAATATCTAACATTGTAAATAATTGTGTCTTTGATATTAACCCTGAACACATAAAGAATTAATTTCAAATAAAATAATAAAAATTTTATAGGGATATATTATTCATGATATACATTATAAAAAAATGAATAATTTTATATTTTCTATAAAATCCAAACGTGGATTTTTTAAACAAACCAAAAAAATTTCTTTGAAAAACTTTTATGAAGGAAAAATTTCCCAAAACCTTCCTTAATAAATAATTTAGAGAATGACAAAAAAAATGATAATAATTTTAGAAAAAAATGTTTTTAAGAAAATTTTTTTCTATCCCAAGACAGAGATAAATAATGGTTTTATTAAAATTATTTTCCTAATAATTTTATGTAACAAAGAAGAAACATTTTTGTAACACCCCAGGTAAATAAAGAGTATGACATTTTCACATTTATCTATATTTGTGAATAAAATCTTAATATAACGTTACAGGGGACGCTATGCTCGATGGCGTACCCAACACGCAACAACGAGTTTCTTGGGAATCTTATGTTGCACTATAATAATTAAATAATATTATTTTAAATGGGATTTAATGCCTAGCCATTGTAATAGCGGGAATGAACAGAACTACCTACAAAATTATTATATGTTTTTGTCAAATATTTTTACTCTTTAAAATAAATGTTAGAGGATTAAAAATGCGAATGAATCCAATTTTAAGCGTAGAGAGTCTAATATTCTTTAAAAGGTCTATTAAACGCCTTTTGATGGAGAAACTCTATTAAATCCATTTTTTGAGAATTTAATGTGTTATATTTGACAAAATAAAATTCTTATTTAGAATCGGGACATCAAAATTTACTTTGTTTAAATTTTTGGTATCTTTCTGATAAAGTTCATTTTTTAATGAATAGTGAAAAATGTTGAAGTGCATTGTGTTGCATTTGTTGTCAATGAGGTTGTCAATGAGGCATGTTGTTGTCTTACAATGAATGGAAGTCAAGGATTGTCAAGATGTGAATGAAAAAGGTTGTGATGGTGTTGGTGGTGAAGGAGAATGGCCATGGAACTTAGAGGAGTGTCACTTAGGAGATTCACTAAGTGGCATTGGAGAATATGGTTGAAACATTCTCCATGTAAATCTGACGATTGCTGAACTGATCTTTAAGTTCTATGAACTTGTATCAACTGGATACAAAGTCACAACAAAGTTAGAAGACCATGCATTGTATTGACAATGCATGAGAAGAGGAAGATGATCCATCCACACCTCCTAAGTGGATGAAGTGAGCTGAAGAAGTCCATGCACTATTATTTAGTGCATGAGAATTAGAAGAAGCCCCAATTGATCTCTGATTAGATCAATGAAGCACTTTGAATACTTTAAGTGATTCGGGAGTTCGGTTGAAGATGAAGAACCTTCAAGAATTTCCATTCCTAAGTGATGAACATTTGTTTAAGAAGTATGGAGGAATTCTAAGAAGAAGAAGAATAGAGATGGGAAGAAGAATGGCTTAGAAGAAGAAGGAGGCATTTGGCATTTGGCATGTTTTAATATGGAGAAGGACTTTGTTTTTACAAAGTCTAGGTTCTGTCCTTTGCCAAAAAATTGGCCATCTCAAGCCAGCCCACGGGTTCAACCCCACGGCTCATATGGGCACTAGGCGCCACGCCCATGGGGGATCCCATGGTGCAAGCTCGAGAGGCAGGGGGGCCGTGTATAAGCCCCCGAGGGCACGCAGTGGTTAAGCCCGCGCGCCCGGAGAGTGCATGGTGGGCGCTAGGAGCGCGCCCGCAGGAAGCAAGAGTGGGCGCAGAGCACGCCCGCAGGGTGAACACGGTGCGGGGCGGCACCGTGGAGGGAGAGAATTCAATTGCCGGGATGAGGGAGCGGCAGGGTTATTAACCGCGGAAATTCCGCGAGAGAATTCGATGTGGGACGCGCGATTTTCACCGGGAACGAATCCCAGCCGCACGATTCATCGCGCGCTCGATCTGGACCGCCCATCTAATCCGCCGCGGCCCAGCCTGATTGCGGCCGTCCAAATCTTTAATCCAACGGCTCTCCGCGCGTCTTCTTCCCCGCGCCATGCGAAGCCACCCGCGACGTCCCCGCATGAACCAGAGCCTCCCGAGCAGTGTTCTCGAGCTCCCGACCACCATTTCCTAATCCGAAGCCTCCATTGAGATCGTCTGGCCTCCACGAACACGATCATGCAATAAAAAAGGCATGCATGCAACAGATGGAGAATTTCGGTCGAGGCCGAGGCAAACGAAGTTGCCGAGGCCTTGAGGGTTCGTGCCTTTGCATGGGATAAAAGAGACGAAGTCCGTGCATGCGTTCTAAGTCCCATGCACGTGGAGGAACCCGAATAAAAAGGGGAGAACCCGCGTTGAAACAGTGGAAAGAAAATAAAGATTGGAAAGATTTCAAAGATGCGAAATCTTCGGGATTGAAGTTATCCCACGCGGAAGATTTGAGGCGTTTCTCTGCCTATAAAAAGAGAGGCCGAGGCTCTCATTTTGCTTGCTGATCCTTTGTTGAAGATCCGGAGTCCCGTGAGAGCACAGTTGCTTCGCGAAGAAGACCCTGCGCGCACCACTTGCGCGGCAGCAGCCTGAAGCCATTCTTGGCTTCGTGTGTTCCTTTTGCGCACCTCTTGCGCGAAAGAAGAGAAAGGGAGTCCCCTGTACGCCTTCCTTGCGCGACAGGAAGACCCGTGGCCGCATCCTTGCGCGCCCGTGGTTGCATCCTTCTCTGCCCGCGGACTTGCGCGGCAGGAAGTGTTTGCGCGAGCCTTGTGCACTTTGAGGGCTTGCCCGCGGCATTTGAAGAAAGTAGAGGTCGCACCCTTGCGCCTTGTGACCCTGCGCGGCAGTGGAGTTGAGTGTTCGGGCTGTGTGTGCAAAAAGAGAAGAAGGCAGTGTGTGTGCAAAGTGGAGAACCCAAGCCGTAGCTTTGTATGGGTGAAGTGAAGACCACACCTTTGTGTGTGTGTGCATAAGTGAAGAAGGACACATTTAAGTTAGTGTGCAAGAAGAGGAGAACCCGAGACCACACCTTGGGTGTGTGCAAGTAAAGGCCGCAGCCTTGGGTGTGTGTGAAACAAGAAGACCCTACGGTATTGTGTGTGCAAGGAGAACCCGAGGCCATATCCAGTGTGTGTGCATTTGAAAAAGAGGCAGTAGCCTTTTGGGTGTGCATCTAGTGAAGAGGCCGTATCCTATTAGGTGTGCAAGAATTAGTAGAGGCCGAGACCACACCTTGTGTGTGTGTGCAAAGAGGAGGAAGGCAAAGCTTGCACTTTGTGTGTGCATTTAAAGAAGGAGGCCGTAGCCCTTATGTGGGTGCACACATTGAAGAACAAATTAAAGAATACTATTTGTGTGTGCTAAGTGAAGGCCAAGTCATGTGTGTGCAACAAGTGAAGACCACAACTCAACCTATGTTGTGTGTGTGTGCAAATTAAAAGGAGTGGCCGAACCTTAGTGTGTGTGCAAACCAAAGTGTGTACACACTAAGAAGAAGAGAGGACATCCACACTAAAGTATAACACACATTCTGGTGTGTAATTATATTGCATAAAGTGTGTGAAGTCTGAAAAGTAGGTGTGTGCTCAAAAGTGATTACACCCTTTGTGGGTCTACTGCACCAAGAAGAAGAAAGGGAAAGTGCATGCATGCATGCATGCACGTGCACACGTGAACAGTGCTAAATCAGTGGTGTGCATCTGAGGAGTCCAAGACTTGAAGATCTTGAAGAGTTGCCATGCACTCAGTGCATGATGTTGAAGTGAACTGAGACTGGACCAGACCAAAGATAAAGATATTATTTGTCTGAGCATTCAGTAATTGGAGAGAAGCCGGGGCATCCTTAGAAGAAGGTGATAAAGCCCGAGCTAGATGAGAAGACCTGTTCACCACAAGTGATCAGAAGAAGAGCAAGGCCAGCAGTCTTTATCCCAGACTGCTGAGGATACTTGAAGAAGAACTTAAAGTGAAGAAGAGCTACTCGTGTGACTCGAGGAGCCAAGAGAAGACCCTGTGGGACTCAGGGAGAAGAAGTCTTCAGTGGGATTCTGGAGTAGGCCAGTGGGACTCTGGTAACACTGTGGGACGCAGTATAAAGACCCTCCTGTGGGACTCAGGAGAGATACAGTGAGACTCTGTATCGACCATTGTAATTCTAACAAGTTATAATGGGAGAATCCATGCTTGGAGAGCATGGCAAGGATGTAGGCCTTTGGTGCCGAACCTTGTAAATCCTTGTGTCCTGTGCCTTTTCATTACTGCATTATCCGGGAAAGGTTGAGAGATACAAGAAGAGTGGATCGAGGCTTTAACCAGCCATAGAGGTTTAATTGATTGAGAATCAATTAGTAAAAAGTTTTAAAGGATCACTGATTCACCCCCTCCCCCTCTCAGTGATTCACATTGATCTGGGCACTTCAATTGGTATCAGAGCGAGGTTACCTCTAAAAGATCCAAGGGAGTCTATATGGAGTGCAGATTTGAGGAAATGAAAGAACAGCCTCAAATGGAGATATCTGCCAAGACTCTGAAAAACAGAATGAAGAAACAGGCAAAGAAGATGAGGAAGAAGGTTGCTGCAATCAGAGAAACTCCTTCTATGGAAAGAAATGTGAAAGTCACATCAGATGACAATTACTTTTATCATTCTTCTGATGAAGCCTGCTCTAGCTGTGATGAAGATGGAAGGAACAATGATCTTCTAAATGCAATCAAATATCTTCAGAAGCGAGTCCCCAAGGAAATTGCAATGTGTATAGCTACAGGCCTCCTTGATCTTCAAGAAGAAAAATTACAGCTAGAAGATGAAGCCAATTCTCTAGAAGTCCAATTGGCAAAAAGGGTTGGCATAACCAACACTCTCAGAAATCTGGTAAATTCCAAAGATGAAACAATATCTCTTTGCAATGAAAGATATGAATACACTGCTGAAGAATTGCAGAGAAGCCTTTCTGAGAAAGAATTCTTTAAGACTGTGGTCAAAGAAGTTTTCCATGCACTGGAAAAGAGGCACAAACTGTCAATGGTTGTCAAAGATGCTCAACTAGAAGACAAAGTCAAAAGGGTGAAGGAGCTGGACAATTCATTGCAAGAATTGAAGAAGGTGCATGAAGACCAGATGAAACAGCTGGAAGAGAAATGGGAAGGAAGGCTAAGAACAGTTGAGGATGAGAAGAACTCCCTCAACATGAAGTGTTTAGAATTAGAGGTGATATTGAACAATCAGCAATCACCCAAAGCCAAAGCCTCCCAGTCAACTGAAAGGAGAAATGTTGCTACTCAAGTATGCTTTGAGAAGGATGATTCTAAGAGAAGGACATCCTCTAGTAAAAGTGCAACATCTTCTAAGAAGAAGGTACCATCCATACCATCTTGTACTGATGCTTCTAATTGTGTTTCCACAAAAAGTGCAGGATGGAAGAATAATTCCAAACAAATATGGATGAAGACAGTAAAGAAGCAGAGCTCTCCTGAAACAGCACAACAGGTCAAGAAAAGTATCCAACAATCAGAAGGACTCAAGAGGTCAAGATTTGTGGGTCAATGCTGGTGTTGTAATAAGTATGGGCATTGTGCAAAGGATTGTTGGTACAATCCAATGAATGTCAAAGCACAGAGGAAGCCCATGCCTAGGGGGAGCAAGCCAGAAGGAAAGAAGCAACATCCACAGGTCCAGAGACATCTGTTTACTGCTAACAGATTTGGATTACTTGACAACATCTGGGATGATTGCAAAAGTGGTCAAATAGATACATGTCAATCTCCAACTGTATCCAGAGCTCAAAAGAAGAGAAGATCACTGAACCTGGCTAAAAAGGAATCCTTGGGAAGCAAGCAGAAGAAAGTGGAAGATGCTCCCAAGAAGAGTTTGAAAAAGGAAGAGAAGTCCTTGGATTCTAAAACCAAGAAGGGTGATGCATCAAGAAGAGCCACCAAGAAGACATGCTTCTACTGTGGGAAGAAAGGACATATCATGGATCTTTGTAAAGAAGCCATGAAAATCAATAGAAGCCAACTGAACTCAAACAGACAATCAATCCAGAAGAAGCAGAATGGATTGATTGAAAACAAGTTGCCTAAGAGAGGTAGCTTGACAGCATCAAAGGAACCATGTGGAACTTCCAGAACTGAGGCCACACTTCCAAATGATTTACTTGTCATATGGCCACATCAGTTGCAACTTGCCAGAGAACTACAAAAAGCTGAAGATAAAGTTCTGGCAATTGCTAAGGCAAAAGGGAAGAAGAAGGTTTCACATGAAGATGTTTTGAGAACCACACCAGCACAATCATCAATGAAGATCAAATGTGCAAGTGTGAAGACTGGTGAAAATGGGACATCTCGGTTGAGAGAATCTTCTCAACCTTGTTGTTCACATTGATGAACCAAGGAGGTTCCATCTTATTCCCTTATACTATTGGTATTTACATGTGCTGACATTGCAGGGAATTGAAGATGATGATCATTCTCAAGTGGAGGATGGTTTGAAAAGAATGGAGTGCACCCCTTGAGGGGGAGCAAATCTGAAGAAGATGATGTTCAAAAAATTAATATCATCTTGAGAAAGTGAAGGTATTCCAATCATACTTTCATCCCTTGTTTCTTAATTGAGTTTATCTTGTCAATTAAGGGGGAGTATGGATTGAAGACAAATGGATGAAAGGGGGAGCTTTATCTTTGCACTGAACTTTCTAATGTGTTTGGTGAAGTATGTGCAGGATTTAGCAATTCATTGTTATATCTGAAAAATTTCAAACCCCTAAGCATGATCTCACATGTGTAGAGAATGTTGGACAACATTGTGTACCTTGGTTATATCACTCTTGTTTTCTACACCGGGTTAGCCCAAGTAGACTTAGAGCTGATTTACTAAAGGTTCTTCGCTAAAGAGAACATGTGACATCATCCCTCTCCTAGTGTTTTTCAAGAAGATACTTTTCAATGGGAGGAAGATATTTTTGGAAGAGAACCACACCACACCTTTGCATTTGATTGCCAATAAGGGGGAGAAATATTGGCACACATATTGACCCATTCATATGTGCTGAAGGAGTGTATTGACAACAAATACAAAGGGGGAGATTGAAGTGCATTGTGTTGCATTTGTTGTCAATGAGGTTGTCAATGAGGCATGTTGTTGTCTTACAATGAATGGAAGTCAAGGATTGTCAAGATGTGAATGAAAAAGGTTGTGATGGTGTTGGTGGTGAAGGAGAATGGCCATGGAACTTAGAGGAGTGTCACTTAGGAGATTCACTAAGTGGCATTGGAGAATATGGTTGAAACATTCTCCATGTAAATCTGACGATTGCTGAACTGATCTTTAAGTTCTAAGAACTTGTATCAACTGGATACAAAGTCCCAACAAAGTTAGAAGACCATGCATTGTATTGACAATGCATGAGAAGAGGAAGATGATCCATCCACACCTCCTAAGTGGATGAAGTGAGCTGAAGAAGTCCATGCACTATTATTTAGTGCATGAGAATTAGAAGAAGCCCCAATTGATCTCTGATTAGATCAATGAAGCACTTTGAATACTTTAAGTGATTCGGGAGTTCGGTTGAAGATGAAGAACCTTCAAGAATTTCCATTCCTAAGTGATGAACATTTGTTTAAGAAGTATGGAGGAATTCTAAGAAGAAGAAGAATAGAGATGGGAAGAAGAATGGCTTAGAAGAAGAAGGAGGCATTTGGCATTTGGCATGTTTTAATATGGAGAAGGACTTTGTTTTTACAAAGTCTAGGTTCTGTCCTTTGCCAAAAAATTGGCCATCTCAAGCCAGCCCACGGGTTCAACCCCACGGCTCATATGGGCACTAGGCGCCACGCCCATGGGGGATCCCATGGTGCAAGCTCGAGAGGCAGGGGGGCCGTGTATAAGCCCCCGAGGGCACGCAGTGGTTAAGCCCGCGCGCCCGGAGAGTGCATGGTGGGCGCTAGGAGCGCGCCCGCAGGAAGCAAGAGTGGGCGCAGAGCGCGCCCGCAGGGTGAACACGGTGCGGGGCGGCACCGTGGAGGGAGAGAATTCAATTGCCGGGATGAGGGAGCGGCAGGGTTATTAACCGCGGAAATTCCGCGAGAGAATTCGATGTGGGACGCGCGATTTTCACCGGGAACGAATCCCAGCCGCACGATTCATCGCGCGCTCGATCTGGACCGCCCATCTAATCCGCCGCGGCCCAGCCTGATCGCGGCCGTCCAAATCTTTAATCCAACGGCTCTCCGCGCGTCTTCTTCCCCGCGCCATGCGAAGCCACCCGCGACGTCCCCGCATGAACCAGAGCCTCCCGAGCAGTGTTCTCGAGCTCCCGGCCACCATTTCCTAATCCGAAGCCTCCATTGAGATCGTCTGGCCTCCACGAACACGATCATGCAATAAAAAAGGCATGCATGCAACAGATGGAGAATTTCGGTCGAGGCCGAGGCAAACGAAGTTGCCGAGGCCTTGAGGGTTCGTGCCTTTGCATGGGATAAAAGAGACGAAGTCCGTGCATGCGTTCTAAGTCGCATGCACGTGGAGGAACCCGAATAAAAAGGGGAGAACCCGCGTTGAAACAGTGGAAAGAAAATAAAGATTGGAAAGATTTCAAAGATGCGAAATCTTCGGGATTGAAGTTATCCCACGCGGAAGATTTGAGGCGTTTCTCTGCCTATAAAAAGAGAGGCCGAGGCTCTCATTTTGCTTGCTGATCCTTTGTTGAAGATCCGGAGTCCCGTGAGAGCACAGTTGCTTCGCGAAGAAGACCCTGCGCGCACCACTTGCGCGGCAGCAGCCCGAAGCCATTCTTGGCTTCGTGTGTTCCTTTTGCGCACCTCTTGCGCGAAAGAAGAGAAAGGGAGTCCCCTGTGCGCCTTCCTTGCGCGACAGGAAGACCCGTGGCCGCATCCTTGCGCGCCCGTGGTTGCATCCTTCTCTGCCCGCGGACTTGCGCGGCAGGAAGTGTTTGCGCGAGCCTTGTGCACTTTGAGGGCTTGCCCGCGGCATTTGAAGAAAGTAGAGGTCGCACCCTTGCGCCTTGTGACCCTGCGCGGCAGTGGAGTTGAGTGTTCGGGCTGTGTGTGCAAAAAGAGAAGAAGGCAGTGTGTGTGCAAAGTGGAGAACCCAAGCCGTAGCTTTGTATGGGTGAAGTGAAGACCACACCTTTGTGTGTGTGTGCATAAGTGAAGAAGGACACATTTAAGTTAGTGTGCAAGAAGAGGAGAACCCGAGACCACACCTTGGGTGTGTGCAAGTAAAGGCCGCAGCCTTGGGTGTGTGTGAAACAAGAAGACCCTACGGTATTGTGTGTGCAAGGAGAACCCGAGGCCATATCCAGTGTGTGTGCATTTGAAAAAGAGGCAGTAGCCTTTGGGGTGTGCATCTAGTGAAGAGGCCGTATCCTATTAGGTGTGCAAGAATTAGTAGAGGCCGAGACCACACCTTGTGTGTGTGTGCAAAGAGGAGGAAGGAAAAGCTTGCACTTTGTGTGTGCATTTAAAGAAGGAGGCCGTAGCCCTTATGTGGGTGCACACATTGAAGAACAAATTAAAGAATACTATTTGTGTGTGCTAAGTGAAGGCCAAGTCATGTGTGTGCAACAAGTGAAGACCACAACTCAACCTATGTTGTGTGTGTGTGCAAATTAAAAGGAGTGGCCGAACCTTAGTGTGTGTGCAAACCAAAGTGTGTACACACTAAGAAGAAGAGAGGACATCCACACTAAAGTATAACACACATTCTGGTGTGTAATTATATTGCATAAAGTGTGTGAAGTCTGAAAAGTAGGTGTGTGCTCAAAAGTGATTACACCCTTTGTGGGTCTACTGCACCAAGAAGAAGAAAGGGAAAGTGCATGCATGCATGCATGCACGTGCACACGTGAACAGTGCTAAATTAGTGGTGTGCATCTGAGGAGTCCAAGACTTGAAGATCTTGAAGAGTTGCCATGCACTCAGTGCATGATGTTGAAGTGAACTGAGACTGGACCAGACCAAAGATAAAGATATTATTTGTCTGAGCATTCAGTAATTGGAGAGAAGCCGGGGCATCCTTAGAAGAAGGTGATAAAGCCCGAGCTAGATGAGAAGACCTGTTCACCACAAGTGATCAGAAGAAGAGCAAGGCCAGCAGTCTTTATCCCAGACTGCTGAGGATACTTGAAGAAGAACTTAAAGTGAAGAAGAGCTACTCGTGTGACTCGAGGAGCCAAGAGAAGACCCTGTGGGACTCAGGGAGAAGAAGTCTTCAGTGGGATTCTGGAGTAGGCCAGTGGGACTCTGGTAACACTGTGGGACGCAGTATAAAGACCCTCCTGTGGGACTCAGGAGAGATACAGTGAGACTCTGTATCGACCATTGTAATTCTAACAAGTTATAATGGGAGAATCCATGCTTGGAGAGCATGGCAAGGATGTAGGCCTTTGGTGCCGAACCTTGTAAATCCTTGTGTCCTGTGCCTTTTCATTACTGCATTATCCGGGAAAGGTTGAGAGATACAAGAAGAGTGGATCGAGGCTTTAACCAGCCATAGAGGTTTAATTGATTGAGAATCAATTAGTAAAAAGTTTTAAAGGATCACTGATTCACCCCCTCCCCCTCTCAGTGATTCACACTGATCTGGGCACTTCAAATGTTGTATTTTATTTCAAAACCTCATTTTAATCTAGTTTATTTATATGATTATATTATATTTTGGATTGTTTTTTTAGTAATATTATAATATATTTTTACCATTTAATCTAATAGTGTTCATTAGAATTAATTTCACTTTGAAATTGGACTTAAACTAGTGTCGGTCTTTTGATACTTATTATTTCATAAAAACACGCTATTTGCTCTGACTGTGGGAATTAATTATAAAATTAATTAATGCAACTTATATGTTATGAATTTGGTAAAATAGAAATCATTTTTGAATTCGTAATATCAAATATATCTTAGGGTTAATTTTTGGTATTTTTCTGAAAAACATCAATTTTTGATGAATAGTGAAACCACAAAGTGGTCGTTACAAAATTTGATTTTTCATTTAAATGGGACTTTACCTATTCTGTGATTTGAATTTCAGAAATCCAATTTAAATGATTTTCATTATTAAGTAAAATGTGGTTCAATGGGATGAAAATATTTTTTTATGAAAAATAGCTTTTATGTTTTATTAATCGTGATTAATGGTAATTAGTGTGATTTAAAGTAAAATTGATATTATAATAAAATTAAAATATATTGAAACTTGTACTAACCCTATTGGATGAGTTATGTCCTACCAATACAACCCATGGGTTGATTTTTGGAACCCCATGGAGCCACTTGGGTTTGATAATGACATTTCTGCCTTTTATTTAAAGTCAAAATAAAAATGTCACAAACATGATTTGTTTTACTAAAATAATTTTTACATGTGGTTATACACATCATAATTTTGACTATAAATAGTAATTTGTAATCTAAAATTATTTCCTACATAATAGTATTTTTTTATAATTTTTAGACATTAAATAAATTAAATTCATTATGACATCATGATGATGCAGTGATGACCTCATTATTTATCAATTTAAATAAAATGGAAAGATAATGCAAAATCTAGTACCTACACATGTAAAAAACCTATTGTATGGGTGGATTTCTAACCCTTATCACCTTATCCTCGAAACACAGCAATGTGGGACCATTTAAATCTGAATACCAATTGAAAATAATGTAACATTTTATAATTTTCCAAGAGTGCCCCTCCTCTCCTCTTATAAAAGGCCCCCACCTCTACCACCTTACCCACACCTCTCAATCCTTTTTTAGGCCAATCTCTGATCATTTTCTCTCTAACATCCCTCTCCTCAACCTAGAAGCCTTAACTTAGGCAGGAAGCTCTTCAAGAAACCCTTTTGGTTCAAACCAAAGGGAGTTACCCGAATTTAAGGTAATGTCTTCACTTGAGTCCTTTTGTTTTATTTTGCTTCTCCAACCCCCTAAACTCTTTTTATTCCATTCATTTGTAACAAATACAGTATCTTCAATATACTAGGATGTTGTTATAATAAATATTTGAGCTAAACATACACACACCTTAATCTAATGGTTAAAGAACATAATGTTTCCGTGGATGAAAAATTTCTGCCTCACGAAACGATGATTGTTCAACACTCATATAACACCTTCAAAGGTGACCATTAAGATGTCACTATGTTTATATATGATATATAATATTTTTATGTTTTACATAAGATTTTTTATTTTTTATTTGTGGCATACCTTTATGGATTCCATTATGGGTACACACGATATCTCCATTTTAGGAAGTGCGGACTACCGCCCCCTCAAAGTGATTTGATTCATTAATGCCATATGTGGGATGTATAAAGGATGGATTTAACGTTATTATATATGAAATTATACAGGAATTATAATATAACTTTATATAATTATTTTTTTCTTTCCATTAAAGTATGAGATAGAAATGAAAGTAGTGTTAATGCGTACGTACGGCTTACCGTCTCCTTGAACGGTGCATTTCATTTCTTATCCTCAAATGTAATGTACTATTATAAGTACATATAATGGATATATATGATGTATTATACATATATAGGATTATTACAATTATGGAATTAAAAATATTCACATCTCTCATTTAGTTTTAATTCCATTAATATGACATAGAAATGAATGTAGCGTTCATGCGTACGTACGGCTTACCGTCTCCATGAACGGTGCATTTCATTTCTTACCTATAAATGATTATGTAATATTATAAATACATGTATATGCTGGATATATATGATATATATGATATCTAAATCGTTAATTTCATTCTGGATATAAATAACCTTTGACCACACGAACAACATGTAATTGTAAGAAGTCCACTTTTGACTTAAGAACCAAATATCGACAAAACAAACATTATTAACTTAAATGATTACATAATGTTTATAACATGTCAATAATTGATATAAAAGGAATGATGAACTTGAAAATGGTTCTTATGCAAGTATAAATTAACTCATGTTTATTATGCAAATTTATGTTCATATGATGAGAGACCCTATTCTCTCTCAACAATCCATTTTGGAAGGTTTGAGTGGCGCAGTTAGGCTGCCGAATTTTCGTAAGAGATATAACCTCCCTCTTTCTTTTTAAGTACTCTCCTTTATGTCGCTTCGTTTAAGAACATATTTGTTATGTTGGGGGATGTCCTTTTATATTCCTCTTTCTGTAAACATTATGTTAATATTATTAGAGACCCTATTTGATCTCATCAGTCCATTTTGGATGTTTTAAGTGGCGTCGTTAGGCTGCCGAGTTTTTGTAAGGGATTTTTCATCTCACTTTTATTCCCGTGATATTTATGATAAATTTGCCACAATTTCCTTTGATTTGTGTATGTACTGCCCATTATTTTACTCATTGTGTAATATACTTTCATTTATGAGTATTTTCATCAATGTTGTATTGTTTTTCTTTAACGGGGTGTATGTTTCGAAAGATACCCATGTCGGTAAGGGAACCTTTCACCCTACTCTTTTTAAAAGACATCTTTTGATTTGTCTTTTAATTCACATAGTATTATGTTGGGATATGTTCTTATATATCCTTATTGATTTAAATTTTATTTCCATGTGATGAGATACCCTTTTTATATCTCATCAACTCATTTTCTAAATTTTGTAGTGAGGCCATTAGGCTGTCAAATTTTTGCAAGGGAACATCTTAACCCAAATTTAATTCTTTGGGATAAACATATACTCCTTGAATATTTCATTCTATGAATATGTGTGAATAAAATAAGATTGTTTTACAATTAATATCCACTTATATTGTGTGTATTCGTTTGTCACACATAATTATGTAATTGATTTATCCTTAAACTAATGATACCATCTTTGTAAGGGACATCGTCTCAATCTCCTTTAATTGAGGCATATTTCATTTTATACACAACTTTCTTTTATACGGTGTATAAACCCCTTTGACTTTTACTTTTATACAAAAGGAATCTTTTTCTACAAAGCGTTTTACTAAATGACAAAAAGGAATGTTTCTTTTAACGTACATGGTGACAACGACCTTTCCGCCGACGTGGGTATTATTTGATCTTTGGCTTCCTCAACAAGCCATAATGTTTTTAATATAAAATAAATACAATATACTCTTTTATGTATTTTGGTATTGAAAATGGTTTTGATAAAGGATTCTATTTTGTCAATTTATTTAAATGATATATTGTGATTGAAATGTGGAAATGTTATCATTCCTTTATATTGGTTTTATGTGTTATAACTTTATAATGGTACTTGGACATTTTATGGGTGGTTACGTGATAAACAATATGACGGGTGATGTCGTGAATACCAGGATGGTGGTTACGTTATAACCTCTAATGCATTGGGTATGGAAGTCGGCAGTATGGCTATTCCATTAAGTATGTATGGAAGTTGGCCGTATGGCTATTCTATTAAGTGATATGTGTAGAAGTCGACCGTATGGTTAATCAACTTCAGAATGTTTTTGTCCCAAGTTACAATTATATGTTTTGTGTTCTTAATATGGGTTTTATGATAATATTTTATTACAAAAGGGTAAGTAATGATATTTTATTCAGTGAATAGTTTTTAATACTTCATAAAGGTGAAGGTATTACTTTGATAAAGTATACATGGTTTACTTGTTGTTTTAAGAACTAACAGTTTTCATTCTTTGTGTATCCCTTACTGAGCTTTTTATGCTCACCCCAAGTTTTTTTGAAATGTTTTTTTTTCACAGGACATAATGTGGAATTGGGTCAAGTATGGGATCAAGGGAATGCCATGTTATCTAAAACATGAAACTAGACATGTTTCATTTTAAGAGTTTTTATTTTATGGAAACTTGGTAGAAGTTTCTACATTGTAATATTTTGAGATGTAATAGTTATGATATAATTCTCTAAAACTCTAAACCTGAAAAGTTCCTCAATGTGTAATCTTGAAATAACTCAAGATTAAGTTAGGATTATGGCTGGGGCCTTATAGTTGTTATCAAAGGTCGGTTTAGACAACTTTAGGGATTAGGAGTTTTTGTTAGACACATGATTAGTCCCTATATCTATTATTTCAGTTAAATCCTTTTTTATAACTTTTTTCAGGTCAAGTAAAGGCAGTTACGAATGGAAGGAGAAGGATCACAAACGACATTCATATCTCTTCCTGATGACATGCTTGTAATAATTATTGCAAAGTCATGTTCGGATGATTGTGAAACTTTTTCTAGAATACAACTCACTTGCAAGAAGTTGTTTGAGATATCAAACACCTCCACTATACCTTGTTATCATCATGGATCATGTGTTGTTTTTAGAAAAATTATATTTTCACAATATTCTCATATTTTCAAGAAAGGTAAATATTATCAAGGTATTTTCAAATATTTTACCTTATCATAAGAATTTGAAGCATATTATGATTTTAAAGATGGTGCTGAGGATGGAGACCCTATCACAACCTATTTATATTTGATTTTAAAGTATACTCTCTCAGCACATACTTATGGTATTTTAAAAGGAGCAATAATAGAATGTTTCAACTCAAATTTTTTCCGACAATTTTATATAAATCATCTTTTATCAGATGTTTTGGAATTATATGTCATACATGATTATTTTCCAAAACTGTTTTTCTATGAACACCCATATGACCCATGTTGTACAAGGTGTATTTGGATGGAGGAATCAAAGGATTTTGAAGGATCTCCAAATCATTGTTGTAATGCATGGGACTTCTACCTACGTGAGCAAGATGACGATGAAACCGAGTGGACTCCATGATCAAGGTATGATGTTATTCATTTTGGGAATTGTTTTATTTTATCATATGGTGGTGAAATAAGACTTCAAGAATTAAGTTGTTGAGACCGTAATGAATATGGATGAAAATGAGATGTATAATGAAACTATTAAGGATAAAACATGTCAGGGTTATTTTTGGAGTTTTATAAAAAGGACAACACACAGACCATGTGACAACCCGTCGCGTCGGACAAAGCTGCGGGAATCGAACCCACAACCAAAGTGCGACTGGTATTTATCGCCTACCACTAGACTACGTGAAGTCCCTGGTTAGTATGACTTATTCTTTTTATTTAGGTGACTTTATGAATTTAGAGTAAATTGATTTTGGGTTTTTATGTAAATTATTAACTAATCATGGAGGATATGTGATTTGGATAATTACTTTTCAATGCGAGACTTTAGGAGCAACTGATGTTTTTTGGCAGATAAGTGTTACGACTTAACTTGGAAGACTATGTGACTAAATCCTTCAAATATTTGGGTTTCAATCTTAGTTTGTTTTACTTTGAGTAATTTTATGGACAAATTGTTTATCGAATGGTCCTCGTTAAACTTTGGGTTTTGTTGGACAAATTTTGGAGATTAAGAATATATTTTCTTTTTATAAAGAGTTATCCTTTTCTGGATTATCTGATCTTGTACTAACCTTTTTATTTTTGTTTTTGGTTAAAGTATAAAGACATGGGAAATATATAGTTATCTTTTTTGGATTAGGTGGTTCTCTATAAGTTGATTATAGTACTCTTAATGTAAACAAGTCTTCCTAAATACTCATCTTTTGGAGAAAATATGAGTTTGATTAAAGAATCTAGTAAAAGTAGGAAGTCTACGTGACAAGTAAGTATGTTTCATTATGATTTAGTTAGGATCAAAAATAAATTCCTCAATGAAGAGTAACTTAAAACAAAAATGTTCTCTGTTAACTTTTCCTACTGGGGAATCGAATACCATTTAACCCATCACAAGTTTGTGATTTTCTTATGGTTAACCTTCTCCTAGACATGTTTAATATCACTCTCCATCAGAACATGAGCCTTTGTTTTTTCCTCCATGTTAATATTTTCATACATGGAATCCTAGTATGGGTTAACTCAGTTGACCTTTGTACTTTCCTTTATTTCTTTTAAAGTGATAGTTTAATTTACTCCATTTCCGATGTGGGGATTTCAATGAAGTATCCAAGCCCAATTTTAAAATTGCGAGGATGCAATTTCCAAAAGGGGGGAAGGATGTAACACCCTAGGTAAATAAAGAGTATGAAATTTTCACATTTATCCATATTTGTGAATAAAATATTCATATAACTTTAAAGGGGATGCTATGCTCGATGGCGTACCCAACACGCAACAACGAGTTTTTTGGGAATCTTACGTTGCACTCTAATAATAAAATAATATTATTTTAAATGGTAGTTAATGCCTAGTCGTTGTAATGGCAAGAATGAACAGAACTACCTAAAAAATGACTATATATGTTTGTCAAATATTTTTATTCTTTACAATAAATGTTAGAGGATTAAAAATGTGAATGAATCCAATTTTAAGCGTAGACAGTCTAATATTCTTTAAAAGGTCGATTAACCGCCTTTTGATGGCGAACCTCTTTTAAATCCACTTTTTGACAATATTATGTGTTATATTTGACAAAATAAAATTCTTATATAGAATCGGGACATCAAAATTTACTATGATTAAATTTTTGGTATCATTCTGATAAAGTTCATTTTTTAATGAATAGTGAAAACTGTTGTATTTTAATTCAAAACCTCTTTTTAATCTAGTTTATTTATATGATTAGATTATCTTTTGGATTACTTTTTTAGTAATATTAGAATATATTTTTACCATTTAATCTAATAGTGTTCGTTTGAATTAATTTCACTTTGAAATTGGACTTAAACTAGTGTCGATCTTTTGATACTTATTATTTCATTAAAACACGCTATTTGCTTTGACTGCAGGAATTAATTATAAAATTAATTAATTCAACTTATATGTAATGAATTTTCTAAAATAGAAATCAATTTTGAATTCGGAATATCAAATATATCTTAAGGTGAATTTTTGGTATTTTTCTGAAAAACATCAATTTTTGATGAATAGTGAAACCCCAAAGTGGTCGTTACAAAATTTGATTTTTCGTTTAAATGGGAATTTACCACTTCTGTGATTTGAATTTAAAAAATAAAATTTAAATTATTTTCATTATTATGTAAAATTTGGTTAAATGGGATGAAAATAATTTTTTATGAAAACTAACTTTTAAGTTTTATTAATCGTGATTAAAGGTAATTAGTGTGATTTAAGATAAAAATGATATTATAATAAAATGAAAATATATTGACACTTGTCCTAAACCTATTGTATGAGTTATGGCCGACCAAGACAACCCATGGGTCTATTTTTGGTACCCCATGGAGCCACTTGGGTTTGATAATGACATTTATGCCTTTTATTTAAAGTTAAAATAAAAATGTCCCAAACATGATTTGTTTTACTAAAACAATTTTTAAATGTGGTTATACAAGTCAGAAGTTTGACTATAAATAGTCATTGGAATGATAAAAAGATTTCCTACAACACAGTATTTGGTTTTATAATTTTTAGACATTAAATAAATTAAATTCTTTATGACATAATGATGATGCAGCGATGACCTCATTATTTAACGATTTCAATAAAATGGAATAAAAATGCAAAATCTAGGACCTAAACATGTCAAAAACCTATGGGATTGGTGGATTTTGAACCCTTATCACCTTATCCTAGAAACACAGCAATGTGGGACCATTTAAATCTGAATGCCATTTGAATATAAAGTAACATTTTATAATTTTCCAAGAGTGCCCCTCCTCTCCTCTTATAAAAGGCCCCCACATCTACCACCTTACCCACACCTCTCAAGATTTTGGATAGGATAATCTCTGATCATTTTGTCTCTCTACATCCCTATCCTCATCCTAGAAGCCTTAACATCGGTAGTAATCTCTTGAAGAAAACCTTTTGTTTCAAACCAAAGAGAGTTACCCGATTTTAAGGTAATGTCTTTACTTGAGTCCTTTTGTTTTATTTTGCTTCTCCAGCCCCCTAAACTCTTTTTATTCCTTTCATTTGTAACAAATACACTATCTTAAATATAATAGGAAGTTTTTATAATAAGTATTCGAGCTACACATACACACACCTTCATCTAATGGTTAAAGAACATATTGTTTCTGTGGATGGCGAATTTCTGCCTCACTAAACGATGATTGTTCAACACTCATATAACACCTTCAAAGGTGTCCATTAAGATGTAACTATGTTTATATAAGATATATAATATTATTATGTTTTACTTAATCTTCTTTATTTTTCATTTGTGGCATACCTTTATGGATTCCATTATGGGTATACGTGATATCTCCATTTTAGGAAGTGCGGACTACCGCCCCCTCAGAGTGATTTGATTCGTTAATGCCAAATGTGGGATGTATAAAGGATGGATTTAAAGTTATTATATATTATGTTATAATGGAATTATAATATACCTTTATTTAATTATTGTTTTCTTTCCATTAAAGTATGAGAGAGAAATGAAAGTAGCGTTCATGCGTACGTACGGCTTACCGTCTCCATGAACGGTGCTTTTCATTTCTTATCCTGAAATGTAATGTTCCATTATAAGTACATATAATGGATATATATGATGTATGATACATATAAAGGATGAATATAATTCTGGAATTAAAAAT
Organism: Viscum album; assembly: GCA_963277665.1. Taxonomy (NCBI): domain Eukaryota; kingdom Viridiplantae; phylum Streptophyta; class Magnoliopsida; order Santalales; family Viscaceae; genus Viscum; species Viscum album. The sequence continues at coordinate 651,453,951 of OY728164.1, read as the reverse complement.
ATACACATCCCTCATTTCGTTTTAATTCCAATAATATGACATAGAAATGAAAGTAGTGTTCATGCGTACGTACGGCTTACCGGCTCCATGAACGGTGCATTTCATTTCTTATATCTAAATGATTATGTAATATTATAAATACATTTATATGCTGGATATATATGATATATATTATATCCAAATTGGGAATTTCATTCTAGATATAATGAACCTTTGACCACACAAACAACATGTAATTGTAAGAAGTCCACTTTTGACTTAAGAACCAAATATCGACAAAACAAACATTATTAACTTAAATGATTACATAATGTTTATAAAATGTCAATAATTGATATAAAAGGAATAATGAACATGAAAATGGTTCTTAATCAAGTAGAAATTAACTCAATTTTATTATTCATGACGTTAAAGAATGATCGATTCATGTCGGACCCGAGGTAAGGGATCCTACTCTTCTCTTTCTTTTTAAGTACACTCTTTTATGTCATTCCTTTTAAAGATCATATTTCTTGTTATTGGGATGTTAATTTATATTACTATTACTGTAATTTCTACGTTCATATGATGAGAAACCCTATTCTTTCTCATCAATCCATTTTGGATGTTTTGAGTGGCGCCGTTAAGCTGCCGAATTTTCGTAAGAGAGCTAACCTCTCTCTTTCTTTTTAAGTACTCTTCTTTATGTCACTTCTTTTAAGAACCTATTTTTTATGTTGGGGGATGCCCTTTTATATTCCTCTTTCTATAAACATTATTTTAATATGATGAGAGATCCTATTTGATCTCATTAGTCCATTTTGGATGTTTTAAGTGGCGCAGTTTGGCTGCCTAGTTTTCGTAAGGTATTTTTCATCTAACTTTTATTCCCGGTAGATTTATGCTACATTTTCCACAATTTATTTTGAGTGGTGTATGTACTTATCATTATTTTACTCATTGTGTAATATGCTTTCATTTATGAGTATTTACATAAATGTTGTATTGTCCTTCTTTCACGGGATGTATGTTTCGAAAGATACCCATGTCGGTAAGGGAACCTTTCACCCTCCTCTTTTTAAAAGACTTCTTTTGTTATGTCTTTTAATTCACATACTATTATGTTGGGATATGTTCTTATATATCCTTATTGATTTAAATTATATTTCCATGTGATGAGATACCCTTTTTATCTCTCATCAACTCATTTTATGAAATTTGTAGTGACGCCATTAGGCTGTCAAATTTTTGCAAGGGAACTTCTTAAGCCAAATTTGATTCTTTGGGATAAACTTATACTCCTTGAATTTGTCGTTCTATGAATATGTGTGAATAAAATCTGATTGTTTTACACCTAATATCCACTTATATTTGGTGTATTCATTTGTGACACATAATTATGTAATTGATTTATCCTTAAACTAAGGATACCGTCTTTGTAAGGGACTTCGTCTCAATCTCCATTCATTGAGGCGTATTTCGTTTTATACACAATTTTCTTTTATACGGTGTATAAACCCCTGTGACAATTAAATTTATTCAAATGGAATATTTTTCTACGAAGCGTTTTACTAAACGAAAAAAGGAATATTTCATTTAACGTACACGGTGACAACAACCTTTTCGGCCGCCGCGAGTATTATTTGATCTTTGGCTTCCTCAACAAGACATAATGTTTTTTAAATAACATAAATACCATATACTCTTTTATGTATTTTGGTATTGAAAATGGTTTTGATAAAGGATTCTATTTTGTCATTATATTTAAATTACATATTTTGATTTAAATGTGGAAATGTTATCATTCCTTTATATTGGTTTTATGTGTTATAATTTTATAATGGTACTTGGACATTTTACGGGTGGTTACGTGACAAACCATATGACGAGTGGTGCCGTGAATACCAGGATGGGTGGTTACGTTATAACCTCCAATGCATTGGGTATGGAAGTCAGCCGTATGGCTATTACATTAAGTATGTATGGAAGTTGGCCGTATGGCTATTCCATTATGTGATATGTGTGGAAGTCGACCGTATGGTTAATAAACTTCAGAATGTTTTTGTCCCAAGTTACCTTTATATGTTATGTGTTCTTTATATGGGTTTTATGATAATATTTTATTACAAAAGGGTATGTAATGATATTTTATTCAGTGAATAGTTTTTACTACTTCATAAAGGTGAAGGTATTACTTTGATAAAGTATACATGGTTTACTTGTTGTTTTAAGAACTAACAGTTTTCATTATTTGCGTATCCCTTACTGAGGTTTTTATGCTCACCCCAAGTTTTTTTGAAATGTTTTTTTCACAGGACTTAATGTGGAATTGGGTAAAGGATGGGATCATCGGAATGTCATGCTATCTAAAACATCGAACTAGACATGTTTCTTTTTAAGAGTTTTTATTTTATGGAAACTTGGTAGAAGTTTCTACTTTGTAATCTTTTGAGATGTAATAGTTATGATCTAATTCTCTAAAACTCTAAACCTGAAAAGATAATCAATGTGTAATATTGAAATAACTCAAGATTAAGTAAGGTTTAAGGCTGGGGCCTTATAGTTTTTCCCATGGTTTAGTATATCCTAAAACCCTATAATTGAATATAATACAAGGTAAATATTGGTTGTTAGATCATTAGATATAAAAATTAATGACATATTCATAAATAATAAAAATAAATTATTAAATTATAACACAACATATTTACCACTTTGGTAATATAGAATTGTGAATCCCATGATGAATAATATAAAATAAAACATACAATATCAGAAGTATGAGTGTGTTTATGATATTACATGTAAAAATGGATGTATATACACATCATTAAAAAACATAACAATATAGCATAAAAAATATATTAATGAATAAAATTTGAGACATAAAATCCCTTACTACATAAGTATGTATACATCACAAACTCATGAAATAATAATTTCAACAAAAACATTAATTATCATCATATGATTTTGATTTATGATATATCATTTCATATGGATGTATATACCATCCCAAAAAAGAAATTTATGGAGAATAAGGTATAAGTCATTAAAAACATTTATTCGAAATACCCTTACAATAAATGAAAATAAAATACATAATACACTATATATGATTTCCTTTCGACCATTTTTTAATCTTATATTATTCATTCTAGGTAAAGGTTATGTCTCCTATAATAATCGCTTTGTTTTTCATATAATTTTTGATATGTTAATTTTAGTAATCATACAAGAATCATGATTTCATTATATCCATAATGTATATCTTGATATAAATATATATTAATTATACAGTTATTTATATAAATTTATAATAATAGATTAAATGAAATTAAATACAATTTTAACTTGTACGGTAGGTTATACGTACACATAAATGCTATTGTGATATTATTATAATACTGAATGAATGGATTCTATATTATATATATATATATATTATCATTATATTATAATTTTTAAAAAATATGTACCACAAATTATTATTTTAATAATCCTTAATACATTCTATATTATGTGTGAATGAATTAGATCGCTTCGAGAGGTGGTAGTTCCCAATACACATGAATGATATTATCGTATTCCCAACAGTGGAAGGAATAAATTTAATTGTAATATAATAATTCCTTAAAGAATTATTATATTGAAAATATAATAAATATTATATATTAAAATTATTTCATCCATTAGTTGAAACCATTAGTTGTGGAAATGTTTCCATTTATCACAACAATTTACGAGGCTGCGGTTTTTTGTACGAACATACGAAAATTTAATAACATAGTTAATGGAAGTGGGTTGGGTTGAATGTCATAAAAATAGAATATAAAAATATTAGTATATTAAAAATTCTGATTTTATTGGAATTCTATGATAATAAATAATAGTGGTGGAAAAATAAATAAAATAAGGTCATTAAATGAAGAACTGTTCTTCTACTTTGGGTACCTTCGTTTAGATTTCACTAATTCCACCCATGGATGGATATATTGTTTTCAAAAATAGGGATTACATGAAGAGTGTATTAATGTTTTGAATTAATTTACATATATATTTCTTATACCTAATGGTATGGGAGTTCTAAAGATGATATAATAGTGAGTTCCATTTTATAGTTGAGAAGGAGTGGAATTCTCGTAAATACCTAGAAGTATTAAATGCTAGGAGGTAAAAAATACCTATGGTTTCTCAATAACTTATAATTAAATGTATATAGGTATTATATTGTTGATTAAAACATCAAACACCGAACTAAATACATGTTTTAGAAATATCATTCCTTATCTTTGTTGTTTCGTTATTTTTATAAATTTTACCACTTTGATAAAATAATTTCTATTATAAATATATTTTCTTTAAAGAATAATATAATGTGATTCATATTATATAATTTAAATCAATTATTTTATGAATTATTTTTAATATTTATCTATATATAATATTTTTTAGAAATCAATTTTAACAGAAGAGCATGTAACATGAAAAACTCTTCATTAAACATAACCGCAATAACTAGGTTTTACTGTTTAATTATAAATATAATAATTAATGAATTTATTTTCATTGTATGAAACATATATGATATTTATTAAAATTTAGAAATCACATTGAAAAATTTAATATTTTTATTAATGTTAAATTATTTAATAAAATTACATTTATTATAAAATAACATTATTGTCAATTTGGACATTATTCATTCAATTTGAATTTATAAATATCAATAAAATAATGGAATTATAATTTGGTACAAAAATAATTTTTTTAATATATATTCATAAAAATAACTAATATAAGATATCAAATCTTTTAATTTAATTCAGTTTTACTCTTTTTGTTTCATTTAATTTACTGAATTAATAAATAAATAATTGCTATGTGGGAATTTCATAAGTATTTAAAAGAATTAAAAATTCTCTAAAAGATAAAATAAATTATCATTATTGAAAAAAACTCATTTATTTTTAAATATATAATTCATCAACAAAAATATATATTTTTCATTCATATCATAAATCATTATATATATTAATTGAAGTAGAGTTTCATTTTAGTCTTCTTCTTTAATAAACATATTTTATAGTTCACAATCTTGGAAATTTGTCAGAAAAAATCTTCAAAATATATCATATGGTCATAAGGGAATAAATATAGAAATTTTTTTTGGATAATTTGGTAATTAATTTTAACCCACATCTTCACAATGTAACCCAATGAAGACAAATTTTTACTATAACCGAAACAATTAATTTTTCATGATTAACTATTCATTTTGGTCAAGAATAGAAATTAAACTTATTAGAAATAATAAGTTATTCTGATTACAGATATGGAACTAATTTATCAAATATTCATTTCACATGAGAGTAATAATATTATTTAAAATAAATTGGGAAAACATGATTTGATAATGATATTTTTAGGGAAACTTTTCTAAACAAATTAACAGTTTATATATCAACTTTCGAGATGAGATTGATTCCAAAGACATACATTGTGTTAATAGATATATAATATATTTTTTTTACCTTAAATTAAAATTAATATATAATTTATATTTTTAAATAAAATAGTTGAAAATATTTTTTTTAAATAAATTTTTATTTTTTACTATTCATCAAAAAATGTATCATCTCAGATAAATAACAAAAATTCACCATAATATAATTTTTATATGATGAATTAAACAATTAATTTCATTTTGTCAAATTAAATTTCCCCAATTGTTAAATTGTTATATTTTATATTTTTCAAAAATTAAAAAATATATTTTAATGAATATATTTTATTCAAAATGTCTATGAAATTTTAAACAAAATAATTTTGTTTCTATTATTTTAACGCGAATAAAATTATTCATAAAACTATTATATGTATATATAATCTCTTATTCAGAAATTATATAACCATTTGTGTTTCAATTAAAACCCCTTATGATTATTGTGACAGATAAAACGTTCCCAATGTTTTAAGGGGGTTTTCAATAATTATACTTGTGTATATATATATATATTTTCAAAACATACCATAATTGAATAATTTAAAATTATTAATATTTCATATAAATTAAAATTTACCATAAATCAATGTTATGTTCTTACTCAAGTGGACGACATCAAATTATTTATTATAAGATGATTAAAAAAGTTATTAAAATTAATTAATTTTATGATTATATGTATGTAATTTTTTGTTATATTTTACATTTTATGAGTATAAATTTTATTCTATTTTTAAATTTTTATTAAATCAAAATAATATATTTTGAGAAAAATATTATTTAATGTCAATAGTAACTTTACAATTACTATTATATGAAGGATTCATACAACTACACAATTATTTTAAATTTAAAATTACATATTAAAACATCAATTTTTCAATTATGTAAATGAGTATCTAGAATCTATATTATAGAATGAAATTAAAATAATTTTTTTTATAAAATTTAGGTTATATTTTGATAAGAGGTATTTTGTTAGTTTATAGATGAGATTTGAATTCGTGGATGTTAATTATCAATTTATCATCTATCCATGCATGTATATAAGGGAAATAATTACAAAGATATGGTTGTTCTAAATTTAACAACTGATATCCAATGAAATATAATATTTATATATAAATATATAAAGAGAGATAAATTTTTGTGTGTATATGTAATTAATTGATTTTTATGTTTTTGAAGAAAAAAATACAATGAAATATATATATATATATATAAGGCATCCGTAAAATGGTTGTATTATTTTTTCCCATAATTTTTGTAAACATGCCAGTTAATTGGGGATTGAACTCATCTTTCTTGAATTGGGTTGGACCATATATCCATCAATTTTTCATTTTTTCCCAATTGATTTTTTTTCTAAATATTTTCCTAATATTTTCTAAAAAACCATTGTACTGTTTTATTATGAAAATAATTTTTAATTAATACTTTTTTAATGGTATTATAGATTTTTTATTTAAGTTTATGTAAATTTAAATCTATTATAATCATTTCAGAGTATAGTTAATTTAAATTTTTTTAAACTTATTTTATTGAGAACGTATTCTTAATGAAATTATCAAAAAAAAAATTTAGCCAATTTTCTATATATATTTTAAAAATTATTGTATTTTGAAATGGTGTATTCAAAAGATACTTTAAAAATTCATTGTTTTTTCAAAATATTTCAATTTTATTAAAATATATATTTTTATAACCTTATAAATTAATTTTTTGTATTATTACTTTTATAAAATATTATTATTGGGACAAAAATTAAAAATGTTTTTTCCAAAAATTCTTCTAAAATAGGGATTTCACTGGTTCTGAAAACCCATTAAAAGAAAAATATTCTAACAATATATTATTTAAAATGTTTTCATGATCTTTTAGAAGTATAAATATGATTATCATAGATAAAGAGGAAGTGGGAGAAATTTTAAATGACCCCACATTTATTTTCTATTTTAACTCAAGCATTCTATAATAAGTGCCCTTGAATTCCAATTCATTCACCAAGAAAGAAAATTAGTTTATATTGAACTATAAAATTTTAGTTTATTATATATATATATATGTTATTATTTTGTACAAGATCGGGAAGGGAATTTCTAGGGGGCTATACTAGGTATAAATGAACTATTTGGATAATTTAGAGATAATGTTTGTTTTAAAAAAATAGTATCTATTTTCTATGTATATATTTTTTAAAACATCTTGCATATAACCATTAAAATTGATTAAATGTATGATATTTATAAATATTATTTTTATATCCCTGGTAATTAAGATACCTTTAAAAATATAGATATCTAGTAACTCTTGTTTTCTAAATTCTGAAATGAAGTTTCAGAAATTTTCTACCATTTTTATAGGGGAGGAATGTGACATCCCATGAATTTGAATATTTTAAATATAAAATTAATTTATAATAAAGATATTATATTACCATCCAAATCTTATAATTATTATTTAATACATACTTATATATATTATGTAATTTCATTCTAGTATTTTTTTCATTATATGTTAATATTGATTTTACAATATATTATTTAGATTTTCTTATATATTTTATTGGATTGTGGAAAATTTTTATATTCATTATATAAATATATCATTTAATTATTTTATTTTTTAAATATTTAATATTGTATATTTTAATTGAAAAAAATATAAGTGATCTCAAATAAAAAAACATCAAAAATTATTAAAATATTTATAAGATAATTTTATATGAACTATACTTTTTAAACTATATACCATTTTAAAAAAATCATAAATTTAATTATAAAAATTATAAAAGTATATTTATTTATAATTTTGAAAATATAATGTTTTTTAATTATAATTAATATTAAGTAACTTAATATTTTTAACTTATGATAATTTTAAGAGTTAATTAGTTGAAAAATATTTTTAAAATTTTAAAATTTTGATTATTTGATTAATAATATATATTTATTTTTATATAAACCCTTATTGTAAAATTTTATTAAAAAAAATTTATAACATTCTTTAATAAATATAACATTCCTTAATATATAATTTGAAAAGCTCTGCTTCTACTTTGGGTATCTTCGTTTTGGTTTCACAAATTTCATCCAAGGTTGGATATATTGTTTTCAAAAATAAGGATTCCATGAATAGTGTAGGAATGTTTTGAATTAATTTATGTATATATTTCTTATACCTAATGGTATGGGAGGTGTAAATATGATAAAATAGTGAGTACCATTTTATAGTTGAGGAGGAGTGGAATTCTCGTAAATACCTGGAAGTGTTAAATATTAGCAGGTAAAAAATACTTATGGTCAGTCAATAATTTATAATTAAATGTATATTGGGATTATATTTTTGATAAAACCCCCAAACACCAATGAAAATAAACATTTTAGAAATTTCATTCTTTATCTTTGTTGTTTCGTAATTTTTATAAATTTTACCACTTTGATAAAAAACTTTCTATTTTAAATAATTTTTCTGTCAAGAATAATATATGTGATTCATATTATATAATATTAAACCAATCATTGTAAGAATTATTTCTATTATTTCTCTATATATCATATTTTTTATAAAACAATTTTAACAGAAGAGCATGTAACATGAAAAAACAGTTCATTAAATATAACCGCAATAACTAGGTATTACCATTTAATTGTAAATATATTAATTAATTAATTTTTTTTCATTGTATGAAACATATATGATATTTATTAAAATATTGAAATAATGTTGAAAAATATAATATTTTTAGTAATGTTAAATTATTTAATAAAATAACATTTATTATAAAATAATATTATCTTCAATTTTGACATTATTCATTCAATTAGAATTAATAAATATCAATACAATAATGGAATTATAGATTGGTACAAAAATACTTTTTTCAATATATATTCATAAAAATTACTAATATAAGATAATAAATCATTCAATTTACTTCAGTTTTTCTCTTTTTATTTCATTTAATTTAGTAAATTATTAACTAAATAATTGCTCTGTTGGAATTTCATAAGTATTTAATAGAATTAACAATTCTCTAAAAAGTTAAAATAAATTATCATGATAGAAAAAACTCATTTCTTTTTAAATATCTTATTCATCACCAAAAATATATTTTTTCATTCATATCATAAATCATTATATATATTATATGTATTAGAGTTTCATTTTTTTCTTCTTCATTAATAAACATATTTTATAGTTCACATTCATGGAAATTTGTTAGAAAAAATCATGATAATATATCATATGGTCATGATGGCATAAATATAGAAAAATTTGGTTTTGGATAAATTGGTAATTAATTTTAACCCACATCTCCACAATGTAACCCTAGGAAGTCAAATTTTTACTATAATTGCAACCATTAATTTTTCATGATTAACTATTCATTTTGTTCAAGAAAGGAAATCGAACTTATTAGAAACAATATGTTATTCTGATTCCAGATATGGAATTAATTTTTCAAATATTAATTTCACATGAGAGGATGAATATTATTTAAAATAAATCAGGCATACATGATTTAATAGTGATATTTTTAGGGAAATGTTTGTAAAAAATTAACTGTTTACATATCAACATTCGAGATGAGATTGATTCCAATGACATACATTGTTTTAATAGATATATAACAGAAATTTTTTTACCTTAAATAAAAATTTATATATAATTTATATTTTTAAACATAATATGTGAAAATTTTGTTTTCAAATAATATTTTATATTTTTTAACATTCATCAAAAAATGAATCATATCAGATAAATAACAAAAATTCACCATAATTTAATTTTTATATGATGAATTATAAAATTTAATTTAATTTTATAAAATTAAATTTCCCAAATTGTTAAATTGTTAAATTTTATATTTTATAAAAAATAGAAAATAAATTTTAATTAAAATATTTTATTCAAAATGTCTAAGAAATTTAAAAAAAACTTGTTTTTATCAATATGTTTTAATTATATACGACAATTATAATTATTATTTTTAAAAAATTGTTCATATTAATTTTTATACATTTAATATATTATTTATAATGGTCGCATTTAAATAATTATATTAATAATATATCATTGTTTTAGTAAGACTCAATCTTAGGTGCAGTGAAAAATATGAAAAATAATAAAATAATTTAAAAAATTTTATTTCGAAAAATCACATGTTAATATATTATAACACCCTTAAAATGAACATCGCTTTTTAAATTGGGCTTTCTCATCAAAGTTTTATCTTATGAAAATTCATTAATAGAAACCCAAAATATAAAGAGTATAAGTAAAACATCATCATAATAATGATAATGGGATGTGCGTATGTCATGTAGAAAAACACATACTATGTTTCCAATTAGGATAATATAAGATGAAAGTAAAAAATTGGACATAAAATATAGAACAATTTCCCCAAATTCCAATAGATATTTATTATTACCATTGATCAAAATAAATTCTATGATGTAGAGTAATTTAATAACAAAACATAAAACAAAGACGTTTGAAAAAGAACATTGATAGAAAATATAATGATGATAATAAGTAAACATTTTGTTTTAAAACATTTCATGAGAAGATATATATTATTTTTGACATTATGATTTTTATGTAAAATCTCACCCTTTGGATGTGACTTGATCACTTTCCACATTATCTCTTACACAAATAAATGAAAATGAATTTTTCATGCATGATGAAAAACAATTTTCATAAAATCCATAATAAAATTTTAATTATTTACTTATAAATATTGAATAATGAAATTTAGCACTGGTTATAAAATATGGATAAATATTGAAATGGTGAAATAATAATTTAATCATTAAAATCTCATAGTATTTGAATTTAATCATTTATGTAAATGGTTAGAATTATGACCATTAAAGAATATTAAAATCCAATACTTTAGTAAGATAGACACTTTAATCGACATTACATTCTTATCCCATATATCATAATGTGTCTACTTATTATCAAATATGATACAGGTGAATGCAATAAACAAATTTTAAATCAATGAAATAGAATTAATTACCATAATAACTTATTTAAAGAATACAATATTCTAAATTATTTTGATGCAAAATTTATAATTTCATTTATTCCATAGATAAGATAATGTTGAAAGTCTAACCAATGATAACACAAACATATATTTCGACACATCATTAATAAGATCCAACGTAATTAATAATACCAAATTTACTTATTCATATCCAATGTATCAATATCCTAACATCATTATCTTAACATCTAAAAAATATTATTTTTTGAATTACCTGAACCAAAATATCACTTTCCAATTAATTCACTTATCTAGTAAATCTATTCTAGTTAATATATAATTGAATATCCTTAATGAATACATATACTGATCATTCCTTGTATATTTATAGATTCATAACATATGAATTACAATACGTATATACATTAGTCATCCAACTTATTTCTCAAAATATTCTGTCGGATTCATCATGATCTTCCATAATATCCATTTTTTTTTCTATTTCAAATGTAATATCTTCAAAATTAGTAATATATACAATAGTTGTACAACCATGTACATTTTTATTGTGATATTTCTTCTTAGGAACTCACTTTTCATAATTCCAATGACTTCTACATTTTATGAATTCAAAAATGTATGATAACATTTGTTGACCAATATCGCCATCCACTTCATTAAAAAACATTTTAATGTTACCTTTATAGATACTTATATTGTTTCATTCATTTCTATAATCAATAAATCATTTATTTCCTCTTATACATTCACATGGGGGTTTATTCCATCATTTTTGACAGAAAGAAAACTAAATTATTTTTCCCCCATTTTCTCTATTATTGAACAATCGACAAACACTATCACTCAAATATTTGGTCATTCAAATAGTTAGTTAAGGTGAACATTGTTATCAATGTTCCATGAAAACTGATTCGGAGATATCACAATGTTATTTAATGTAACATTCATCCCATTTGGATTCTCATTAGAAAATTATCTCTCACATTCAATGTCACCCAACTTCTTTCAATTTCACGCTATTGACTATCACTAGAAATCATAGTGTGAGAAACACTAATGATAGGACAAAACAAAATTATCATGGAAAGTAATATAAATGATTAAATCATGAATGAATAACATTATTCTATAAAACTCAGGATTAATCCTAAATTAATCACATCCACCTTATTTTTTAAAAATTCATGATGGTTGATACTGAGTATAATAATTTTAATAGAGTATTTACTAGGTGTGTCAGACAAAGAGTGTAGTAAGGCCCATTTTCCCACAATAGGTAACAACATATCCTACCTCTATTACCCCTTTTTATATTATTACAATTCGTACCTCTATGATAGAGCCACAAAAACATTTATTACCTAGATAGAAATTTCATTTCTGGAATATGAGTCAATATATCCTTTAAACAAAATCAAGGAAGTTTTCCTTTATATTAAATCATATATATACTTATCCTTAAAGACCTGCCTAGAAATATCCTTGAAAATATAAATAGGGTTATCACAAGTGTTTTGTAATCCTTATGTCCAATGTGTAACTAATAACTTTCTATGATTTCAACTATATTGCCAATACTTATCATATGTAAATATTGCATTATTTTTTATAGATGTTCATTACAATACTAAAACACACACCTGAGGACAAAAATGTTTTGTTTCTTTCAAAATATAGAATATAATACACTTAATTAATTTATGATCTTTGATGTATCCCATAATGATATTACCATTTTATAAAGTTAATTAAAAAATTATTCATAACCTGGGGAATGGAAATAAATGAAAGGGTGACATTAGATGCATAGTACGGGTAAAAAATGGAGATACATAATCTTTACATAATGATATTGTTGTGACATAATGAGAATAACATTTTCAAATAATATTCTTCAAATCATATATGATAAGATTTTGTCATGGAATAATGATTGGTAGATAAAATGACATGATTCATAAGGTAATTAAATATATGAAACAAGATAGATTAACATTAACCTAAAAAATAGATTTATGTAAAACAAAAATTCATATAAAATAATATATCAATTATCTCCCCAATGCCATTCATATTATGTTATCATTGGTCTGAAAATATGTGTACATTCTTCATGTTTGGGATAAAAACCCATATGTCTTCCTCTAGTTTGATATGTAAACCCATGTACCCTCTTTAATGGGGCATGATCTGACCAACCTTTAACCCTATGAGATCATAGAGCATTTATCCATACCAAATTCATTGTATGGAGATTTAGTTCCGAACCTCTACATAAAAAACCTATAATTATTTGTTCCTCCAGATAATAAGCATACATCATATCAGAACAGATTAAATAGAAATAGTATCATAAAAATTTCATTATTTCATAACTGGTGGAAACAATATATGTTAAATTATCAATTCTCTATAAAAAACTATTGAAATGAATCAGGATTAATTAAAATTGTATGATGTTATTACATGTGAAGTACAAATTGGTTTCATAAAAATCATGCCATCATAAATGAAAACCATTGAATGAAATAATTATAAAGGTTTTGTAGGGATCATTTCCATAGTAATACATAAATTAATTAACAGTATTTTAAATTATATGATTAAAGATTCTAAATGTCTAGTTGATATATTTCATATAGAAAATAATTATTCATTTAATTTTTCATTGTAAAACTTAAATAAATATTAAAATAATGTTCTCTAAAAAACATTAAAAATTGATATAGGAATCATTGAAATTGTTTTAAATACATTTTATAGGAAAATATACATTCTTCATTGATAGAAAATTTTAAATATAAATATTATTTAAATCCTTTTTAATTGAATATAATATATATATCATATAATTTAATAATTACAAATATTTCAAAACATTTACTATGGAATGCTTCTATTCATTTTTATGAAATACGTTTAAAAAAATTACAGATAATATTCATTGAAAAAAATAATGAATACATATAAAATATTGTTCTTATAAAATAATTATCATGATGATAGAAATTTCAATTCATCAAAAACATGTTTAAATAATTATTCGTTTTAAATATTTTGAAAAATTAGATTTGAAATTTTTTGAAAGAAAAAAAGTGATTAATTTTGTAAAAAATAAGAAGAATTAATAAGTATAAATTTCACTAATAAATCATATTTTAATTCTAAAATCTATTATGGTATTATTTTTAGAAAATATGGTTTTGGATGTAATAGGGCATCCAACTGAAGAGACAAATACTACCTTATTCTCATAAAAATGTATTATTTATAATATTATGTAATATTGAGTGGATAAATGGTTTCATTTATTGAAAATAACACGATTAACCATATGATATTTAAATACAACATAATTGTTTATTTCTACTTTATAATATTACAACATTAGATACTTAATCATAATAAATCCAGATAAATCATGACATTGTAACATCAAATTGTTACCACTGTGGTGACATTGAATAATTAGCCACATGAATGAATATCATTAAATAAAACATAAAATATCAACATAATGAGTGAATTCATGATATTACCTATTAAATGGTCTTTATATAAACATCATTGAAAAATATATGTCCATAACATAAAATATGTCTGAATGAAGGTAATTTGAGACAACAAATCCCTTACTTATTGACTAAAATTTGAATTGTAATATACATTGTAACATACCAAGTAAGTAATGAATAATAGATATTTTTATCTATGTCTATTTATGAATTAGATAGTGTTTTATAGGCTTAAAATGAGAATAAATCGAATCTTAAGCATGTAATACACTAATATTTTTAAAAGATTGTTTTACTGCATTTTGATGGGAAAACATTATTAAATAAAACTATTTACAATTTTATAAGATATATTTTTCAAAATAAACATATTCTTTATGATTGGGAAATTGAAATTTACCTTGGTATAATTTTTGGTATTTTTCTGACAATGTTCATTTTTTAATGAATAATGAAAAATATTGCATTTTAAATCAAAATTTCTTTTCCATCTAATTTAATTATATGGATATATTATCTTAATATTTAGTTTTAAAGGGTGAATAGAATATATTTTTAACATTTAATCCAATATTGGTCATTATAATTAATTTCACTTTTGAATTGGGCATAAACTAATGCCAAACTTTTTATAGATATTGATTCAAAAAACACTCCTATTTGTTTTTACAACGGGAATTATATTTAAATTATTTATTTTAATTTATGTGTTTGGAAATTCATAAAATGGATTCCATATTTTTAATCATAAGGTCCAAATTATGTAATTAAGACTCTTTTGATTTTTGACTTTGTGAATAGTAACAACGGTAATTATCCTTAATTGTCTTGATTAATTAGTAATCAGGTAGTTAAGGATAATAAAATAATATCATAATATTAATAAATGACACCAAAATGTGTCCTAATACTACTTTTTGTCTCATGGAAGACCATGGGATGCCTTGTTTCATACTTGGGGACCCCATGGAATCACTTTTGTGTGATAATGTCTTTTTATCTTTTTATTTTTCTAAGAGAGTAAATATAACAAAGAATGTATCACCTGAGTAAAATATTTTTGATTTTTTCTCCATAAATGATCTCTAGGACTATAAATTTTCATTGGAAATCTAAAAATATTTCCTACATCATAGTATTTTTTTCATAATTTTTAGATAGTAAATAAATTAAATTATTTTTGAAATCATGATGATGTAGCAATTACCTCATTATTTATCGATTTAAATAAAATGAAATGATAATGTATCATATATGACCTAAACATGTCAAAAACCTATTGGATGGGTGGATTTAGAACTCTTATCACATTATCATATAAATAAATCAATGTTGGACCTTTAAAATATGAAACACATTTGAAAATAAAGTAACATTGTATACCTTTCCAAGAGTGCCCCTATTCTCCTCTTATAAAAGGCCCCCACCTCTACCTCCTTACCCACACCTCTCAAGACTTTTTCTCTGCCAATATATTCTCATTTTGTCTCTACACATCCCTCTCCTCTTCCTAGAAGCCGTACCTTAGGATGAAAGCTCTTCAAGAAATCCTTTTGGTTCAAACCAAGAGGATTAACCCGATTCAAAGGTAAAGTCTTCTCTAATGCTCTTCTGTTTTATTTTTCTTCTCCAACCCCATAATGTCTTTTTATTCATTTGTTTTGTAAAAAAATGGTATATTAAATATACTAGTATGTTTTTATAAGAAGGATTCGAGCTAATCATACACACACCTACATCTAATGGTTAAAGAACATACTGTTTCCGTGGATGGAATATTTCTGCCTCATGAAACCATGATTGTTCAACACTCATATAACACCTTAAAAGGTGGCCATTAATATGTCACTATATTTATATATGATATATAATGTGTTTATGGTTTACATAAGCTTCTGTATTTTTCATTTATGGCATACCTTTTCTGTTTCCATTATGGGTAAACGTGATATCTTCATTTTAGGAAGTGAGGACTACCACCCCCTCAAAGTGATTTGATTCATTAATACAATATGTGGTATGTGTAAAGGATATATTTAATGATATTATATATGATATTATACTGGAATTATAATATACCTTTATATCATTATGATTTCACTCCATTAAGTAAGAAATAGAAATTAATGTAGCGTTCATGCGTACGTACGGCTTATCGTCTCCATGAACGGTGCATTTCATTTCATACCTCTAAATGTTATATAATATTATAAATGCATTTATATACTGGATATATAGGATATATATGATATCTACATCATTAATATAATGCTGGATATAATGGATATTTTACCCCATGAACAACATGTAAATATAAAGAGTTTATTTTTGACTCAAGTACCAATGATCGACAAATCGACCATTATTAACATAAATAATTACATAGTGTTCATAACATGGTAATAAGTGATATTAAAGGAATAATTAACTTGAAAAAGGATCTTAAGAAAGTAGAAATTAACTCAAGATTATTATTCAGGATGTTAAAGAACGATCTGGTCAAGTTAGACCCGGGGCATGGGACTTCGTCCCAATATCCTTTAATTGAGGAATATTTTGTTTTATACACAACTTTCTTTTATACGGTGTATAAACCCCATTGAATTTTATGTCTATTCAGAAGGAATATTTTTTATATCAAGCGTTTTACTAAATGCCAAAAGGAATGTTTTTTTTCGTACGTATGCGGTGACAACGACTTCTCCGCCGTCGTGACCATTATTTGAGTTTTGGCTACCTCTACAAGCCATAACTTTTTTTAAAAAATGAAAAATAAATTCCATGGTATAATTTTCTTTTATTTTGGTATTAAAAATAGTTTTCATAATGTTTTTATTATATCAATGTGATGTATTGATATCTTGTGATTGAAATGTGGAAATGTTATGTTTCTTTTATACATGTTTTATGTGCTATGATTATGTTATGGTTCATGGGAATTGATTATGAAGACGGGTGGTTCTGTGATAAAATAAGGGCAGGTGAGCCCGTTATAGCTGTCCAATGCATTGGGTAACGCGAAGGAGTTAAACGTTAATGTTTCTCCGAAGAGATTTAGGGAATATACTGTGATGGGTATTCCAAAAGTAACCAAGAGGGTTACTCCCTACGTAAGAATGTTATGAATGCCTCAAGTTACCTATATGTTTTATGATTTATATGATTTATTCATGATTTGATGAGGTATTTTAAAATTATTATGTTTTATGAGTAATGTATGACTTCATACATGGACTAATGTTATGTTTTCGTAATTTTATATCCCTTACTGAGCATTTTTAAGCTCATCCCATGTTTTTGAAATGTTTTTCACAATTCAAGGGAAAGTTACATGATGTGATGATAGTGTCAAGGAAGTTTCAAGAAATAATTCTTGTTATATTTTAAATAAGTTTTCGTTGATGGGAAAAATGAGTACTATCTTTTATGTAACCATCTTGTTTAAATGTGGAATATAATGCATGTTTTAAGATCTAATTCTCTAAAACTCTAAACCTGAAAATATTTTCAACGTGTATTCTTGAAGTAACTCAAGATTATGTGATGTTTAAGGATAGGGCCTTATAGTTGGTATCATAGGTAGGGTTAGATAACTTTACGAGTTAGAATTCTATTAAAGGATTATCCAAAAATAATTTTTTTATGATCAAATTGAAAAGATATAGCATTTGAAGATTACTATGTTGCTTAATCTAAGACATGTTTGTTCAGAATGTCTTTCGACAGAGGAAACATGGAAGCAATTCTAGGAAGGCATACAGAAGGAAATGTACTTCCGAATCAACATCCTGAGATGGTCGGAATAGGAACTAAACAGTTTGTTGCAGTAATGGCGCAATTGACTCAAGCGATAAATGGTGGTGGTATCCATGCACGAAATCAGCTAGATCAACCACAGAGGAACATGTCAGCGGTGGAAAATTTCATGAGGCAACATCCCCCATAATTCAGAGGATCACATGACCCTTTTCTAGCTGAATGGTGGATTAAAGCACTGGAGAAGATTTTCGATCACATGGACGCTGATGAGATTGATGGATAAAAATATCAGGGATGCTGATGAGATTGATGATCTCAACTAGGATTATTTCAAAGGTATTTTTCATGAGAATTATTTTCCTAAGGCTGTTCGACTTAGGATGGAAAAAATTAACTGTAATTGAGGCATGAGGAAGAATCAATGTCTGCCTATGAAGAAAGGTTCACTCGATTGGAAAGGTATGATCCAAATTTTCTCTGATACATTGATAGTAAAATCAATCGTTTTTACTCAGGATTGAAGCCAAAATATCGAAGGGATTTAACTTCTCTCGAGTTCAAGAGTTATGAAAAGCTTTTACGATGTTCTGAGAAGGTAGAACTGGTGTTTGCCGATGATCAAGTGTTCTATAACAACCAATAGACGAAGAGACCGAGGTGGCCGGAGAAAGGAAATAATTTTTCAAAAAGGTCTGACTGTAAGAAAACTAAGTTTCATGTTTGTGATAAATGTGATAAAAGTCAGGCTAGGGAATGTCTTATGAATTCTGGAAAGTGCTACTGATGTGGAAAGATGGGACATAAGTCTCGCGATTGCACTGAGAATGATCAGGGTGATGGTAAGACCAAATTTGATTTACAGTTAGTGAAATGTTTCAAGTGCAATGAGATGGGTCATTATGAAAACGAGTGTTCGAAAAAGAGCTCAAATGATGGGAAGAAATTATACTACAAGAATAAAGTAGTGGCGAAATCATTTGCAACTACTTCAGCAGATGCCAGGCCATTAAATGAAGTGGTATCAGGTACTTTGTTCGTTTTTTCAGAATATGCCAGTGTGTTGTTTGATTCGGGGCCTACACATTCATTCTTCTCTGAAAACTTTTCTAGTAAAAGAGGAATACCATATCAAGAAATGACTCCTGAATTTGTGGTAAAAACACCTAGGGGAAATGTTGAGGAAAAAAGAATTTATAAGAATCTTCATATCCTTATCCGTGGAAATAACCTACTTGAAAACCTTATTGTTTTACCTCTAGTAGAGTTTGATGTAATCCTGGGTATGGATTGGATCTATATTTATCATGCTATGATTGACTGTAGAGCTAAAGAAGTTTCCATTCAAAACGACTTTCAGTTGTGTACAAGATTGAACCATTACTATTGATAACATATCAATAGGCTTAGAATCTTGTAAAAGATGGAAATGAATGTTACCTTGCAGACATCATTGAAAACAAGGGAACTGTTCAGATTAATGATGTGCCAGTGGTAAATGAGTAACCTTATGTTTTTTCTGATGAGTTTCCTGGAATAATACCAGATCTGTAAGTTGAGTTTACTATTGACCTAGTACCTGATGATAAGCCAATTTCAAACCCCCCTTATCGAATGTCTCAAATTGAACTTTTAGAGTTGAAGGTGCAATTTCAAGATTTATTAGAGAAAGGTTTTATTCGACCCAGCACATCACCATGGGGTGCTCCTATTTTATTTGTTAAAAAGAAAGTTGGTTCTATGTGACTTTGCATTGATTAAAGATCCTTGAATAACATCACTATTAAGAACAATAATCTTTGGCCTCATATCGATGATTTGTTTGATCAGATCAAGAGAGCTCAGTATTTTTCAAACATTGACTTGAGATCGGGGTACCATAAGTTGAAGGTAAAGGAATAATATATTCTGAAGAACTCTTTTAGTACAAGATAAGGTCATTATGAATTTGTAGTAATGCCTTTTGGGCTAACCAATGCACTTGATGTATTCATTTACTTAATGAATAGAATTTTCCATGAGTTCTTGGATATGTTTTTGGTTTTTTCCATTGATGATATTTTGGTTTTTTCTAAAAGTAAAGATGAGCATGAAAAACATTTAAGGGTTATTTTGAAAACCATAAATGAAAATAAATTCTATGGGAAATTCAGTAAGTGTGAGTTTTGGTTGCAACAAATTTCTTTCCTTGGTCGCATTGGTTATAAAGATGGGATAACTGTTGATCCTGCAAAAACAAAGGTTGTTGAAGAATTTCCAAGACCCAAAAATGTAACTGAGATTCGTAGCATCCTTGGATTGATAGGTTATTACTGATGGTTTGTTAGAAATTTCTCCCGGTTATCTAGTCCAATGTCAAAGATAACTCGGAATCGTGTTAAGTTTATCTGGACAAAATAATGTGTTGATTGTTTTCTGGAACTGAAAAGAAGATTTGTAAATGCTCCAGTTTTGGCACAACCTTCCAGGAATGGGGAGTTTGTTATCTACGGTGATTATTAATTGAAAGGATGTTGTCGCATCCTAATGCAGAATGATCATGTAATTGCTTATGCTTCACTATAGTTGAAAACTCATGAGGTAAATTTCCCTACACATGATTTTGAATTAGCTGCTATTGTTTTATACTTTAATAATTTGGAGGCATCATTTGTATGTAGTAAATTGTGAAATATATACTGATCACAAAAGCTTAAAGTATATATTCACTTAGAAAGAATTGAACATGAGACAGATGATATGGCTAGAATTAATCAAGGATTATGATTGTACAATTCACTACCATCTAGGAAAAGCAAATAAAGTGGCTGATGCTTTGAGTCGAAAAAGTAATTCTTCATTAACAATGTTTCATTTGGAACGTGATCCTTTGGATATGGATTTGATGAACATTGGCATAGATGTTGTTGGTGCCGGATGTCCTTCTATTTTGTTTCAGGTATCAGTGAAATTATCTCTATCAGACAAAATTAAGCAAGCTCAGAAACAAGACAGTGAGTTGCAGAAAAAGGTAGAGATGGTTCAGAAGGGTAACATGCCTGAATTCAACATTCATAATGATTGTGTTTTGAGATTTGAGAAGATATTGTTTGTGCCTTGTGATTCACATTTGAATAGAGAGTTGTTATGTGAAGCTCATAGTTGTCCGTTTTCAGTTCATCCTGGAAGTACTAAGATGTATAATGATCTTCGGGAGTATTTCTGGTGGGATGTAATGAAAAAGGGATATTGTTGATTTTACTATAAAGTGTTTGAAATTTCAACAGGTTAAAGCAGATCGGAAGTTACTGAAAGGGATGCTTCAGCCTCTACATGTACCAGAGTGGATATGGGAGAATATATCCCTGGACTTCGTTGTGGGATTGCCGAAGACACCCCGATGTAAGAATGCAATTTGGGGTATTGTTGATGACTTGACTAAATCTACTCATTTCCTTGCTATTAGATATACTTTTCCCCAAGATCAACATTCCCGTTTGTATCTTAAAGAGATATTCAGGTTACATGGTGTTCCTCTGTCCATTGTATCTGACTATGATCCCATGTTTAATTCTAACTTTTGGAAAGCCCTTCAGAAGTCGTTGGGTACTGAATTAAATTTTAGTACAGTTTATCATCCTCAATCAGATGGGTAGTCAGAACGAACAATTCATATTTTTTATAATATTCTACATGCTTTTTTGATGGATTATTAGGGATGTTAGGACCAACATCTTTCTTTGGTTTAGTTTTCTTATAATAACAGTTTTCATTCTGGTATACAGATGGCACCATTTGAGGCATTATATGGGAACCGGTGTCAAACTCCATATTTTTGGGATGAAGTGGGTGAATGGAAGTTGATGGGACCGTAATTGGTAGAATAGTTGGCAGAAAAAGTTCAGCTAATACAGAAACACTTGAGAACAGCTCAGAGTAGGCAGAAGAGTTATGCGGAAAATAGAAGGGATGACCTCTCTTTTGAGGTAGGTGATCATGTTTTTCTCAATGTATCACCGTGTAAAAGTGTGATGTGATTTGGAATGAAAGGAAAGCTGAGTCCATGTTTCAATGGACCATATGAAATTAAGGAGAGAGTTCGATCAATTGCATACCGAGTGGCTTTACCTTCGAGTTTATCTGATGTACACAATGTTTTTCATTTTTCAATGTTAAGGAAGTACATGCCATATCCATCTCATGTTTTGAGTCCAGAGGTAGTTCAGCTGGAAGAGAATCTATCTTATGAGGAACAACCAATCCAAATATTTGACCACATGGAGAATGTGTAGAGCAATAAGTTGATTCATCATGTAATGGTTTTGTGAAAAAATCACATGACTGAAGAGGCAACAGGGGAATATGAAAATGCTATGAGGGATAAATACCCCCACTTATTCGATAAGTAAATAAATTACGGGGATGAAATTTTCTAAAGGGGGGATGGATGTAACATCCCTAGAATGTAATGAATAATACATATTTTTATCTATGTCTATTTATGAAATAGATCGTGTTTTAGAGGCTTAAAATGAGAATAAATCCAATCTTAATCATGGAATACACTAATATTTTTAAAAGATTGTTTTACTGCCTTTTGATGGAAATCCATTTTTAAATCAAACTTATTACAATTTTATAAGAACTATTTTTCAAAATAAACATATTCTTTATGAATGGGACATTGAAATTTAACTTGGGTTAATTTTTGGTATTTTTCTGAGAGTGTTGATTTTTTTAATGAATAGTGAAAAATACTACATTTTACATCAAAATAGCTTTTCATATAATTTTTTAATATGGTTAGATTATCTATTTAATGGGTTTTAAAGTGTAAATAGAATATATTTTTACAATTTAATCTAATATTGGCCATTAGAATTAATTTCACTTTGGAAATGGGCATAAACTAATGCAAATCTTTTCATAGATATTGTTTCAAAAAATCCTGCTATTTGTTTTGACAACGAGAATTATTTTTATATTAATTATTGAAATTTATGTGTTCGGAATTTGGTAAAATATATTCCATATTTTGAATCAGAAGTTACAATCTATTTAATTAAGACTTTTTTTGGACTTTGTGAATAGTAACAACAATAATTATCGTTAATTATCTTGATTAATTAGTAATCAGGTATTTAAGGATAATAAAATAATATCATAATAATAGAAAATGACACAAAAATGTGTCCTAATACTACGGTTTGTGTCATGTACAACCATGGGATGCCTTGTGCCAATCATTGGGACCCCATGATATCACTTTTGTGTGATAATGTCTTTTTATCTTTTTATTTTTTAAAGAAAGTAAATATAACAAAGAATGTATCACCTGAGTAAAACATTTTTAATTTTGTCTACATAAATGATATATAGTACTATAAACAGTTATTGGAAAGATAAAAATATTTCCAACATCATTGTATTTTTTTATAATTTTTATACATTAAATAAATTAAATTATGTATAGCATCATGATGATGCAGCGATTACCTCATTATTTATTGATTTAAATTAAATGAAAAGATAATGTAAAATATAAGACCTAAATATGTCAAAAACCTTTTGGATGGGTGGATTTCGAACTATGATCACCTTATCCTCGAAATACATCAATGTGGGACCTTTAAGATCCAAAACTCATTTGAAAATAAAGAAACATTTTATACCCTTCCTAGAGTGCCCCTTCTCTCCTCTTATAAAAAGCCCCACCTCTACCTCCATACCCACACCTCTCAAGAATTTGGCTCGACCAAGCTTTGATAATTTTATCTCTCCACATCCCTCTCCTCATCCTAGAATCATTACCTTATGCATAAAGGTCTTCATGAAACCCTTTTGGTTCAAACCAAGAGGAGTTACACGATTCAAAGGTAAAGTCTTCTCTAATGATCTTTTCTTTTATTTTTCTTCTACAACCCCCTAACCACATTTTATTCATTTCTCTTGTAACAATGTAAGTATCTACAATATACTAGGATGTTGTTATAAGAACGATTCGAGCTACACTTACACAAACCTACATCTAATGGTTAAAGAACATACTGTTTCCGTGGATGGCGAATTTCCGCCTCATGAAACGATGATTGATCAACACTCATATAACACCTTAAATGGTGGCCATTAGGATGTCACTATATATATATATATATATATGATATATAATATTTTTATGTTTTACTTAATCTTCTGTGTTTTTTGTTAATATAATACCTTTATGGTTTCCATTATGGGTAAACGCGACATTTCTATTTTAGGAAGTGCGGACTACCGCCCCCTCAATGTGATTTGATTCATTAATACCATATGTGGTACATATAAAGGATATATTTAATGATATTATATATGATATTATATTGGAATAATAATATACCTTTATATCATTATGATATCACTCCATTATGTAAGAAATAGAAATGAAATTAGCGTTCATTCATACGTACAGATTACCGTCTCCATGAACGGTGCATTTCATTTCTTACCTCTAAATGTTATGTAATATTATAAATGCATGTATATACTAGATATATATGATATATATGATATCTACATCAGGAATATAATTCTGGATATAATGGATATTTTACCCCATGAACTACTTGTAATTATAATGTGTTTATTTTTTACTCAAGTACCAGTGATCGACAAAACACCCATTATTAACATAAATAATTACATAGTGTTAATAACATGGTAATAAGTGATATAAAAGGAATAACGAACATGAAAAATTCTCTTAAGAACGTAGAAATTATCTAATGTTTATTATTCAGGACGATAAAGAAAGATCGAGTCAAGTCGGACTCGAGGTATGGGACTTCGTCTCAATCACCTTTCATTGAGGTATATTTTGTTTTATAAACAACGTTATTTTATACGGTGTATACACCCCGTCGAATTTTATGTATATTCAAAAGGAATATTTTTTATATGAATCATTTTAGTAAACGATAAAATGATTTTTTTTGTCGGACGTATGGGGCGATAATGACTTCTCCGCTACGGTGACCATTATTTGAGTTCTGGCTTCCTCTACATTCCATTCCTGTTTCTTAAAAATGAAATATAGATACCATGTTTTACTTTTCATTTATTTTGGTATTGAAAATTTTTTTCAAAATTTTTTTATTATATCATTGTTTTTTATTGATATCTTGTGATTGAAATCTGGAAATTTTATGTTTCCTTTATGCTTGTTTTATGTGCTATGATTATGTTATGGTTCTTGGGAATTGTTTATGAAGACGGGTGGTTCCGTGATAAAATAAGGGCGGGTAATACTGATATAGATCTCCAATGCACTGGGTAACTTGAAGGATTTAAATGTTAAGTTTTATCCGAAGAGATTTATGGAATATACTGTAATGGGTATTCCAAACGTAACAAAGAGGGTTACTCCCTACGTAATAATGTTATGAATGCCTCAAGTTACCTTTATGTCTTATGATTTATTTGATTTATTCATGATTTTATGAGTTATGTTAAAATACTTATGTTTTATGAGTAATGTATAATTTCATACGTGGAATAATGTTTTCTTTTCGTACTTTTATATCCCTTACAAAGCTTTTTATGCTCATCCCATGTTTTTGAAATGTTTTTCACAAGTCAACGGAAAGGTACATGATGTGATGATAGTTTCGAGGAAGTGTCAAGAAAGAATCCATGTTTTATTTTAAATATTATTCTGTTGATGGTAAAAATGAATACTATATTTTATGTAACATCTTTTTCTAAATGTGGAATGTAATGTATGTTTTATGATCTAATTCTCTAAAACACTAAACCTGAAAATATCGTCAACGTGTATTCATGAATTAACTCATGATTAAGTGATGTTTAAGGTTGGGTCATTATATACATAATGGATTAACCTAAATAAAGACATTAATTATCATGGAATTACATTGTTATTGATATATCATTTCATAGTTATGTACACTCACAAATCAAAATAATGGATTTTTGATTTCGGCTTTAGTCTCACAAAAATAAAATTTGGTCTATTAATCCTATTACCTTAATTTTTGACATCCTTGATACTCATTAAAACATCACATATATTAATAATATATTCATTTTATATATATCAAATATTCATAATTATATATATAATAACATATATTATTATCTTATTGTCTTTTTTTATCTTTTTATTAATAAATCTACGTTATTATTACTTTTTAGGTAATAACTATTTTGTTTTTTGTAAAATGATTTACTTGTTATTTTATGTCGTAATAATTTGATAATGATTTATTTATATTCATCATTTGTAATATATATATATATATATTATGTATATGTTCATTTATATTATCCATAAAATTTTGTGATAAGAAATGAAATACACCATTCAAGGGAATCGTAAGATATATGTGTGCAGGAACGATGTTTCGATTTTCATATCATAATAACTGAAAGAAAAATAAACGATATTACATATTTATATATTATCATTAAATTATTATATTTATTTAATATATATTAATTACTTTTTTATCCATGATTATTACAATCCATGTAAAGATTGAATGAATCATGTTTCTTCACTAGGCGTGTCACAACCCCGACCACAGAAGTCTGAAATCGGTGCCTAAAACATGGTGTGCAATTATATTCATAAAAATAGTCTTACAAATTTGTTTAAAATCTTGTCCCAATACAGAGTATAGTTTCGGTTTAGGTTCTTGGAAAATCAGACAATGCTGAAGGACTTCTTCTAAAAACATATTAGGGCTACGATGTCGTCACAAAGAGTACCCAAGGCTGGGGAAAACTGCTAAAATCCTCTAAAACATAAATTAAAATGTATGGTGAGCATATAAATACCTAGTTAGGGGTTTTAAAACATACGAAGGAAACTCCACATTAAAAACAACCACCTTAAAAATAGATATAAACATTCCATCGAGATGAAGATATTAAATTTTTAGGCACACCATTAATATATTCTAAGGTAACATACATACATTTTCCAAAAGACCATTTTCATAAAAGATAACTGTGCATTCAACAAAAGCATGAATCAGAGTTCACATTTGTTTGTATGAAACGAGATGTTCATATGTCAATCCAACTCAAAATACATAATTCTGAATATAAGCATTCATATTTGGATTTATCAGAACCTAATAAGAAATTCACATGGATTTAACAGTAGACACCTTTCCCTTGTATAACTTTCCATTTTCATAAATGGTTTTGCCTTATGATTTCACTTCCATTATCATAAAATATTCTTAACTAAGGATTCAAAGTCCCTTTGTTGATCATTTACTATTCCATAATTAGGAAATGTATAACGTTGGACGTTGTCAAGGCGTTGCGCCAAGACCATACGGGTAAAAACCCAAAATATTTGTTTTCAACTACCACACATAGTTGGGAAAACCCTAGCATCAGGTTCACACATTATTTCACTAAACTCATTAGACTTCATCACTTTACCCAAAGCATTGGATCACTGTATAATTCCGGGTGCACCCGTCAAATAATTTTAAGTGAAATATATTCTTCATATGTCTTTGCATGGTCTCATTTTCATAGTGTTCATATTAACTAGAAAAATTACATTATTAGTCCATAATACCATATTTTCATACATGTTAATAATTAGAAATGATTATGTAAAAAGAATTAGACATGTTGGATTCATATTAAATAGTGATGTACATGAACTAAAACAACACACATGCATATGTAATAAGAACTAGTACACATAAAACAATGGGTTGTCACATGACATAACAACTCATGAATTTAAACACTTAAGAATGTGGCCTTTTCTAAACCATGTTGATATGTTTTGACTTTTAGATACTCATTTAATCTATGAAATGTTAATTTTCATATAAAAGATTAAAATATAAGCTTAATGGATGAAAGGAAATTCTTGTGAAACAATTGTAATACAAAGTATGGATTATTGTATTTGAAGTGTTCATGCATAAATCAAATATTTAAACATGTGAGCTCATGCATGAATTTATATTAATGCATGAAAATGAAAACCATAATATTATTTACTTGATAAAGCATGTTTGATGTACATATATGTATTCATGTGGATTTGATGATTATGGAAGAAAGATTATATATACATAAAGTGTGTATTTGGGAGATGTATAACCCAAAACAAGATTTAAAACATTCTTTCAACTGATATGTTCTTCATAACAATGATTTAATTCAATAAGGATAGGTTTTGTGAGATCTCAATAGGAATATATTTACATAACCATACATACCTGAATTTGAAATCAGGGTATACTTTAAAAAATATAACATGAGGAACTAGACCCCTTTCATGTGTATTATGTTTTGAAAAAAACACTTAAAACGAAAGATCACCCTTCGAAGATCATAATACTAAAATGGTTTGTTGTATATATATATATATATATGAATATACAAATTTTTTTTGAAATTATATAATGGTTAAGATGAAATTATATACATATACCTTTACACATGAGGAAAATAAATTAGATAAGAAGGGTTCTCATATATAAATTGTAACATGAAATCTCGTAAAACATTTGTGTACTCAAAACACATTTAGAAAATTCCAACATGAGATAGGATTTAGAAGTGATATGAAGTGATATATATATATATATATATACATATGGATCCATATATATATAAGGGAAAAAAATATTTTAAAAAAAATGACAACATAACATGTGGACCCCTTACCCGACTTCAACAATGCGCAAAGGTAGGGCAGTGGGTGTTTGCATGTCAAGAAGAAGAAAACCAGTACTCACTGGTGAAAGAAATTACCCTATTCATATAGTCAGTATACATATATATCATATATATAACCTATAATAAATGAAATATAAACATAGACTTAAAAAATTACCCATATAAAACAACCCAACATGTATCTTAATGAGAGAGACATAAAACAAATGGTGATTATAATATATAAACACATATAAAGCTTGTGGATAACTAAAACCGAATCAAAATAATATAAACTCAAAAAATAAAATAAAAATAAAGGGGACCATGGAGAATCTAACAAGTAGTATTCAAGGTCGTGAGGTCATAAAATATTAGGGAATACACGAGGAAGAATAAAATAAATAAGGAGGAGAATGAATAACCACTGGGTGGACACTCCATTTGAGTGCGACGAGGAAGACGACACAGAATATAGAAAGAAAAAGGGGAAGAAATGGACTATTTGGATAAGGCATGATATGATTGGATGGTCAAGATGAGGCTGTTCGTTTTAAAAAAAACAAGTAACAGTTGAGATTAGTTCATGAATATGATCGAATGGATGAGGCAAGGTGCATGATTTTTAAAACTGAATGCAAAAGTGCAATTAGATCTCACTAGATAAAACGGCGTATAAAAACCCGGAGGTTTTACCACATCTACTGGAATTCATGGACCATACTGAGATATATGGAACTGAATGCGTGCAATGTGATCCAGTGGCCCATAATGCGTTTCACCCAAAAACTGCTTCCCACATCGAATCGGGGAGTTTTGTGTGACTTCCTTATAAAACCGAGGATACGATACTCACTTCAGAATTCACAGAAAAGACAGAAGGGAGCCTTAAATATGGGCTCCCGCCCCCAGGTGGCTTCGACCTACCTATGATTTTTCACGGCCTAACTCCCACGATGGCACGCTCAAGTTCTCCTACTCTCCTGTGTGCCCTTCGGGTTACCCATGCTATGTCGGCCTTGGATTTGGCTGAGGGCTAGTCTTAGCCACATAGTGCGAGCCTCCTCCCTCATCAAAACTAAAAAGGGTTGTCCAATTGGGTAGATATTTTTTTTATTAACCATCCATGAAAAAAAAATATCATTACATTCATAAAATATGATTTATTCAAAATTTTGGATGCTTAAAATACACAAATCAGACTATAAAACATTTTATTAATAAAAGTATTCTAAAAATTGTTTTCAAAAAAATTAATTTTTTCTTTGAATAAAATTAGGCTTATGTGATAAAACGTTACGGTATTAAATGTCATGTTTCCAAAGATATTCTCAATTAAATGTGTTTAATGATAGGACTCTAAAAAAATCAATATCATAAATAACTTGACGGTGATTTTATACATAGAAAAATCATTACATATTATGTTCAAAAGAAATAATTATAATTGAAATACTAATGCTAAATTTATAAAAAAATATTTTTCTAAAATATTATAACATTAAAGGAAATTTATTGAAATATGTTTTGATATAATAGATAAGAGTTAATGAAATTAAAGTATATTTGAAATACTACAAAATTTTCAATATTCATAGTAAATTCAACTAAAATACCAGATGGATACAATTATATACATTGTAAACTCAAAAGTTACCTAAATAAAAATGATTTAATTTTAGGTCATATAAAAACGCTGTTAGTGTATTCCAACTTCAAACACCGACACACAGAATAAGTTGCTCTTCATCCCTCTAACTATTAGTATGATTGCTGCTGTTCTGGTTATAATGTTTTTAGTTGTGGCAGATACTAAGAAAATATACTACTTTATTGGTTTGTTTGTGGACATGTGGGGTCTACCTGTGATCGTGATTGGACTACATTTTGGAATGTTTGGTCAGTTATGGTCCTTAGGCCTTGTTGGCATGTATCAATTTATAGTGTTTTTAAAGAATAACATGTATTGTGTTTATTTTTCTGTTATAGAATATATATATATATATAGAAAATAAGACAAGTCTAAAAATGAATACAATTATTACAAAATAAAATAAATTGGGGGTGTCACATTATCCCCTTCTTCAGATAATATCTCCCTCACAATTCTATTACACCCATACGGAACTATTAGAAAAACTAGAGAGACATTATGCTCGAGGTCGCCTACTCTAGGACCACCATTGCAGATAATCTGTCGATGCTTCCAGGTGGATCCCCAGGTTAGTTCCCAGTTCCTCAATCTCCTTGGCATATATACACCATGGTTAGTTAACATCAAACCTTTTCACAAAGAATTCATTCTTCCAAATAGTGGCATGAGAGGTGTGAAGGTTAGAGATTTGAGAGGGAGCTACTTCTCTATAAATCTCTCAAACCGCATCTCATTTTAACACTTCAAATTCATAAAGCATTCCATACAAACTGAAACATATTAATTGTAACAGATTGGTGAACTGGGTGTATCCATCCAAGGCCACTTCAAGAATCATTTCTAGGGTATGGTAGTTCCCTAACAAGGTTATGTAAAGGATGATACCTTCATGGTACTCCCCTCTCCGCATGTGCTCTACTAGTTGTGCAGTTTCTATGCGGTGATAAACATGATGATTTCCCTATTAGGTCTGAAGGATGTTCAAGCTAAGGGATAATTTATAAAGAAGTTTTCAAGAAAAGGATAGGTTGGAAAAAGAGTAGTAGTATTCTGAACATGTCTTGGTGGTTATTGATTATAGAAATTATGTAGGGAGTGATAAATTGTTAATCAATGAACTCACATTTTCCATTTGAAAAATAAGGGACATGTTATACTTATTAAAGCATAACCAAATTATAATAGATACATTAGTTTTGTAGAATCATAATAACATGATTCATTTTACAAGGTTCATAAACTCAAGGTGTTATATAATCATCGTTGCATCTTTTCACAGGTACTACCGGTGTTAGTAATTTCCACGGTTCCCAGTCAAACGAATCCACAAGCCTGCACCAAATGTATCGATCTCATAGGCCCATATGTAGTACGGGCAACTTGGATCAAACCCATGTAGACATCTATGGTTCAGGGTGAGGAAGGTATGACAGGTATAAAGTTGAGTATTATCGTCATGAACTATATATCGATAATGTGAAAGAGTAGGCTCATCCTTTAGAGCTTCATAGTCTATACCATGACCATGGAGACTGTATTTCATATTTTGGAGATGATATTCTGCTCGGTGGTCACCCCCTTGTGCATCCTCTGGTATGTTCTCTCGAGACAAAGCATTATTAGATACGGTAAAAAAATTAAATAAACTCTCAAAGTATTTTCCTTGCTGTGCATAGAATATAAATTGGGCATGCAGTATAAAAATATAATTGAGGACTCCTCTTCAGTGAGTTTGGAGTACACGAGGAATATTGGATACACGGTAGATGGTTTTTATTGATAGAAGAATATTTTCCAATGACTCATAATTTCCGTACATGACATTCCCACGATAGTCTCTAATAATTGTGTTGGAAAATACACAGGGTGTGATTTATTAGCCATTCGAAATATTGAGAAAGATTTTTCTTAGTTTGATGAAATTAAGTAATTTATGGTTGATCTAATTTTCCAGAGTTTTCTTAAACCAATCCTCTGATACAAATTGTCATGACCCTAACCCCAGAAGTCTGAAATTTGTTCCTAAAACATGGTGTGAAACCTTCATCATAAAACAGGATTACAATAAAATTTCACATCTTGTCCAAATACAGATGATCATTTCGGTTTAGGTTCTTGAAAATTATACATTGCTGAAGCACTCATTCTGGAAAGATAGCAGGGCTAATACGTTGTCACAATGAGTACCCAAGGCTTTGGAAGATCTACAAAATTTATGTAAAACATAAATTAAAATATAGGGTGAGCATAAAAATGCACCAAAAGGGGATTTAAAACATTTTAAAGAAACTCCTAATTAATAAAAAATAACCACCTTGAAAACAAATATAAAACATTTCCCCGAGATGAAGATTTTACATTTTTAGGCACACCAGGAATATTTTGAGGTTACACACAGACTTTTTCCAAAAGACCATTTTCATAAAAGATAACTGTGCTTTCTACAAAAGCATGAATCAAAGTGCACATTTTTATGTAAGATATGAGATGTGATTAAGTCAATAAAACTACTCAAACATAATTGTGATTATAAGAATTTATATCATGAATCATCAGAACCTAAAAATAAATTCACATGGTTTTATCATTATATACCTTTCATTTATATAACATTCCATTTGAATACTTGGTTATGCCTTAATATTTCACTTACATTATCCTTAAATATTCTTAGCTAAGGATTCAAAATCCCTTGGTTGATCATTTAATATTCCATAACGAAGAAATTTATAATGTTGGTCATTTTCAAGGTCTGGCGCCAAGACCATATAGGTAAAAACCCAACATATGTGTGGTTATCTACAACACATAGTTGTGAACAAATCCCGCATCATGTTCACACATCATTTCACATAACTCATGAGACTTCATCACATTACCATATGCATTGGAGCAATGTAAAATTTTGGGTGCACTTGTCACTTCATTTTAATCCCAATATAGTCATCATATATCTTAGCATGGTCTCATAATTGTAGTGTTCATATTACATAGAAAACATACATTCTTAGTCCATAATATCTTTTTTTTCATACATTTTCATAATTGTAATAGATCAAGAAAAAATAACTAGACTTTTTGGAATCTTATTAAACAGTGATGTAAAAGAAAAAAATCAACACTCTTGCATATGTAATAAAAATTGCTACACATAAAATAATGGGTTGTCTCATGAAATAACAACTCATTCATTTAAACCCTTATGAATGTGGCCTTTTCTGAACCATGATGATATGATATGAAATTGTGATACTCATTTAATCTATGAAATGTTAATTTTAATATAAACGATTAAAAAATAAACGTGATGGACTGAAATAATTTTTTGTGAAACAATTGGAATTCAATGTATGGATTATTTTAGGTGATGTGTTCATGCATAAAAGAAATATTTAAACATGTGAGATCATGCATGGATTTATATTTATGGTTGAACATGAAAACCATCATACCATTAACTTTAGAAATAATTGTTTGAAATTCATATATGTATTCATGTGTATTTGATAATTATTGGAATCTTGTTATATATACATAATGTGAGTATTTGGGATCTGCATAACCCAAAACAATAATTATTAAATTCTTGCAACTATTGTGTTCTTCATAACCATGATATGATTAAATGATGATAGGTTTTGTGAAATAACAGTTGTAAAATATTAATATAACCATACATACATGAATTGTAAATAAGGGTATACTTAAAAAAAGAAATCATGTGGAACTAGACCCCATGCATGTGTTTTATGTTTTGAAAAAAAAACACTTAAAAAAGAAATATCACACTTTAAAGATTAAAAAATCAAAATGATTTATTGTATATATATATATATGAATATACATAACTTTTTTTGAAATTGTAAAATGGTTAAGATGAAATTATATACATATACATTTACCTGTGAGTAAAAGAAATTATATAAGAAGGGCTCAAATATAAAAATAGAAACATGAAACATATTGCATGTGTTGTGTACTCAAAACAAATTTAGAAAAGTCAAACACGGATAATGATTTAGAAGTCATATGAAACAGTATATATATATACATATGGTCCTATATAAACATAAGGATAAAAGAGTTTTAAAAAAATGAAAACATAACAAGTTTATCCCTTACCTGACATCAAGAGTGAAAAATAGTAGGATTGTGGGTGTTTGCATGTTAAGAGGAAGAAAATCAGAACTCACGGGTGCAATAAAATACCAAGTTTATATAAGAATTATACTTATATTTCATATATATAATGTATCCTAAATGACATATAATCAAAGACATAATACATGACCGAGATAAAACAACCCAACATGATTCTTAAAGAGAGAGCTAAAAACAAACGGTGATTATAATACATACACATATTTAAACCTTGTGGAAAACTAAAAACTGATACAAAACAATGTAAATAGAAAAAAATAAATAAAGGGGATCGTGGAGGATCTTACATGTAATAGTTTAGGCCGTGGGTTCATCAAATAGTGGGGAATACAAATGGAAGAAGAAAATATAGATGGAGGATTAATAATAACCAGTGGGTGGCCACTAGATTATAGCGTGATGAGGGAGATGAAGTGTAAGAGTGAAAGAAAACATGGAAGAAATGGATTGTTCGGATTATGTGAGATATGTTTGGATGGTTGGGAAGAGGCTATGTGTTTTAAAAAAACAAGGAATGATTGATATTAAATATAGAATAAGATAGGACGAATGAGGCAAGGAGTGGGATTTTTAAAATTGATTGAACGACTATGATTAGATATCGCTAGATCCAACATCAGATAAAACAACAGAGGTTTTACGGCGGTTTCTGGGAGTCGTGGCTCGGAGTGACATGGATGGCCCTCATCGCGCGCAATATGATCCAATGTCCCAGATCGTGTTTTTCCCAAAAAACTGCTTCCCACATCAAATCGGGGAGATGTGAGAAGCTTCCTTATAAGCTTGTGCCTCTGATACGCAATTCTGAAATCATAGCACACACAAAAGGGAGACTTACACCCCCCCCCCCGCAGGCTTCGGCCAACCAATGCTCCACTGCAGCATCACACCTGTGGTGGCGCGCTCAAGTGCTTATTCTCTCTCATGCACCATCTGGGGCACCCATGCTCGACTTAACTTGGATTGGGTTGAGGGATAGGGTTAGCCACCAAGTGTTATCCGCCTCCCTCTGCCCATATAAAAATGGATATCCAATTTGTTTAATATTTTTATTATTAACAATCTATGAAAAAAGAAGAATATCTTTACATTAATAAAATTTGATTTATTTATAACATTGAATGCATAAAGTACACAAACCAGACTATATAACATTTTATTAATAAAAGTATTCAAAAAAATGTTTTAAAAAACAAAACTCATATTTTTCTTTGAATTAAAGTGGACTTATGTACCAAAACATTACAGTTTCAAATGTCTTGTTTCTAAAGATATGCTCAACTAAATGTGATCGATGATAGGACTCTAAAGAACACAATCACATAAAATGATTCAAGGTGATTTTATATGTTTAAAAATAATTACATATTATGTTCAAAAGAAATATTTATAGTTGTCATACTGGAGATCAATTTATAAAACCAGAATTGTCTAACTTATTTGGACATTAAAGGAAAGTTCTTTAAATACGTTTTGAAATCATAGATAAGAGTTAATGAAATTAACGTATTTTTGAAATACATAAATGTTTTCAATATTCTTACCCAATTCAACTACAAAACCTGATTGCTATAATTGTAATTGTATTATGGAGCAGTTGAATTTTTTGTTTTATAAATACACGACTAGGGTATTCCAACATTAAACACCGAGACATATACGATGATGCCCTTCATCCCTCTATCTCTAAGTATGATTTTTGCGGTTATAGTTAAAATGTTATTAGTAATTGAAGATCCGAAGGAAATCCAGAACATTATTGGTATGTTTATGGTGATGTGTGGTCTACTGATGACCGTGATTGGCTTACTTGTAGGAATTTTTGGTTAGTTATGGTCCTTAGGCCTTGTTGTCATGTATCCATTTCCATATTTTTGAATGAATAACAAGTCTTGTGTTTCATAGTGGGAATTTCTTATATATTAAAAAATTAATCCATGTGTAATAATAAAAAATATTATTACTACAGAAATTAAATTTGTGGTATCACAATACAATAGTCCTATATACAAATGAATGATGTTATCATATTCTTAAAAATTTAAATCATGATGGTATGTGTGAAATAATAATTATACATGAATAATTATACCAAATAAATGATATATAAATATTATTTTAATAATTATTCATATCTTTGAGAGATTGTAAAGTAACATATGAATGAAAATGGTTGTTGAGGCAGTAGTCAGCCGTACAGACAAACGATAATTTCAAATCCCCTTTGATGGATGTGTGTGTTGTTTTAGGTAATAAACATAACATATTATAATTATATTTAAAGCCACTCATTTAAGAATATTTCATATAATTTTTATATCCCCCAACTATTTTCAATAATGTTTTCCAAAGTAACATTCCATAAAAATAATATTTTTTGGGATGTAATTTTGGAATTTATTTTGGCTAAACATGGTACAAAAAAATTTAGTGAATAATTTGAAGAAGATATTAGAGTGAGAGAAAATATATAGTTGGGGAGGAGTGTCATTCTTGTAAATACAAAAAAAATCAATATTTGGAGGTCATTTATATGTATAGTGGATCCAAAAAAAATAAATTTGTTACGAGTTATATTTTATATCGATAACACAAAAACACAGTTAACTATAAGTTTAAATCATTTCATATCAATAAATATATGTTTCTTTATAATTACTATATAGGATTTTCACTTCGCTAACTATTTTCTAACAAAGTTATTATATATATTAAGTGAAAATTATATTAATAATTTATATATAATTTAGACCCTATGATTTTAAATATGGTATAAAATATATAAAGTGTTAATCATATGAATGGTATACTAATATCACCTCCAGCGCATATAATGATAAAAAACACTAACACCTTAATACTGATAACTATGTTTTTACTATTTATTGGCCAATATAGTCATTATAGAACATAAATTTGAACATTAATGGAACATATTGTAAATTTTTTATAATTTAAAAATAAACTGGAATCATATATATTTTTATGTAATTATAAGTAATTTAATAAAAAATAATTATTTATTAAACTAAATAAGTTTGAATTTTTACATTAATCACAAAATTTAAATTAAAAAATGTCATGAAAATTATGAAATCAAAATATAATATTCAAAAACCAATTTATATTTATATATTATTTAAAAAATTATTTTAAGACACAAAATCATTAAACTTACATAACATGTATTATTTTTAGTGCCATTTATTTTAGTTATTTGTTAACTTAATAATTAATACATTGTTGTTTACTAAGTATTTTATGTAATTAATTCATTTATAAAAATTTCAAATAAATTATACTGATAGAAAAATAAAATATTTATATTTAAAAATTAAATTTATAACTGAACCTAATTTTTTACCATATACAATATTATTATTTATGTTAATTTATAGAAAA
Source organism: Viscum album (assembly GCA_963277665.1). Taxonomy (NCBI): domain Eukaryota; kingdom Viridiplantae; phylum Streptophyta; class Magnoliopsida; order Santalales; family Viscaceae; genus Viscum; species Viscum album. The sequence continues at coordinate 651,415,279 of OY728164.1, read as the reverse complement.
GGTATTTGTTGTAATTTTCATAACATAACTAATTTTATAAGACACTATCATAGTTATGTTCCCAAAAAATGAATTATAAAGTATATAAATTTTCATAATGATTTAAATATGTTCATGAAATTGTTTGTGTGAATTTTGGTAGATCCTTATATCCCCTTTCACCACTGTATAACACCTCAATAAACACATTTTTACCTTTACTGCAGTATTTAATTTTTTAATAGTCACTTTACATTCTAGTAAAACAACTATGTTGACATTAATAGATACAATAAATTATTTCTATTTTCAATATTTATTAAATTTTTGAAAATTAAATTCACATAAGTGGAAATGTTTTATATAAAAGTAATCATGTTGATGCATGAAAGAGTGGTTTTAAAGAGAAAATTTTCAAAACATTGAAAATTTTTTATATCATAATCAAATAGAAATTGAATACAATAATATAAATTATATTAATTTATATATAATTTAAATAATTTTAACATGAAAATAAATTAATAAGTTAATAAATTTTTTATATTTTTATATTTTATAGATTAAAATGAATTTTTCAATTAATATTCAATATAGTTTTACTATTCATAAAAAATGATATCATTCAAAATCATCCAATAAACATACCCTATGATAAAATTGATATGATAAATTATAAAATTAGGTTTTTTCATTTCATATTAAATTTATGAAACTTTAATTAATATATTTTAAAATTGTTCACAAAAATAAATTAATAATTTTTTTATTAATTGTATTTTCAAAACATATATGGATTTTTCAAAAAATTATGTAATATTTTCATCAAAATATTTTATTTATAAAATAATATTAAATGTAAAATATTGAATGTTTTTTAATTATCATTTCAATATGTTTAATAGCATGATTATAATGGTGTTCTCAAATAACATTATTAATAATATATTATTGTTTTTTACACCCAATTTTGGGTGTGGGAAAAATATCAAAAGGAATAAATTATTATGAAAAAAATATTTCACAGACTCTAAGAATGTTACATTGATGAAGAACTCACATATTACTATTTGGACCAATACATTATTATGTTATTGAATAACATATCATCTAGATGATGTTTCTCCCCCCCACATGTTATATATTTTAACAAAAAATTATGAGTCTTCATATTACAACCATCATAAATCTAATTTTTCACAAGAAACATGTATTATAATGTCAACCCATCGAATTATTCGAATTTTAATCATACATTAAATTCCTAATTGACAATACGTTTACTTCTTGAGAGAAATTTATCACACAGTTCTCCAACCAACCATATACTACCCAAATATCATCCTAAAATTTTTTCTGATGTGGCTCCTCACTAACCTCATTTATTTACTAAAAATAAATTCAATTGGATCCTATATCATGTTAACATTTCAGAAAACATTAATTTTTAAATGATGACACATCCAAAAAATGATCCTGAATCCGTTATCCAAGTAACAATGAGATTATTTCGAGTATTCTCACCAAAACAGATAATATGAATTTTCTGATACTTCCTAAGAAATGACCACTCTTTCGTACCCAATACAACACCCATGGATTTTAAGACACTAATAATCTCAACAGATCATATGATTATGTGAATGGTTACCTCAACGTCTACAACGAAATTTGGGGGTCTCATCCGTGGAATTCCATTCTTCAGATTTGAAAAGATCATTGTCAGTAAATTTTCGTTAAATCCACATATCAAGATCATTGACTCATACCAATGGTGGTATCTCTCATTGTTATCGAGTAATATAATCTCTTTGTATTCTAGATTATATCCAAGATCCTCATACATGGTAAATCCCATTATCACAAAGATTTTTCTATTCCTTTATGATTTGTCTCACTTTTCATGTGAAACTATGGAAGAATCTATTTATCAAAAAAAATTGAAATTAATTTCCTATTTATCTCATCATATAACCAATGTTTTTTATTGTACCCTATAATATGTCATTATATCTTGAATTATCATTAGTATAAAAATATTACAGTACGTGGATATAAATTATTATCAATAATTACCTGAGTCACTCCATTAATACTAAAGAAAAAGTACATAGTATGGTTCCCAACCAACCATATATGACTAAAATAAGATGAAAAGATGAACCACCTAACACTAAATTCCATTTAAGAGATTGGATACACATAACAATGAACAATCATTAACCAACAATGATTCCCATAGTACTAGGGAATTAATTTATTTTTTCAAACCGCACACAATAGTTCATCCTCAAATCCATGTGTCATCAAAGGATATGTACACAACCAAAAATAATATAGAAATGCTTCGTTAAAATAAAAAACATGCCTATCAAGTATTACACAACCGTGGACACTCACACCACATGAAACTATATCTAGAATCCTTACTAAATAATAACTCAAACCGTGTATTACAGTATGCATTTACTCATGGAATAAAACATAAAATTTAATTGGCATCAAGGGCCTTTTAGGTATGTGATGATCACTCCCATAATATCATTAATGGATTCCCCTACTCTACTTGTAATTACATGAAAAACCATTTTCGACACAATTCTAACTACCTTATAAGTATCATATTCATCATTTACTATGAATGGAAACACATCAAATTTCACAGTTTTAACACCCCAAAATATTTAATTCCTAGATAGAGCTAAAATGGTTTATTATGATACAATAAAAAAAGAGAATATTTAGTGGCCTATAAGAGTGAAATAACAAAATCATTCTTAGTTAAATACGTGAAACTCAATCTAAGTTACATTCTCACACAACATAAATTCATGTTTAAATTAAAAAATAAACGAGGTTATACATGTAATAACACTTGAACCATTATATAAAATCATCACAATCACTCAGGCTCTCATCATATAATTTCCATGTGAAAAAAACAAAGATCATAAAAATATCTTAATGCTCAAGTCACTCAACTCAATAGATTACTTCTGAACATAGAACATTATATATCATGACCCCTTCAGGTAATTGTGAATGTACATGTTTTACATTATGAAATTAAATTTTTACTCAACTAAAAATTACATTATGTATCATCTTATTAATTGAAAAGAACATGTTTTAACAATGTATGCAAAAAAGATAACAAAACTACATAATAATAACATATGTCTCTTTTATTATGTTATCCAAAAAACTACATTCATTCCAAAACATTATTACATACCTTGACTCTAATGATGAAGATGCCTTTTGAGTTTCCCATTATATAAAAGAAAATATCACATATTCATCAAGGAGACCAACCATGGCCATAGAATGATTATCCTACTAATATAGAGAATTTATATATTTCCCATGGCATTAAAAAAGAATAAAATCCACTTAAACACTAGAATAACTAGGATGTCATTTATCTACAAAGATTCCTAATCAGGGAAAACCCCACCTCAATCTATATCATTTTAAATTATTTATTCCCATAGGGCACCACCATAACTAGTAAAACTCATATTTTTTATCATAATGATTTAATTAAGAAATATTATTAATGTATGAATGTTCAATAGGATCACTATCTATGATATACGTCAAACAGATCCTTGGAAAAATCTCACTCGTACATATGAGAACCTTTCACATTATTTTCCGAATAATTAATCATGGGATAACTATCACATTCAATTTAATGAGGGTAACTGTTATAAATCAAATTCAATAGTTTAATTTATATATTTTAAAAATGATCATGTATTTTATGTTTAAATAGATCATAAATAAAGGGAATCTTGTTCCAGATATAATAGAAAATTATAATTAGTAATTTATTAATCTATCTCTAAAATGAAATATATGTATCTAATGTCAAATTCCACTAAAAAATTATTTCTCATTGTCATATATTGTCAAAATTTAGGGAATTTATGTTATAAATTCCTTTTATACATTTCAATTATCCATAAATTATCATATCCTTTCTTTGATTAATAACTTGTAAAATAAAAGCATAGATGAAATCACTCTTTACCTTTTAGTTGGAATTATAATTTACATATGGCTCATAATTACAATGGATAAATGTAGTATAAGGTAAATGTAATTTTAATATATTTGATTCAAAATAATATCACCAAATATTTATATGTAACCCGTATAAGTGGGTGAGGAAATATTATATTACCATCTCATTTTATCGAGATATACAATTGATTGGGTTAAGTGATAAGGAATGTCCAAATAAAGGATTCATATGATGGTCCCATCACTCTATTATAGGACCATATAAATTCCACATAGAAATTATAAAACATTATTATTTGAAACACCATTATTTAGTTTGTCATTATATAATACAATGACAATTCACACATATAAGAGGAAAAAATAATATAAATTTTATGTAACATGCAACATTATTCTGAAGAAGAAGGGAACCATCCTTTATAAATATATGTATATTGTGTCCCAATAACAGTCATTACCATACCGAAATTATAAATGTATTTTCTATTGTAAGATACTACTGTAATTCATGTAGTTGAAATAATGATTTTATCATCAAAATAATAATAATACAAGTTAATTTATGATGTTTTAATTATATGGACCACCATTCACCAATTTATAAAGGCACATAATCATTATAAATCAGACAATTTTTTCATATTTTATTATAAGTGATATTGTTTCATCTCATGATACCGATTTTCCAGGCCGCAAAAATGTTGTGATATGTTAGCTAAGGTGCCTCAATTAATATACATGAAAAAATACCATTTTTTTTGATGTAGACACGCTAATAAAAAAATAGACATCATAATTATAACCATATATTCTATGAAATAGAAGATAGGCATACATAAACATAAACATGAAACAACATAAGTGTGGAATATAGTAAAAATATGTTAAATAATTACATAAAATTGGAATACTAACAAGCATGATTCTAAAACATACAATAAACATTCTATATGTATTAGGATTTCAAACAAATCATCCTACATGGCATTAAATATGCATGAAATTTGAATATCCACATACATGTATTGATTCATGCAATAAGACATCCTTTCATTACCAGGAAAATGGTGAAATTGAATATATCTCATAAATAAATAAGCAATAGAAACTACAGTAATTACTAAATGTAAAATCATAATTAAAAATATTTAATACAATGAACTGATCTGGTTTTCCCTGAAACCCGTTACCCATCTTGTTCTGTTACATATCCTATGGGCATTCTCGTTCCCCATGGGATGGTGATAAGTGCTCATACATAAAATGAGAGAACATTAGGAATGAATTTCAACATCTTGAAAACCCACATTAAATATATGTAGTATTAAAAGGGAGTATTGGAAGATGAACATGATATATATTAATACCATTACTATAATATAATGGAATAATCAGAAAAAAAATAAAGTATATAAAATATATTATTGATAAGTCCAACTGAAAAAATAGAAAAATAGCTACTCCAAATGATTCCATTGACAAACACCCACCACCTCACCATAATCTACCAACCGTTTTGACAATAATCTATCTTCCTCACTACAACACCTTACTATTTCGTACAACGGATGAAAAATAATGGTCAATGCCCTACTATAAAGGTGTGAAATTTGTGACCTAGCATACTCTATAGGATCCCAACTAGGGTTTCAATAACAAGAATCTATATAATAATTCATGTAATCTCATTTAATGTAAAAAATTGAATGATAAGCAGTAAGGAAGTTTTATGGAAAACATGCTAAACATCTCCCTTTTCAATAGTTCGAAAAAATGTGATATTAATTTTAAATCACATTTCCCATATTATTATCCACAAGTATAAACATGAGTATAAAATATAACTCAAAAAACCAAGAAATGAAATACATAAGAACATGATTCACAACAGAAAAAAATAATAATAATGGTATAGACAATAGACTAGTTGTTCACAGTAATCATTTTCAAAAAATAGTTCCTAAAACAATGTTCCTAGTATGTATAGGAATACTCCATTAGTAAACCTCCAATAAATTTCAATATTCGTCCCCTAGAATAACGACTATTGAAATTAGAAGAAATACCCATGACAACCCTCATTGATAATCAAATTACATTGTATGATGAATCCAAGATAAACCATCCACTATTGTACCAAACATAATTAATTTTATATCTTTCACAAATCATTTAAATTCATTAAAAAACATTAAAAAAATAAGTAAAAAATTCTAGTTTTTTTCTTTGAAAATACCACATTTCTCTCCATTTATCAATTACCAGGGAAATATTATTCTCTATTAAATCCCTATTCAACACATGAAATACAATCAAAAAAATTTCCTCATGAATATGTTTTAAATAGACAATATTTCTATTATCACATGCTAGAGACAGAACCACCTTCCTCAAAACTCATGTCGCAAAATCCCATAATTGAGTCCAAAATCAAAGAAATCCAATAACATCAATGAGGAAACTAGAGTAAAATACACATCATTATTGATTCAATTTATAAGATAAGGGGTCAGATGAAGAGTTGAAACCTACATTTCTCAAGTATGAACATCTGATGCCACAAAACCAATGAAGACAAAGGCATCAAGAATGATATCACACAATAGATCTAGGAGAAATTGTAAACAAAACACCATGTTAAGCCAATGGATCCAAAGACACCATCCAACAGTGAATCCATGTTCAGAAGAAATGAGGAAGTAGACATGTCACTTACTAGGAGAGATTCACTGCAGTTGCAGCATAGATCAACTGCGAACAGGTCGATCTAGGAGGAGTGGTTTCTCCAAAAATCACATAGTAGGAGCCTCTGTTTGAGATCCAAGAGGTCCAGTGAAGGATCCATGATAATACATTCTCTCTACCAATTTAAAATCATGATCCATAATATTTCATGATGTATAATATAGTTACATGATGTGAAATTCACGGTATACAGATACAAAATATAAATCAAGAACCTCAAATTAAAAACTCATTATTTAAAACATTCATCATGTGAATCCATCATTCAAGAAATTTTATATTTCAATGCATTAATACTCATTCATGAAATCTATCCTATAAAAATTACACAACATGTTGCCAAATTATATAGAATGAAATCATTATGCACCATGTAGAAAATGCTAGTGAAATTTTATGGACCAATAAAAATCTATATGTTCACCATTATTTGTATCCTATCAATATCAAAAGAGGGGAAGACCTTGATTAGTTTAAGGGATTACCTGATTAAATTTTAATTTGATGTTACAAACTCTACACCATAATTAATTTGCATCCCTCAGATGTCTAATAGAATTTGTTGTAAGAACCCTAGTTTTAATCTTGTTAGATATTGAAAATTTTTTAATGTTATTCGAGAGCATGGAATTCAGACGGTGTCTGATTGTGAGCCCCGGTGCGGTCAAAAGAAAATTTTAAGTGCGTTCAAATTGGATACTCCAAATAAATATAATAACTTCTAAACAGTTTCTTGGATGGGAAAACTGAGAGCACCGTTGAGTTTGGACTGTGTCATTTAACCTAGGAAGGGTGTAACTTTCACGGGTGAGACCCTTCTGTGGAAAACTCCACCAGGGGCGTTTTCGCAATTTAGAGGCCTTGAGCGCGAACTTTAAAACTTCTGAATGGAGGCTCAAAAAAATTATGATAACACCATTGCGCAAGATTCATGGGTTTTACCCTATATGGGTCTTATCCCCGACCCCGCCGAATGTTCTGGTATGGAGCCTACATGTGGGCATTTTACTGTTTCTCTATTTAAACACTTCCCCCACCCCACCACCTCTTTCCTCCTTGTCTCTACCTATAATATCCCTCCCAACAAGCATCATGATCCTCACTAAACCTCTCTAAGACGTGGTGGCTCCAGTGGATCACCGACGATGCTACGGGCTACTCCCTGTGAGGTAGGCTCATGTTTTTCTTTTCATTTTTAATTTCTGCAACCTCATCAAATGAATATTCTTAGTTTAGAAATGTTTTTTTCTTGTTTATTGAGTCCAATGATTGTAAAGGACATGATCCAAACTTTTTAAATCTCGTTAGGATCAAATATCAGAGTCTCGGGGTGCCTAGGGTGGCCCAAGGATGTTTTCTGGCCAAACCTTGGGTTTTCCGGTGGTTTGAGGGCTGTCTGGCGGTCGGCGTTGCGGTTCGGAAGTTCCCAGGTAGTGGCGTGGTAGACCCAGGCAGTGTTGGTGGTCCTACATGATGGCGTGGCATGTCTTGATAGTCTGCGCATGCGGTCCTGGACGGGGCTCGTCACGGGGCGCTCCTCGGCGGTCGGTGGTCCAGGCGAAGACTGGGTTCGTCGCGACCCCAGATGGAGACTGAGACCGTGTATCACAGGTATTGTGGGAGAAAGGTAATAATGGCTTGTGCCGGTCCTGGGTGATGCAGCGCGGCCCGCGTGGTGGACCACGAGCCTCGGTGGTCCGGGCAGTCCGGGCATTAGAGCCTCGGACCCCCGGTCTGCAGGGGGTGGACCTGACGAACCGGTCCGGCCGACCCCATTACCTTCCATTGGCATTTAAACGCCTCTAATTGGCAATTAGAATGTTGGATTCACATGTCGTCTATGGGAGCATGATCCTCGGATTGAGCGGGAAATTTTGAGATAGTCTCAGGGATTTTTAATTCCTTTAAAGGGAGCTTGGTGGTGCGCCACACTCGTTAAGTACCTCGCCAAGATTTTCATTTGGATGGAATGAACAAATATGGAGTCCGTATAAGGTGTCATCAGCGGTGTTGTGACCCGGGCTTCGAGACAAATTTTTCCAAGGTAGTTGCTGTCATTGACGCCGGAGATGAGGCATGGGCCCCACGTGCCTTCTCTTATGTTCTGAGCAGCGTTTTGCCACTTTTTCATCAGACGTCCATTCGTGGAAAATAAGAAGTCATTTTCGCATGTTTTTCTGAGAGAAACGTGATGGTGCAGTTTTCACGAAGTCTTTTGGGATTGATGTGTGGGTCCCATGACACGTCATATGTGTATAAAGTAGTGTTGAATAATTTTTTCATCGGGGGTCCTTTTACAGCAAATAAGTAGTCTATCTCGCATGTTTTTCTGCAAGGATTACAATGGGGTAATCTGTTTGGGCGTGCAGAGATTCAATCTAGATATCATTTATTGTGGAAACATTAAATGGCATTGGTCGTAGTATTATTTGACTCACTACTTCCCAACACACGAACACGATGTTAACGACACCCAGAGACGGTTCAGGCAGTGCAGACTTATGAGACTAGTTCAGGGTTTACCATCCAGTGGGGCTGGGCAGTGGGTTACCCAACAACATATCATGGATTACCCTATAACGAGGCTGGGCAGTGGGTTACCCATTTACATTAGGTTTTACTCTCTAGTGGGGATTGGCAGTGGGGTACCAGATGACCTCTTAGGGTTTACCCTCCAGTAGGGCAGGGTAGTGGGTCACCCGATGAACTTTTAGGACTTATCCTCCAGTAGGGTTGGGCAGTGGGTTACCCGATGACTTATGTCAGACTCATCCCTTCCTATGAGGCTAGTCAGTAAATTTTCATCATGGTTAACAGAGCGGGACCCTTCGTTTCACGATTTAGCGATGACTCACCTTTGATGTGAGGTACTATTTTGCATCATTGATGGATATCCTTATACATGTTGGCATCTTTTCCTAGGCTGATTTTAGAGATCAAGATCCCCTTACACACTCGTTCGAGTTTCTTATTGACTATATATATATACCCTAGTATTGTTCCCACTCATTGGGTTCAGTTAATATCTCTATAGTTGGGTCGAAAACACATGGGGTATGCCATGTTAATTTTGTGTTTAGCCTCTCTTTGTCAGATGAGCCTACATAATTTCTCTTGTTGAGATGATATACACATTATTTACATTACTCTTTCACTTTTCTCTGTTTGTTCAACTAATCACAATTTTAGTATCTCCCTTGTTACTCCATAGAGATTTCTAGGTATCCTGCAGAGTATCTTTAAACTCACCCCGGCTTCGGCATTTCCCAAACTTGGTGTGCCCTTATAGACGACAGACAGGTTGATCGTGACTACAGAGAAGCGTAGAGGAAACAAGATCCTGGGTTGCATTACGTTTTCATAGTAAGACATTTGGGTGTGAGAATAATAAGCCATTTACTTTTGTTTTCCTGTCATTGGGTTGTGGCACCTTTCATGTTGGGTGAGTGTTTTTCAATTTTTCTGTTCAGTATCTTGTCAGTAATTTTCAGCACTTTACTTTTCTCTATTGAAATGTCGATGCATGATTTTGGTTGGGTTATGGTTATTTTTCCTTCCATTTTCATTTTACTCTGCACTTCTACATTGAGTGGTTTGTGTGTGTGTGTGTTTACATGTTCGTAGGCAAAGACCTCCACGAGATTGTTACACCTTTGGCATTTATCACCATCCCCTGTCCTGTGGAGGTGGGCTTGGGGTAGTTGTGGCTCAATACCTGTAGGTTCGGGACGTGACCAAGTGGTATCATAGGTGGTTCATTCCTTAGGGAATTTTTCAGAATTCCCTAAAACATATTTTTTTGTGATTTAGAGGAATAGTGTTGACGTGTCTCGACAGTGGCTCTCGGGCTAGGGAGTCCAGTGATGGTATGGGTTGTCGACGAATACATTCACTAGGACCCTGATAACCTACTTGTCAACTCGGAATGTTGATACATTTGTTTCAGGGAAATTTGGAACATGCATCCGGTAGGATTGAGTATTTTGATTGTCCTTGTTGAGTCATCTTCCCTTTCTGATTACTGTTATATATATATATTCTCATCTGATAATGATAATCCTTGATAATTCTCAGGTTTTCCCCATTACAGAAGCCAGCCAGGTTACCCTCTCTAGTTCGTAACGATGACCTAGAGAGCGACAAGGCATCAGTTCAGGGACCCTCACTTGATTCCCATCAACCCAGTGCTTCAGTAGTAGCCCCTCCACCTCGAGAGCAGCAGTAAGTACTGGAATCACAGGTCGAGGATGAGCACAAGCTAAGTGAACTTCGAGACGTCCTACATCAGTGACCGCAGATGTTCAGCGGGGACCCTGATCCATAAGTAGTGGAGGACTGGCTAGAATCCATGGACCAAATTTTCAGGCTAGTACGGACACCATCGGAAAAGATGGTAGCCCTAGCTGCCAGCATTTTCATCGGGACGTTCGAGCGTTTGTGGGGGTTGGTTACGTAGATCCACGAAGAGTTTTATCTCAAGTGGGAAAACATCGAACAGCTCTTCTGAGAGGAGTACTCCCCCTCTTCTTTATTCTCCATTAAGATTCAGGAGCTTCTAGTGCTGAATCAGGGTGGGATGATCATGGTGCAGTACATGGCCCGATTTAATGATCTTACAATCTTCTCATAGGATATGGTCCGCGATAGTTACTTCTGGGCGCAGAATTTTGTGCAGGGTCTTCGCATGGAGATCCGTGCTAGTGTAGTATCCCTGCGCATCTTTACATATTGTGGGGTGCAAGAGCGGGCGATCGGGATGGAAAGCTTCTTGGCTGAGGGACTCCAGCTGATAGGGCCTAGCAGTGGCCTCTTCAGAGGATATTCTTCTGTGACAGGCAGACAGAAGAGAGCAGAGCCTCGGTCAAGGAGGCCCTTCCGTGAGTAGACACAATGGTAGTGTCATACACCGCAGTGGCGCCCTGTAGCATTCGGGTTGTTAGGAGAGAGCTGGTGATATTTCTGTGATGGACTTGGTCACCTAGCACAGTCTTGCCCGACCAGGCGTATCCAGTAGCAGTGGAAGGCAGTGGGTGAAGCGCAGCAGTAGAGGAAGCGTCGTGACCAGGGATCCCTTAGGCAAGGACATGGTGGTCCTCAGGGTGGCAGCGCAGGCAGAGAGGTAAGACCTAGAGGTTTGGGATTTTGTTTTAGGTCCTTCCACCACTACCATAGGACGACCCACGTTAGGCTCATGGAGGTGGCGGTAGGGGCCGCGGTCAGCTTCCGGTTAAGGGTGTTCGTGACACCCCAGCACAGGAGTTGGTCTGAGGTACACTTTGTGTTTACTCTATGATTTCTTTTGTACTAGTATACATAGGCTCCAGACACTCCATTATATAGCTGCTTTTGGTATGGGAGTTGGAGATTTTATTAGAGGCACTAGCACTAGCACTTAGCCTCATGGTTCTTACGGGAACTGCCTCGTTGTTGAACATTATCTACAGACTGTGTGAACTGCCGTTCAGAGGAGAGGGTTTCACGTGGGACATACTCTTCATCGCGATGGAATCTTATGATGTCATCTTGGGAATGGAATAGATTTCTATGGTTCACGCCCAGATTTACAATCAGCTTAAGAAATTTAGATGCATCCATTCTATTGAGATGAGTTTCACAATCCTTGGTGAATGAGACCTCGTGGAAGATCAGATGGGTAATTTGAGTAGGAGACCACAACCTTTATCAAACCCATTGGTGATCATGGCTCTCGGAGCATCAGACGCTACAGGCACCTGGATCCCAACCGTTTTAGAGGACTACATGGACGTCATTCTCTAGAATGTCTCGGGACTTCATCTAAAGCGAGATGTAGATTTCTTCATTGGATTGTAGCCAAGAACTGCCTCGATATCATGTGAAAAATATCATATGCCACCCACAGAGCTTAGGGAGCTACGAAATCAGATGGAGGACCTTTGTGAGAAGGGATTCATCAGGCCTTGTGTGTCCCCCTAGGAAGCATCGATTTTCTTTTTGAAAAAGGCAGATGGGAGTTTGTGACATTGTGAGGAAAATCGTCACCGGAATGAGGCCACAATAAAGATCAACTACCCTTTTCCAAGGATCGACGAACTCTTCGACCAGCTGAGAGGTGCGATGTGGTTCTCCAAAATTGTTTTTTGATCCGGCTACCACCAGTTGCATGTTTGTGAAGCTGACATCCAGAAGTTAGCTTTCTGTTCTTGTTATGGGAGTTATGAGTTTCTGGCGTGCCCTTCAGCATGACGAATCCCCCTCCATTTTCGTGACATTGATGAACTAGATCTTCCATCTGTACTTGGACCGATATGTTGTTGTCATTATTGACGACATACTCATATACTCTATGACAGAGGAGGAGTACGCGGAGCATTTAAGGTTGTTCCTAGACTTACTCCGAGATCACCACCTATATGGAAATCTCTTGATGTATCTATTCTGGATTCATGAGGTTCACTTTCGGGGGCATGTCATTAAATTTTAGGTATTGGAAGTTGATCCTAAAAATATAGAGGCAATTATTTCTTTGGATCCACCCAAGAATTCGTCAGAAGTTCGGAGCTTCCTTAGTTTTACTAGGTACTACAAGAGGATCATGGATGATTTCTCCCGGAGTGTTTCCCCTTTGACTGCATTGACGTAGAAGGGACGAACGTTCACCTGGAATGATCAGTTCCAAAAGGACTTTGAGGAGTTGAGATAGAGGATGAATAGTGCTCCATTATTGAGGCTTCTATAGGAGGGCATTGAGTTCATGGTACAATGAGATGATTTAGGAGCTTGTCTCGGGTGCATGCTAATGCCGAAGTGGGCAGTGATTTCATATGGGTCGAGGAATTTGAGGCCCCATGAGAAAAATTATGCGACTCAAAATTTGGAGCTGGAAATGGTGGTCTTTTCCTTGTGGTTATAGAGATACTACCTTCAGGGTGAGCATTTTGTGGTCTACTCAGACCACCAGAGCATCACGTACATCTTCATGCAGAGGGATCTGAATGTGAAGTAGAGGTACTGGCTAGAGCTTCTCCAGGAATATGATTTTGAGATAGTCTGCACTCATTGGAAGGGAAATGTAGTAGCAGATTACCTTAACAGGAAGTCCCATGCTCATGTAGTGCGGGAAGCATCAGAGCAGTTGGCTCCACTACGATGACCTTGGTTGATGAAGAGGGTACTACTTTTCTGCGATCGATGGTTTTGACTCCTCTCCTTGGCCGTGTGAGAGAATTGTAGCTAGGGGATGTCGACAATGAGGTACTATGTGATCAGATTTCCACTGGCAACACACTCGATGGGTATTCTGAAGCAGGGAATCACGATATACTATTCTAGGGGAGAGATGTAGTACCAGCGCAGATGTGGGAGGAGGTGATGAGTGAGTTCCAAAATTCTCCATTGGATGTAAATTCTGGGGTGTGTAAAATTTACAGAGATCTTCAGCAGCAGCTTTCGTGGTCTGGCATGATGTAGAGCATAACTAAGTTTGTTTCTCGGTGTCATACCTACCAGCAGGTAAAGTAAAAGCATCAGGTTCCGGCTGGGTTGTTGCATCCCCTTGATATCCCGGAGTGGAAGTGGGATGGAATATAAATGGGCTTCATCACATGGATTCCATGCACAGTGAAGGTAAATGATTCCATTTGGGTGATAGTGGACCATCTCACGAAGTCGGCGCACTTCCTTACCATCAGAGAGAAGAGCTCGGTTGAGAGTCTAGGGTAGTTGTACGTTCAGCAGATTGTTCGTCTTCATGGAGTATCATCGATGATCTTATCTGACTGTGACACATGTTTTACGTTGCGATTGTGGCAAGGCCTGCAGGAGGCATTCTTGACTCGGCTGTGGATGAGTACATATTTTCACCCCGATATGGACAGGAAGACCGAGAACACTATAATGGTGATGGAGGATATTCTCATGGTGTGTCTGTTAGGCTTTGGCCTAAGCTCGGAGGTTCACCTACCCTTGGTGGAGTTCTCGTATAACAATAGTCACCACTCTCTATCGGTGTGGCACCTTTTGAGGCCCATTTGGTGGACTATGCAGGTCACAGTTGTGTAGGATGGTGGTTGGGAAGACATCCCTCGTAATCCCATAGTTGATGTGGGTGATGACGGAGAAGGTGTAGGTCATTCATGAGAGGATGCAGACGGCTGAGAGCAGACAGATGTCCTACGCAGACAGTCGTCGCAGGCCTTTAGAGTTCGAGCAGTGGGACCATGTCTTTCTGAGGGTATCCCCGCGTCATAGAACACAAAGGATTTGCTGGGGTGGCATGTTATCCCCGAGGTTTATTGGGCCATTTTATATCATGCACATGGTTGGTGAGGCTGCATACCATCATGATCTACCCCCACAGCTGGAGAGGGTGTGTGACGTCTTCCACCTGTCGTAGCTGAGGAAATAGTGCACGAAACCACGCACATTATCGACTCGGGAAATCCGAACATTGAGGATGGAACCACCTTTTTCGGAGCACCTAATGGCGGCGATTGAGGACGGGCAGGAGTAGACACTGCGTGGATGGACCATTCCTTTGGTTCTTATATGGTGGAAAAACGGGAGGGTGCATGAGAGCAACTGGGATTGGGAGAGCCAGATGGGAGCTTAAAATCTCGAGCTGTTTTTGTAGTTTTGTTTTTCTTGGATGAGCAACATGAAGGATGCAATGATGTATGAACCCGGGTTTTGAGCCTGTAAGACTTTGAAATTTTTATAATGTCATTCTAGAGCAGGACGTTCAGACGGTGTGTGATTCTGAGCCCTGGTGTGGCCAGAATTAAATTTTATGTGTGTTCACACTGCATACGCCAAACAAACATAATAACTCATAAAAGATTGCTTTAATGGTAAATATGAGGGCACTGTTGAGTCCATAGCGTGTTGTTTACCCTAGAAGGGGTGTAACATTTGTGGGTGCGGCCCTTCTATGTCAAATGCCACCAGGGGAATTTTCGTAATTTAGCGCCCTCGGGCGCAAACATTACAACTTCTGAATAGAGGTTCATATTAAATTTAAAAAACCTCGGTTGCTCTCAAAAAGTTGGTTTTACCATAGAGTCACCTTAACCTTGACCCTGCCAAAAGTTCGAGTACGGAGCCTACTGGTGGGCGTAAAAGTGATTCTCTTTTTAAAAACATCTCCCACCTCTCCTCCTCCTTCCCACTTATCCTCCCTGGAGGATCCCTATAAAAAAACATCAAGATATTCTCCAAACCTCTCCAAGGTGAAGCAACTCTGGTGGATCGCTGGCGATGTGACGGGCTACGCCCTACGAGGTAGGCTTGTGTTTTTCTATTCGTTTTTAATTTCTGCAACCTCGTCAAATAAAAATTTGTAGTGTCTAAATTCTATTTTAATATAGAGAGAGGCCCATGGATGAGTAGGATTCGATCCGTGATTTCTATAGCTCTTTTTGGATTGAAAATCCATGTCCCGGGGTGCCCGAGGAGGCCCTGAGATGGTTTCGGCCAAACCTTGGGTTTTCCGGCTGTTCCAGGGCTGTCAGTCGGTGAGCGCTGCGGTCCGGTGGTTCCCAGGCGGTGGTGCGGTGGACCCAGGTGGTGGTGATGGTCCCAAGCAGTGATGCGGCCAGTCTGTGGTGATGCGGCGTGGCCCGTGCGAGAGACCATGGGCCATTGTGGACCGAGCGGTCCGGGCGGCCGATATGCGGACCGCCGATCTGCGGGGGGTGGACAGGTGGAACCGGTCCGGCCCACCCCTTTTTCATCCATAGGAGTTTAAACACCTCTAATTTGCAAACCGAATGTCATATTCGCTCATCTTCTACTGCAGCGTGATCCTCAGATTGATCAATTCATTTTCAGATGGTCTCGTTGATTTTTAATTCTCAAGATGGGTGCTCGGTGGCGTGACACGCTCATCAAGTACCTCGCCAGGATTCTTCTTTCGGATGGAAAAAACACATCCAATGTCTATTTAAGGCTATGTCAGTGGCTTTGTGACCCTGGAATTGAGTAGAAGTTCTCCTGGGTAGTTTCAGGCATTAAAGCCGGATTTGAGGAGTGGGCCCCATGGGCCGTCTTGTAAGTTGTGAGAAGGGTTTTGTGACTTTTTCAGCAGACATACATTCGGGGAGAATGAGTAGTATTTTTTCCATGTTTTTCCAGGATAATCACGATGGCGCAGTTCACCCGACATCATCCGAGACCGAGGTGTGGGTCCCATGAGACGTCGTATGGGAATAAAGTGGTGTTGAATAAATTTTTCTTCGAAATTCAATTTCCGATTAGTAAGTAGTTTATATCGCATGTTTTTTCGTGAGGATTACAATACTGAATTTTTTTGGGAATACGAAGCCTCATTCGAGACATCATTAAAGGTGTTAACATGAAAGGGGGTTGGTAGGAGGTTCCGTTGACTCACTACGTCCCAACGCACAGACGCGATGTTAGCGACACCCAGAGATGGTTCAGACAGTGTATAGTTATTGGACTAGTTCAGGGTTTACCCTCCAGTGGGGCTGAGTAGTGGATTACCCACCGGCGTATTAGGGTTTACCCTCCAGCGATTATAGGCATTGGGTTACCCGTTGACATTAGGTTCTACCCTCCAGCTGGGCTGGGATGTTGGTTACCCGATGACCTTTTAGGGTTTACCTGGCAGCAGTGTTGTGCAGTGGGTCACTCGACAACCTTTTAGTGTTTAGCCCCCAACAGGGCTGGGCAGTGGGTCAACTGATGACCTTTTGGGTTTTACCCTCTAGCAGGGTTGGGTAGTGGGTTAACCGATTACATCCTTTAGACTCAACCCTTCCTATAAGTCTTGTTAGTGAATTTTCAATGTGTTTACCAGAGTGAGATCCTTGGATTCCTGATTTAGTGATGAGACAGCTTTGATGTATGGGATTGTTGGGCCTCAGTGATGGATATCCTTAGAACTGTTGGCAACTTGTATGGGGATGAACTTGGAGATCGAGATCTCCTAACACAGTCATTCAGATTTCTAGTTCAGAATATATATACACACACACACACACACACACACACACAACATTCGTTCCCAAACCTTGGGTTCAATTACTATCCTTATTGGAGGGGCAATGACACACCGGTTATGCCACATGCTTTCCGTGTCTAGCTAATCTTTGTAGGACAAGCCCACTTCATTTCTCATTTTTGGTTGAGATGCACTTTATTTACTATTCTCTTTCACTATTCTCGGTTCTGTCTACTACTCACCATTTTATTACCTCCTTTGTTTCTCCCTCGAGCTTTTGGGGTATCCTATTGAGTACCTTTTATACTCACCACTGCTTGAGATTTTCCCACACATGGTGTTCCCTTGCAGATGACAGATATTTCGATCGAGACTATGGAGGATTGTAGAGGACACAGGAGCTTGGGATACGTTCAGTGGTGGTAGTAGGACATTCATGTTTTAGGCTCATCAGCTGTTTGATTTTGTTTACATGTTTCCTGGTTGTGGAACCTTTTCGGTTTGGCACGTGTTTTTCCATTTTTCTTCTCGGTATCTTGTCTGTAATTTTCAGTACATTAATTTTCTCTATTTAGAAGTTGATGCCTGACTGTGGTTGGGTTATGGTTATTTTTCCTTAGGTATTCTTTTGACTCTACACTTCTGCATCGAGTGGGATGTGTGTGTGTACAGGTACTTAGGCAAAGGCCTCCCTAATATTTTTATGCATTCGACGCCTATCACCAGCCCGTGCTTGGTAGAGTTGATGCTCGAGACTGGTAGGTTCGAGATGTGACATATGTAATCCCAGCAATGTGATGAGGCCACTACTCCCCCATCAATGATTCATTTTCCAAAGTATCAAGATAATAAAATCCTTATTTCTATAGAAATATAACAAAAAAACAATATACCAGGAAATTTAATCACTTTATAGTCAATGATATCAACATGTTTCTCTAGAATAGAAGCATCTGGCTCTAACTCATTTTTTTCCCAACTCATACAATGAGCGGGGTCAGGGTAATATTTACTAAGATGATATATATTGAAAACATCATGAATAACTAACAATTGAACATTAAATTATAACAATTAAGAACTTTTTCCAAGATACGTTGTGATCTCAAATGGTCCAACATATCATACATTCCATCATTCCATGATATGCAAGTAGACGATGACCGAAAAAGGATTAACATTCCAGAAAACCCAGTCACCTATGGAAAAATACAAAGGGTGACACTTCCAATAATCATATGATTTTTGTGGACTCTACGATGTATCCAAAAATTTATGTACATCATGAATATTCAAGGTTGTTTCCGGAATAAAACATGGTCCAACTAGAGATACATCGACCTCCTCATCCAACTAAGGGGTGATCTACATGGGCGACAATTCAATGCCTCAAAGAGGGACATTCTTTCCCAAGACTGATAACGTTTATTGTAAAAACCACAACCTGTACAAGATGGATACCCAATGATTCTTCGAAATCCAAGACATAGGTGTGGATCATATCTTCTAGGATATGAATTAATCCCTATGTTTGACCGTCTTTCTGTTTATGATAATATGTGACCAACATGACCAATGATCACATTTATTCATGAAGAGACCACTAGAACCAAGAGGTAAACATATAATCCATATATGAATCAATGGAATAAGGTCTCCCATGTAATCTCATAATATCCTGCAGATATAGCATACCCAAATCAGTAACATTCTTGTTATATTTGATCGAAATGAAATGAGAAGACTTACTCAACTGATAAACGACCTCCTGGATAGCAATCTTCCCTCTAGGAGTCTATGGTAATCCAAAAAAATAAAACCATGTATATTTCAGCCCCTTTTCATATCAGCACTATAAGAGGTTGAATAAAACTATAAGGATTCAATTGATCAACCTTTATCTATTTGCCTGTGTAACACTGAGAAACAAACTCCGAAATGCCACAATTTATACCCAACTGCAGTAATCACTACCTCATGTCATAATATATCATCACAGTGCCTAAATGAACCTCCCATGAATATCGTTAACAATAAAACATGAATAAACTCCTCCTTGAGGAATGGATGACAATACATTGTTCCAAATGTGATCATACCATCTGAAAATATATTCCAACCCAAAATGGTCTCCCCATCATAAATTCTTTCTTGAACATTACTAAACATATCATTCTACTGCTGACTCTGCAAAATGGTCCCCATGTATGATCATGATATCTGATCACTAGTCATAACCATACCTAATACATCCTCTTGATAATACATATGACACATAGTGTAAATCCCAATAAAGATCCATTCTTCCTTCGATTTGGAAACTAAATGTTATTGTACATTCTTGATAAGAGTATCTGAAACAATGATCCCCTTCCCTTGGGTGCAGTGATATTGAAGTCAAATATTTTAATGTATTCTAACCAACATATTTATCTAATATTCATGTCATTATGAGAAAAGATATAAATCAGGCTGTTATGATCATAGAAGAGCCTGAAATTCTACACAATGAGACAGTTCACCAATATTTAAGTGCATGCATGTCTAAAAAAATCTCTAAATCATCAGTGTGGAAATTATTTTCATGTGGTCAATGTTTATGAGATATTTTATCTACCATATGCTATTCCATCATATATACACATACCAAACCTACATTAGAAGAATTTAAAATAACCATATATCCCTTATTGGGGTTATGCAAGATCAAAAGATGATACAATGAAAGAAGAGTTTTATATTCATTAAAAGTAATATGAAACTACACAACCCATGTGAATTTCCGAAATTTCCTTGTAAGAGATGTCAATGGTGACTTCTACATAGAGAAATCCTTGACAACCCATCAGTAGTATCCAACAAGACCGAGGAAGCTTTGTATATCAATGTTATTTTTTCTTTCCATTAATGAAAAAACCTTTACCTTTTCAGGATCAACTAATAATTCATTCTCATAAATTTTTTTCCTTTAGAACATCACATCCTGAATCCAGTGACTAAACTTTTTTATTTAATCCACATAAATGGTGACTACCCGTAATTTCTAGAACCAAACACATAAGATTCTCTTCCCCACCCTTGTATTTCATATAAACAGTAATATTATCAATGAACACTACCATAAAAGTCTCATAATGTTGATTTAATATTCAATTCATGATATTTATAAAAACTAATGGATTTTTAGTTAGACCAAATGGGATCTCAAGATATTAATAATGAACATACCAACTACAAAATGACATCATCAATATTTCAGACTCTTGAACTCTAAGTTAATGATAACACGATCGATGATCGTTATTTGAAACACAAATTCCCCTATTAGACTGATGAGATAGATCATACACATGGGATAAGGTATATTTGTTCTCAATATTTACTCATTTCATCTTCTTTTAGTTTACACATAAACTGTGTGAAAAATCTTATTTCATGGAAATGACAATAGGGTCTTCCTAAGGTGAAATTCTTGGGTGAATGAACCCTTTTTTTAAAGACCATCTAATAGAATCATGAGATCTTTTAGCTCTATTGGTTACATAATTTAAGATGGAATTTTTATTAACTGCACACCTGGAACAATATCAATTGTAAAATCTACCTTTATCACTATTAAAAGACCAGAGAAACCATCTAGGAAAACACAAATAATGACACATGATCCCCTTATCTTTTCGCTAAAAAAGGTGTTTCTAAATTAATTTTAATTGAAATATTTTTTGTTGGATGTTTAAGAACATAAATGACATGTAGAATGAAATGAGTTGAAGGCACTAATATCAAATACGTAATTTTCTTCTGATGAAGCAATAAGGATAGTACCTCCCAGTTTTTCTGGACCTACATCAAATTCCTCTGGACAGTCATCTACTACATGAAAATGCATCAATCCTAAGTCATGTGGCTAGAGACCTGTAGAATTTGATGATTCATACTAAGACACAATGGACTTTGGATATGATGTACTATGGCCACAATAAAGAGTAATTAAAACATGATAAAATCATTGTATATGACCAACATGACCACAACCGTCACACCTTTTTGTGGGAATAAGACAATAACATCTAGTGTGTTTTCTCTTCCTACATAGATTTCATTTTTGGGGAACATTACCCATTATAACATATGGTGAAGAGGAGGCTCACTCATAAGACCCACTTCCACTATAGCTGATATAATCCTACCACTTCCACTTCTTCCCATGTATTCAATTGAAGCTTCCACTAGGTTGAAAAGAATAGGTTGAAAAAAAACCACACATGCCAGTTTAATTTTTAACATCATATCCATATGTACCATCTGCACATAGGTTGAATGATTTAGTATAAACAATTGTGATATGATATACGGTAAAAAAACCTACATGTACTTTTCATCCTTCATCTGGTCATTATTCACTACGTCTGATGAAAAACATAAAATCTCACCAAACACGTGGTTTGTGTTGTTATCGAACACTCTCTCTATGGTAAAAATAGAAAATCTGGAGACTTATCATGCATCATTGACTCTATAAATAACTGATGAATGAATCGGGGTTTGAAACCCTTCCAATCGTTGTCTACGTGCCTATCTTCCTGGACCATAGAATCACAGCATCCCTTGTTTGACCCCTCATGTTTGAAAGATTTTTTCAGCTATCTCCAAAAATTCAAATATTTGATTGATCTAGACTAGC
The DNA here is from genome assembly GCA_963277665.1 of Viscum album. NCBI lineage: Eukaryota > Viridiplantae > Streptophyta > Magnoliopsida > Santalales > Viscaceae > Viscum > Viscum album. The sequence goes on along the minus strand of OY728164.1, from coordinate 651,392,900 downwards.
TAGTCCTATGCCTATTGATTCTCAGTTATTCATTGAATGTATTGTGGTATCTCATGTTGGTACTTCTATGATCAATTTCTCTCTCCTTCATCTCCTTGTTGTACATCGACAATAGTTTTCTGAACTTGTGGTACATCTTGGTCAACCACACATATAGACCTTATGGACGTATCTATGAGATAAAGATATATAGGTCGGTTCCCATGATGAGCATCAACTAAAAATTCCTGAGTAACTCGTGGAAGACATCTAGAGGAACACATATTCACACTGAAACACAAAAATGATTTGATAGATGAAAAAATATCAGCATAAACTAGAAAACACATAACGTAAAACTGATATTAAAAAAACAATTTTTGAGACAAAAATCCAAACCTCACATAGAATCATGTGTCTCGTTAAGGTAGGATTTGTCCATGAACATATCAAAACATACCTCTCATGTTCCAAAAATCAATTCTACACACTAACAGATGTACCAAGACATGGACTCTTGAGTACAAACCTCCTCTAATAACAAAAAATAATGACCCAACCCAGGTTTCCACAAACCTGAAACCTGACCAATTTTGTTACAAACCAAAAGGGTGTTCTCGTTCCCTATGAGTTGGTGGAATGTCATAGGCATAGAATGTCCTAATAGAGTAAAAAAATTTCCCATCATGAACAACCACATGGAATATATGTATTAAAAAAGAGGAAAATGAGAATAAACAATAATTTTTTTATATAAAATCAATAAAACAATGTAATTCCAAAAAAATAGATAAGAAATATAAAATTCATGTTCAACCGGAAAGGAACCATGCCAAACAACTGCTCCAAATAGAGGCATGCATGAACTCCAGACATCTCACCCCCAGGTATACAAACAGCTGACAAAAACATCACCGTATCAATATGGCGCATTTCTATTCCATTCATTTAAAAACAAAAAAAATGCATATGCCCCACAGAAGAGATGCACCAGATATGAGATAAAAGACTCTATAATATCCCACCTAGGTGTTCCATAACTTTACTCTACATAACAATTCATTCATATACATCTTAAGAAAAAAAATGTCATGATAATCTATTATGTAGTTGTGGAAAACATAGAAATCATTTCCCTTCTTCCATAGTTATATTGATAATTATGTCATAATTTTAAAGTCACATTTTCCATATCATTTTTTACAAGAATAAACATTAATATCAAAGCTATCTCATAAATACAAGAAAAGAAATATAGAATAATAGATATCACAACATTAAGGAAACATACTAGACCAGGCCACATACTACTCATACCATAATAATCATGTTCAAAAACCAATTCCCAGAACAAGAGTCCTAATAAAAAGATGAATAACTTTTATTAAACCCAAAAACATTGTAAATATCAATCCCATATAACAACAGGCCTATAAAATAGAGTAAATCCACAAGACAAACATCCTTGATAATTTCAAAATGATGTATTATGTCCCTAATATACACCTTCCACTTATATACACATGGAAACCCATGTACTCTTTATCACAATTCATTTAAATTATTTGTAATCCATTTCCAAAAAAATTCAAAAATTTCATTTCAATGATTTGAAATTACCCATTTTCACTTCATTTATAAATATCCAGGGAAAAAAGTTCATTAAAATCCTTTTCAACACACAGAAAAAAATAATTACAATTTCAATATGAATATGATTTTAATACTAAAAATAATGATCTATTTTCATAGGCTTGATACAGATCGACCTAACTCAATACATGGGTCACACATGCCCATAACGCTATAGAAAATCATCAAAACCCCAAAATTGAAATAATGGACCTAGAATAAAATCCACCTCAAGAATAATTCAATTTAGAATACAAGGATTCAGCGATAGAGAGGAATAATGCACACCTAAAATATTATCACTTGTTGCACCATGATCAAAAATGAAAACAACATCTGGATTGAGATCGCAGAATGGAACTGGAAGAAACCAAGAAGACACCGCCAACATAAACCAATATATTTAAAGGCAGCACTAAAAAATTATACAATTATCAATAAAAACAAATAAGTGGAATGGTCACAGACATAGAGATATGAATTTTAGATGCAATAGACATCCAAATATGATCATATCGATCTAGGAGGATTACTGTCTCCAAAAATATCCTAGGAAGAGAATCAGTAAAATATACCAGAGGTCCGGATAAAGATACATGAGAAAATAGTAGCTCACCCACTTTGAAATCTTATATGTGGGTTGTTTTGTGATTTATAATATAGTTATATTCCATTAAATACATTATTACATATACGATGAAAAATCGTTCACCACATATTAAAAATTCATTATTTAAAACATTCATTATGTGAAACAACCATTCATGATGTGTAATATTTCACATCATGAATCACATCTCACATATTGGACCCTGCACTAATTACATGTTGTGTATCCCAGTTACATTGCATGAAATCATGTTACATCCTCTATAGATGTCCAGCTAAACATGAATTCCCAAAAAATATATAAGGTCACCGGTATAGGTATCCTCCAAATCTCAAAAGAGGTGTATCCAACAATGAGATTAGGGGTGTACCTGATAAAATGGTAATGAGATGTTATTATTAGATATATCATGATAAATATCCCTATCCCTTGGAACATGGTCTTATTATTGGGAATTGGTTGATCAATCTTATATAAGACTATTTTCAGAGTGCAGAACCATTCCATTTTCTTTGTATAAAAACTCATAAGAGATAGACAATGTAAACATTCACCTAATAAAACTTTCTAACCACCCAATATTATTCACTATAGGAATATTAGCTAGAATAGCCACCACATAGACTCTATGGTGCTTTTCTACGTGGAAGTATTTATACTAAACATGAGGTTCTAAAAATGGCGCCACGGAGATACGAAAACCTTCTAAATCAGTCAACACAACTAAAACATAATAATTAATTGGGTAATAGAATATAAAATGACCTACCATAAATAAATATTGACAAACATTCCAATTCCCATTATATAAATACATAGATTTCTATGTGAATCTACCTAGTACATGTAATAATAATTCAATAGTAAAACATGGAAGTAGATATATTTAAGATAACACATAACCAATATACGATGAAAATAACCAAATCACAAATTATATATCCATGATCATCTTATGGACCAACTTAGTCCTATGATCTTAAGCTCACATGTACATATATTACAGTAGACAATGAATCATTGATCAAGGACATGAAGTCATGGGGTATGTTAGGGAACCTAATGGAATCCCAAACGGGGTGTGAGATACACCCATTAAGACACATTCAACAATTTCTAGTTATATATATCTTTTGATGACAAAATACAATATTATGAATGTATAATAGTGACAATAATTAAATTAATATAACCACGTAGGGATCAAGTTCTTCAAAGACACATTCCAAAAATGACTACTTCATCATTGGACATGATGCCATTTTTAATGTGTCACCATATAAATGCGTATATTATATGAATGTAAATACGTATTTATATATTGCAATAAACCCGTAGTAATATATATATATATATAACTATATATATGATGTTCCTTCCATGACCCATGTTGTAACTCAGTATTGATACCAATATAATTTAAATATATTATTAAATTAATATTAAAAATAAATACCTACTAATTATCATATAAGGATCTTTAATCCCTAATGTCTTACGAAGACATGGTTAATAATACATAAAACAAAATGAAAACCGATAATAATTATTTTATATCCCATTGTGATATCCTAAATCCATTCAAAATACGATATCTAATTCGAATATCCAATGGAAATATTAAATAATGGGGCAATATAACAATCTTATTAATATAATGTACATGATAATTATGATAAAAATGTAATTCAGTGGTGTAAGGATGTAACTTAAATGAGAATGTAAACTAGTAATCAAGAATAAGAAAAATATAAAGAGAATGTTATCATAATTTTATGTAATCATGGGAATACGAAAATGATAGAAAACAAGAAATAAATATAAATTAAGGCTCACTACAAAGACAACATAACATGGTGAAAATTTTTCATGAATGGATTAAGTTCACTCTCTAATCCTATACATGACATCCCATGAGACTAAAAAGATACCCAATGCATTGGAGGTTTATATAATTATGTTCCAAACAATCACATTCATTTAATGTTTATTAATATTTTTAAAAAGGAAATAACTCATAATAAATAAACATAATAATTACCCATGTCATGAATTGGTTTTCATAATCACATATAATAACATAATAAAAATAGATTCCAAAAAGAATGAATTTTATTGATGATCATAATAAATGTGTTACCCAATCATGAAATGGAAAAATAAGATTTATATACATGTGAGAGACATATATTTTGAATTTATAAGATTTTCAAAACAAAAAATAGAGACTATTTTTTTTATAGAGAGATTTTTCATAACATGAATAAAATTGTGTGTAAGAATGATCCCTTACCATGAGACTAATTCATCACATGCATTCTTTATCCTTATAAATATTAAGAATAAGCTAATAAATAACTTTCTTGATATCCTTTTTCAATTATATATTTCCTTTAATTTTATTCATTAAAATGTCATAATAAATTACTTAACCAATTAATTCCCCCTTGAAGGTTTTAATGATTTATGATTCACATGTTCCAAATGAAGTTATTTAGTTGACTACAGTATATGAGATAAAAATGTAATAATCTTTAGAATTGAAATCAGAAATTAGTTATCATTTTTATTCATAAAATAAAAATTTCAGACTTGAAATTAATTATGTATATTAATAATTATCTATATTATAATCACAATGATAGTGTTATATATGTGCATATGGTTATGGGATTTCAGTTTCACTTTTTACATCTAGGAAAAATTACAGATTCACCACATATATCTTTTTTTAGTTTTTTTCATCCAATGAAATTATATTATTCATCATATAATAATAATGATGTATATTTTCAAATTCAATTAATAATATATTTTCATGAGATTTATAGTTTAAACATTACAGTATAGGTTAGAGAATCTTCAATAATTTTTCTTTTTTTGAAACATATGATATGTTATTGACCTGTAAACTTTAACATGGATTATATACAACCCCTTTGACATGAAATAGCATGAATATATATTTATTCTCATTATTTTATATTTAATTTAATGTTATTACTTCATGGGGATTATTATTTAATGATACCAAAGTGGTAATTATCTAATGATAAAATCTCTTCATTTATTGGGATTGATTATGATAGTGTTTTTTATGATATGTATTTTAATCGATCTCTACAGAAAACCTGAACATTATATTATATGGTTATTACCTGAAAATATGTGTTTTAATTTCATTTTTCACTCTTTATGTAGTAATATATATTTTTATTCATGAATCCCATGACATTATTTACATTGGAAATTCATTTATTAGATTTCAAAGATATTTTTATAGAAATTTTCTTTCAAAATGTTATATGATTTAATTTTATATTTTTTGTTTGAATGATATTTTAAAAAATAATTATATTAAATGATATAAATGGATTCCTTTTTATGTTTATAATGTTATTTTAAACGAAAGTGATTTTTTTAATGTTTTATGTTTCACATAGTTACATATAATGAATGGTTATTTTCTGTAATAAATTATCCAATTTATCTTTCAAAATTATTCTTCATCTATGATAAAATATTTTTATGTAACTCATGATTTACTAGTGATATGAACCACAGATAGAATTATTATTTTTTATCTGAATGGTTTATCATGAAAATATTTTGATTATACCCTCTTATATACAATATTTTATATAATTATAATATTTATACAATGAATCCTTAACTATCTATTGGTTATTTTGTGATGAAATGATTATAAATTTACTCTTTTTTTGGGTTTTGATCTAATGAAATATTGATGAAATCCATTTCATTTCATGGGATAAGATATGATGATTTTGTATGATGTTATGACAGACCCACATATATATATATTTGATATTAATTATTTTATAGAGGTTACATAATAATCAAGGATGATAGTTACATTATTACCAATGATGGGTGGGAACTAAATATCCCTCTAATTTGTTGTTAATGATTTATATCTATCGAGATAGATAAAACTGTAATAGGTAGTGAACTCAGTTCAGTTATAGACATTATCCTTTATGATGGTGTTTGGAGTGAACCTTTAATACAATGATTGTTTTTTGTGTGAACCCATTACACTATGAGAAAAGCGCAACAACTGGGGATGGAGGTGTTTCTGACGTTGGATTTTTTCCACCAAACCTTATTATATATTCAAAAAAAATTTCATGATCATAATTAAATGTTCACAGTGTTATCCATGGACCTATATTTGTTGTCCATAATGTTATGTGTTGATATTTTTTCATGTCTATATGTTTTCATTCTACTAACATAATGATTGAAACAATTAATATTTAAAAATGTTCTAAATTCTATATTTTTTTGTAAATTAAAAATTTAAATGCCTTATAACAGTGTTTAATCCCATGGAAATTTATTTTTGATATTATAATGATGCATGTACGATGAAAATCCAATATTTATTTGATTACTCCATATTGTGTTCTCTGATATGTAAGCTAGGGTTTCACAATGTTAAACGCAAGTCCTCATAACATTATGTTCTGATTATGCTTATATATGATTTTAGTTCACCCTTTCAGATAATCTAACATCACTCTATATTCTATTTCATTTCCCCATGTTATTTATAAATATTTAAAATAAGGATTACTAAAGGGTAATTGATTTTGGCTAACATTGATGATCATTCATGAATTAAAAAGGCTATGTTCCCAAATTTAAAATGCATTAATATATTATTTTCCTCTAGAATATGTTTTTGTAATATAATTAATATTCATATAAAAATGTGTAATAAACATTTTTTAGAATCATGGGCCTCTATATGATAACCGTATGATAATAGTTTTGGATTCATTAATGTTTTTTCTGATAATATATATTATAAATAACAGGGACAAGATTTCAAATGAACATATCTAAAATAATAATTATAAAACTCACTTATATTAAATGATAACATTTAAAATATAGGAATTTTTAATTTATTGATCAAGGTTAGATAATTATATGAGCTTTCTCAGTGTGATCAATTATTTATTGATGGTGACTAATATTAGTGATTAAATAAAAACCCATTGTAATCTTTCTTACTTATCTTATATGTAATCCAATACATCATGTGTTGTAACATAGAAGATAATGGCCATATTAAGCTAGTATACCATTTATATGATGAATAACATTTATCGAATGGAATAAAATATTATTCCACAGCATGCTCTATATATTTTGGATACATTCATGTGACATAAGTCTCCATATATTTTATTTAACTGAAAATATATTAGAATATGAATAATGGACTACTTTCAAAAAAAATATTCTTATTTTGGGTGGTATTTAATTTGAAATGTTTATTCTATAAAATTATGTTTTGATTGGAGATTTGATAAATTGTGGTTATTTATCCATGTCTCAGAAGAGTTTATGGAAATTTAATGAATTTAACGGGGAACATAAAATGTGATATTATTTGAGAAATAAATTCTTCATGATTATAGACTAATATGGGAAGAAAATTACATAATATAAGACAAAATAAAGAGTAATGCGATTCTGATTATGAGAAAAATATAATTAGATTATCAAGAAAAATATATGGACTATATATGTAATATTTATATTAATAATGACAATATAAATTATGGAAATAAGAATAATTTTTAAAGAGAAAAATTATATCATATTTCTAGAACATATGATGATATTTCATAATGATCCGTCATAATGGAGAAATAGTTATTTTCATGATTTATTTCTAACAAGTACCCAGAGAAGATGGGGATGTTTGAGCACCAAGAAAAAATAAATAAAGTGAAGGAAAATAAGGGAATGATATGAAATCCCATATAGGAAATGTTTTGAAATAAACATATAAGTTATTCATTAATAAGAAATATATTTTTTGTATGTTTTGAAGAAAGGGGTCATAAGGCTCTTGAATAAAAAGAATTGAATAAATCAATAATATACAATTAATTATTTATAAATATATAGGGAATTATTCAAAATAATTCACCAAGAATAATGGTATAGTTTTATAGAATAAGAAAATGTTGATGGAGAAGCATATATAATTTCTACAACTAATTTTGAAATCTCTTATATTTTAATAATAAGTTTTATAAAACAATTATGTATTTTATATAAGATAAATACCCTCTTTTCATTAATAAAAATAAACAACTGACACAATGAGTGATGAATTTTCAAGGAAGGATCCTAGTAGGAATATGATTATTATATACTTTATATTATGATTAACAATTTTTACATATATTTTCCCAAAACTTCTATATGTATGTTTCATATTAATATATACATAATATTTGCGGTATATTATTTAGGGATTATAATATAATTTATGATGAATAAATTAATTTTTAACATGATTCAGATATAATAAAATTATTAATTTTCCTTTATTTGTAATTAATTCTTGGTATTTTAACCCATCAATGAATTATGATTTTATAATCTTTAACATTTCCCTTATCTGGTAGACTAGATACATGATATTATCGGTCACATTTTATTCTCACATTATATGTTCAAAAAATGATTAATGTTCCACGAATATGATGCATGTTGTTAATAATTTATTTTAAAACATTCATCATTTTATTAAATATGAAAATTATATGTTGAATTTCATTTATTTCTGGTAGAATATGACACTAACATATTATTGAATATATTTTCATTAAAAAAATTTAGTGATCAATACCTTTCTTGACATGAAAAAATGAGCTAAAAATAATCGTCTATATATTTTAAAATACCATAAAATTGATTAATATTAATATGATTAAATATATTATTAAATATATATATATATATCTTTACATAAATCAAATTTATATAGTTATTTAATTATATATAAGTATAAAATTGTATTTAATGTTATATAATGTTTCAAGTACAAGTTTTTAAAAAAAACTGGTTTGCTAGTGATTTATGTCATTGAATATTATAAATAACTATTTCCAATAATACAAATTTAATTTGATAATAATAAAATAATTTTTAAATCCACAATATAAAAATTATCAGAGGATAATAATCTTGGGATTCTTTTGAAGTCATTTATATTTCAATAAATAATAAAACTAATAGATTTCTCAAATATATAAATGATATTTCGGTAAATAAAATAAATTTGGGGATGAATTATATTTTTTTCTCATAAATTAAAATATGATCCATTTTACCTATATTAATCCAATTAATTACATGTTATTAGTAATTATTTTTTATTTTTATATATATGTTAATTATTATGCCAAAACGGTATGTAACTATTTTTTTATTTTTTTTATAAATTTATATTAAAATTTACTTTTGTCATTTATAAACAATATATATTGAAAAAGAGATACCATAATTGGAAATAAATTGTTCACATTTGATAAATATGTCCTTATTATTTATGAATATTATGGATAGTAAATGTGATAAATAATTTTCACCTAGGTTGTTGTTAAATGTGAAAACCAAGGTTATAACGATGAGATATGGACTCAAAACCACCAAAACAAGTAACATTAATTAATTTTAGTGATATATTTCGACAACATAAACCACAAATTAACATATATTTCATTTTTTCAAAATTTTCATTTCTAATTATATTTATGACATTTTATATTAGAAAATTGCTAATATTTTACTTTATTGGAAATAATAACACTAAATATTTTTCTAAGGATGTATATAGGTTACAAAAACACCATCATGGGTATTTTAAATAAGATTTTGAATTTTTAATCACTTAAATTTATTTATAATTATTAGTGAAAAAAATTATATCAACTTCTTATGAAACAATGACATGATATTTATTAGGTCAATAGAAAAAAAATACGAGTTTAAAAATATTATAAATTATATAATTTGGGTGTATTATTGTATTCGAAAAGTTTTAAATATAAATATTTAATATTATTTATGATTTAATGTATTATATTTTAAATCAATTCTAATCTAGATGAATTTTAAGTTCATGTAAATGATTTCTGTTGAAAATGACATTAATTATTTTGACTTAATATAATATTTTAATAAAATATTTAATAATAATAATAATAATGAGGACAAGTATGATTATAATTTATATAATTTTTTTTTAAAATTAAAATTATGATAAAGGTTTTATCATAAAATTATAGTTTTATTGCATTATGTTTTAAAAGTTAATATCACAATTAATGTTAAAGTTGTTTAATGAATGGGATTAACAAATTTATATGGTTGGAAATTATATATAAAATTTACTATAAATTAGTTGACAATGATAATTTTATCATAGAATATTTATATTTTAATTTACATATATTGTATGAATTATATTGATAAATAATTTAATTATAAATTACATATTTTCTTAATTACATGTGTGTCTTCAACCTCCCTTTAAACTGACACTGCTTACCTCCATTAATTACACTACCTTGAGAGTAATATGAGTACAAAATCCATCCCAATAAACATATATACATATGTATACCAGAAATGTATTTTTTTAGTTTTTATTAATATTACATTATAAGTCCCATAATGAAGGGATGTAAATGAACTCCATAAAAGAAGACGAAATCAGAATTAACAAATTATTCAAATTAAATTCTTTGTATACAACCTGTAACACTATTATAAAAATCATAAAATAAAAAATAATTTATAATAAATACAATGATATGTTATTATGACTATGAGACAACAATATACAATATATTTTTTCCCTATGAAAAATTAAAATAGAGATCGTGCATACAAATGGCCTACCTCCTCAATACAGCGGTGAAATTTATTTTTCATCACCATTATTCTTGAATAATTATAAATATGGAAATACTTATAAAATATGAAATTTATGACATAATTATAGGTATTAAATCATATTATATCATTTAAATTATTACCTTCCCATTTTTTGGAAGACTCTAATGTTTCATGTTGGTTTGTGTGGAATACGACCTCCATAAAGCGATGTGATTTTTTTTTATTTTCTCTTTACAGGATTTTAATAAGGATAGATTGAATTATTTTATATGATATATATGATATATTTACCATGAGAAATGTTTAAATCTTAATTTATATTTATTTTATTCTAACCATTGAAGAGTAAAAATGATGTGTGTGCCTACATACAACTCACTAGCTCGATGAATGGTGTAATTCCTTTTTCTATTGCTACCATTAATGGATTAATTTAAATAATTATATACGGAATTTATTTTATTATTATGTCACTATTAACATAATTTAGATAATTTAACCATTATCAAATTGTATTGAATGGATCTAAAAATATAAATTCGCATCAATAAACCAATGAATTAACACTCATAAAAAATTATTTAAGCACAAAATGTTTTATAATAAATTGTAAAAATGTTAATAGTGGGTTATTTATGATATTATAACTATATATATCATTATAAAATATAGTTATATAAAATTTAAAAATTATTATATAAGAGGATAAAATAAAATATAAATCAAGTCACAAAAAAGGTAGTGGGTTTCACATTTCTTTTTTGTATCTCTGTAACATTTTCAATATTTAGCAATTTTTTTGTGGTCTATATGTTATACCGTTAATATATTATATCATAGATAATATTATATTCTTTATATTTTAATTATAATTTTATTTTATTTCTATCATGGGTGTTATGATTCAAAATCCACCAAAGTTGGATTGAAATTCTTTTAAAATCTCATATTATTAAAGTATTGTGAGTGATCTGATTTCCTATGGGAAATATATGTTATAATAGTCTCTCAAATACCATATATTATTTTGTAATATAGATATATTTCTTATTTAAATGATTTTTTTCAATTTTTTTCTTATGAAATCATGAATCATGAATTGTGTTATATTTTTGTGGATTTTTTTTTAAAATTAACTTTTTTTATTATTTTGTTACAATAATTTGTCTTCCAAGTCCATATTTTATTTAAAATATCCCCATCAATTTTTTAATATTATCATTTGATTTTTCTATTTTTAATTTCAATCATGTTTTAACGTATATGAAATAAATTATATTGATCATTTAAATATATGAATATTCCATAAAAAGTATCCAATTGTATTTTCATATAAAAGTTTTTCGTTATGTTTTGGGAAATGTTTATATAATGATAACTCATTTCAATTTGAAAACATGATTTTTTTTTCACAAATAAATGTTTCCATGATATATTATGTGTATTTTCAACTATATAAAAATATATTGATGATACTATTGATATGATCCCATAATGAAATATATATAAATTCTTTAAATTTTTTATATTGCACATATATTCAGGTCCACAGTTCGTGAATTAATATTCATAACTATTTATTTTTTATAATATTTAAAAATTAACATTATTTTTCATTAAAAATAAAATAAATAAATAAGACGTGAAAGTGGTCAGTGGGTCTCATTTATAGTTATTTCTATAATTCATAAATATGTATCAAGATAAAAAAAATTTGTATGATTTATAGGGTGGGACAGTATTAGCAGGCCATGATAGTTATTTGTTTTTTTTGAAGACCCATAAAATGATAAAGTATTTTTTGGTTATAATTTATGGAATGAATATTTATATGATGATAGGCATTGATATAATGATTTTTTCATGGTTTGTTTCACATTATTATAAGAATCATGATTTTAAATTTAAAATGTCTTAATGATGAATGTAAAAAACCATTCATTTCCTTTATTAAGTATATTGGTTTTATAATAAAATTGTTTACTATCATGATATTATCCATTGATAATAATTTAGAAAAGTTTACTGATTTAATAACATGGGATTTTATTTTCCACCCTTCCATGATAATTATTACTTATTTAATAATGATATTTTCTATTTTTCATCACTTTTACAGAAATCTATGCTCACTTTTTATTTGTGGTTCTTTCCCCATGATATGAATAAGGTATTTGTTATGATATAATTGATTTAATTTATTTATTATTCTATGTTTATAAAATTGTAGTGTAATATTGGAATCATATATGTATCCATATTACATGGACTACTAAACTACTGAGTAATTTAGTACATGATCACTTGAATCTAATTATAATATAATAATGTAACCACCAAATCTGAGATACTAGTGTCAGGGTCATTAATGATAGAAAAAATTTGAAATATATATTACCTTTTCATAAAACCATTCATATCCTATAACAAATTCGTTTCATACCCATTGATAAGGAACACATTTTTTCAATCATAAAAAATATTCCTCCCAAATTTATCAAGATTACAAATTTATTAAAAACTTATCCAAAACACACAACATACCTATATAAGTGATCTATACAATACATATAACATAATTAATCTATAGTTCAACCTATATCCATGATAAACCCCCATGAATAGTTTCTAATATACACTATCCCCCCACTATATCAGAACCGATGAAAAAAATACACGACAATATAAAAACAACATGTAAATATGTGATCTTATATAAAGAGTTTAAATTCTCATCATGGACCTGCATGTTATCTCCAAAATTCACCAAATCCCATAAGAAACATCAAGGGCCTCTAGAAAACTATATAATTCCCTGGAGGATGTTTCAAAACAAAAATTACCTATCTAAATCGCAATTTTTTTAACATTCCAAGCTCTAGGATAAAAATTCAAAAATTCCATATTTAATAGATCTGCAATTGTGTGTTCATTATAACCTACCCATTATAAAACTATTCATCCATGAAAATCCTATCATAAATCCTCCATAGTGCATATATATAACTTAAACCCCTTCTAGCATTCACATGATGGAACAAATTTTTTCCACCAACTCTACAAGAGTTCCCATATTCTTAAAAACATTATATATTTCCATGTATTCAATAGCACACACAATAGATTTACATTACATGTATACTATAGACCATCTCACACTAAAAATAACACCCAATAATCCACTCTAATGTTTTCATTATAATATAATAACCTATTTCTAACATCGTATATATAAATGAAGTCCTTGTGACAACACACATTTCATTATGTTTTCCATAACCATTGAACTTGTTACTACAAGAGTATATTTCCCTTAAAACAAACCCAGCAATACAACTAAACCTCTTTACAAAGCCTAGTGTCATCTGGTTGTCTAATTCCTAGAATAATTTCAATTTCCATTATAAATAACAACCTCATACCGTTATCAATATCACCATTTATTTATTTCATCATATTATGATCAAAATATATATGCTAACTCTAGATTTTTTCCACAAACATTTCATTCCTAAAATTTATTAAAAAATATTCAATACATCAAAATGATATTAAATAATATGTGGTGTTCTCTTCAATAGTTTTACAATCCTTATCTCTAATATTTTTATATAATCCTAAATTGGTCACATCATCAAGAAAACAGTAAGGTATATGAAAAAAATCATATTCGATTAATATATCCATAATATTTGTCCTGGTTTAATGTGTGTTGGCCCAATAACACCCCATTAAATAGATATCCACTCTAACTAAAGTCTACCTATATAAATAATTATTTAAAAGATCTAAATCAAGTTTTATTAATTATGTACTATGAAATGATAACAACTTTCTATTCTTGTGATATCCACACCAATAACCACTCTCATTTTAAAATGACTCAATAGAACAAATCATCTAATTAAATAAATTGACTTGTTCTATTAAACATAATTATAATATCATTATCATTTAAATGGACTCAAATTTCATTCAAGTTGAGTAACTCATTCATCAAAATAAAAATTCATCACTAAAATAAGATAATCATCCCAACATAGACACAATATCATAAATATTTATTCATTCTAACATTATACCGTATGATCTCATCTTACTCAAGATAATATTCCAATGAAGTATTAAAACTAACCCTATTCTCATCTAACAAATTAATAGTGAAATCACTTCTCTAAAAACAACATGTAAAAATATCAATGTATATTACCAACATTTTATTATTTCTCAATCACAAAATGATGTCTCAAAACATTCCAAAATCATCCCACTATTGATCTTTATGAATTCAGGATCATCCCCTAATACTATCAATATTCAATTATATATATCAACATAATCAATGTCCATATAGAGTCTTAGAATCCCTCACAACACCATTGAATTGAACCACATGTGAGCACCATGCATTATCATCTATCATCATGACCTCAACCCACGTGTATCACAACATTCCATTTAAATATCATATCATAATATTATTCAAGATATATATTATCCAAATGTCCCACAATTATTCCATGTATACTCACTCTAACTCTTATTGATTACTATATCATACATTGATGACTTATTATTTTCATCATTTCACAACACTCTATTATAAAAAAAAATTAATATACATCCGTCTAAAAGTATCCAATTCCAACTCTCTTGAATCAATCTATACATATTATATTCTAAATAGGATACCCATATCTACGGGAACAAACTATTATATGTTAATCCCTCTCCTGATGTAGCCTTATACATCACAACTCAGCAACAATATTAAAAATAAATTTCTCTAATACTATGCTTTCGACCCCATCTCACCAATATCCTAATATGTATCTCAATAGCTTTATAATATACCACTATACCATATCCATAAACCACATATATAATAGATCATGGAGTAAAATGAATGTCCATATTTCAAATACTAGAAATAAACTCACATTCCAATTAAACTATCTTATCAAAATTGTAAACATATATATATATATATATATATATATATTTATATATGGTATTATATGCCCAATTCAACCATCAACACTACTACTCCAATAATCACTGGGAACCCATAAACCGTATCACCAAGTTAGGATAATGATCATAAACATTAAAATAAAATAAATTAGAATCCAATATTGATCCATTGTAGGATGATCTCTCTTGACTAGAATCATTTGGTTTAATTACACTAATATGTTATTTGGGATGAAACCATCTAGCTTATTTTTGAAGCATTAGAAAACTGAATTCTATAAATCTATTTTTTTATATAATACATATAAAATAATTTTTCCTTATGTAGACTTCTATTAGTATTTTACTTAATAAAAAATATATATTTTATATAGTATAATTAAATATAATTCATTTTTTATTTTTAATGATTCAACATCAAAATCACAAAAAGTCAGGAAAATTTCATGTGAACCTACTAACATGAAATGAATCGTGAATAAAATATATCTTCCCTCAAAAATAGATGAAAAATAATCCCATAAATAATAAATAAAGAAGCCCCACATTCTAAAATAATCAACTCAACTATAATATCGGAAAAATGTACAACAATCTGAACTCCATAGACACATGGAAATCAAATAATGAAGTTGTTGTCTGTGAACACAAAATAGAATGAATAAAATTTTTTACAAACCCATACAGTAGTGTACCAGATCCTAAATAGTATGGATTGAATTAAGGAAAATTTTGATACAACATGTTAACATACCTAACATGCCTCAGATTATAGTAACTCTACTAGTTTACCCTGGCATCTGGTTCTGCTCCCCATATAATATCGATTGCCGACTAGTGGCGATGGAAAAATATGACAATGTGGAGGAGGATACACAATATTACCTAATTAATACAACATATAAAAAATAAAATAAATTCAATCATTACAGTGCCTAAAATAACAAATACACATCATGAATAAGTATAAATAAAAAATTTAATATACCTATGATATGAAAATAAACATAAAAAAATCACAAATGTTAGGAATCAATAAATGAGATCTCCCATGGTGAGATAAAATAAATCCCAAACATAAATAAACATGGATAAAATAAATATTTAGAAGTATTGATCCCCAACAAAATCACATTTTTTCACACTATCGAATAAATAATATAGAAAAATCTGATACAAGGATCTTCCTTAACTACATCGTTTATCAAAACGCATTCTCATGTTCCAATGTGCATGGTCTACCAGAGTTGCATGTGAGTAAAACTCGGTAGGAAAAAAATAATATCATCCCCAACATTGAGAGTATATATAATGAATTTATGATGGGATAATATTACTACAATGCATATATATCAAAAATGTAATAAAATAAGGTTCCATAGATCCATGAAAATATCATTTACACCCCAATCAACAAAATATATTTTTCATTTCTAGAATGTCTGAAAACATGGAACATCAACACCCTGTGGGTACATATCATTCAATGTGGAACCATTATCTATCATTATACACTAAGAGAAATCATATCTAATCAATGTAAATAATTATAATATCACTATCTAGGACAACATCCTACACCAAAACATGTTTAAAATCTAAATCAATAGAATAAATTTAATAAAAAAAATTAAATTATGAATATCAATAAGGGGAAATTGCATACCCTTGAACAATTTCTGAATATCACCATAGGAAATCCACATAAGACCCCATAACCTATTTAGAACATCACACAGTGAGACAAAATCATTCGCTGAATCATTTTTATAATATCACCAAATGGGATATTCTCCCTAAAACCATCCGAGAATATAAACCTAAGTGATCAAATACTAAACACCAATATATTAAATATAACTACATATTATGCTTCCAAAAAACACTTAAAACGTATTCTCCTGGAAGATCCTGATTCATTCCATTATATGATATAACCCATAAGGATATTCATCCCATAATCTTGTTTCAAAATAATATTTTTTTAATTGATTATTAATATTATTCCATTTGTTTATTATAACTCTATGTGATATAAATTTCAGGAATTTATATTTTTTATACTCTAGAGGGTTAATCACACATCAATTGAATCAATAAATACTCATCTAGCACACAAAAATAATGTCCATTACTTATCACATGATCTTATATTAGGGTTCAACCAGGGGAATCCACGTTCACCTTATTTGGTTAATAAAAGGGGTTACCAACCTACATGTATTCCTTGTTATCATTTCAAATATTTGTTCAAATCAAATCACTCATATGAATTATAATATTGCACCACATCTAAAAGGACTTAAGGCAACAGAGGGCTTCATATCATTTATCATTAACCCAACCATTATAAATTAATCATAGAAACCAACATTGAAGGAATTAAATGATCCAAATATTAGGTATACTTTCCCATTGGATTATGTTATTCTCAAATTAGTTATACATATCACATGTCACATTTTTATTTTTAG
Source organism: Viscum album (assembly GCA_963277665.1). Taxonomy (NCBI): domain Eukaryota; kingdom Viridiplantae; phylum Streptophyta; class Magnoliopsida; order Santalales; family Viscaceae; genus Viscum; species Viscum album. Next base: position 651,374,498 of record OY728164.1, on the reverse strand, counting down.
GACCCCATTCATCGATTAATGTGGAACCAATCATGTTTTTAATGATCCATCATATACCATGAATTTTATTTCTCTACTCATGGGTTTTTAAAGGGAAAATTATAATTTATATTTCTAGATTGACAAGACAGAAGTGGTAATATCAAATACGATATTTACAATAAGAAAAACCTGAATCATATGAATTTTTTTATAAAATCCTATATCATTTATATTTATTCCCTTTAATAAAATCATTGAAATCATATCCTATGAATTTCTATGTCCATTTGTACATCATGAAACTTCATATGGAAATAAGTCCATCAAAAAATTTCAAAACTATTTCAAAACCATTTAATTTTAATTTAAAAATTAAAAAAACAGACATTACCAGAATTAAGGCCTATTTCATAATCAAGAGAATATGTACTAGGAGATATACCATTACAAATTTTTTGGCCAATGTATTTCAACCCCCCCCCCCAATGTACCCTCTAAAGAATTTAGGATAAAATATACCCAAATTATCAATTAAAAATACCTATAAATAATACCCTAATAGATGGGAAAAATTAATAAAACAAACAATGTTTTCTCTTTGTTAAACCGCATGAGCCCTAGTGTGTTTATCATCACTATATCACCTTTCTCATGGCTATAATTGATAAATATTTCAATCGAGATGATTCTTCCATGTATTTGGGTAGTTATTTTAAAAATATGTATTGTATATACCCAAAACCATTACTAATTAAAAATTCAATGAATTGAAATATAATAAAATAATAATACATAAAAATAAAAGGGAATCAATCATTAACCATTGTATGTAAATTATGGTAATAATAATGAATAAATGGCTAAGAATATGTTATCAATTCCCTGCTCTCATATCTTGAAAATAAATATATATTAATGGGATTTAAATATTAAAATACCAAATTACAATTCTTCCATTATTTTTAAAAATGATAAAATATATCCCTACACCAATCATGACATGGTGAATATATCCCCAATGGTGATGTCCCCTAAAAAATAGTAACTCGCTTAACTAGTACTTAATGGCGTGGCCCTCAAACTCATAGTGTTATTAATTCTCTAAAAAATTGAATATTTAATAAATATATCAAAATAACTTTTATAAAATATTATATATGATTTATAAAAATATGTTTCAATTCATTATTCTACAAATGAAAAATAATGACTCCTACATATAATATTTTATATTTTTTAATACTCCCATAAATCAAAAGAAAATTATTATTATAAATTGGATTTTTTTCCCACAAAAAATAGTATGAATGTTATCCATTGGGAAATTAATGATACATATGACAAGGGACTCCAATATTATTTCCTATGTCTTTTTTCAAGGACTGATTCATATCAAATAACTCTTACGTATAAGAGAAATTCCTTTTATGTGTCTTCACCTGCCTTGAAAATGACTCTTATGTATTAAGTAAATTACTCTAACATATCATCCCATTAATATTATGGAAATATTACATGTTTAAAAAATAATAAAAACAGGAAAATTACTATTAAGTATCAAAATGAAGGCCATGGTACATATTTAAATTCATCTATTAAATGAATCCAATATATTGGGGTGTTTCTCTTATGTATTAGAAGACTTATAATACAATATCAATCAAATAATATATCAAAATTTACTATGTGCTATACTAGTACATGAGAGTACCTTCCATATATATTTTTTCTAAGATGAAGTCATTTTTTCAACCCTTCATATATTTACTCTTAATATGAGGTATAAAAAAATTACAAAAACATGGGAGTTTACTAATTACCCATTTTATACAACATAAAATGACTATTATATATAAGATAATGACAAAATTCTATAATATTACAAGAACTCCACAAATTAGAAAATATCATATGAATAACCCCACTTATACTATGGCAATAAAATCCCACATATCCCTAAACTCCTTGAAATAATTAAAAATAATTTGAGGCTTTTAATTTCAACCAAAATCACATCATACATTCACAAATCGTACAAATAACAGATAAAAAAGAATTTTATGAATGATAAACCAATATTACTAGGATGACACCATAAGATCATTTCATACCCAACATCACAACACCTCAACCATTTAAACCTAATCATAATAGTTTTTATGTCCTAACACTGACTTATCTTGGCGTGACCTAGTGTGATGGGGTGATATTTTTAGAAAAACAACTCCAACAATCTACAACTCTAATAAACTCTACATAAAACCTCCCAATTCTACGAAATCTTCTCAAATTTCCTCGTAAAATATATTTTGATTGTTATTTTTCCAATTTGAATCCAAATTCATAAAACATCCATTACTCTGAGACCAGAAATATTTATTTAACATGATGTTAACACCCATGAATATTGTAGGACTTATTATTAATATACCTCATCTATAATATATATATATATATACTTATAGTAACATTTTATAATTTAAAAAATAAATGTGTAAAATTGTCATATTTAAATGAAAATGATAATAGTTTAAATAAACATTTCATTGAAACATGTAGTCAAGAATAAATGATTTATAAATGTATTTCATTGATTATAATTAATCAATAATAACATAATGAATTCAAATATATAAAAAATTATCTTATATATTAAATATAATACAAATATATATGAAATATAAATGTGACAAAAAATGTAATTGATTGAATGGGGATTCATCAATCAATTTATTAACACAAAGTCGTGTTCATTTATCCTTAGTAAAAATATTAAATTTAAAAAAACTATTATATAAAAAACTAAAATTAAATGTATAATGAATTTTTTCGGATTTATATATTCTAATTTTGATTTATCACTACTTCATTCCAAATAAAATTCATAAATGTTTTTCCCACCAATAATTTTGTTCCATTTTTATTCTATAGATATTTCTTTTCCCGATCATACATTATGGTCTATATTGCAGCCAATAAATTTTTTCCCATGATGTTTCCACATTTTAATCTTTTATAACATCCTTATACTAATTTACATTTTTCAATACTATTAAATTATATATAATCTTCTAACTTATTCCCTATTAAAATAAATAATTTTATTTTCCTTTTTTATGTGATTTTTGTTAATATTATTTGGAATTTTAATACCCCATATATTCTTCTTATTTATAACACATGTTTAACATAAAACTATCTAAAGATCCATCGTTAAAATATTAAATATAATCCAAAAAATATTGTTTAAAATTATTAATGTAACCATCAATTGATTATAAAGAAAATGTAATTATTTGGTATAAATTCTATATTTATTTATGATGCATCTTATATAAATTGCCCCAACATTCATGGATATTAACATTCAATGAATTTTCTATTTCATTATTGGTGGATTTATATTTTATAGATTTATTTTTAAAAATAAATAATTTACATTAGATGGGATTATATAATATAATGAATTTATATGGACATGTTTCATTTCATCAGGTTACAAAATTTTTATGATTTAATATTTAATTATGATCATTTTATTCTATTATGTTTCATGATGGAGAAATATTTACAAGTATGTTACAATTTAATTTTTTTAAATAAATTTTTATATCCCACCATTAAACTAGGTAAAGAAAAATATATAATTATTTCATTATATATCTATATAATTTAGTAAAATTTGTTTAGAATATTTACCACCCACTTGATGTAGTTAGATTTTTATATAAACATTTTCATTAATATGATGTAATTATACTTAAAAATTTTAATATCGTGTCATCAACATATGTTATAAATTTTGTAATGATGTTATAGAGCTATGAATGTTTTATATACCTATCATTCTAACATAGATTTTATTAAATTAGTCAACATTACTTATTTTTATTCTATGTTATGGTATATTGAAGCATTGATAGTTATAATATCGATGTATCATAGGGGTTTTATTATTATCCATTTCAAATTATAGAGTAATAATTTATTTGTTGCATAATTTAAAAACAATTACGAAATAATTTAATATATAATTTTATGAATTAAGTACTAATTATTCTAATTAAAATAATATTCGGAATAAAATTATTATTATTAAAAAACTATTATTTGTATTCTCTATGATATATTATTTTATTGATAATATTTTTATATAATTTGAATAAATGAATTTATATATATTTTTGGATATTATAATAATAATAATCTTAGTGTTTATTTTTATAATTTTGATGTATTCTAAAAAAATATTTGATATTATAAAATTATTTTAAAGAACATTTAATAAGATCATTCCTTATTAAACTATATCACTTTTAATAATTTTTTATTTTAAATTAATATTATTGTAAAAGTATTATTATTAATTTTTTTTAAATATTATGGTTATAAAATTTAATTTTTTTAATTTGATTATTATTTTGAAATATATGAAAAATTTATGATTTAATTAATTGTTAAACTATTTTATAAAATGTGAAAATTTTATTATTTAAATAATAATATAAAATATTTAATATTAAAACCCTTATTGTAAATGGTTATAAAGAGATGATTTTGTGTTAATTGTTTTATAATTTTATAAATCTAAATTTTTAGAATATACATAAAATACAATTTACAATATTATATTAATATATTAAAAAAATAATTCATCCACATACATAATATTATAGAGTTTAATAAAAGAAAATTATGGCTAAACACTAATGCATAAGACCATAGGACCCACAACCTCCTTGTGAGACCCATTAACAATCAATCACTTATAAGAGTCATGGAAAATTTCATCCATGCATGGTAGAAAGGGGTCTCCAATGGTTGAGCTTATGGCATAGCAATGGATATCATGAAATTATATAAGGCCCATGGGATCATATATCGGTAAGGCTATTGGCAGCAGGGCCTGGGTATATGGGATGATTGGTGTGATCTCCAATATATGATTTTGACCCTCATATGAAAGCTCATTACTTATATGTGATTCACTAGGTGTTGAATCATTCGATTTGGGATTCTATGACTTAGTCACTATCCACACATTTAAAACTCGTGTATAGATCATGACAATATCACCAATCAAAACCCAATCATTCCATCAAACCATTATCATATTAAACCTCATGACATCAATTATTAATCGATATATACCACAAGCTGACCTAATCATCCATCAACATTTCGTCCTGAGAATGTGTTTCTTATCCTCCTCCTCTGGTGAATGGATATAACAACACAACGACCTATTTAGAGTGTTCTAAACAGTAATGATTTTCTATTCCATGAGAATAAAAAATATCCTCAAGATACCTCCATATTTTTTGTCCTACATGGAGCCTCATTTCCCCATTTCACTTATATCTTCTCAAAGAATGATAAAACTCATTCCGATCACATGTATATGTTGATAAAAATTGAAATCATTCATTAAATTTAAAAAAAAAAGTCATTTATTTTGGTTTCAAACCCCTAGTTTCACTGGTTTAATTACACATGAAATAGCAGTTTTAAAAACCCATTTTTTATATCCATAATGGGTAAATACAAAGTAGGTTTTTCCCAGAATAATCCATGATTCATGTAAAGAACCGTAAATTTCAAGGAAACTTTTTTCCTTAATATCATTGGTATTTTAAAAATACACAGTTTCTGACGGCACCTGATTCTGAGACCCGGTGTGCCCGAAATCAATTTCATAAGTTTAGCTCGGGTACATTCAGTGAACGAATGAGCGGGTTTTCCTAATGTTGAAAACGGTGCTCGGAATTGAAATCTGAGGAAACCGATTAAACCGCAGCGCCGGTAATTAGTTAAGAAGACTTTTTCTAGAGTTGCGTTTGCTCGGGAGGAGAATTTAAAAATGTGAGGAATAAAAAATAATTTGTTTTACAATTTTTTTTATTTCATTACTGGTGGTTTAAGTGTTATGGGAATCGAAGATGGGAGGGAGTTGGGGTGGGACCCACACGAGCCCCTGCCTTCTTCAACATCCCCAACACCCCATTAAACCCCCCTGTTGCAATTAATTTTGTAACTCTTCCACTTTAAAAAACCTGCCAATAAAATGCCTAATTAATTAGACAACGAAAAAATAATTAATTTGGTGATTTCAATTGAAATTTTTGAAAATGGTTTGCAAGAGTAATAAAATAAGGCAAAGCATTATTTTATTATTGTTGAATCATTGCGTGGAGATTTTTGGAGTGGAGGGCTCTAGTCATGGATAACATCGTCTTCCACATTGAAGAATGTGAAGACCATCAAGACCTCGAATAAGAACGCCATCGCCACAAAGAGTGATCATCGTGCCTTTCTTCTCCTCTAAACAGTCGATGTGAGACGCCACTCCACATCGGATGTTCTCCGTCAATCACAAACAAGGATTTACCTCGTGATGCCGTTTTCCACGACAATCTTCATTAGACTACTACTTCAAGGTTGGGGTTTTATGTTCAAATTTAATGGATCAAATTTTTGTTTTTCTTTGTCGAAGTCATTTGGGCCGCCTGTTATCATTTTAACGGGAGGAGGTCGGACCACACGAAAACGACCGATCCTCCTCTCCCTTTAGATGATGTTCACCGTTGCGGTTTGGGATGAAGGAGGTGTGGTTCAACGGCACCACGTTGGAATGAGGAATTTTACCACGACGAAGGAATGTGGTGCCGTCACGCCTCGTCGTTGAGGCCGAATGAGGCCACGAACGGAGCGGGGCCACAGCGGAGCAATGGAGGGCCGCCGAAACCACACGCTGGCGGTGCTCATGAGGCGGGACGGGCTGGTCCCACACGGTAAAACTGGCCGGCCAGATCTGGAAAAACCGAGGGTTTGATCGCCCAGTTAGCACAGTAGGGAAGACCCCCCGCGGGTCCGCCATTCGGTTCGAAGGGGGTGGTGTCTCCCCCCTTCTGCGTCTGCTCAGCACGCAGATGCTCGGACCGGGCCGGACCTCCCGCGACGGGTCCGGCCGCCCGCGCTGGGCCGGAACCCCGCGCCGGGCCAGGCCGCACCGGCTAGGCCGGGTCGCGCCAGCCGTGCCAGACCCGGACCCGGGACGAGTTGAGCCGATTCGGGATGACCCAGGGGGGCGGGGCCTGGCCGGGCTGGGCCGGGACCAGACTCCCCTCTTCGGACTGTTTCTGTCATATGACCATATCTTGGGCTATGGACCTCTGATCGACGCACTGTCAGTTTCGTAGTAATACTTGAATCAAGACAATAGATTCAGTATATTACACTCAAGGTTTATGAGAACATGTGGTACGTCCGGGATGGTTCAAACATGAAACCAACTGGGCCCTCGGAGTCGAAATGCCTATAACTTGAGCTCCGGACAACCGATTGACGTTTTGTCAACTTTATTGGATTTCTCTTAGTGTTACAGTTCTTTTGGATTATTCCGCTCGTGGTTTGGATGCATTTGGAGTATTACCCGGTTGGTTTTGACATAAAAACAAACAGGGCCCCTGGGACGAAAAATCCAATAACTCCCAGATCGGGCATCCCATTTACGCACCGTCTGTCGCGTTGAGTTCCTTTTGTCAAGACTGATCTTTGAGATACATAGAATTCAGACTACGTGTCTGTTGATATATCGACCCCGTTGGATTGTGGAGCGGACCCTCCCGGAATTGAGCATGCTGTGTGTGGGAACCCTAGAGCTGGCTACGACTCCGATGATGATGAAGATTGTACGGGGATCCTCTGTGGGTTCAGCAGCGACGACGACCGTACTAAAATCCTCCGTGTGTTCGACGGTGAGGAATAAAGTTCTTGTATCCTATGTGATTCTGGGAATATGTCACTAATGTTCTTGTATCCTACGTGGGTTCGGCATTGTTTGACTATGTAATTGTATCCTACGTGGGTTCGACAGAGTAGCTGGTCTTGTATCCTATCTGGGTCTGATAGCTTAGTTGGTCTTGTATCCTACATGGGTCCAACAAATTAGATTAATTAGTGGCTACATCTAATCATATCTATCATCTTACGAAGAAGTATACGTATGTGAGCTGAATCTTGACTTTCAATCATTGTCTTTGATAAGATTGATTGGCTATCCTGTGTTGATTGGGTTGTGTTATCCTGTGTTGATTGGGTTATGATATCATGTGTGGAATAGATCGAACTTGGTCTCAGATGTTGTATTTGAATATGAATTGATGACTTAGGTATATGTATGGGCATATACCTAAGTAGAGTTGATTGTTACTTCGTGTTTTTATCTTTCCTTTGTGGATACTGGGAGACCTTCGGGGGTCTCGGGGTCCCTACTGAGTAGCGTATACTCACCCATGCACGGGCTATGCCCACACTACGTTGTGTTGGATGTAGATGACGGACAGCGCAGATCGTGGTTGAGGGTTGTGGAGCAAGTCAGTACCTAGAGGTGGACCACTGGGCGGGACGTACACGGAGCAGATGGCTGGACCCGTGGAGATGTGGGGGCTATCTATACCCACCCTTCAGGTGGGATTTCCAGCAAATGGCTCGACGTTGCTGCTTTACTTTTCAGTTGCTATACTTTCTTTTCATTTTTACTTTTCTTCAGTCGAGTTTTTATTCTGGCCCATTTACTTTCCAGCACTTACAATTGTACCAATTTTACTTAGTGTTTACATCATCTTGCTTACGTTCTGGTGTTTGTTTACTTTATAAAGGAAATGCCTTCCCTTTTTATCGGGATTTACGCCTTTGGTGCTAGATGCCAGCCCCTGACCTATGGAAGGTGGGCCTGGGGTAGTCACAACACGGGCCCCGAGGATGGGTCATGACAATTCACCTCGATTTTCGTGCCATGTCCGATTTAATACCTATTAATATTTATAAGATTTTATTTATATGGAGAACCCCTCTTCTCTCCATATATATTCGAAGACAATATTAACATCATCCTTTTTTTATATTATTTCTATATGGTTAGAGTTCCCTCAAGAAGCTATAATCCACTTCCTTCACTTAGTCTATATAGCCCCAATAGGCCGACACCTCATTTTGTATTCCTACAAATTTGTGTGTCAACATTTTATAAAAATTATTTATTCCATTAAAATTGTTATGATTATATAAAATATCTTCCAAATTTACAAGTTAAATTTTTTATGTTGATTAAATTTCTTATTATTACTATAATATTTATAATTAATCTCATTTCAAAAATAATACATCATATTGGGATTCATTTGAAAAACTATTATTTTATGTCATAGAGAATTTTTTTTATATTTTTTATTGGTATTTATATTTATAATATTTTTGTATATATGTATATATATTCAAAATTTATCCCCATTTCATAATTTTAAATAAGTATTTTTTCATATAAATAAAAATTATGCATAAATATTGTTATGTTCTTACTCAAATGAATACATTCCAATTTATGATTTTGTGAAGTTTTAACTATTTCATTAAGAAAAATACTTATTCTTACTTTTTTTCTGTAATATATTTTGTTTGTCAATATTATATGGTTACTATATAATTAATTTTTTCTTTTGAAAAATTGATTAAATCATTATAATGTATATATTTTAAAAAATTATTATTTTCTATTAATAGTAATTTTTCAAATACTATTATATGATGTATTGAAACATTCACTAGATTATTTTATATATAAAATGATATTTTCAATCATAAAATATTGAATAATGTAAATGATTATATAGTAACATTAATTGAGTGTATATTTTAAATGATAAATTTTTATCATTTTATGTTATACTTCATTAAATGAAATAGTATGTGTTTATGAATGAAACTATAAATACAATGATGCAAATTATTCATTTTATAACAATTGACGCAAGTATGTAAGGGATATTTTCCAATTATTTTGTTATACCCAATTTAGAAAGTTAATTCCTAGGAAATGACATATAATTATTTATATTTAGATAAATTTAACTTTGTAAATGTAGTTAATTAATTTTTATTATTTTATAGTGAAAACTGTACTGAAATATATATATATATATATATATGTGGATAGATCAAATTATTTTTATAAATAACAACACAATAAATTTTAAAATGTGAAATTGATTTGTGGAGTGTACCCACCCCTCTTGATGTGTGTAGGCCAAGATTTTCGTCAATGAATCAAGTAGCCATTTGGTTTTGTTTCAAAATCATTAATAATATTTTTTAAAATGTAACTAGATTATTTTATTAATAAAATTAATTTCAAAGAATAAGTACTTTCAAATGTATTTTATCATTTTCAATGTCTATTTACTTTTAATGTAAATATAATCATTTAGAAGCATAATTATTTTTATATGCATTATAATTGGTTTATGGTCAATGTATTCTCAACGGAATTTTTAAAATCATGGTATGAACTGATTTTTAAATTTCTTTTTTATTCACTTATATTTTGAAAACATACATTCAAATTATTTATTGAAAATTATAATATTTTTCGTTGGATTTTAATTTTTTTTTAAAATTTATATTTTTAAAACCCTATAAATTATTGTTTTTGAAATTTATGTATATATAACATTAATATAGAGAATGAAGTTCATGATACATTTAATAAAATGTATTAAAATGTTGTTGACTTGTTTTTAAAACATTATACTTTGAAATTTTACTCACCCTATGTTTTTGAAAAAAAAAATTATGATCATTTATATGTATCAATAATATTATGTTTGGGAATAATATAGTGTAGAAAATGTGAAAAAACTGTTTATTTATTTATTATTGTACCTATAATGTTATATAATAGGATCCCATTAACTCCCAATAATAGACATGAAAATATATTCATATGTATAATGGATTTTTTATTTTTAGTTTAATTATAAAAAATAAAATCAATAACTTTTATTGAATCATGAAGAACATGTATTGGGGCATTACAATTGGTATAAAAATAAATATTTAAATAACATTAGATATTATAATGTTTTGTAAAAAATATATTATCTTTTATATGTATATATTCTAAAATATCTGGTCCATACCCTTTCATATTGAGGAAAAATATAAGAGTTAGACATCTAAATTTTAACCACTTGTTATTTATGTGACCTTTAGAATATATAAATCTATATATTCATTATTTTTAAATTATGAAATGGAATTTAATAATTTGTATAATATACCATTTACTGATGGAATAATTTAACAACCTTGGTATTGGAGTGTTTTTGTTTTCATGTTAATGTGTAATTATCGTTTTTTAATTTCATAACAGTAAAGAATGTTTTTAATACATAATTCTATGAATCAAGTAATTTTTTTCTAATATAAATAAGTTCTCTAATTATAAGTTAAAATTTATTTTATAACACATTAAATACGTCATCAATGATTGATTATTTTATTTCAAATCATTCTTATATTCATTTAATTAAAATTATTATAAATTATTTTGATAATTAAAAAAATAAAATGGGACCTTTTATTTTATAAATTAGTAGTCCTCACAAAGAATAGAAAATAGTAAAATAATATTTTATTTAATGTATCATTTAAAACGATCTCTAAATTTTTAACTATATACCTTTTAATAAAAATGAATTTAAAATTAATATATTTCTATGTTTTCTATTATTTATACGTTCCATAATATTATGGTTTCAACATATAATAACTCTAATGTAACTTATAATTTATAGAGTTATGATAATTATAAGATTTAATTAACTATTAAACAATTTTGAAAAATCCAAAAAAGTATTATTTCTTTAATAATATATTATAATAATTATTTAATCCATCTATGTAAAATGATTAAAAAAATTATTATTTAGTATATTATTATAAAAACAAATCAATATTGAATTTTAATATTTACATATAAATTTAATTAAAAACATATTAGTAATAAGTTAAAGGAAATAATTCTTACTCAAGCATAATATATTACATTAAAAAAAATATGTCCAACCACAAGGTTATAACGACCTGGGAAATCTCAACAACCTTAAGATACCCATTATAGGTCCATCACATATTGGAGGGATCATCCACGACGAGCCCTGAATTAAAAGAAGGGGATGTAGTGTTTGATATAGCTCCCACCAAGGGTGATTTGGACATTGTATAAGGCCCAAGGGATCATGCATGGGTTATGACACACACCACATGGGGTCGTGTATATGGCTAGTCTATTATTAAACCCATTGAAAAAAAATTTCCATCAGTTGTGATCTCTTAATTTATATGCAAGCAACAAGATATTAAATCCTTCAATGTGAGACTTTGTGTATCAGTCACCATTCAATTTATAGAAAACAAAATTTAGATGGATACTTTATGGTTGATCGAACATTAGATGTTTGATCTCACCACACCATCTTCAACCCAGTGAACTCAACAATTCATCAGCTTATCCAATAATCCAATCCTATGATGCCATAATCCTTTCTCCCAAAAAATTTTGTGTCATCCTTTTGATGTAGGAAAAAAACAACACTATGAGCAAAGTAAAATGTTCATTTTTTTGGTTTTTTCATTCCAATGAGGAAAACCCATCGCTTAAATACAAGTCCATAGTTTTTCGCATACTAAGAAACATATACACCAGTAAAAAAATCTCATTTTATCGAAAACATGAAGCAAATTTCCACACATGAATATTTTTATCAAAATTGAAGTAATTCATTAAATTAAAAAAATACAAATAGTCTCTTTTTTTAAATGGTTAGTTTAATGTGGTCAATTAAACATGATGTAGTTGTTTTAAAACACCCACATTTGAGATATACCATGTGTCGATACATGGTAGTGTTGTCAATAAAACACCCTACTCCTCATATAATCTCATTCCATTCATAAAAAATTCTTATATATATATATATAATTCTTCTTATCGGGATAACACCTCTTCACTAAATACAAAACCCAAAGAATGTTTTTCCTCCCATTTTACATCTGCATCAAGTTCCATATACTATATAGGCAACCATTTCATTTTCTCGATTCAAGAACCCTCAACAAGAAACATTAAAATTTAGTTTTTTAGAAAATAGTTAAGGGTATTTTTTTATAAAAAATAATAGTTCCGTTAAATTTATTATGATTATATATATTATAATCCAAATGTATTGGTATAATTATTATAACTATATTTTATATATTTTTAAAACAATATGATGTTTGTATAATTTCATTTTTAAATAATAAAGAACATCTTGAGTTTTAGATGAATCCTCTTATATTTCATGTGACAATAAAATTATTATAATAGTTTTCAGGATTTTTATACATATGATATTCATATATAGATATACAGATATATATATATATATATGATTATCCATATTTTCATAAATTGAGATGATTAATATGTCATATGCATAATTATTTACCTTAAATGTGAGTTTAATCTTAGTAATAGAGATACATTCAAAATTTCATATCTATGAAGATATAATTTTTTATTAAAAATATTACTTATTCTGATTTTATGAGTTAATTATTTTTAAAAAAAATTATATTAATAGTATAAAAAATTTTTTCTTATAAATATTTATTGAAATAATAAATTTATATATTTCCAAAATTATTATTTTATGTGTATGCTAATTATAGAATAAAAATATATAAAATATTTAATTTTAACATCGATATTTTAGGTATAAAATTATATTTCAAGATATCATTTATTTAATTAAGTAAATGAGTATCTAATATCATTACATAAAGATTTATGTTAGAAGATAATTTTCATCGTCATTTTTTTCGATTTTGATAAAAGGGATAAAATTAGTATATTGATTACGTTCAAAATACATAGACATTAGTTATTCATTTATAAATATTGAATGCATGTATTCAATGTGTCTTTGTTATGTTATTTTTTTATACCAAAGTTAGAAATTTATTTCTTATCAATGTTCATATATAAATATATATAATAGTGATTGTATATAATTAATCCATTGCAATTTTTTTAATGAGAATATTATTCTTATATATATATATAAGGAATGATCTAATTGTTTTTATAAATTTCAAAAAATGAAATTTGTAATTATAGCAGAGAATTGGGAGTTAACACATCTATCTAGATGTGGGCATGCCCATATAGAGTTTATTGATTCATGTGGGGACACTATTTTTTTCAGACCATTCATTATATATTCTAACAATTGCATGGAATTTTTTTTATGAAAATCATTTTCCTGGGATAATTATTTTCAAAGTTATTAGAAAATTTATAAAGAATAATTATTTTAAATGGTATTATAATCACATAAAAGTATAATTAGTTTCAATATTATTATATTATATTCAATGAATATTTATTTTCAACTATATATTTGAAATCATTTGTTGAAAATATATTTAAAATAACTTTTTAAAACTATTTTATTTTGAGAAATAGTTTTGAAATTATGTTTTGAAAGGTATAAATATTTTATAAGGATTTGAAAAGTTAATTATAATGATATAATTAGTTGACCCTATAAGTTATTGTTTTGGAAAGTTATTTCTACCAAATATTTATTTTTATACATAGAAAAAAATTATGTAATGTTTTGAAAATGGTATTTTTAAAAAGTGTATCCTCAGTATTTTATAACCCATTAATGTTTAGTTACTATCATCCTATGTTTTTAAAAAAAATATTCATTTATAATAATGATAAAGGTTATCTTCAAAAATGAACTTTCCTAAGAAATGTAAAATAGTTTCTTATTGTTATTTATATTAAATTTGATATTTTTTATAGGATTAAAAAATCATATATTGGATAATATCCTTTTATTTATAATAGAGAACTTATTTTTAGTTTAATATATATATATAAATATATATATATATTACCTGATCCTCATGTGCAGGTCATTGGGAAGTATGAAAATTATCCTACAACATTTTGATATCCCCACCCTTTTTTTAATAATTACATGATTTTTCTCATGTTTCTTTTATGGAATTATTTCATTATACAAACATACATTTCTATATTTATTCATTAAAATAAACTAATTATTTCATGATGATATGACGGTGTAAATTTTTAATTATGTCTTTATTTTTTTCCTTCATTCTCCTTGAATGTACATTAACTCACCCATTCAATGTTGTTTATCTCCTTTTGATCAAATGAGTTAGAAAGAGTCTCATAAAAAGACATGTTGTCTATGATGAATTATTTGGTTTATTTTTTATTTCATTATATAATTTTATGATATAATATATATCTATTTAAGGATAGCAGTGGGCATATAATTATCGAATTATTGGAACAAATTAAATTTCTTATATTTTTAATAGAAATTATGTTATTATTACCAATGATCAATTTGTTTGTGTGTGGGGTTTCATAATTCAGAAGATTGTTGAACATTTAATGAAGACACTAAAAGACTTATAATATTTACAGAAGAAAAAAATTAAAGTTTATGGTATGCAATTTTGTTTTTAATTGACCATAAAAAGATTGGGTACACTGAATCAAGTGAAAGAATGTGATTTTTACTTCCATATTTATCAAAAAAATTAATATTTTATGATAAATTAGAAAATTTTCATACTAGATTTACATCCAATTAATTTCATTGTTATTCCTTGTTATCCAATTGCGTAATATAGTCATAATAATTAATGAATACTATTATTTGATGACATAAAAATAATAAAAAAATGTGTATTATGTTGATCAATGTATTTTCACTACCCATTATAGAAAAAATATTTCATTAGGTAATGTAAATCCATTATTTCATTTAAATGTCAACATAAGAGACATCATGTTAAACCCTTAGAAAAAGTGGTTGGGATGGGGGATTTATACCTAAGTGTATCTCATCCAGAGGTTCCTTAAAACTTATTAGCAATGAGAATAACTATAGTATGTATCTTGTAATAACAATAATATTTCAAATTATGTTTTCCCATTTATTTTAGCCTATTTGATTATTAAATTATGAAAATAATAGTGAAAGAGGATGTAATAGATTTTGGTGAGAAAATGGATCCATGAAGAATATGGGTAAATTTTATTGTCAAGAACCGTCCTCAGGTCCCGTGCCGTGACTACCCCAAGACCTCCTTCTATAAGCCAGGGGCTGGTGACTATTTCCCGAGGTGTAAATCCCGATAAAAATGGAAGAAATTTCCTTCATAAAAGTAATCAAACACAATAGAGTACGCAACAGAATAACGCACTAAGTAATAGTGAATACAAAAGTAAGTGATGAAGGGAATGGGGCCGAAAAAATACAAGCCCAACAGTAAGTACAGTACAACTGAAAAGCTAGTACAACTGTTTTAATGTAAAACAATAACCACTAAGTCGTCCCCGGGAAATCCCACCTAAAGGGTAGGTACAAATGGCCTCATCAGCACCTCAGGTTCGGTAGTCCGCTTCGTGTATGTCTCACCAAGTGATCTACCTCCGCGTACCATCCAACACCCCAAGCCTCAACCTCGATCAGTGTTGTCCATCGTCTACATCTAACACAACGTAGTGCGGGCATAGCCCATGTTGGGGTGAGTATAAGATAAACTGTAGGGACCTCAAGACCCCTGAAGGTCTCCCAGAATCCACGAAGGATATACCAGAGAATTAAGATACAATCACGAAGTATGAACCAACTCTACTTATGTATATTCCCATATATATACCAAAGTTATCAATCATAGTATGACTACAACTCTAATGCCCAAAAACAACCCATTCCACATAGGAAAGCAATCCAATCACATCAATGATAATGATTGAAAGTCATGACTCAACTCACAAAGGTATAAAAATTTCGTAAAGTGATAGATATGATTAGATATAGTTATTGATTCATTTATGTTGTCGGACCCACATAGTATACTAAACCAACTATGCTGTCGGACCCACGTAAGATACTAGACCAGCTACTATGTCGTACCCACTCAGGATTCAAGTACAGAAGACAAACTATCAGACCCACATAGGATACAAGTACATTAGTCATTGCTATCGAACCAACGGAGGATTCCAGTACAGTTATCGTCGCTACCGAACCCACAAAGCATTCTAGTACAGTTATCATCACTGTCAAACCCTTTGAGTATTCCAGTACAGTATTCATCGATGTCAAACCCATGGAGGACTCAGTCCAATCTCTTTATTGTCGAACCCGTAGAAGATTCAGTCCAGTCTCATTGTTGTCGAACCCACGGAGGATTCCAGTACACTAGACGTCATAGTCACAACCACCTCTATGGTTCCCGCACATAACACTCTCGATTCGAGAGGGTCCTCTCCCTGAGAAAAGGGGTTGATACATCAACTGTGATGAAGTACAGAGTTGATGTATCCCAATGTTCTATTTTGTGAAAAGGATCCCAATGTGACAGATGGTGCGACAATCAGATGCTCAGTCCGAAAGATATTGGCTTTTTCGTTCCAGGGGCCCGAATGGAATTACACTCATTCCAAACCCAGCCATTTTAAAAATTCATCTAAAACCCACTTACAGTATCTCAAAGGGTCCGTCTCTTCACGAGGACCCTGGTGCCATAGACGGCGTGTCGATCAGACACACGATCTTAATGTTATCAACATTTAATTGAAATGTGCCCGGCCCGTAGAGCCCAGTGGGCTGGTAGGTCGGCCCGACCTGGTTCGTCGGGTCTGACCCGGTAGGGGGGTCGACCTGGCCTAGTGGAGCACGGCCTGGCCCGAAGGGGCATAGCTCGACCTGGTGGGGCGCGGCGTTGTCCGACATGGAACACCCCGGCCCGGGGGGGGGGGCAACCTGGCCAGGAGAGAGGCCCGTCACGGCCAGGCAGGGTGTGGTAGGGCCCGGCCCAGCTGGCCGAGTGGACCGGGGGGCGCGGCCCCCAATTTTCCAAAATGGCGGCACTGAGAGGCGCTGCCTTCCTGTCTGGCTTGCCAAATCTGTCATGTCTTACTGGAACGAGCGACCCGCACTAGTGGGCTGTTGTTCACCCAGAAGGTGCCCTCCTGGCATTGTAGGTTCTTCCAAACTGGTCTGTCCGCCTGCCGGTCGGTTCATCTGCCGAACGGCCCGCAGAACATGGGTCATGGTCCTCCGCAGCACGGCGCCATCGTGGCGCTGCAGTTTCTTCGGTCCGACCGGCATTATCTGTCTTCTTCTTCATTGGCCAAGAGGCCCATGGTTGCGGGTCGCAGTCTTTGTTTCTCTGCGCGTCACCCGGTGCTGCAGTCCTCTTCGGGCCAGCGTGCGCCCGTTATTTCCACGACCACCTTCGGTCGTCGTCTCCCCCAATCAAGTCCAACTCCGGTCGCTACCACCTCTTCCAACATGGTCTCCATCGCAATTAAAAAGAAACAATGGAGGGTCGTCGGGCCGTGTTTGTGCGGCTCACACCCTCCGCATTAGGTGGTTTTATTTGGCCATAGACGATCACTTGAATTTAAATAAGAACAAAGGTTAAATTTACTAAAATTAAATTATACAAACACCCTACCTCGAATTAATGTTCATTAGTAGAAGGATTCACTGGGATCCGACGTCCACTCATTGGCGTTGAGGAAGAAGGAGTTAAGGATGGTTCATCGTCAGCATTCCTTGTGGGTAGCTCTTTTTCCTTTGACATGGTTGATAATTAAAAGAGATGATCCACGTTCATTGGAAGTTCTTCGTTGGAAGGATGGTGTTCTTCATCGAGATAAGAAATCTACACTTAATTTTCCAGAGCTTCCCCAACACAAAAGGTGCCAACAAAAATAATATCCAATGAAATTATTTTATTCTCCCACTATTTTTTGAAAAATATTTTTAAAAAAAGTGGAGCCAAAATTAAATTTTAATTAATTGATGGTGTATTGGCACATTCTTGAGAGGTGGGTGGAATGTGGATAGGCTCCACCATTATGAGAGATGAGTTTTCAATAATTAAATAATGGTGTTAATGGGGAGTTTATGGGAGTCGAGGGGAGGTGAAAGGGGTTTGGGTTCATGTGGAACCCACCACAGTAAATCCTCTAATGGGGGTTATTTGGTGTGTGGTCCCCACCTCCAACTCGATTTTTGTGATTATAACCACCCACCATTTAAAAAAATATAACTCATATTTTTATTTATTTTTAGCAACAAACCACGAAAATTAACATCTCCTCCCGATAAAATGAAACTACGTTAAAGGTCCTCTTAGGCGAATATCGGCGATGTGAGTTCATCAGTGCTCTCGGATTTCGATTCCGGAACCTATTCAGAATTTAGAAAATCATGCTCGTAAGTTCAGTGAATGTACCCTAGAAAATCTTCAGAAATTGATTCTGGGCACACTAGGACTCGGAATCATGTACTTTCTGATAATGTAGACTCATAAAATTACAATGAATTTAAGAAAAAATTTCTTTGATATTTCCGGGCCTTTACATAGCTCCCACATCAGGGATTTATTTCCTCTTAAATTTACAACACGCACTAGGGAAACAAATGAGGGTTCTGAACAAGCATCTGAGCCTCCCACTCCCATGTTCTCTCCTAGAGGTTCCTATTTTGATAGAGAATTCACACTAGAGGAATCGAATATCCACCTAGGACCCGCTCTTGTCTATCCTTGATCTCCACCGGGACCTCTGTGAATGTCACCCCATCATTGATGTCCAACTCCCCGTTTTCTATGATTTGGGAAGGGTCACGTACGTATCTCCTCAACTGAGATACATGGAAGACGTCATGCACCCGGTGAAACTGAGGTGGAAGTCCAAGGCGGTAAGCCACCTTGCCTACTCTGATGAGGACATGGAAAGGTCCGATGAACCGCAGAGATAACATGCCACCCTGGAAAAATCTTCATAGACCACGTCGAGGTGAGAACCATAGGGAAACATGGTATCCATCCTCAAAATCCAGTTGTCCCCATCTCCTATCAGCATAGCACTTCTATCTGCTTTATGCAGTCTTCATCCACTCTTGCAAGATCTGCACCTTCTCTATCGTGGGCTGAACCATATCTAGTCCTACAAGTACTGACTCCCCTAGGTCAGTCAATCATAGAGGTGATCGGAATGGTCATCCATATAGTGCCTCATAAGGGGCCAACCCGATGGTGTAGTGGTAACTATTGTTGTACGCAAACTCCACCAAGGGTAAGTGATTCTACCAGCTGTGACTAAAGTATACGACACAATAACGAAGCATGCCCTCGAGAGTCTGAATGGTCTTCTCAGTATTATCGTCCGTTTGAGGATAGAAGGAGGTGCTCAGATGTAGTTTCATCACAAAAGCCTCTGGTAACCCCTTCCATAGACGGGAAGTGAATCGAGCATCTCGATCGGAAACTATAGACAATGGAACACCATGAAGTCGTACGATATCCTGAACGTAGAGTTGTCCCAAGCTCTCTCCGGATCCCTGCTCTCTGATCGATAGGAAATGGGATGAGTTCTTGAGTTGGTATACAATCACCTAGATAGAGTCGTGCCATCTAGATATACATAGAAGCCCCATCATGAAATCCATGGATATCATGTCCCACTTCCACTATGGGACCTTTAAGGGTTATACCAATCCTGCATGTACCTGGTGATCTGCCTTCACTTACTGAAAAGTTAGTCATTATGAAACGAACTGTGCTACTACCTTCTTCATACATGGCCACCAGTGTTTTTGTATGAGGTCTTGATACATCTTCACCACTCATGGATGTATAGCTAGAGGGGATGTGTGGAACTCCCTCAAAACCTTCTCTTTTAGTGAAAATTGTACCATTGTACGTCCCCTAAAAAGGATTTCGTGATCCCCTCCTTCAGAAAATCCATCAGGTGAATGTCTTGAAGATATTTGAGCACGTCGTGTCTCATAGTCAACGTCCTCACGCTATGCCTCCCTAACTTGCTGATGAATTGGAGGAGTGACTGTGAGAGGCTGAATAATGGATGTCTCATCTATATCCACTAAGGATATTAGAAATGCGTCTAGCTACTCTGTCGCCTCTCCTAGCAGCTGAATTCCCCATCTCCGGCTGAGATCATATGATAAAACATTTCCCTTCCTAGGGGTATAGACCATCTCAATGTAATAGTCTTGGAGGAACTCGAGTCATCGCAACTATCTCATGTTAATGTCCTTCCAAGAGAAGATATAGATGAGACTCTAGTGGTCAGAGTAGAGTGTAAAGCGCTCACCAATCAGATAGTGTTGACACATTATCAAGGTGAAGATAATTGCTGCTACCTTCAGGTCATGGGTAACGTAGTTCTGCTAGTGATGTCTCAGATGACGAGAACCATAAGTAATCTCTGGTCACTCCTGCATTAGTACACATCTGAGACGTTTGAGAATAGAGTAAACTATAAACCGTTCGCTCAACTAACAATGTGTGTGACTATAGATTTGTAAAGAACTCAACTACACACTTTTTATCTTACGTCCTACATGAGCTGCTAAGATTTATCCTTTGCCGAAAAGAGAAATCTGGTCTCATCCCCTACATGAACCACGTTATTTTCCAAATACAGTCAATCCTGACATGAATGGAACTATTACATGTCATGGATGGCGTCCTAAGGCCTCAACGCTACTACTAAAAGATCCAATTGTAACTCACACCTCCAAGGGTCGAGTCACACTATCAGAAGTAGTGTATGGTTACTGGGTCTCATCCAGTAGGAATCTCGAATTTGAGGGTCAATTTATTGGTTTTAACCGGAACCTCTCAGTATCAAACACATAAGAAGGACAGTGAAACAAACGTCATAAGGACCAGTGTCTTTTATTACTGTAGATCAAAGTACAAAGACACAAATCATCCACATCGAACGACATCAAAGAAGATAGAAGAATCATATAAATGGACTCCTTGTCTAGAGCTAGTCCTTCTCCTGTCCACTTGCTGCTTGACCAACTCCTCAGCCACGTCTGCCTGCTCCTGGCAGACCTCTATGGTCGAACCTCTACCTCTTCTTGGAAGGTCCTGCTACTAAATGTTGCTCATCTGCAGGACGGGCCAAGCAGTCTTGAGCCATGTGACCCTACTCACCGCATTCATAGCACTACCTGCTCATCTGTAAGAACTCGGTTCATATTTTAGAGGTGCAGGCTTCTTCCTTCCCTTTTCCTTAAGTGTTTTTGAGAAAATAAGGAAAATGGGGAAAATCATGAATTTTGGAACTATACGCCGTGTACTTTATCCACACGCCGTGTACTTTTGGCCGTGTTGGGATGAGTACACGGGGCGTGTAGCCATGCTGATGACGATGGGTGTAGGAACCGACTACACGCTATGTAGTGGTACCGTACACGCTGTGTAGTCAGTCAGACGGAATAAAAAGTAAGGCGGTGGAGTCGCGGCCAGCTGGATGACAGTACACGCTGTGTACTCAAGAGTACATGCCGTGTACTCATGTCGACGGATGAACAGTGTGTCGATGCCACCAAATGAATAGTTAAATGAATGAAGTACACACCATGTACTCAGAAGTACATGCCGTTTACTTTGTTTTTTCAGCTTCAAATAGGCAGTAGCCTACTCATTTGGTAGAGGTTACTCTTGAACCGTTTTGGATCCAATGGAGGAGGCCAGATCTTTAAAGATCCACCGGGCGTTCGTTTGGAATTTGTTTCGGCCTCTGAAAATTTCGTTGGAACCGCACGGGTAAGCCCTCTCCTCTCTGGGTACCATTCTTGCCAATTATTATCCTAACATGTGTTATTTATGTTTTTTTGGTTCTTGTTCATCGTCATATCTACACCGTTCATGGGTGTATCTGGAGTCGGTGTTTGGGTATAATGCTCGTTGGCGTATAAGGTAGGCAGCTTGGTGTTTAGTTTTCCAACTACTGTGTGTTTTGTGCGTTTTATGTGCCAGGAACCCATGTTGGGTTGTCGTGTGCCTGAGGCTGTTGATATATTTAATACCTAGAAATGATTATATATTTAATTGTGATAACAAAATGCTGGTTGGGATCATTTCTTCGATCTGGAACCACCCTGGGGGTGTTTTCCACTGTTTAGCCGTTTGGCCAGGTTACCAGAAGATATGCCTTTAAAGTAGTAATTATAGAATTGCATTGATAGGAATTTCTTATTACTGCTTTTTTACATGTTCGGCATGGCCCGATTACCTATATTAGCCTAAGGGCGTGAATATATTATCCTAAGGGGCGAGAATGTTTTAGCCTGAGGGCTGTCGTTATTCCACCTAAGGGTAACCTTTCATGCCTGAGGGCTTGAATTATGTGCCTGAGGGTGACAATTCGTATGCCTGAGGGTGAGAATTTTGTTACCATGCCTAAGAGCAATATTCTGTATAGCCTAAGGGCGTGGTTC
Source organism: Viscum album (assembly GCA_963277665.1). Taxonomy (NCBI): domain Eukaryota; kingdom Viridiplantae; phylum Streptophyta; class Magnoliopsida; order Santalales; family Viscaceae; genus Viscum; species Viscum album. The sequence continues at coordinate 651,351,303 of OY728164.1, read as the reverse complement.
ACTATATTAGCCTGAGGGAGAGATACTAGTTGGCCTGAGGGCGTGGTGTTGTTGAGCATAGAAAGATACTAAATTTAATGGATTAATGAATAATAAAATGGGAAATTAAATGTTAAGTTAGTTACTTTTCAGTACTGCTTACTTTATTGCATTTTACTATTACACATTGTTGTTGCACGCTTAAACGCAGTTGGGAACGGGCCATTGGTGGGTGCCTACTAAGATATATTTCTCACACCCTATTTGGGTCACGCTTTTTGACCCAAACAGATTACATTATTGTAAGTGTAGATAGGGGAAAGAGTCCCTATAAAGGTACTTGACTGTTGCTGAGGAATTGGAGGGCATGGGACTGAGCCTAGGCCCGTGATGCCACAACCATCTATTTTACTTTGTTTTGATTTTTTTGCTGTACTCTGATTATGTTGTATCGTATTGATGTATAACATGTTCTGGATGTTTTATTAGAATGTGAGACATGTAGCATCCTCATTTACATACTGTTGGTTATATCCACTACTGTTGTTTATTTTCTTTTGTGTATGGTTTACTGCTTCCGCTGTTGTTGTTGTCGTTGTATGTTTATTTATTGTATTCTGCTGCGCTACACTTTGACAATTGAGGGCATAGTTTCCCCACTATCAGACCTGGGCCCTCGTTGCTTGTCGGCCGCCTCTGGCATTTGGGGAAATGCTCTTGAGGTCTTGTGGGGAACCGGGCTTGGGGCACCCGCATCCGGTACGTTACATCATCGTATTGCTGGCTCTAACTCGTGGTCCCCACACAACCATACATGTATCCTTCGATCACCCACCTATTGGCCTAGTTCGCTTAGAATTATGATTAATCAGTCTACTACCGGCTGTAGAAGACTCCTCTACGGTCGGTAAGCCCTGTGGAAAGTGCATCAGCTCCTGAGCCCACACAGAGAGTAGAGTTTCTGGTATAAACTATGCCCAAAAAGACCATCGACGTCTCCCCAGGTGAGAGTCGTCTCATTGTAAAACTGGACCATCAAGATCCACCATCTCTCAACTACTCCCGGAAAGAGACTAACATCTAGTTACACCATCATGTCATCGAGTGTCCCAACTGTGTGGAAAAATCGTTCTACAACCACTAGCTAGCACCAGACTGTCTGAAAATCATTCTCACCTCGAAACCTTAGAGGCCTCTGTTTCTGGAACTCGTGAAACACACTCTGGCGGCGTGCACTCACTTTTGTTGTAGATAATGGTATCGGTGTCCCAGCAGGTAGTGGTACCACTGGTGCATCCATTGTGATGGGGCCCTACACTGAGGCCTCGTCGCTCAGTAGGATACCATCTCATACGTAACTCGGAACCCCAGCTGGCTACCTTCATAGGGCCATCCTGAAAAGGAACAGGTGCGCCACAGTTTAAATAGTATAACTGGGGAGCTGACACAAAGTAATCATGAAGAATTTTTTTTCAAAGGCAACACACACGCAATCAGTGTTTCCGTGCAATATGTTGGAATTTAGAGATCAAGGTCCTGGTGTATGGATATGTCAGCCGCTAGACCAATACTGGACTCCCTGGACTGAAAACCACACTC